>JAINUG010000012.1:5738701-6938701 GCA_029706075.1 Aldrovandia affinis | reverse complement strand
ATCACCCCAATAGAGTTCCAGACACTTGTAGAATCCATGCCAAGGCACAAGGAAGCTGTTTTGATGGCTTGTTGTAGCCCAATGTCCTATTAAGACACTTATGTCTATGTTGTGTTTCCTTTACTTTGGTAGTTACCTGTATGTATTTAATGTGTATCTTATTCTGACAGGAGAAGGCATGATTTCAATGATTTCAGAGTTTTAAAGGCCCAATGGTATTATTAAAACCATGTTTCACGTTCAAATTCATGTTTAAAATCCTGGAGGTAAAACCGCTCAGTGGCGTCAAAACACCTTTCTAAGTACTGAGATATCCAACAGAGTGCCTGTTTAATGCTGTGAACACAACCAATTGGCATTTTTTCCATTCACAAACAGAGTTCACCAAACTAAACTGAAGAAAAGTGCCACTTGGGGATGATGTGAGTGGAAGAGCTGCAGTTGCTGCAAGCTGTCACAGTTCTGGTGAGGTGTCCCTCTTCCAACACATTGTGGTGGATTCATCTGTGAACATCACTCGTTCCGTCAGCAGGCCCCACAGGGACACATCAGCCATAATTGCACCATAATAAAAGTTGACAGAAAAAACAGAAATCAAATATTGTAGAATTCCTTACTTTTTGGCTTCGTCTTTTTACTGCAAATCAACATTTGCATTTTACTAAAAGAGGACATTTAATCCCTTTTGGATTCATGTGAACTGTTCAATTAAAAGCAAACATTTTACTGACTGCCCTGTCAAACTGGGCTGCTGTAAGTCAACAAAGCATTTTTTTTCTCAATGCCAATTATTGGTCATTCAACAACAACAGTCAATAAACGTGTTCACCCAAACCATGTTGGTTATAAGACAAGTGTTTCCTGGGGGTCCCCCAAAAAAAAAATATTTCATATTCATAATATTTTTTTAACATTCTATATTTCATAATCTTACACATTAAACATTAAACATTTTAGACTTTAACATAAAATATAATAAAAACCCGGTCTGGTTTACATATACTTGGTAGTATTGTGATCTTTCTAATTATTAAATATTTCTCCTGAATAAACTAGATAGATGTCTCTATCTATCTAGATCAGATGATATACTGACACCATGATTTAGGCACCCATCCATGTATCAGTGTGTTAAATAGCTATTGCATTTCATAAAGGTGTAAAAGTTAAAATATATATTATTATATCATATAGTATTAAAATGCTAAAATACCCTCATCCACAGGGTAGTCATTTTCATGAGCTTTGAGATGAAAAGAGACATTGTTGACGAGGTATTTTTCCAGAAGTACTGCAAGGACTGGCCTGTGTACTTCACTCGAGTAGTCCAAGGCTAGGAGGCATTGCTATGAAAATGAGAAGAAGAAAAAAAGAAGATTTTATACACTCAGACATTCATGCACATATATTCAGATTTCTCCACCTGACGCGAATAAAATGCACCTCTTGACACATTGAGAGTAGAGCTCTCCCAAATATGTTTGAGAACGCTGTTATTATGTGGACCATTTTTCCGCCAAGTAGCCTGCCGAAAATCATTTGGGAACCAATAATACAGGCGCGTAAGTGATGCATAAGGTGGAGCTGACTGCAGAAACGCAGGGGGAGATGGCAGAACAGATGTAGCGGTTTATTAAACTCGTCAGATGGAGTTTACTAATGGCTACTTTGGCAGTCGTGTCCCCGGCAAAGTAGAAGTGTGCCATTGTGGTAATTTCACAGAGGAGCCTGGACTGCATCTAGAAGCGAAACAGAAAAGAAGCTGCTCACTTGTATGGGTTTGATAAAGCATTCAGACGCCTGGTGCACATTTTGAGCTACACTGGCAATGGATTTTTTATTTGTTTTTTTGTAGTCTAAATATGTTGCAATAAAAAGAGAAAAGACAAGCTGCACAATGTGGTAACCCTTTTGAGCGATGTGTTCCTACGGATGTACACTAAAGCTCCAATTTCATATTGAATACATTATTGATTTTTATTCCAACAGTAATATGTATTAGTAAATGTGTTGTTAAGGAGGTTGCAAGCATGGCACGATGAAAAATTCCACTCCAGGTTACAATATATACTTCTTCAATGGGCAATCTGTACAACATTTTTCCAGAGAATGCTAATTTACAATTAGCATTACAAGCATGGTACGATGAAAAATTCCACTCCAGTTTGCAATATATACTTCTTCAATGGGCAATCCGTACAACAGTTTTCCACAGAATGCTAATTTACAATTAGTATTCTTATAGGCACACATACCCCGAGGAAATACATGACTGTGTTTGCCATAGACAAGCATTTCATGGCTCAGCACTGTAACTAGCAATCAGCACTTTGGCACAGAAGGGAAAAAACATTGTTTCAAGTTTCAAACAAAAAAGTATTAGAAGCGTCTCATCCAGTCCGGTAGAAACTTAACATCCAAGCGTGCCAAACTAAACCCTGACATCTATCAGCTCTTCAGACAAGAAACAAAGAGGATGCATAATCCCAGATTGAAGATGACTCTAAACGTGGATCTGTGAGCGTAATTAGCCTTTATTACAGAAGGGCATCTGATGGATTATATATGTACGCTGGAACACTGAGGCACTGGACCGCGCTGCAGCGATGCTTTAGATGAGCGCAGGAGCCCTGTGAGCAGACGCCTGCAGCTGGCACAAACGCTGAAAAGAGCTCATGAAGTTGACGACGTACACAGAGGGCTTTAAGGACAACTAAGGAGGTTTAATATTGAAGTTTTTGAGAGTGCAGTATTCAGAACTTCCCATCATTTTTCATTTTTGACAAGCATAAAAAAAGACAAAAACCTACTCTCTCTTGTGTCAGCGGTTTTTGGCATTCCTCTTCTTTTCTTTTATGTTCTGCGGTGTGAGTGTACGTGTGCGTGTGTGTGTGTGTGCGCATTGAGTATGCGTGTGCGCGACTGTATGTGAAACTGCCTTGTTGTCCAGGTATGATGCATTGCTCAGACTCTGAGCCAAAAATGTCATGATGTCATAATTATAACATTAGTGTTAGACTTTCTTGTATTCTTGTTTTTATAAAACTTATGGACTATAAGATGTTATTCGGTTACTAGGCAACGACAGTTCAATTTCTAAATTTTGCAGCTCATTGTGGTTTTGAAGTTCACAGCTATTTTCTTCTGGATGGCACATTTTGAGGATCTGGACAATGAACCGATGCGGCTGACTGCGATTTTAAACGTCTCCATTTTTATTACGATAAGCAGTTTACAATGTTTGATATCTAGGGTTTTTATGTTAGGGGAAGGCACAATGATACCTTTAGTTGTAAGATGTAATGACTGTCGGCACTGCTAGGACGGCTGTTTGACCAATCGGCATCCAGTACTGGAACTATCTGCTTTATAACATGAGTTCATACATTTCATAAATATATTGAATATCAATTGTCATTTTATCCACACAAAAATATACAAATATTCGATGCAATGTCTTTTGTTGAAGTGTGCGCTTCAGTGGAATTGAAGATCAACACAGCAAGCTGTAGCATGTGATAAAGTATATGATGAGACAACCTTCAGGGGATGAAGACATTTTTTTATTTGGTCAATGAAAATAAGATTTATTGGCAACCCTAGAGCAACAAGACAGAGATAGACAGGTTACCAACATTATTACATTCAAAATGCAAGACAGAACAGAAAAATGTGAAATGGTTTTTGGGGATGAACAAATTAGATGAAAAACGTTCCCAGTTCTTCCCAATTACATTTCAGTCATCACTGAAATGTATTTAACCTTTATTTAACCTTGTAGATCGAATGAGAACTCAATTATCTTTTGCAGTGATGACTTTGGGAATCAAAGTGCGTAGAGAATGTGAGGCATTGTGTATCAGATGCAGGGGATGATGTGTGGCCAGATATAGAGACCATTTTTGTGGGAATTTGACCAGTACACTGGGGTTGACACCCCTACTATTTTCCTAAAAGTGCCATTGGATCATTAATGACCACAGTGAGTCAGGGCCTCAGTTTAAAGTCACATCCAAATTTATGAAGTTAAGAACCAATGTTGATCGAGGGGTATTCCAAATGCACAACCATCATCCCATTGAAAATAATCGTTTCTATGTCAGAGGATCACGTGGAGCTCAAGTTCGTATTGTAAGTCTCTGATGATGGGAGGGAGTGTTCCTATTAGCCTGAATCTGCTTGGCTTCACTGCCTAAGTAGTGAAGCTTCAACTTCATGTGTCTGGTCACTGCTGTGTATGCTTCTCAAATGCCATGTCGGTTGCTTCTTACCATCATGGGACTATACTCGTTGTCCACTTTTCTGCTCTTTTACCTTCAGAGAACTGATACTACTGTGTCCCTGTCTTTGTATTTATCAAGAAAGAGTACATTTTTACTTCTTCCCCAGCCAGGATTCACTTGCCTCAGACTCCCGCGTTTGTCACAACCAGATATATACTCAAGCCCATTGACGAAATGCACCACGGGTTTAAATCCTCCGACAAACGTGGCTCCCCGGGTGAAATCAGACACAGAATAAATCACGTTGCCATCGCGGTGTGGCCGCATGGAGGTGCTGGCTGAACCGTGGCCCTCTGGAGTCCCCCATCCGAACCGCCGGGAAGAAGCGACTTTGGGAGCGATGGGAAACTCAGAGAAACTCACAGGGAATGTGCAAGCCAGAAGCGAATCAGTGCTAAGCGACAAACTGGAACAAGAGCAAAACACTCATTAATCATAACCTCTCGACAGTGTCTTGAATAATCAACAAGGGGCTTTGAGAGGGTCCAGAGGGTAACATCACTGGAAATAGACAAAGGGAAGCTTTATTAAGCACAATCGTGCCAGATATTAACAGCAATAGAGGTTGGAACTCGATCATCTGCAACGCTATACTTTGCTCTGTGAATGGAATGCATTTGATTGACTTATGGATTCCCCCACGCTTTGATTTCAGGCCTCTCAATGTTTTTGATTTGAGTATGTATGCTCAGCTATGTGGTTGCTGGGACCTAACAAAACCAGAGGCCAATTTAAATAAATCACTTGTAGATGCAAGTGCAAAAATTTAATATCTGAACAAGTGTGATTATCTTGTATTCAAGATAAATATAAATCTTACCATTTTTATTTAAGATTAATTTGGTTATCAAGCACCATGTGTATAACATTATTTAGCTTTTTTTAGTTTTAAGAAAGCCTGTGTTATCTTTCTTAGATATTACATCTTAGTGTAGGAAACTTTACAGGTAAAACAAGCTACAATCAACTTTGATGACAGGGATCGAATTAAAAATATTACATAAAAATTATTTTTTTAAAGACTGAAGTGCTAGTCCAAATACTCAACTCTTACATAAAAGTAACTCTTACATAAAAGCAAATCACAATCCATGTATGAATCAAACTGGTTTTATTTAGGAAGATGTGCATGGTTCATATCACCACCATCAACAGTACAGTAAGTCAGAGAATTGTGCAATAAGCTAATTAGTTCAACCATACAGTAACAAAACAAAATAGTGACCACATAAATGTAATAATCATTGTGCTCACTGTGGATTAACTGATACAGTGAGGAAGTTAAATGTATAAAAGGCTACATGGAAATACTGGTTTTGAACAGCAATTGTCTATAAGCAATTTGTAGTTAGCTAATA
Source organism: Aldrovandia affinis (assembly GCA_029706075.1). Classification (NCBI taxonomy): domain Eukaryota; kingdom Metazoa; phylum Chordata; class Actinopteri; order Notacanthiformes; family Halosauridae; genus Aldrovandia; species Aldrovandia affinis. Next base: position 6,933,060 of record JAINUG010000012.1, on the reverse strand, counting down.
GGCTACATTAGAGCAGTTAGCACATTAAATTGTCTACTTTTGCATGGGCATTCATAAAGAATTAGATTAATTCTTAGTTAGCTAGCTTGTCCAACAGGTGCTATAGAAGCAAACACGTGTGCAGCTATAATACAGCTGTAGAACTCAAACTGTGCTACAATGTGCACAAGACAAAAATTTACTGACATATACTGTATGTTTATTTAGCAACATTAGCGGAGAATAACATCGTGCAGAAAGCTCGCATCGCTAACGTTTACAATGCATACACCGCTGTCAAGGGAGATAAGCAGCTCTCACAGTCACTGAGGAAGATGCAGGAAACTGAAGGGGTAGTAAAAGCACAACATTTCTGAACACATTGTAATAAGCTGAAATTGGCTGTTCGGGTATTTTTAAGTCGTTTTTAACAAGCATATTTTTTCAGAAGAGGGTTCCTGGTAATTTTTCCATTGAGCAATTACTGTTAAAGATTCTGGTGTCATGAAAAATGGCTTTGTGAATGGCTTTGGGAATTAGCCTACTATTTTTAGCATCTGACAAATTCTAGAGGCACTCTCCGTGGTGTCAGATACACTCTTTTTTCTCTCCTTGTTCTGGTAAATGTTGTTGGTGGTTTGAAGATCATATAATCATATGATCATATTACAATCCTACAGGTAACTGTCAAATAAAGGAAACACTTGAGTAAATGAGGGATGCAAAGTATATTGGAAGCAGATGCTTCCACACATGTGAAGCCACAATCAACTTTGTTGCAATTGACATCCCATCATTCTTAGGGTCATGTATAAAAATGCTGGGCAGGCTCAGTTGCTCATTATTTTGGCTACTATGACAAGAAGAGATCTCAGTGATTTTGAGGGGTGATTGTTGGGGCACATTTGGCAGGAGCTTCCGTAACAAAGACTACTCAACTTGCTGATGTTTCATGAGGGAAATTGGCTAAGGTGATGTTGGCATGGCAGTCTGAGGGAAAGACATCAGCTAGGCGAAATTGTGGACTAAAGCACATACTCCTTGACCATGATATCCGTGCATTGGTTTGAGATGCAAGGCAAAACAGACAAGCATCTCTGAATCAGTTGACGGCAAATATCAATCTTGAGTGTGAGCAGGGAGTTTCATCCAGAACAGTCCATCAAAAACTTCACAGAGAGGGATACTGTGGTCAGAAATAAATCTTATTACACCTAAAAATTCATGTTTTTCGCCCAATTTTTGTCTTATTTTTAGCCTGTTTCACTTGGTTCTGTTCATTATTTAGACTTGTTTTTATTCAAATATTAAGAGAGAAGCAATTTCAGAAAATAAAAGCAAGAAGCTTGTTTTTTCCCCATTATTTAACAATATCACTAAACTTAAACAATATCACTTGCTTAAATCTAGATAGAATTGTCTGATATTGATGCCTTTTCACAAAAAAAAAAAAAGATTTTATGGTTTTTCAGTCAAGTATGCATTTTTTCTTATTTTAAGAAATCTTATCAAGTACCATTTTCTCACTGTGCTGGCAGATGGTTTTGCTTATTTTTAGCATTTTTTTAGAAGATTTTTGTGCTGTATACAGTTTATGAAGAAAATCATTCATGAGCTGCCAAGCAGATCAATATCTCTCTACCTTTGGAAGCCATACGCAGAGCACATATACATCACTCCAGAAAGAAACCCATGCCAATACACCAGTTTTGAAACCATCAAAACATTTCAAGAGTAATAGGTTAAGTTAAATAACCATGCACATGGCATCTCTGTGCTCTCCCATATAACAACCAATATGGCAATACATCATATAACAATTATACATATATAATTGATCATATATCATTTCTCTCTCTCTTTATATATATATATATATATATATATATAAACACCCTACTGGGTTTGATTGTAGGTGTTACATGGAGTAGGGCAAACCAAGAAACAGATCGAGGGTCAAATGTAAAAAAAAAATTGCTTTAATTAAAGGGAAATACACTCAACAACACAAACAATGGGGAAGGCACTCAAATGGTTTAAATAAACAGTCCAATACAACTCAAAATCTCTAAATTTGAACAAAAGGTTTCTTCCACTCTGGGGAGCTAACCCCTTACCCAAAGCTTCTCTAAGTCCTGGCTGGTCAATAGACTTCACAGGCTTCCTTTCCACCTTGCAAACACTTCCAACAACCTTTCTCCTGTTCTCTCTCTCTCTGTTCTCTCTCTCTATGTTTTTTCTCTCTTTCTGTTCTCTGTTTTGTCTCTCTCTCTCTCTCTCTCTCTCTCTCTCTGTCTCTGTCTCTGTCTCTGTCTCTGTCTCTGTCTCTGTCTCTGTCTCTGTCTCTGTCTCTGTCTCTGTCTCTGTCTCTGTCTCTGTCTCTGTCTGTCTGTCTGTTCTCTTTCTGTTTCTCTCCCTCCACTCATTCCCTTCATGAGGGGAAACCTGGCCCCTTTTATTCACGGTTGATTGGGTGTTAATTGGTTGATTATTCGCAGGTGGCAGTCGTTTTGGTCCTGCAAGGTCGGGGTTTGACCAGTAGATGGCACCATATTAACCCCGCCACCTGGTTCTGCCTACCAGGTTGCCACAATATATATATATATGTATATATATATATATATATATATATATATATATATATATATATATATATATATATATGTATATATATATGTATATATATATATATATATATATATATATATATATGTATATATATATAAATATCTGCAGGGCATTATCAGACACATTGCAAGCATAGTACACCTAGTCCCCCTTTATGCTAACTGACGCAGAGTGAACCGCAACCGCTTGAATCCGAGTTCAGAGGGGCCTCTGGAGCTGTCCCCGAGCCAGGCCCCGCTGCCCTCATGTCCCAGAGTCCTCTTCTCTTCAGCGCGGATCCTGACAGCTCAATAGCCTGCCATTAACGTGCTGATGGAATTGGCTCAGACTTTGGTCAGCTGTCAGCCCACTGGCTCGCTCTTTAAGGTGGACCTGCCAAAGCCAGCCATTTTGACTGGCACCGAGACGCCGCGGCGGACTCTGTCCCGTGGCCAACCACTCGCTCTCAGAACAGCGGACGCGGGGCAATAGGAGCCTCTGCAGACCAAATCCTTAACCTTCTGTGTAAGCGGGTCCTGCAGGGGGCGAGGGCCGAACATCTGCCAAACTGAACGCCTGCCAGAAGCCCGCAGTCCAGAGGTGCATACTGAATTATTTCTACCAGCGCTGTATGCCTCATCTGTTCTGGGAAAGCAGCTCTTTGCTGCAAACGTGTCAGACAGTTTTGGGACTTCTAAAAGGCCGGAATCCACAGCGGTACACTGAAGTACAAGCGCAACAGAAATGCGCACCTCAGAACTGGAGACCCACTATGACTATATTTAGCATGAGGTTTTTTATTTTACACAAATTTTACAGGGGCAAATTTCAACAATCATAGCATGTTTTTAAACTCTAGCGTTTATATCACTTGACCACAGAACTCTGTGTGGGACCTGCTGTGCAACTCTGTTGGGAGACCGATGGCTTTGATGTTAGGTGCATAATTTAACCCGCCCCTTCACACATTCAGAAAAAAACATATATTTTGCATATTATCTGCAAATACAAACACATCTTCCGGATTAATTACAGCAGAATTTCTATTATATTCCTTTTCGGTGTCTATTTTGCGTTACTGAATGCAAAGGAATAAACTCCAAGGCACATTATGATTACACTGTTGTATATTTACATTTTCTTTGCCTAATTCTTCATAATCTAAAATCCCCCCACCCCATTTAATTAGGAACTCTCTCCTTTGTTAAGACAAAGGTGTGTGCTAATGTATCATGTGTCCATTATGCAATCTATAGGACCATCCCTAGTGAATATGCATTACTGAGGCATACGCATATCTGAGGTATTCATTAACAGAAGAAACTATGGCTGTGGTATTTCCACACGTTATTATTTATTGAATAAATTAATATACAGTATATGGATAAACGGTTCAGTGATACAGATGGACACAATTATAAACGATACCAATAACATTTTACATTTTTAGGCATTTAGCAGACGCTCTTTATCCAGAGCGACTTACACTATTTACATTTCTTTACGTACAATCCATTTATACAGCTGGATATTTTACTGAAGCAATTCAGGTTAAGTACCTTGCTTAAGGGTACAACGGCAGTGCCCCCACCTCGGAATCGAACCAGCAACCTCTGAGTTACAAGCCCAGTTCCCTAACCATTACACTACACTGCCGCCCGTATAACGAATACATTTGCAAATATCAAGTACATATATGCATACAGTATACATGGAGAAAAGTGAACAGAGACAAATACATGCTTCTACAATTCGACGTGACTCAACCAAGCTAAAGTAATGAAACAGATGCTAGAGGCACAGAGGTCAAACATCCATCTGAAGTATGAAACAAAATAAGAGAAGTGAATAATGCACAAACGAATATAGTCACAAGTTAGTCAAGAAACAATTTGGGAAAATGAGTGATGGTGGGGACATATCTGTTTATGTAAATGTATAGTTTAAGAGGTTGCTAGTGGGTGATTCCTCTCCTGTTGTTCAGGCACCATATGGTGTAGGAAGGGAAGTAAGAACAGGTTCATTGGCAGGGTGCTCAGGGCACAAAAACACTTTATTTTTGAAGCCAGTAATCACGCCAGCGCATCTGAGTGAGGCAGGCGGTCTCCAGTGTATACCCTCAGACAAGTGCCATCCCCAATTACAATCCTGGGAGACAGGCTGCTAATTAGCATTCGGATGTGAATACAAGCAGTGGCGGTTAATGGGCAGGGTACCTCGGGGATGTTAATTAGTTGTGACACCAAAATATCACTCCTCTACCTGACAGCCCCTCCCGCACCCGCCAGATACCTCTTCCCTCATATTGCCCTCTCACACACACACACACATGCGCACGTGCCCACGCATGCACACACAAACACACACACCTGTCCTTCTCAATCTTGTCAAGCCAAATGAAACGGCCCGACAAGCGCCCTCTTAAAATGAAGAAATCATCAGCTCAACGCAAGTCTGTCAGGGTTGGTCAGCGTCATTAGTGGCGATCTCCCCTAACAAGACAAGCCGAGGACAGGGAGATGGAGGGCGGTCAGTGGGGGTTGGGTCGCGGTGTGCAAAAGTCACATCATGCATTGCAGCCACAGCGGTACTGGCCGGTTGGCGTTGATATCCGTGACCTGAGCGACGGGCCCCATGACTCGCCTGTCAGCTGCTGTTACCCGGCCCCTTCCATCGCACCCCCCTGTCGAGCTGGGTCGCGGTTGTTTTTCCAAACCGACCGGCGCCATGGCCAAATAACCTCTGCGCTGGTGTTACGAAAATAGATACTTTGGTGTGTGCCTGCTGGTGTGTCTGTGTGTGTGTGTGTGTGTGTGTTTGGGGAGTTGAGATCCAAATCTGCCACTGCAAAGGTTAGCTTCCCTAAATTCCGACCCCTCAGACTCCCTGCTCCAAAGGACATGACCTTTCCATATTTTGACAGTCACGGGCGTCAATCGGGCTACAATCAAAATGCAGAAAGATGGAGAACACAGTATCGAGATGTAGGTCGGGGATGCTGCAGAACTGAGGCAGCCATGCTCCTGCGACATGAGAATTAAATACTTTTATTTTGGCATGTTGGTTACAAATCGCAACCTCCGGCGATGACACATCTCTGCAATGCGAGACACTTGAAAATGTTTGGATTGGGCTCCTATTATGCTGTCAATTAACAGGGAAATTAATTGCCAGTGCTCAGAATACAGAAATAGTTGAAATATGAGAAAAGGAATGTTCTCTTTTTATTGCTTATTTTGAATGCCTGAAGACATCATCTGGCTTTATCTTTTGTCAGTATTTCAATAAATAATCAAATTAAATTATTCTTTTGTTTCATACCACATGGACACACATGGAATTGTGAGTGTAGACATGGAATAACCGAATACCTGAATGAAATAAATATCCCACAGATCGATGTTACCACCTCTCCAGTAGTTTGTGTGCAAAAGTGAAACTCTCACAATGGCCACCCACCTGGTATTGTTTAGAGGATTAATTATTCAAATTCCACACTGCCATGAAATTCAATAATGTGCATCAGAGTGCGTGGCCAATCGATGCCAGCTCCACTTGACCTCTGAATTAAAACAGGAACTGCGCTTGTCGTATACCGGCCTTGCAACCATGTGTTTCGTATAACGCCACTCCATAACGTCCCCTCCTTACATCAAGCCTGACTAATGCTCAGAGTAAGCAGGCACTGTACTTAGCATTATTGCTTGTTTTATTTCCTTCGTTTAGCCTCGCTCGCAGTCCCAAGAATAATGTCCAGTGGGGAGGACGCAAGCGCTTTAGGGCTGAACCTTCATTCCTGCTTTCGCTGTCAGCTGTTTCACACCCTCCTCTCTGGGTTACGGCGCTTGGGGCGGTGCAGTGGTTTTATGAGGCGCGACAGAGGTGCATTGTGGGCGACTGTCAGGGGCCACGGTTGGGGGCTGAGATCGTGGCCAAATGGCAGCGGTGGTGCCTGAGGGCTTGTCTTGGCGGTGGAGCTCATAATGACCAGCCCTGCGACATCAGGAAAGGCTGAGTAATATAATCACTGGCACATTCTGTGGCCATGGACCTGCACTGCAGAAATAAACGCTGGTAGGCTTTTTCAAGCCACTGGGAGACAATGATTCCAGCCTACGATGCTATTCGCTTTGCAGCGTTTGTCTCTCCATGGCTTCCAGTTGGGGAGTGAATTTTATTGTTGTTTATGGGAATACATACGAGAGTAAATTTATTTATTCATTTGTTTATGCCAAATATTTTATGTGGACACGGTTGAATATCAGTCACAGCAGGATTTAAGCATTATTCATGAGACTGTTGCTTTTGTTCTGCCTTTTTGAACCCCCCAATGAAAACCTCAATCAAACTACAAATCTCAAGAGTCTCATTCACATCAGAAACACTGTTCCTCGTTTTTGTTCCCCCTCCATATGATCAGTAAGGGAATCGGAACGAGGAGAAAGAAATATCTCATTCATGCCACAATCGCACTTGAATCAACCTAACTGCAGACTGCCCTTCAAAATCAATAACAAATTGATTACTTCAAAAAAAGAGTAACTTTTTCCTATGAGACATGTTTTTTTCCCCCTCAACACTTTTTTCAAGACAAGACAATAAAAAAAAAAAAGACAAAGTTATGACAAAGAGCTACCCTGCCTTATATTTCTTTTTGCACTTCGCACCCCCCCCGCTCTCGTTACGTTAAAAACAGAGCTGGTAGTGTAACGGTGAAAGCATTCGCCCGGAATGCAAGATCGGGGATGCCGATTGGCTGTCCGCCCCAGGGGGAGGGAGCTGGCACAAGCTCGCCGAGGAGGGCAAAGGGTGTCTCTAGAGAGTATGAGGGCGAGTTCTCTGAGGAGGCAGATCATTACCAGCCTCTGGGAATTAGCTTGCCCCATGATGGGTGATGAGTTTGTGGAGGAGGCCGAATCAAAAGAAATATAATTATATAATTGCCTACCAAATTGGGAGAAAAACAAATCTGAAACAAACCCCCCACCCAAAAAAAAACTGAGCTGTGATGCAGGATGCCCACGGCTGTCTTTGTGGATGCAGGCGCAGCTTGCTGTTGGTTTCATCGAAAAACAAGAAAAGCTTTTCCAGAGGACAGTAGCTGTTAGCATGGGCAGGCGCTCTCTTTTGTTGTTGTGGACGCTGGGCTGAAGACATCACTCACCCCCGGCTCAGCGAGAGGAAGAGGTACTGAGACGAGCTGCATCGACCGCTTCCAGGGAAGTGGGGTGTGTTTCTGCCGCAAAATAAGACCTAATGACATTTCCTTTGTCCCTGGGATGAAGCAGTCCTCCCCTACTGATTGCCGTGGCGAGAGGGGCCCGGTCGGACACATTTCTTCAGGCTCATAAAAACCTATTACACATGAAAGATGACCTAATTAAAAGCCATTAGTTACAGGGTGAGCAGGGGGGGAGCGGAGGGAGGTGGGGTGGGCGGGGAGAGGGTCATCTCTTCATCAGAGAGGATGCTGGGTAGACGGGCACGGAGGAGTCACCTTTGTTGGTGCGCTGACCTCGTGCCTGTGGGCTGGGGACTAGGAGAGTGACGCACACGGGTCAGGAGCCTGCAGAGATCACAGGGCACTGGTCGAGCCCGTCACACCCCTTGACACCAGTCCATCACGTCACATACAGTATACAGTGGCTAGGTTCTGTCTGTCTGCCATGTAAGATGTTCCCTTCCCTTCTCTTAGCATGGCAATGTCACAGTACGAACCATATAGACTGACCCGATCAAATGAAACCTATATTAGCCACACATGCTGAATGCATATCTGTGATAGATAATCATCAAAAGGCTTAAAAATGGCTATACACGTATGGCCAAGGGTATACTGCATGTAAGCACAAGAGGAATGCAAATTACTTTATAGTTTGTCAAATAACTTTGAACTGGTTGTGCTAGACAACCCCGATATGGTTAACCATTTCTACGAGTGTCTGAGAAATGTCTGCCCTCACAGTAGATCGACATTGTGGATGCTCACCTGTTTGATTCTACTTGTTCCTGCCCAAGTGCTCCTCCAAAACGGTCAGTCTGTCACACGAACAAATCCTCTCGGCCTCATATACACCGCCGCTAGATATGAATAGATTTTGATCCCGCTGAAGGTTAAGTCCAGTGTTGAAGAGAACAAGCCATAGACACCATCTTCTTTGTGTAAGGAATTTAAATTAATGTCAACATAATGTCAAAATAAAGGTGGCAGAGTGGGCTGAGCAGCTCATTTACATCTGCGTAGGCTACAGCAGATACGATGACATTTTATCTTTGACTTGCAAATAAAATGTTTTTTCCTTCACGTACACAGTGTGGCAAGTTGATTTTGGTGATTGCTGAACTCACAATGAAACATCTTCTCATTGACACTTAAGAACAAAAGTTCATTGAACACCTGCAGACATATGGAGTTATGATGCACTACTCTCAGGATGATGGTAAACTGATTTGAAAAAACAAAACGAACAGTGAAAAAGGCAGGACCCTGTGATTTTAGGAGGACATTTGCATGGAATACAGAGCAGATACAGAGGCTCTCCTACAGGATCATGTTTTAGGGATTGAAAGGAAACACAAAGGCAGAAATAAGAAGTACTATATTGCTGTGGGGCAAAGGGGTAAAACTAGGATACAGTAATAATTTCATCGAATTTTGGATGAAGCAGCAAACCTGCTTCCCCATTTATCATAAGAATAGCACCAATGCATTTGTCTGTGGTCAGCAAAAAATAGATACTGACAAGACAAAGTGTTTACGGTGCACTGCCAATCAGAGCACGGAGGGCCAGTTTAACAGTGGGCAATGGTCAAATTAAACAACTGCAAATACTGTAATGTCGGTTTACTGGAATAAAACTCCCACAGGTCTGCCACTGAAAGACTTTGCAAAATATATGATTTTATTCTGTTTCAGCACCGACCTGGCACAGCATTCAGGGTAAATGTTACAAGGTGTCATCTTCTCATTTGTTAACATGACAGGAAATAATGTTTTAGACAGCTCACATGGTATTATGTCTATGTCACTAATACAGCTCATAGGCTCTGAATATATTTCACTGAGACAGGGACATCTTGGGTAGAGGAATTACGCTTAGACAAAGTTGACTCTAATTCCTGCAAAATTATACTTCACAAGCTAACAATCCTGGAAATACATTTCAGTAGTCTTTTGGAAAAAGATATCATTCCAGTTTTTACAATCTCCAAACATGTATCAAATCAAATCAAATCAAATGTATTTGTATAGCGCTTTTCACAATTGAATTGTCACAAAACGCTTAACAGAGGGGGAACCCAGGCCTAGACCCCCCCAAAAGCAAGCCTAAAGGCAACAGTGGCAAGGAAATGCATTTTTGTTATACAACACAGTTGATGGTCAAGATTCAGAGAGCATCTGGATCTCTGGAGCTACTGCCGCTGCTGCAACTACTACTACTACTACTAATAATAATAATAAATCATCATCATCATCATTGTACTTTTTCTATGTATAGTGTTTTTCATTGTGACAGGGGGCGGAGGACTGGGGGAATACAGGAAGGGTAAGAGGAGGCCCTCCTCGAGTTCAGAGTCTGAGAAGGCTATGGCGCGGGAGGCGAGCCGGCTCAGGTGGAAATTCGCCGGCCCTTTCTCCCAGACGGCCGGCGGGAGCAGGCCATCATTCAGCGGGAAGGAGCCCGTGTCCCGGGCGACAACATAATCAATGGCCTCCGCTGACACGAGAGATCCGGCGATACAGCGGCCCTTTCTCAGAGGTCCGCGGCGGTGTGCTTCGTCTGCGGCTTCTGTCCTCCGAGGGCCCGGACCTGCGCGCCTCCCAGATCACGTTATGGCGTGAGGCAGCGGTCCCCTGCGGATTACGCCCCCTCGCCGATCGACCGCCAACTCCAGGAGAAACTCTGCCGGGACACGCAAAGTAACGATGCCGGGGTTTCGACGACCAAGGAGGGCGTAAACCCACGAACTCGCCTGGCGAGAATCCGCGTTATGCTCAACCGCAGAGTTTGAAATTGGATTCGCCCCCTTTTTGCGAGCGGTACCGCAGCCGACGACTCCATTAAAAGAATGCGACGGCCTGTTTAAATGTCAGCCCGCCTTCACGATCCACATTTAACTTGTGCCCTTTCAGCATTATTTGATCTTCTTAAGTTTCCTAGGTGAGGGATTTGAGTCCGGCGCCGTGTAATGAAGGCGAAAATGAGCGCCGGGAATCGGGAAACCCGGGCCGGCTCGGATAAAACAGGCGGTCGTGCTGCCGTGTCGCGGAAACGTCTCGCTCGGGAACTTGTCCAGGCGGGGCGAGGACAACCCGAGACGAAACGGAAAGGCGTTTCGAAATCGAATCCGAGACTGTCCGTGATTACTTTGTCTCACCACCGAACGCACCAGACCAGACTGCGCTGACATCCAAACGGTCAGTGATGGATGAACCGGATCACGCCTGTCCTCAAAGGCACTTTTGCCACGGTTACATCACCAAGGTCACGGACATGGGCATATTCTTATTTATTCATTCGTAGCAGCGATGGGAGAATGACGTTCCTTGGATCCCATAATGGAGCTACAATTAGCTGTCAATCACTGACTTTGTTTGAACCAGTTAGAAGGTTGTGCTCTGCACAGAAAAATTAAATGATTGGTTCACGTCATTGTGCCCCTGATGGCTTATTGCGTTTCTGCCAATCCAATCACTAATTTCTGGCATTCAGTTGACAGGGAAAGTGCACAGTAATCATCATATCCGCAATCGAAGCAATGCAAAGCTGGCAGATTTAGCCAAGCAGCTCATTTCCATACGTGTTTCCTCTGACATCCATTGGACCCATGTGACATCCCCGCTCTGGCAACTGAATTCACTATGACACACATCATGACAGAGCAGATACAATACTTCAGGGAAATTCCAAAGCTGGGCACGTCCGGTTGCCTCCTGTCATGTACTGTATAAGCAGTTTACAATTTGTATCCCCATAATATTGTTTTTACTCAGTGAAATGCAACTTACTGTATTTTCCACAAGCTTATAATGAGAATTGGGGACTTAAACAAGAAAGCGTATGCCTAACAGCAACACACATTTAGATATCGAGCTTTCTGCATCCGCCAGATGATGGCAGTGTTGCATTCCACACTCGACGCGCGCTCGTCAAATGGCCTGAATTTGTTAAACTGAGATGTAAATATGGAAACAGGACGATTAACCTTAGAGCAGAGAGGTGGAAAAAGCCTGTGCGGGAACAAATGGAAAAGAGCTAAGCAAACAGAAAAGTGCAGAGTGAGAACACAGATGCACAGCAGTCAGAGAGGCGCACCTTTTGACCATAATACATAGATCTAGGGGAACATTCTAGTAACAAAAACCCAGCCTAATTCTGAAGCATTTAGGCATTCATTGAATAACAACAGATTAGGATTCATATTAGCTGTAGTCATAGTGGTAGCAGCAGCAGTTGTGGCAGTTTTGCTAGTAGTCAAGCAGCTATAGCTGTAGCAGTACAAGTAGTATAAGTAGTAGCAAGAGTAGTAGTCGCAGCAGCAGCTGCTACAATTGTAGTAGTAGTAACAGCAGTTATATATTAGTAAAAGTAATAGTAGTAGTTGTAGTCGCAGTAGCTTCATGATCAGTTTTATTTGTTTCCCTGGGTGACTACTAGAAGGCAAGCCAGCAATCCGAAGCCTGAAATTAAATGGATGTGCACATTATTCATGCAAATTACCATTGTGAGCACAGTCGATATCATTATGATGCACACGCATGAAAAGGATCAAATTAGTACCTGCATAGCTGCAGAGCTCAATGCTACAGCCCACAGCAATCACTGGTGAGTCATTCAGAACACACCACTGACGTCACCACAAACAGCAGCCAGAAGTACAGGCCCGCAAATACAGCCTGATTTATTTATTACCTATGCAGGCACCGGAGCTTGTATGAGATTTATTTATTCCTGCGCTGTCATTTGTGCTTAATTTCCATCATTTGGGGAGCGCGCTGTCCTTACGAACATTAGCTCAGCGCATTAGAGCTTGTCTCTTCTCCCCTTCTGCCCAAGAAAAGCCGCCGCAACATCAACGTTTACGGGCAATCCATGAGTTCTCCTATCCACCGCTAAACAAAGTTTGCTGAAAGTGGTTTTTACTCTTGGAAGCCCCAGGATATGCACTTAACAGCGTGAGGAAGCATCAATTGTGTACATTCTAATGGGCAATTAAAAAACGACAATCCAGTAAAGAGGAATGTCTCCTATGGAGTTTTGTTGTATTCCTACGAACTGCTGTATGATAAGGTTGAGGTCTTGTTTATCCACAGTTAAGTCTGTCCACAGCTAAGTAATACTGTGTGATTTTCAATTTCATTGTGTAAGAATTTTTAAACAACGTCCCATGGAGGAACCAATGCAAAATGCTACATTGCAAGAAACTGTTGTGTCTGTTATGTTTTTGGTGTGTGTATTTTTGTCATGGCCAAGGGGACAAGCCCGTTTTCCTTCTGGGATTAATAACGTGTAACCTACCCTAAACTAAGTAAGACATGAAGAAAATGACATAGAGAGATGTTAGAATTTTAGAGGTTGAGGTGGGGGACGGTGCTTCAGAACCAATGCACTGTGAAGTCAGAGGCATCTGGTTCTGTGTGGCTCAGTAGGTAGAGCATGGCGCTGACAACACTTAGGTTGTGAGTTTGATTCCCATTGGGACCACATATACTGAAAGGTATACATTCACTGCTGTAAGTCGCTTTGGATAAAAGCGTCTGCTAAATGGCATATGTTATATGGTATATTACCTGGATCTTCTCTGAAGATTAACTCTCACATTGTCTATATGACGCTTGACACTGATTCCAGATTTGATGTGATTAAAACTTTGTCATGCAGGAGTTCACACATTTTACTAGTTTTACTAGCATTATCAGTTTTAAGGAAAGGCCAGGTTTTGGAAAAGGCCATCTGATGTGGTCTGGCTTCGGGCTCCGGCTCTACGTGTCAGAGATGTGAGGTCCAGACCCCTGGCAGACTCAGCGATACACCGTCTCCTCCTCCTCATGAGCGTGACACCTTCGGCTAATGGAGGAATGACCTTGATTGAAGAAGTCGATCTTATTACTCCAACTTCTCACATTTAAACAGCTTCACTCGATGAGCCCTGATTTGGCCAGAAGTGAAAGCACCCCGAAACCTCCCTGTTGTCTTGTCCCTTGATCTCGTTAAAGCTGGCATCAACCAAAGGGGCTGGCACAGAACTGTTGGCGTGGAGAAAACTATTCAAAACTCTTAACAGAACATACAGTACTGTGAATCAACATCTCGTTTCCAATTCTTTAAATTGTTGAAGTTAAAACCACATTTCATTTGAAATGATCATTTCAGGCTAAACATCTATGTGTTTCTTATTTCTTTTAGGAATACACACTTCACGTTGCGTCATCTGTGTGAAAATCATTCAACACATAATTTATAATCATCTTGACATCGTTAGTAGTTGTTTTTGCTCAGGATGGCTTTGGGTGGTCCCACAATAGTCATTGCAGGCAAAGCCCAAGTCAAGGAAGGGGTAAAGGCTATGAAACAATATTGAATTAGACAGAACAGGAAGCTCTGTGCTGCCAATTTCCCTTTTCCAAAACCCCATCAAAGAGTTTTTCTCAGCTTTGAGATGGAAAGCTACACTATGACCTGCACTATGATCAAAAAACCGCAATGCCTGAGACGTACAATGGAACACTGTACTGTAGCACCATAGCAATATCAAACATGCGTATCAAACATACTTTTTTCCCCCAGGGTGTACGGTGAATGAGTAGTCTACATTCGCTGTGATGTGGATGGGATTTTATAGCTGAACATATTTCATTTTCATTTATGAATTTACTTGACAGGGACAGTGCACATTGATAACATTTCTGTAAATGTGCCAGAGTTAGCCATGGAGGCTAATTTTCATCTTTAGTCCCTGGGCAGGCAGCTAGTTAAAAAATAAACAAATACATGTACATACAAGCATTAAACTCATTGAAGATAAAATCTACACATAGTATGCAGAGAGACAGACAGTACCTGTACTGTATACAAACACAAGGACAACACTGCATACAAACAAGAAGCTGACAACACATATAGTAAATGAATGAAAAGACCCACAGGAATGATAGCAGTAAAACTCCAGTTTGTTTATCTTACTGTCATGTATAATGAAGGCGTTCTACATTGGGTTCAATGAGAGCAATGGACAATCAGTTTTGACAGTGTTTTTGTTGGACCACTTGTTGATGTGATTTGGTTATGATGATATTTTGTTTGGTTTAGGTAATTAAATTAATGACATATTGCCATTTGACAAAAAAGCTTTTCCTTTGATGCAATTGTTTAGTTTTCTGAAAGTTGTCGAGACAAAACTGTACAAAAATATTGGAGTTTTGGAACAGAACAATAACAATAAATCATAACAACAATTTGTTGAAAAAGAACAAATAAGCTAGTAGAGTGGTTTTGAATGTCAAAGTAGAGTGGTTTTGTGTTAACAGTTTAGAAAATTGCCATAATGGTTAAATAAATGTGAGTAAGCAATAGAAAAAACCCCAGTAAAGAGCATTGTATGTTTTGCATGTGGAAGGAGCAATCTACATTCTCTGACCCTTCCAGCTCCTGGAGCATAGGGCCCAGCCGACAGCCTTCCCAGCAGGTGGTGTTCCTGGCAGTCCGGATGCCTTTCACACACAGCACAGTGCTGCCTACTCTGACCCTCAGTGCTCGATATGCTCGAGGCGTGTATGCGTGCAAGTGTGTGTGTGTGTGTGTTTTGTGTGTCTGCACATGAGTGCGCGTGTGTGTTTGTGTGTGTCTGTGTGAGTGTGCATGTGTGTGAGTGATTGCATTTATCTTTGTGAGTGTTTGTGTGTGTGTGTATGTATTTGCATTTATCTTTGTGAGTGTGCGAGTTTGTGTGTGTGTATGTGTGTGTTTGCGTTGATCTTTGTGAGTGTGCGTGTTTGTGTGTGTGTGTGTGTGTTTGCGTTTATCTTTGTGAGTATGCATGTTTGTGTATGTATGTGGGGGGTTGCCTCTCCTGCCCTCTTTCCAAACGCAACCCCCTGGAGAAATGGAGAAAGTCCATTTTCAGAACTCTTTTCCACTTTGTGACTGAGACCAGAGTTTTAAGCTTCCTCTCCCCCCCCCCCCCCCCTCCCCAACCCCCACCAAGGCCCAAGGTTTCACAGCTTGGCACTCCCTCAGCCGAAAGAATACGAGGTATTCTGAGTCACAGCCGCAGGTGAACGCTGTCTGGACCCAATCTGTCCTTTTCCCCTACCACATAGCAGTCACACCCCTCGGGGCTAGCTGCCTTCTCTTCCTCTGCCCAAACTCAGCATTCTCGTTAACACCTGCTTTCAAAAAGCCTTCTACCATAGGTGACGATGGCACTTACTTATACCTGGATCGACCTAGCCTAGCTTTTTAGCCTGCCCCCGTAGCTTTTTTTCCAACAGACAGCTGGCTCAGTGTTTTCGGTCCGGATTGTGGCATTATGTGTGTAATCATAGCTCGGTCTGCCCCAGCAAATCTGTGAGTGCATTTTTATGCACCGTACGTTGTTTTGTTTGTCTCAGCTTTCTTTCCCCGGTTATTACTGGGAAAGAGGTGAAAATATGAGGGCTGTTTGGCTTTTCTGAGCCCACGGTTTAGCAGTCCGTCGTGGTGAAATGTTTACTTTGCTCGTAAAAGTTTTCTCACGGCCGTTGTGGGTCACTAAAAGCATTTGGCAAAAAAATGAATAATAATAACAAGCAAAAATAAGGACAACAACAGAAAACATTAACAGATGGCGGAATATTAAATACCTGAATGCGTGAAAAAAATTCTAATGCATTTATTATTATAAATCCTTCGCAGAGGCGCGCGCTTGGTGACGTTAGCTCAAACCCGAGTAAGGTGGAAGGCATTCGACGGACCACATTCACTTTGCACATGTGCCCGGCCGTGACCTCTGACGCGCCCGTTATTGACTCAAATGCTCCCGTGTTCATTGGTGTTTTCCAGTCGCTTCGCCAGTGTCTACAATGAAGTTTTTATACCATTGGAGTCACGGCTATAAATCACCAACCGCGACCTGTCAGCCCGTAGACTAATTCAATAGAATGAAGCTCAATTTAGGGGAGAGATCTGGGCATAGATTTATTTAGAAGGTTCCATTTTTTCAGACAAAATCAAATCCTCAAAAGAAAAGAGCAAAGGTAACGTGAGGCCAGAGCAGCAGACCGAAAAGGCAAACCGCTCTGGCTTCTCTCGCCGCGATGCTTGGAGCGATCTTTACGCAGCCACCAAACATGACTGGACACGTTTGACAAGATGGATTCGACTAGACATGACATTTTACACTAGGTTTTTCTTTTACTTTAATACAACTTTTTACATTAAAAAGCCAGAATATTCCAAAGCAAAGCATGTTTATTTCTGCTTAAATGATTGGGTCATGATTAGGTCATATGTCTTTCCAGATCTGTCCCTCCCAGGAGCCTCAGCACTCATCACTCTCTCTCTCTCTCTCACACACACACACACACACACACACACACACACACACACACACACACACACACACACACACACACATACACTCATAAACACACACAGATACACACACACACACACACATACACACACACAGACACACACACACACACACACAGACTCTCACACACATGCACACTGTAAATTTTTTTCTTCTTTCTTTTGGATCAATAGCCTTTGTCATAACTAATTGGATAAATGCGCAATGCTATCATGAATGGATAAATCTACAGGCAGACTACAGAACTGCTGCATGCACACGCCACAAACAATGGTTGGGATAGGCCCATCAACCGTTAAAATTCTGATTGTATCCCGCCTTGCGATTCAGTAGCACAGCCACTGCCCACTGCAGGGCCCCAAACAGTCTGAGCTCCTGTAAGATTGATAAAGTATAACTGCTATCACATAATGGTACATGTTGGGCACCATCAGCTCATCCATCTGGAATCGCTGCTTCCAACTGAAAATTGGCACTCTTGAAATTCAGCGGATGTAATGGTCTGGAGCCTTGAAAAATGAAATATAGTTTGAAATATGAAACCCGAATGATAAAAAGCTATATACAGATGCTACAGTGTACTACATACATTTTTGACACTTTTACCTATGTCATTTTACACATACTAAAATATTGTACTATAAAAGATGCATATAAAATATATACATTATGAAGTGGCAGTGATTTACTATATCTGTACTCTCTGTAATATATTTTTACATGTTAAAAAATGGATTCAAAGATAAAGTTTGATTGAATCCTCATCCTGTCCAGTGGTGAGTACATTGTTTGAAGTAGACCAATATCGTTACAGTACATAGGTCATGATAATGGTCGAGGTGCTCGTGTGAATTTCCTATCTTTACGGCTTTTGCCAACCATTATCTCTCACTTAAAATAAATTAGTAGTATTTTTTGTTTGTTTAATTTCCAGACTTTTCACCAGAAGGTAATCTAATCATACTTACATACAGATGTCAACAATATTGTGTATATAAACAGTAAATACGGTGTGTTACAATTCATTTATTCATGTGCTACACAAGAAAGTGTAGTTAAGTAGGAAGTAGTTGAGCAGGAAGTCCTGCCTGCTCCCAGTGAATGTATGGGCTATTCTCACTTCCCTGAGAATTGTTGCAGTACGATATAATAAAAAAACTACATTTGTACATTGATGGCCTATATTTTTGGTCGAAACAATCCATATGATACATGGTCTTTCATGTATATTTGTGACAGTTTCTCTGTGTGTCACAAGAAGAACAATGGCATGAATATAACTACTCCCCTGTTTGTGCTTCATCATCATGATGTCATGATCATCAGTCAATTCAGTAGAATTACAAATTGCAATAGAAGATGCTGATGCAAAAACCAAAGTCGGCAAGAAAAAAATTGTTTCAGAACTTAAAATAAAGTCAACTTGATACTTTAGTAATTAAATGTCTGTTTGCATTTACACATTTACGCGACCCAAAAGGTCTCACGGTGAGTGCCAAGGTCACGCACATCCTCTCGTGGTTGAACCACAACAGCAAGATCTGGGAGCCATTTATACCCAACTTGGACTTAAGAGGGGGGGATGACTTTCTCATCTTCATTTCCTATGATTGCTGGATCAAAATAAGCCAAAGTACAACCTCTGTGATTCTAAAATCAAGACCTAAAGAGACAGTAAAGGGGACTGCTTCACACGCAACATCTCACGCCTCAGTTTAGTTGGCAGTCATTAAACAAGACAAATTATTACTGTAAGCTGAGAAGCGGGAGTCTTTTCAGGGGCTAGAAATTGTTTACAACCCAGAAGTGAGATCTTTTCTGTCTGAACGAGGCAAAATGTTGTTTTCCTCACACTCTGTGTGCATTGAACCATTTCCTCTGATCGTTTTAATTAATAAATAAGCAAATTTCTTCAGCACTGGTAGATAAAGGGCCACTTTATCCAGTGCTATGGTAATTAAATAGATTTTATTACAGGAGTGTTGCCAGATTGAAAGAAAATTAAAAGTTCTGTTGCACACGTAGATTCTGTTGCTGGTTATGCCAAGGCAATGTGATACCCGATGTGGCATCAATATTACAGGAGTGTGTATGTGAGTGTTGTGCCATGTTCAGCAGGTTTATGTGGTCAGGTTACAATGTGGTCAGGGTGTAGGCACAATAACTCACAAGTGCTCTGTTGGGTCATGTTGGGTGAATTTGCACACCTTATTCTATATTAGGCTATAGATATCCTTGTGCGCATATCCATGTTTCAGTGCAATGAAACATTCTGTGTATGTATAAGTCAATATAAAATAGTCCAAGAGTCATTCATTGATAGGTATAAATACTTTAGTTGTGCCCATGGCAATATGTGCCTTACTGCATTCATTTAGAAATTTCTGCTCTCCTTTGTTCCCTACTCACAGTCAGAATAAAGGTAAATCTTTGTGATGCTCTTCTAACCATGACCTATCTGTTTAGAAATTGGAATTTGAGTGGTCAACGTGTCCGTAAACAGACAAAGGTGTCTGTGGCAAGACTTGTCTGTATCTGTGGCAAAATTATTTTTGATTGAGGAGAAAATAATTATATGAAAAATATACATTAAAATGCTCTTTTGTCTAAATATTCACAATCTAATGTTTTCTGAAATTATATTAGATCAATTTGTCAACTGTGCGACAGGTTATATCCTCAACCTCATCATTTTAACGTGTCGGGATGACATGCACATTCAAATATGTTGCACGCAATTGCACGCATTCTGGTAGGCTAACGTTACTGTGACAGGTCAAACAAGACAGCTAGCTAGTATCCTACGTTACATTCCCCGAAAATGGCGAAATGCGCTTTTAATTCTTCATGCGAGAAACAATTTTTTTGAGAGACGATGGATTAATGGAGTGTATGAGGTGTGGTCAGACAATGAAACAACTAAAGTCAACAGCAGCGAGGGATCACAGTGAGAAGTGGTACAAGGAAAGAGCAAAAACAGATGGTATATCACCTGTTGAGAAGGAGCTGTTTGCTAGCACGGCAAAACGGGGCAAGTTGAGCTGATGACTAGCTTCGTCAGTGGAGAGAAAATTTAACATGAAAATGACCTCACGTTAGCATTCTTGCCAAAGCAAAACTACCGTTTACACCAGGTGACCGTCGCCAAAAATTGATCGTAAATCTTCTGCGTTCAACAAGCTCCACAGCAGTGCTAGCACTGTAGGTAGAAACACAGAAAATATAGTGGAGAAGTTAGCAGCTGCCAGCCAAACTAGCATAGGGGAGGTCCCTTTCCTGCATGTAATGTGTGATGAAAGTACTGACAGTACTGATAAGACCCAGTTATCGATTGTTCAAAGATTTGTGCGCATCAAGGCCAAGGAAATTAAGACTAGAGTTTTGGAGCCTACTCGAAATCACGGAGAAATGTAGTGCTGAAAACATTTCTAAGGTCATTATTGACCATTTTGATCATGACTGCTCGCATTAAGCCTAGACACATGCAGCTGTGAGCGAGGTTCAGTCATATGAACGCTATTAAATCCCAAACACAAAATAGAGTTGGATCATGCCACATTGATGCATGTCTCAGGATTGCCACCTGCCCATATACAATAGCTGGCTTTCCAGTCAGAATAACATCATTTTAAATTGTGCAGCACATTGAACTAGATGTTATAGTACATTAGGCAGCCACTAGTATGCAATTATATGTTTCTGGTAATATCATTGACCACTTCTGTATGTCCATGGTAAAAATATAATTTTTACCAATAAGTCTGACACAGCGATGACCCCTGGTAATTACGCAATCATATTGTATTGTGTTCTCCCCTCACCCATTCTCACCAACAAATTTAAATGCGTCATTATATATATATGCCATTTAGCAGACACTTTCATTCAAACTACTTACAGTAGTGAATGCATAAATTTTTCAGTATATGTGGTCCCAGTGGGAATTGAACCCACAACCTAAGCGTTGTCAGCACCGTGCTCTACCTACTGAGCCACACAGAACCACTATTATCATATGCGTTTGGGAGTGAGTGTCCTATTTGCGTTTAAGAGGCACCAACATCCAAAAGGTGTCATGACTATAAGAGTAGTATACTACAACAGTTGTGCCTTTTGTTATATTTAAATTCAAACAACACAGGTGTGTTGAAAAAACATATTGAGGAAAAGTCAGGGGGTTGACGTGACTTTTCCCAAGTTATTTTAATTTAAAAATCACCAAACGCCTGGGCCTCCCGCGTGGTCCAGTGTTTACAATGTTTGACGCTGGCCACGGCGACTGGTTTGATCCCACCAGCCCCGCCAGAGTCGGCTCTGGCTGAGAGTGCCACTGGGGGCGGCAATTGGCTGTCCACCCCAGGGAGGGGGGAGTTACTGGAGTTACTGTACTGGGGTTACAGTCAACGGCCTGGCGAGTGCCGTCTTGGAGGAGACGATACTTCGCTTTCGTCACAGGTCACAGGGCTGCGGCAGCAAACTCACATTACAAGTGACTTGAAAATAGCGGGTGTAATTGCCTAAGAAAATGGGAGAAAATCTGAAAAAAAATAAAATAAAAAAATCACGACTGAAAAACATCATGGCGACTGTTAAACATTCACGGGGTAAAATTTACCCGTTTCATTTTTCAATTGTATGTAACTCTGTTTCAATAAAAAACGAAAGTCTCCCAGTCCTTGACTTTTCCTAAAATTGTGTTATTAAGCACCTCCTAATGTAAGAAAGTTACAGAAAAAAACTGAAAAAGGTTTGAGGCATTTATACCTATTACCACCACGGGGTAAAATTGTGTTGTAAATGTTTATTAATAAATGTAAAACTTTGTTGAATGGATTAACTCTTATTTAGTTGTGATTACCATTTATTTACACATGACTTTGTTCTGTTTGTTGTTTTATTGTTTTGTTTGTATTATATTGTAGGCTATTTAGCATCATTTGCCTGATGCCTATATTTTGCCTATGTTCGGCTATTTCATTCAGTTTTCTAGCCTACATGAGCGTTGTATTGATAGTGTTGTATCTTTGTAACCATCGATGGTGTTTATGAATAAATACAACTTTGTTGAATTGATTAACCTGTATTTCTTTGTGATTTTAGTTTATTCACACATGACTGTTCAACTGCACGACTAAAACCGAGCCGATGTTTAAGCATTGTTATTTTGTGATTTTAGACATTCCCTTGTGAAACAAATGTGCTATTATAGTGAGGGTATACATTTTTGAGCAATATCAATGCAAAATAGATGTGCGGGTAAATTTGACCCATTGGCGGTTCTAGTATACAACGAATCCTGGCGGTTCTAGTTTTAAGGACACGTTGAACGCAAAACTACTTGTCATTTGTTGGCTATTTTTGTCTGTTGTCTATGTAAAACACACTGGATATGTGTATTACTGTTCCCACTTGGTTATCCCCCAATTAAAACTTAGAAATTGCCATATTTTCAAAGGAATGGTGGTCATTATTGTGAAGGAACTCACTCACAAATGGCAGGGAAGGTAGAATGCTACAAAATTAGTTTATTGAGGCACTTATGGGAGATGTATGCTGCTCTCCCTTTTAAACTCAGGCTTAGAAACGCCATCCTTACTGTGCTACCAAGCCCACACTCGCATTTTCATAAATCCTTGGTACCAGGACTATAGTGTAATCATAATCTAATGCCTGTGTGGAGGTCCTCAATATCCTCTTGAGCTGACAACAGATGGCCCGATTTTGATATTTACTACATTCGGCAACCAATCAATCAATCAATCTTTATTTTTGTATAGGGCCATTTACAAACAGGTTGTCACACAGCGCTTCACAATTGACATTTTCCAGAGGGAATCAAAAAACCATTAGAGCCAATGTGGGAAACTGGAAAATTATTCCCTGACCCTTTAAAAGGCAATCAAGATGAACTCCTGGAAAATGGTGGGATACAGAGAAAAACAAATAGTCCTTGAGGCTCTTGACCACCAGAAGGGCATTCTTCGGCAAGATGTTGTACAGCTAGTAGGCTATAAATTATTTGAGTTTTTTGATTAATCGCTTTCTTTGCCACGAGAAGGATCCTAACCACATCTGCCATTGACTGCTTAAAAGCCATCTACCAGTATTCTCCTTTTAAAGGTAGCTGGTCAATGTTGCTTCATTGAGCAAATAAATGGCATTAATTGTAGTTAAAAGTGGGGCCCTAAGCAATGTATTTTTTGCCACCCCCCACACACCTCAACTGCCACCCCAAGCACTAGCCATTTCTGCACTACAACAGACATGCATAAATTAAGACAAAAGAAATATTTTCCACAAAATACTTATTTTATTGTTACTGTATTTTTAAGAATATTTTCCCAATATATGATGTATTATATATTAGGAAAAAAGAAGAACATGCAAATGATGAATAATAATATAATAATATCTGTAACTGTTTTTAAAATGCAAACGTTTTTTTAATAAACTTTTGCATGTAATATACATAAAATTAGACAGATTTTTACAATCGCCTCACAACTTTCATAAATCTAAATTTGCACACTGCTTCCCCGATATTCAACGTTCCCACAAGATGAACACAAACTAAGCATCTTAGCCTCTAATAATCGAGTGTGATTCCAATCGAAACTTGACCGGGAAATCAGGTCAGGACTGTTCACAACACTCGCTCAATGGCAAACCTCTCAGGAATCATAGCGTCTCAGTTGCAAATGCGTGTGATTTTAAACATTACATTACATTACAGTCATTTACCAGATGCTCTTATCCAGAGCGACTTACAGTTTTACATTTCTTTACAATCCATTTATACAGCTGGATATTTTACTGAAGCAATTCAGGTTAAGTACCTTGCTCAAGGGTACAACGGCAGTGTCCCAACTGGGGATTGAACCAGCAACCTTAACATTACAAGCCCAGTTCCCTAACCATTATACTACTACCGCTTACTAAACCAATGCAGTGGATAGTGCAGAGTACATAGTTTACCAGTGGCCTTTATAAAACAACCGAGAGGTTTGCTGGCTAGTTCACCCTGTTTGCCCCAACATTCCATTGGACCAACTATGATGCTGACAGCTCACCTCACAATTTGATACAGTTCCTCACTGTTCAGTTTTCTCATTTAAAGTTTGTCACAAACTTGACACTCTGGCCTCTCATTATCTATTGATTCTGGTCTAGATTTGCCCAGGATTATTATTATGTTTTGTGAAATTAGGGGCCATATGTATAAAAATTCAGAGAATTACTTCTAAGAATGACTTTGAGAAAGATGATTCATATCTAAAACTTGTGTTGTATAGCATGTTATAAAGCTTTTTAAAAGGTTTTTAGATGATCTTTATGACATTTAGAAGCGCTGTATATTAGTGCACTTGAGGGTAAGTATACTTGAAAATCACTTCTGACTTTTTGTAGAAGTTGCGCTTTAGAAATAAAATGTAAAACATGTTTTGATGTGAAACTAACTCCATAGAGATCTCCAAAAAGATCACAGACTAGAAGAGAGGCTATTCTGGTCTACAATTTGTACAAAACTTGACATGTTGATCTATTTTATCATTCTGAACTGAGAAATTTATCAATCGAAATCACTGGAATTTTTTCTTTTTTTTTCTTTCAGTTCTTGTTAAAAGTAGAACTTATTTTCAAGGGTATATCTGGGCATCCTGGAAGAAAATCAATTAATGAAGTGCCACTCATAGCCAAAATATTTAAAGCTTACTTCACTTCATATCTACAAAATGAATTATTGGAAGAGGGTTTGTGAGGAATCTAGCCAGATGCTGCAAGGTCAAAGCCATGATACAAGAGACAGCTTGTTGCTAAACATAGAGAGGTGACCTGGGATACACAGTGAACACACTCAATGTGCCAAATTTTTATTCCCATCAGTAGTATAAAGCCTGGCGCAAGTGCAAATGCGATACACAGATCGATATTTTGGAGCAGCACAAGTGATACACACAAAATGTAATCATAATAAAAGACAATGTTGTTATAAAAACCTGTCCCCCTCTCATCAAACAAATCTACAAAATTATAATAAATTATGATAAATGAATAGAAGAGTGATATTTACCTCACCACACTAAACCTGCAGGTGGAGCTTTTTAACAATAAAGGGAGCGCTCATAAGAATGTGGGCACATAAATACAGTATGATCGTTAGCACATAAATATGATGTTACATGGCTCTACAGGTGAGATTAGCCTCATGCTATCTAGCTAGGTTGTATTGATAAATATAATAACATTGTGTTTGTGTAGCTTTGTACCTCTTGTTCACATTCAAGTTCACCTGTTGATAAATACTTTACTGAAAATGGCATTGTGTAAGGTTACTCTCAATACTCTGGTCATGGTATGGTACCACATGCTAGCCAGCTAACATTAGCTATCGATAGTTACCCAGCTAATGTTAACTAGTCTAGCTAGCACCAACACAATTGCTAACTGATAGCTAGCTAAATCATAAAAATGGGTAAATTATGTGTTTGTAAAAATGACTCCATGTACACAGTGAGGTGCGGGAAGATGTTTTGATTTAGGGGTGCTAAAATCTGAAATTAAAAAATATAACGATATAATAATGCAACAGGGATTGAATGGTATTGTGTTGACACAGATGCACACTCAATTTTGATATACTTATACTACATAAGAAAACTGTTCAAGACAGTGGGTGCTGCAGCATCCCCACTTCCTGCACATATGATTGAATAGTAATAATGTTTATTAATTATTATATTACTAAAACCCTGAACACATTTGGAATCAGAATCGTATCAATACCAGTGTCCGTATCCGTATGACCATTCTGTATCGCCTTTCTTTAGCACCAGTCTTAACCACTCTCTTAGGAACATCCGTACCTCTGGCTCCTCAACTCTCCGTTCCATTTCATCCAACTTCTGTCCTGCTTCAACCAATCATATAACTCTCCTCATTACTGCATCATATCTTTGAATATCATACCAATCTTCCAGGCTCATAGAGGGCAGCATTGGCTGACCAGGCCAGGGCTCAGGATCCTCAAAGTTTTTGGGAGTGGCACTTTCACGGCAAGGTAAGGACTCAGTTGTGCCCCACTCATCATTCTCCACATCCACTGATGCATCTGGCACACTGAGAGTCTTAGTGAGGGCACTCACTCTATGCCTTAAACAAACGGCTTGTATAGCCCTTAGCTGAATGGTGATGTCATGCTCTGGCCTATTGTGCGCCAACACTGTAGGCAGCAATCCAGTCACAACAAATCATTAATTTCTTAAGGTACTGTGTCCCAGCTTTCTCTTCACAGTCACGCATAAGTAGTATGAGTACATTGGTTCCCACAAGAAGTGCTGCAGCATCGTTGGAAGCATTATCAGGGCAAATTAGAACTAACACAGGTAAATTGGTGTCAGTCCCACAGACCTCTTTGGGGAAACTTATGTCCATTTCAACAAACTCCAGATAGGGGACAGACTGCCATCCAGCACCTACAACATTCAGTAGGTCATGTACAGAATTAATATATATACCATTTAGGCTGACGCTTTTATCCAAAGCGATTTACAGTAATGAATGGATACATTTTTCAGTATAAGCGGTCCCAGTGGGAATCGAACCCACAACCTAAGCGTTGTTGGCGCCATGCTCTACCTACTGAGCCACACAGAACCATGACTCATGAATTAAGCTGTAAATGTGAAAAAAAAATTATATAAAAGTCTCAGACATGCATATCACTTGTGATCAACCAAACAAGAACATTGAACCTCACTCAATTTGGCAACTGCATAACATGGCTCTCCAATTAAAACCATAGGTATTTCTGAATGGCACTTGGCATGCAAAGTTTGGGATGATTGCGTTTGCTTAGATCAGGGACTGTGACTGCTGGAAGTATGTGCCTCTGTTTGTCCCGCACAAAGACACAGAGTTATTTTAAATCGTCTGGGTTGTTGCGAGCTGTTTTATGTTGAGCTGTTGAGCATTTTTGTTCTCCCATCTCTATCTCAGATTTTGCTGAACAAGTTGAGCATTTCCATGATGGGTGCAATTGCCCAAAGTATGCCTGTCCTCTTACACAGTTATAACAGAAAGCAGATACCCTATTTGTCTTAATATCCATCTTCTTCCGAGGATCTCTTGTAAGTCACTCTGGATAAGAGCGTCTGCTACATGCTTAAAATGTAAATGTAAAATGTATCTCTCTCAGTGAGTGAGCCGTGGTGTGCACTGGCATTTGTGTGTGACCCACAAGGCTGATTTGAGTTTGACTCTGTCTTCTCACACTGAGCATTCTGGCCCTGTAGCAGGAATCTTCAGATGCAACTTCACACACAATGTTTGTCTTACTTATTGCTTTGAGTTGTGCGCTACTCAAACAACGTTTCTTTCTGAGTTTTTTCCCCTCTCGTTCCCTCTCATATGTTTTTACTTCAAGAAGGAAGTTTGAATAAGTGGGACAATTGCCATGTTCTGGATCAAGCCTAGCTTTCACATGCAAGCGGTGTAGGAGCAGGTCGTCCCAACAGCCCCTAATGAATTGCTTTAACAACTGCTGACTGGGATGCCTGCCATCTAGATCGCCCCTCTCGTTGACTCTCTGCAGTAGGAAATGAAGTCTGCACAAATAACTGGATGGCGTTTCATCCACATTTTGGTGCATTTCAATAAACTGTATAAACAACTCATTTCCTTTGACTACACTTCCTTAAGTTTTCTCCAGCTCTTCAAAGCATGTTGCGGCACTCCCGAGTCAAGTGCGATGTTTAGTGCAGGCGGAAATAAGCTTTCTAAGAGCTTCCTCTTCTTGGCACTCTCAGTGAGGTCTTTGTCTTTTATCACCTGACGAATCTGAATCCTCCATGTTTCATAGTCACTCTTATTACCATTCCTTGCTACCCCAGAGAAACTTTTAGTATGATACTTCACACTACTTAGCGTTGCTCCTTCATTCACAGTCCTCGATATATACTCCACTACAACCATCTGGACATCATTTGGAATGGCAATGGGAGTGGACTGAGACAGTGGCATTTAAGTCCATGAGCTGCTGAGACAGGGGTGTCACACATGACAGGAGGGGTTAGGGACATTAAATTATACTTTGCGCTCAGTTGAGCCCTTCTGGTAGGCATCTTTGCTATCTGAGAGCAGTTTATTGAACACTTTGCTTTCCAGCTTTTTGGCATCCGTTCCATATCTGTCAGTAATTTCCACCAGTTGCTCTTGGAATGACCCTGTTAAGTCCATCAAGATTTCATCCAGTATAGTATGTGTTTTACTGTCAGTATTCTCACTGTCTCCTCTAGAGCATGTCTGAACCTCTGGTTTAACTGTTTGAACTTCCCAGTGACAACTGCTATCATGACTTGGGTGCTCATGCCCTGACATATCTGGTATGTTGTCTTCAAATTCACATAGAACAGAATCAGACTGCTGCTGAATTTTGGATATATTACCATATATATATATTAGAGCTGGATGTATCTTGGATTTAACTGAGCTGTACCCCACTATAAATGTTGTTCAGAATGATTGACAAAAATTAATGAGAAAATGACAAATGACAATGAAAAATTAAACTGTTTGCAAAACTCCATTAAAATAAATTATTTGGTAGGCTAATACTTTTTTAAAATGAAATTCAAAAGAAAATCGGACTTTACAATATGCAGAGTACTATTTATGAAGCATAGCCCCATGTTGGGTGCCAGTTTATGACCCTTAAATTAGGTTGGAATTTAAATTAATAGTGGGTGTTATATTGCTGAGGCTGTGTACTCCTCTTTGGACTGAAGGTAAATGTAAGGCAAGCATAGTTATGTAAATTGTAGAAAACTCAACACCATACATTCAGAAAGAAAGAGTTTGTTTTTGCTTCCTGTCACTTTTCTTTTCTTTTCTTTTAAAATTAAATAAAAATGGAAAGGGAGCATACAAATGTACAAATTGAGAGGGAGCAATCAAAATATTTTAATATTTTAATTAGAATAAAAAAAATAAAAAACCCTATTGTTGTGCACAACAACTAATGTCTTATATTCCTCCAGAGGATTTATGATGGGATTGCAAACCGGTCTGTATAACGTAATTGTAGCAGATGGCATGGTCCCAGTCCAAAAACAAACTCGGCAATGGGCAATTCCACGACAGGCAATGTCTCTCGCACACTCCAGCGAGATCCACTGCTGCTCCAGTCTCATTGGACATTGTATTTATATAGCCTCTTTCAAGGTACCCAAAGCACTTTACAACGACACTGAAAGGGGCAACTCACCTCAACCACCACCAATGTGCAGCACCCACCTGGGTGAATGCGGCAGCCATTTTGCGCCAGTACAAACCACTGCACATCAGATACACAGTGGAATGTGCTTGTGGCTCATTTTCATTCATCTTCATTACTCACACATACTGTAAATAACTGAAATAATGTTCTGAATTGTCCCGCAATCTCTGCTACCGTAGCACATCCATAACAAGCTAGCTATCGTGCATGAACTGAATGTAACACAAGGAAACTAGTTACTACTAGCTAGCTACAACAACATGTTTGTCAAATGAAACTGCTTGAATAAACCTCACTTTCGTAGCATTTAAATGAACACAGGTAAGTCACAACATAATGCAGTAACGCTACACATGACTTATGTTATAGAAATATGAGAAATAACGAGTATGAATCTTACCTAACAAACAGTGGTAGAGGCATGCAATATAAGTTGCAGGAATGAGAGGGAATGAGCTTGTGGCTCATTTGCATAAATCTTTCCTGCAACCTCCCCTTATTGCCTAAAAAAAAAAAATTAAATTAATTTTTTGCTGTATTAAGGTCTTAAGGGGTTTGAGGCTAATTTGCAGCAATCGTCAACAAGGGGTTAATGGCCAGGTTACCGCTGATGCTCAATTTAGGAGGGTTACATTTACACGAGACAGCCAGTAGCCCAGTGTCCAGTTACGTTTAGCACAAACGCTTCCAGCTCCTCCACAGTTTTGCCTCGTTTCCCTCTCTTTTGCCATTATTTGGCTTACTACAGAACTAATTATGCAACTATTTTTCATAGAGATATATTGCATTTGAGTGAGTGGTTCTGCCAGCATTGAATGTGCAGATTGTTAAATAATCTTTAATCTTGCATGCTGCCTGTAAACTGGTGATAGCAGAGGCTGAAATTCTCAAACTGGTTCTTTTGCTTGATGAACAAACGTGACCACTGGAAGGTAATTAATTTATGTCTCACCCAGGAGACAAAATGTCTCTTTGATCGGGTCATATAAACCATTTTAAAATCTGCAAAATCAATGCAATCATTGCAAAGCCAATCATTTTCCTCAAGTCAGAATCAGGCCCTGATTCAATCTCTTTTGGTCAAAAATTACAATGATTAATTTTGTAACATTTTTCTCAACACAGTAGAGCTTCAATTCCTCAATTATGGTTGCTTCTCACTTGCAGCAAACTGCCTTGTTTCCATTGCCATTGCATCATATTTTACACTGCTATTGTCTACTTCCTTAGGCTCCGACCATTTGAAATGAGTCAGAAAAAGTGGGGTTGAGTGGACACCACACTTATTTACATATCATTTCACACATTTGAACTTCTACCCCCTTCCCCCCTCAAAATAACTGTGTGATCTGCCTGCTGTTTGTGCCCATAATGATGCTGCCAAATTGAACGAGGGGTGAAGTGTGCATGGTATGGGCACGGGCCTCCCCTAACAGACAGAAATATTCTGAAATGGGGTGCTCAGCCAGAGAAGTTTGAGCACCCATTGCTTTGAAGAACCGTCAGCCTGCCATCCTCTTGAAGAGCTAACTCATGCAGCCAGAGGGAAGCCAGGTGCCTCTCGGGATGTGTGTGAACTGCTGACATCGCAGTGAACTCTTGAAATGAAGAGTACTTTTCTCCGCCAAACAAAATGGCGCTATAATCTGATGTATTTATGCTGTGGCAGCCGCATGGAGGCATGCCGAGGGGCGGTGATCGAGGGGCAGTACGTGGTGTTCCGCTGGCTCCACCCCCGGACCTTAATGGGAAGTCCGGGGCGGACGGAGCACACCTGTCACCACCAAGGAAACGCGCTGTTGAGTGGAGGAATAAGAGAGAAAGCATTTAATTAGATTGACTACCTGGCTTGATTTTGGACTGTTTTTGGATAACCCCCTGTGTGTACCACCTTTTTGGATTGACTGAGGAACTACCTGGCTTAACAACTTTGGACAATGGATAACGACCACGATAACGGATCATAGACTTTCTGGCTTTTTCCCCTACCATTTTTTGTGTTGATTCCCTTAATAAACCAAATATCTTCAGATTGTATCATTGTATGGTCATTTTATTATTGTTCATTGGCTGCGTTGTACACCAACACCCCTGATCCTGCCACAACGCATTCAGGCCTCTTACGACCCATGGACAAATTCAAAAGAGAGTACACTGCCCTCTAAGTGTCCTAAGACTGTATTGCAATGGTTTATTGTTTACGTGCATGATTATTGAAGCCTGCTTCTTCATTTATTATGTAGAAGAGCATGTTATTCTGGTAATATAAATGTATACTATAGTACTAAAAACTCAAATACTATTCTTAGGATCTCCCACCAGTAGCACGAGGGGGCTCAGTGTGGCTCTAGAAAACATTCAGGGGATTTAAAAAAGGGATTCCTTTTACTTAAAAAAGAAAAAGGGATGTTATTGCATCATCATGCGCTGGTTTTACCATCGTTGTTGTGGCGATCAGTGGAACAGTGATCCCTCCAGAGCTAGTGATGGGAGCACCTGTTCCTGAAACATCCACTTTATGGCATGGAATCACTTTCCAGTCTCTGTTGCGAGATGCCGTTTTCGGCCATTGAATATCTCAAATCATATTACAAACACCTCAGAAATTGCACAAGAGTGGCCATTAGTACACCACTGACCTCCATGGTGAATAAATGGTGAGTAAGGTGATATAGCTAAATAGTGTAGCATAGATCTGGAAAAATAAAAAGTTAGCTGAAGCTAATAAACGTTCAAACCAGCAGAAGTAGTTCAATGCGATGTGTTTGATCAAAGCACAAAGCTGCCAGTGAACATTTGTTTGAGTACAGCTACAGCAGGAATGCAGGAGATTTCTGACCTCTCGAGGGTGTCAGGGAACTGATGCCAAAATTCAGGAGCTTCCGTGAGAGGGGAGATGTCTGCTTTGAAGAGTTTCAGAGCCATGTATACTTGTGTGCAAGGGCATGGAAAACTTGAAATGCTTTAACTCATCGGAATGATTCTCGAGAAAGCTATTGGCAAAAACGCATTGGCATTAGTACTGGAAGTACCATTTAGCTTTAAATGAATCAGACCTTTAGTTAATTACAAATTTAATTCCTGATGTAATTGTCCTTATTATGCCCTAATTATAATCACTAATCAATATGGTCATGCTCCACCTCTGATTGATAGCAGGTGTGCGCACTAACTTTGCATTTAATCTAATTAGAGAACCATTCACCTGGTTCATAGATTAAAGGTAATTGGTATCTGTCAGCCAATTGCTTAATCATGAGCCGGCCTCTTCATTTGGCAGAGAGCTTTTGGAAAGAAATTCAGTTGAAAGCTCCCTTTTGTGTAATGCTTTATATATAATTTGCATGCACAGTCTCAAGGTGACATAGGTCAAAGCAGGATATTTAGTTGTTAACTTTACATAACAAAAAGTAGTTAGCATTAAATTTAGCACTGCAACAAAAAACTCTATAAATACATTCATTGAAATCTTTGGTGTCCAGTGAGTATTCACATTTCTGGTTTTCATTGAGCTCAGGTCTTAATTTATTATTTAGAAGCACTGACTGTATTGTAACTTGAATCATCTGTTGTTTTTAGTTTTTGGGGTTTGACAGCTGCTAGGCTGAGAGGCATATCAAAAACTATCTAGACTGACCGGTGTTGCCAGCTTTGGGTTTTTCATTTAAATTGGCATACATTTATTCAAAGGACCTAACCACATATTAAATATTGGTGGAGGTGGGGGTTGGGGGGTAAATAATGAAAAGGAATGTTTTATATACAAATTATTGGGAGGGATGGATATGACTGTTTTGAATATTGGGGAGCCACCCCCCCCAATGATTTATTTTACTCTGATTTGGTGGGTTGATAATCCACTTCACATTTTCGCTTTCTTCAACAACAAAAAAAGCAAGAAAAAAAAGCATTCAAACCAAATGAGTATGCATTGAGTTAATATTGCAAGATGGACTCCTTCCTGAGTTGAGTTACAGTTATTTTTCCATAAAGAATATTTTCATACAGTTTCCATACAGAATATTTTGTTGTAAGAAGGCAGCTTGTAGTTCAGTCTTTTTTTTTTTTTTTTTTTTGCTTTTTCCCAAACTAGTATAGTTGAGGATATTGACTTTTATTTGGAACATATAATGCCATGTTTGCATGGTTGCCTCTTTGGAGGGCAGATTCTATAATGTTGACTTGGGATAGTGGAATAGCTTTTTAAACCTGCTTGGGCCTCTACAACCTTGAGCAGACACCACTATGGGGGTAGATGGTGGAACCCCTCTTAATTATCAATTGGACTAAGGCTGATCATGGACTCCCCAACCCTCACCTCACTCATTCCTTGGTCCTGAAGTAAATTTTTTGTTGCTGACTTTAAGGCAAAAACCAAGATGCTGTGGCCCTCCAACACCAGGGTCGGGGGCCCGGATTTAAGCATTCACTTCTCAATTGCTGCTGTAGTTCTTTTGAAGTCAGAGAGGTGTCAAGAGAGGGCGTATTACAATGCTTTAGTGTTGAGTACACTCTGTACTTGCTTGCCAGCTGCTGCTTCTTTTTACTCTTCAGTCCACTGGCCAACCCCTGCAGACACTGTGCCCTGTTGGGCTGTCAGAAGTCAGACAGTGGGGTGCACCACTACACTGAAAATCAGTTTTGGCAGGGAAAGCCACCCGGCATCAAAGTTGCTGTTTACTTTGGTTAGCTTGGCATTTTTCTCCCCCTATTGGCTATTTTAAGAGTCATATGGAGACTGCCTAATAGCACCTCCCAAACTTTAAAATTACGCAGGGTCATGGACAGAACATTGCTGACACATGAGACATTCACTTGGACTTCCTACGATCCAATTATTCGGAGGTCGTCCTGCCACTCGTACTGACAACCCAGAGACATCTCAATCAGCGTGATGTCCAGGCTTCACCCGATCTGGAAATATGGCTGACACATGGCTGTACAATTAGATGAAATTGTGGCAAAAAACGTACAGTGTAAGCTCAACATAACTGCTTGTTCATGACCATCAGAACACTTTGCAAATCAGCCGATTTTTATATCAATTGGATGCGCTAATAGTAGAAATAAATGCTTAGATTGAAACGTCCTCCTTGCATAAAGATTAGCACTAGGAGCACCAAACATCTTTAAAGCGATTGGTGATTTTAAAATAAAAATAAAGGAAAGTCACGTCAACCCCAGTCTCTGACTTTTTCTAAATATTTTTTTTCGATACGCGAAAAAAATCTAAATGCATATAGTTTGAATTTAAATATAACAAAATGAATGACTGTTGTAATGCAATACTATGGCCAAGAAGCATTTTTGGCATTGATGCCTCTCAAATTCAAATAGGACTCACTCTTCCCCAAACATATGATAATGCAATATAGAAACTCACGTGTCCCACTTATTGTGTTATGTATCATGTAAGCATTAGGTCTAACGGGTGAGGGCACTGGAGAAGATAATGCAATACGATTGTGTAATTATACATGATCAATTTGAATAACACTGGCCAGGCCAATCTATTGGGATAATCTAATTACAACTTCTTGTTTGAAAATGGTACCAAGAGCATCACAAAGATTTCTGTTTGTGCTGATTGTGAATAAGGAATGAAGGAGAGTGGCAATTTCTAAATCAAGAAATAAAGGGATGTTCAAAGGTGCATATTGCCATGGGCACAATCAAACATGATCAACATTACCAACCAATGACTCTTGGATTATATTATATCCACATTGTATTTACGTATACATACAGTTGTTTGTGAAAATAGCTTTACATTTATTCTCACCTTACATTCATACATTTATATGCTGAGAATGAGAATGTTTCATCGCACTGAAACATGGGTATGCACACAGAATATTTATAGTCTACTATAGACTAATACATAGTCTACAATTGAGCTTTCTGCAATCACAATTTGTCTTTATCTAGGCTACATTTTATAAGGCCATTGATGTTTTACATTTCTATTTAAATGAGCCTTTTTTCCCCAAATTGGCCCTCTTGCTGATCGGTGTCATAGCACCGTGCTTCCTGCAGGTTTACAGTTATACAAAAAGACGCCAACCAACACATGTCAGGCGTTGACATTTCAAAGTAGAAGAATATAATTAAAACTTTACAATATAAAGTGTTGCAATTAAAATGACTGAACTGTTTAATTAACATTACGGTTAAAATGCACCGGCCCGAATTAATTCACCAAGTCCCTGGAGGCCTAATGAAGCCATGCACAGAGGAAAGCGTTCTGAAGCATGAGAAATAGTTTATTTTTAAACATGCCACTTCAGAAGCCAACAACATAACACAGTATAAATTATGGTCAAGGGGTGGTTTGAGTGGAGCAGGGGTTGTATGGTGTAATTATCTTGAAGACCCTTTCCCTATGTCCACAGGCATGCTGCTCAAAACGTCCTGGAGAAAACACTACTCTCCCCAAGTCTCCACTTAATGAATGCACCACACAATGCCACACTCTCGCTAATTTTTGTAAAGAGGGGGGCGGAGGGTGGCTGCCTGCATGCATCTTAAATCTGTTAAGTACTTGTTGAATATCATTTTTCATAATAGTTGGTTAACCCTTGCAATCCAGTTGCAGAACACAATGCCTTAGGTATGTCCGTGATTATTATTATTATTATTATTTTTCATGTTAAAAAACATAAAAAATTAACTTTTTTTGCCTTGATCTAAAAGAGTGTAAGTCTGTGAATCAATGCAATGGATATGATCTCCTTAGACCCAACAGTTATATCTCCTCTGTTCAAACACCACAGAATTTTTTTAGAAAATGGAAATAAATGTAAAAAACATATATACATTTTACAAAAGAGGTACTGCTGTTGTTGATGTGCCTACTATAGTGCCATTAATATATATTAATGTCATAATTTTGAACATAATTGAATGGATATTGTTTTTTTACAATAACTATAGTGGCGTGACATGGAGTGCAACACATATTCATGGGGATGTTGGCATAAGTGTGACTTCAATCCAGTTTTTAGTCAGACAGTTTTAACAAACAGACATTTGTGCGACAAATTGTGTAAAAATTTTTTTGCTAATCCTGGTCAGGGCCTCCACTCCTTCCTTTCATTGGAGAGCAGAGAAGCACTGTTCTGTTCATCATATACAGTCCATAAGTATTTGGACAATGACACAATTTTCATCATTTTGGCTCTGTACACCAGCACAATGGATTTGAAATGAAACAATCAAGATGTGCTTTAAGTGTAGACTTTCAGCTTTAATTTTAGGGTTTTGTCAAAAATATTGTATGAACCGTATAGGAATTGCAACCATTTTTATACATAGCCCCCCATTTTAGGGGCTCAAAAGTAATTGGACAATTACAACATAATTGTGTAATTCCTACACTGTTCACCCGATATGGATGTAAATACCCTCAAATTAAAGCTGAAAGTCTGCACTGTGAGCTCATATTCATTATTTAATTTCAACTCCAATATGCTGTGGTAGACAGATAAAATAACAGTAACTTTGTCAATGTCCAAATATTTATGGACCTGACTGTAGATGACTGGTGAGAGTTACAGGGTCTGCTGTGTTACTCAGCATTGCTACTCAGCACTCAATTGATCAATTGAGGCAGTCGATTATACAGGCAAGTCACGTCACCTGGTTTCTTTGGGTCTGAATTGCTCGCCGATTTTAAGGAGGAAGGGTGAACCACCAGACCCCGTGGCTCTCCAGGGCCAAGTTGGGAGACCCCTGTGCTATCGGCTTCAGCTAAAACAAGCCAACTTGTGCCTTTTATTTCAAAGTCACCTCTAAGATGTTTAGAAAACACTTAGGGATTAACTTCCTCAATTGGAATGCCACACTATATTAGTCCTGGAGGGGAGAGGCATTAGCCCCAATGGGTGTAGTAATAGAGTTTTACCCCCCTATAGGTTAAACCCTGGAACCAACACTCAAGTCAATAACACAAACTTATGCCTGATTTTATTTAAGGTGGAATGACAATTCCCTGACGATCCTGTATACATTCTGATATACGATCTTGCGATCTTCCGCAAGAGACTCAAAACCCACCTTTTCAGACTTCACTACCACTGAATTCTGTACATCTAGCTAATTGTCATCACCACTGCCTACTTGCTCAACACTATTTATCCCTCCTTACTCCTCATTTAAAAAAAAACAACCCAAAAAACAACAA
Source organism: Aldrovandia affinis (assembly GCA_029706075.1). Classification (NCBI taxonomy): domain Eukaryota; kingdom Metazoa; phylum Chordata; class Actinopteri; order Notacanthiformes; family Halosauridae; genus Aldrovandia; species Aldrovandia affinis. Next base: position 6,895,444 of record JAINUG010000012.1, on the reverse strand, counting down.
TTACTAACCTTTTCCTTCCCAGTGCCTATCGCTGTATTACTGCACTGATCTCTTGCGCGGACTATGATTGTTCCTACCTATGTATTAATGCACTTGTAAGTTTGCTAAATGCTAAAAATGTAAAAATGTAAATGATATACCTGCATAAAATTGTAACCCAGGTGGGAAATGTTCAAGTACATACTGTAATGAAGAGATTTGATTTTTGTATATTCTCTGATTTACTGTATATACATAGCTTTGGTTGTTACGTATGTTAGAAGTAGGGCTTGACACAGAGAGCCTCTCCTGAGTTAGAGTGCTACCTCCACAGGAGAGAAATCCAACTCGAATGTCTCTGTCGCCGAAGTGCAGAGCAAAGGTTCTTTAAGTCCTTAAATTCACCAGCCCGACAAAGGTGCTTAGGTGAACACTAAACAGAACACTCCACGTTTCCAGAAATAAAACGCCATTGAGCATTTTGGGAACTTGTGCAATTTGATCGGATGCAGAGCATGATTTGGTGTATGTGATTGTGATATGAAAAATGAGCAAAACCTGCTTCCTTGATGGAAAGGTGATTGTCGTCATCGATGTTGTTTTCTGTCTTGTTTTTGGCTCAGTCAATTTCAGCATTCTGGCATTGGGCGGATAGAAAATTACTGGATGCCATGTGCAAGAGGCTTCAGCGATAGCTGTGGATCAGCCTGTGGGCCCGGCTGTGTTTTTCAGCCTCATCAATATGAGAGAGATTTTTTTATGTGAGACCCTAAAACATTACAACCACTCTGTATTTTTTTGTCTTTTTTTTTGTTGACACAATCAAATTTTTTTGTTATTGTGCCCTCCGCCTTGGAATTGTGTGTGGATTTTTATACAGCTCAGCCCTGAGAAGTGCAAGGAATAAAGTTTTTAAATCGTCAATATTTGACAAAGTAACCAACAAATAAAAACTATTATTACAAATACTAATAATAAAAAACACTGTCAGATTGGCACAGAGAGAAAAAAAATACAAATATAGAGCAGAATGAGAAAATTGACAAAAAAACAGAAATAAGCAGTATAAAATAATTGCGTTCCAAAACCAAAACAAATGATAGAGCAATTCCAAACAGGCAGAATGATAAAAAATGAAATGAGGGTCCTACACAATAATAAATGTGTAATCATCAAAACAGGCAGAGGAATTTCAAACAAGACAAACATAATTCCATTACAAATATTCAATATAATACAATGCAGTGTGATGCAATGCAATGTCATATATGATATAATATAATATTATGTTATATTATAACATTGGCTGGTGTAGTGGTGCAGAACAGAGAACCACACAGCTTCAATATCCAGGGCTTGATTCTTGAGGGTGAGTTCCTCTCAGATTCCAGACATACTGTCAGTTGACATCAGTGTGCGCCGTGAGCTCAGGGTCTGTTTGTGTGCGGGTGATGGACTGCTATCAAATCCATGGTGTAATCCCCTTTTGCACCCTGTTCCTGCTGGGTTTGGCTGAGCACCAATCTAATCCCTCTGCAGAACGATGCAGGTGCTTGAAATAGATGGATAATGTCATTTCATGCAATAAAGTAATGTGACCATTTAAGGTGACAATATAGCTTTTTGGTATAATTATTATAATTATTATCACCTGTGCTTTGGGTAGTTAGAACAGGGGTTGCCTGGGGAGCCATAGTCATATGGTCATGTGCTTTGTGGAACAGAGTACTATTGGTTTATTTATACTGTGTTCTTTTGCTTCTGCTGCCCATCACTGCAGTCTATTTTCTTCCCGTTGTACTGTTGATATGACTTGACAAGCCCCCCCACCCCCCCAACTGCCACCGCCCAATCAGATTATGGATCCTGAATATAAAGGTAATATTTTATATAGTACTTGGCAGCTCTGTATATTTTAGCTGTCAGATGTATAACTAATGTAGCTATATCTTTCTAGCTGGCTTTTAATTGAGGCATTGCATTTAGGAAAAAATTGGACTGCCTCCACTCAGGAATTAATGGGATGATTTTTTAACCATTGTTAACGCACTTCTGTATTAATGACTTACAATGAAAAGCTAGTTTGAAAGTGGGACTTTTCGTCTCAAGTGTTCCTATTAAATGCTGACAGATGAAAATCATTGATTTAATGCTGAAAGCATTCAAAATCTTCAATGGCTATGTGGCTTGCATACCACATTTTGCCTTTAATTTACACAGGCTACTGCTGAAAACTAATCAGCATTAAATTCAGGCTGTAAACCAAATATATAGTTTTAGATATAGTCATTTAAATAAAATTAGTTGAATGTCCTGATCTTATTATGTTAACTCTACCAACCAATGTTAACCATGTTAACTCTATGTTAACCAACCAAATGGCTGACTCCCTCCCTTCTATAGCTCAAGATTTAGTTCTGATTATTTATGTTGAAAAGGGATATGTTGTTTGCTCAGTTCACTGTTTGGTTCATCTTGCTGTCCTGTGTATCTTGAGAGCTGGGTCACAAAAAAACATTTTGACTATGGTCACAATTGTTTACCAAGGAAGTTGTTTTTCACAGTGATATTTTCCGTTTTTTTCTCTTCTCATTGTACACAAGGGTTGAACAGAGCTGAGTAAACAAGATCTGTTCCTTTCAACGCGATCAATGTGATCACTTATTGGTCACTCTCTATCTCTCACACACACATGCACCCCCCCACATTGACTCACACACACACAAACCCTGGAGCACACACACATACCAAACAGATGCTAGCAACTAGGAAAAATCTCTAATCAAGATATAAAGCAGAAAAAAACTCATTCATCAGTGCAGTATGATACGTGGGGGAGATATTCCAGTTAAAATATCGCTCTCCGAAGATCAGAGGAAAGCTCCAGCTCAAATCTGCCTTCTGTCATCATTACTTGCCTGCAGTTAGCTACAAACAAAGGAGAATACGGTAAACCCAGCAGTGTTGAGAGATTTTCTGTGGGCTTCAGTCACCAGCTGGAGGGCATGTTGATTTGCCGGTTGTCCCAGCACTCAGGGAGACTCACACAGCGGAGGGCAAACTGACAGGTTTAAAGCATTTGTCTGTTTGTTTTTTTTAAAGTTTTTTTAAAAACTGAATTTGTTTTGCGAGAGCAAGACATTCGCTCAGTTTACAGTGCTGCTGAAGACACGTGCTATCCAATCAGGTATCCAGGTATATAAGGGTTTTGGGCCAGAAAATTGAACAAAATTTATATATTCCTGATATCACCGTGAAGCTTGTTAATAATTTATCTCATCAATTCATCAATGACAGGTTTGTTTGTGCATTTGGAGTTGATTGAAAACCTGATTTATTGGGTTGCCCAAAGATTTCCAGATTGTTTTTCAGATTTATTCTGTCTCCACAGATGGTCATTGACTACGTTTACATGCACACCATATTCCTGTATTAATCGGAATAATGACAATATTCCGATTACGTATGAGTCATGTAAACGCCTTAACCCGATTGCCATAACCCGATTAAGATCATATTCGGATTACTAAAAATCCGAATAAGACCCTGGCATATGCCTGTATTAACCCGATTATTGGGTCATGTAAACATGTTAGTCGGAATATGCCCCTTAACGGAATATTAATTTACGTCTGCGCATGTTCATTCTCGACATGCGGAAATTTTCTCTCCACTCTGCATCCGTAAACTCTACCATCACTACTCTGTACCACCAGTCCATAGTCTCCGGGGTTCTGATTGGCATAAATGGCATATTAGCAAGTACCATAGCTCCATTTGCCATTTCCTGCGTTCTCGTCTGCCATGGTTGAGGATGTGAATGAGAACGAGTGTTCTTGTTACATTATGATGTAGAAGTGCTAAGAAGACAACACAATATAACGCAAAAGCAAGCATTTTCAAGCCTTTTGTGTAAATGGGAATTACTGCAGGAAAATAACGCGCCTATTTATTCAGCTGAGTACCCAGAAAGCCCTTGCGCGGCACTACATCGCTGGTTTATTCGGAATATATCGATTAACATGTAAACGGGAATATTCCCGTAGCTCAACATTCTGCGGCGCATGTAAACACCTTATTCGGAATATTGCCTTAACCCGAATATGGACCTTAATCGGAATATGGTGTGCATGTAAACGTAGTCATTGTCACTTTAGCAAGCCCCTTATTCGTTGGTCTCCTCTAGGGTGTCCCTGTGGGTCTCTTTGTCTCTCTGACAGCCAAGGCTGGGGGACAGAGTATCTCCATTGGTAAGGCTGTGCAACTGTGAAGTTACGTGACCGTAACCACATAATACAACTGATGCAATACAAATAATACAACCGGCACCGGTTTTTCAAGTCTGTGAACCGCTGCTGGGTGATGCGGGCTGTCCTCTTGGAAAATTAAGGACCCTGTTCTGAGTACAAAGACCCTCGCGAGTGCAAGCCCAGCTGCCACAAGTGCACATTGATATTTTTGAGTGGTGCGTTTGCACCTAGGTTGGCACTGTGTTTTCATCCCGGAGGCTGCTATAGATTATAGGAACAACAAGCTGGAGCCTTTCTGTGTGGAGTTTGCATGTTCTCCCCGTGTCTGCATGGGTTTCCTCCAGGTACTCCGGTTTCCTCCCACAGTCCAAAGACATGCACGTTAGGCTAATTAGAGAGTCTAAATTGCCCGTAGGTATGAGTGTGTGAGTGAATGGTGTATGTAGTGCCCTGCGATGGATTGGTGACCTGTCCAGGGTGTATTCCTGTCTCTCGCCCCATTCATGCTGGGATAGGCTCCAGCCCCCCCGCGACCCTGACCAGTAATAAGCGGATTAGATAATGGATGGATGGATTATAGGAACAACTGGCTTCTGAGGTACAGGCAACTGCCAAAATAAAGGAACTTGTGTAATTGAGTAAATGAGGGATACAAAGTATATTGAAAGCAGGTGCTTCCACACAGGTGTGGTTTGTGAGTTAATGAAACAATTGACATCTCATCATGCTTAGGGTCATGTGTAAAAATTCTGGGCCTGCCCAGTTTCCCATTATTTGGCCTACCAGGGCTAGAAGAAGAGATCTCAGTGACTTTAAAAGAGGGGTGATTGTTGGGGCATGTTTGGCAGAAGCTTCATTGACGAGTACTGCTCAACATACTGATGTTTGGAACAATAGCTGATTTTGTGGATGATTTTGCCATGGATGTCTGAGGGAAAGACACGACCAATTAAGGGCAACTGTGGTCGAAAGCGTTTACACCTCGACCGCGATGTCTGTAAATTGGGTCGAAATGCAAGGCAAACTAGACAAACAACTCAGAATCACTTGAGTGGAAACCTACAGGTGACCATAACCAGAATGGACTGCAGTTATGATCCGTTCAAAATGCAGTGCATTGAACCCTGGAAGATAGTGTGACACACACCTTCAAAGACAGCTTCAAAACCTTCAATCACCGCCTGTCAGTTGCGCATTGTGTTATTGAACCTACCTTTGAAATGCTTAATATTCCGTATAGATATCTGAACACTTCAGGTGGCATACAAAATGTAACACATCAACAATAAGCTGCCAATGACAAGAAAAATGACTATTTTAATGACTTTAGTTATAAGGACACACACAAAGAAATATAGTAATCAATAATAATAATACCGCATCCACTGAAGAACTACAGTACCTTTATATTTATATAAATATAATATATAACAATAACTTGTCAAACAATGTTTGTGAAGAAAAAATCAAATTCTTGCATGTAATCCAGGCCTAGGTCTTGCTAACCTTAATAATAATAATAATAATGATAATAATAATAATGATAGTTGTTGTTGTGATTTAGCAGACATATCACTGTTTAACAGTATCAATGAATAATGAATAATTGAATAATATAATAATAATTAATAATCACTTAATTTTGTATTCTACAAAGAGCAAAACACATAAACATGTGCTACTTTAACAAATAATGGAAAACAAGAATACATAATACGACCACTCATATAAAGGGAATGTGGAAAGCATCCTGATTGGCCATTGCATGGTTACAGCTTTGCCCTAACTTCATCTCATTACAAACTGAAAGAGCACTTTGATTCGCTGTGAGCCCACGTGTCTTAGTGTCGTTAAAACGCCAAAACTGATTTGGACCCGTCTCTTTTTGATCCACGCCAGCATTCCCCTGGCATTTGCTAACTGAATTTGTGCCCTAAATCTTCAGAAAGCGAAAAGCAGTGGGACCATGGCTAGGGGTGCCCAGTTATCCATGGAGGGGCACAGAAAATGGACTCACATTCAAAACAGGTGGTGCCACGGTGCCACATAGCCAGAAAATCCCACACAAACCATCTGCAGGAGGTACAGGAAGCCCAACTGGCATAGCTTGGTGGATTAAGGCCACTCTCAGATGGTGTCCATTGTCACCAAGAAAGCTGAGCCCCTCTTATCCCATGGCTGAAAAATAGGATTTATCTCAGCGGCGAGTGCCACTCCCCATGACAGAACTCCAGCGCATTGAGACCAACCTCTCCACCCACACCCAACGTGCATAGGGTTTCTTAGAATGTGGCCCCATACCGTATAGGTTGAAACAGTCCTTCACCATTACTTCTTCAAACACTGCAGGGCTTCAGCACAGTGTAAAACATTTTTTTCCATGCCTCAGGGGACTTGTCAACTGCCAGAAACAAAAGGATGTCACGATAGAGTTCAGCTGCTTGTCAAATCCAAGCAGGAGAGATTTTGACTGCTCTGACTTTCAGGGCACATGGTTATACCTGCAACTATTTTGACAGTTAAAGGCAGCTGACTATTAACATCAGTGCTTTCACTGAAGGAACACTTTAGTGGATTCAATCATTTCTCCTTTCTATATTTATATATACATATATTTTTACAATAAAATAAACCAACTTGTTTGTGAAGGAAAAATTGAATGCTTTTATTTATTCGTAAGTCAAAGTTAAGGACAAATATTCATTGAATAAATAACAAAATGGCACCGTGCACTGTAGGGACCACCAGGGCGAGACACAGTGGCCATTTTGAAACAAGATCCACACGCATCAGTAGCATCAAAGAGACAGATATTTGATTTGCTGATATTTGATTTGCTGAGGCCACCCCGTCACCTACAGACGTACAGACTTTGAAAACTTCCATTTATTGTACTGATAGATTGGAAAAAAATGTTGTCCTGATGATTTATGTGATGCTAGTTAGTTCTGTCATAAACATGCATTACACTGCCTGTTTGAACTGTGAGTGCACACACACACAATTTCCAAGTGATTCTGAGACATTTCGACCTTCAAACCAGAGTGGTCTGATCAGGTCGCTCAATATAAAATATATTCACGTTCACTTACTGTATAGTCTGTCAGCAAAAACAAAGATCCGTCTAAAATGGTACAACTCACGTTGCACAACGCTTTACATTTCATATGTTATTAAATCTACATCAGAGATGACTTTCAGATATTTTTGTTTTTGTTTGTACAAAGCTTGGCAAGGTTCCATTACCCTTACAGCCAGTTTTAAATTGTGTAGAAATAATGGTAATGAGCCATGGCAGCCTTAATAACCACATCACCATTCTCTCCATGGAAATTGATCTGAATGTTTGTTCATGAAGCCTGCTAGCATTAAATCTTCTTGGCACTCTATTATAGTTCAAGTTCATTGATGCCAATGATTTATTTAACAACTAAGGGGCTCAGCGTAGATGGAAAATAATTGATCAAATATATTTGTTTTTTTCCCTGCGCTTGTAAGAGGCAATGTGGGTGTTTTTAGTGCCTTAAGATGAGGGCATTCGTGGACTGCAGCCAAAGCCAATGCTGCTAAATCCAAATTCATTTGCTGGACAGACAGGTGTAGAGTACTCATATTTTGACTTAAGGCAATGTGGAAAAGCTCTAATGTTACTGAAGTCAGGAGATCAACACCTTCATCTGACAGTTTTCCCATCAGTTCCAGATTGGATTTTCAAATGATAATTTTCTAATGAATAATAAATGTGTTGTTGCACGTCTTCCTGTTTTGAAATGGAGAGTGCTAAATAAAGGTCATGTGTAGAGTTCTTGTTTTTGGAGGGGGGCGTTAGTTTTTTCTTGTGGATGTGATGTGATGCATGACATGCATATCCGCATAATTAGGGGCTAAGTACAGAAGGTTTTTAGACATTTTAACTGTCATTATTTTTCTGCTTTAGAAATGGCTTAAAACACCCAGCCTCTATACTCAAAATGCTATTTTATTGTGAGTGTGGAGGGTCATATGAAGCAGGTAATAGAATAAATGTATTCATACAATGTATGCAGATAGAGACTTCTGACAATGGAACATCTACACACACACACACACACATACCCCATACCTCAACCCCTGCATCACTTAAAATACTACAAAGTGTTTCTTGTACGGATGCAAAGATGTAATAATTGTAAAATGTTGGGAGTGTTGACTCTAGCATAATGTACTTTAGATAGTGTAATATACCATTAATCCTCTAGTACATTTATAAGTGAAATCAGCTAAATTAATTGGTCCTTTCTAGGCAATGAGTAATTTTCTGATCTGCCTACACGGTTTGGCAATCATTTGGACTTTTAATAAATGATTTGTGATCATATCAATTTGCTGTCCTGTTCATTCCAACTATTCCGTCCTGGGTACATTACATGATTGCAAAATAATCAAATGCTGTTTTGAATCGACACTAGGGCACCCTGATATGATCATCAGAGGCTTTCATGGTAAAAGGCACTACAAGGTTGGTTAACACAAAGGTGTGGAACTGAAGGACAGTGCTTTTTTTTAAAAACACGTGGTATCTTGTTAAAGGGTTGCCAGTAAGAATGATTATTTCAGCCAAGAGTGCAATTTGATGTTTCATTTGGTGAAATTGCCAGACGTTTCAATGGGAAATGAATTGGCTCTGGCATCCGAGGAAGTCTTCCTTCGAACGCGCAGCACATGGCCGAAGAGGACATGTCGTTGCCGAGGGTGAATCGCCAGCTGGCCCGGCTGGTGGGCCCGCCTGGACGTCCCTCTGCTCGTCCGGTTGAGCAGAGGGACGTCTGGGAGGCAAACAAAGGACAGCAGGACAGCACACCTATAGAAAAGGTCAGGAGGAGTACAGGGGGAAGCAAAAAAAGAAAAGAAAACACAAGCGAAGCTGAGAGGTGTGTATGTGCCATGGCTTTGTGTACTTTCATTAGCGAGAGATTAGCAAGACCACGCTGAGATGTCAGCGAACTCCATTTTGTTCTGGGTGTTATTGAGCGTCTATTGTTTGCAACGTTTCCATTAGGAGAAAGGGCCCAGTCCTTACAGATGGCACAACACAGCTACACATTTGAATGTATGCTATTCACACATTGCTTGCAATGACTGAAATATCAGTAATTTAAGTGCAAGAAGCTGTATACATGCACCCGTTTACAACAGGCAACATGCAGTGGACTACAAATTAACAACAACAATAATGGTGTAAATCCTAAGAAGCAGACGAGATGAGGTGATTCACATTATGAAACGACGCAACGTGAATAATTACATTTCCGCTGGGCTTTTGATGGGTCTGAAGTTGTCATGGTTACAACTGCAGCATAGCGGCTCAGATTTGCCAGCCATTCGAGGAGGCTACATGACAAAAAATGGTAGCTGTCACCCTTGTGCAAATGGTCAAATGAATGAAGAAATCCTAAATTGAACATGACACTCGTGTATTTGGAACGATACTGAGAGATTGCCAACGGATGACAGCCCGAATGCTTCATAACTTGACTTTAATGCTTTAAAACTTGAACAGCAATGATTTTAGGGCAGTGTGTGAATTTGAATTCGCTATTGAAGGAGGTAGCTGACATGAGTCATGGAATTGGTGATATGATGGCAGATGGTAAGGATGCTGCAGGTTTTCTTGTGCAGTACTCCCGCATGCAATGCCTCCTTATGAGAGTGCTGATATATGTTTTGACCATATCAATATTGAACGAGAAAATCGCATGAAGCAGTGCATGGACTTTTCACAGGACCCAAAACTGCAGGTAGATAGGATCTATGCTGTGCATTAAGTAGTAGGCTTCCTTTCTTTTTTGTACTTTATTTTAATAATCCCATTTACTTGCACAGCCTCACACACTATCCTTAGTCAACTGTATACTGATTGCCATTCCTTTAAGGCTTGTTACTGGATAGAATTTCCCCCTATCTTTTCTTTTCTTTCATTTGATCCTTCTTATTATTATTATTTTGGAGCACTAAGGAGGTTGGCTATTAAAACTGAGTGTGATGAACCCAAATTGCCGTTCACGTGACTGTTGGCAAGGGCATGAAATGCCGGGATCACATGGTGAGAGGAGTATTTGGAATGTGTAGTGCAAAAGCAAGAGAGAAGGAGACCATGTTTGGTTCGCAAGGATGGCATTTGTTAATTGTTGCAATGCATGGAAATGTGCTTGAAAGAGTAAGCCCTGTACATCTGGATTGGAAAAGGCTGTTGTTGTGTACGTTGATGCTAGTGTAGTGTATTAAACATCAGACACGGAAGCAGAGGAACAGAGGAGCGTGTACTTTACTAAGCATCCATTGAATATATCCCACAATGCACTTCGTGTGGTTTACATGTAGATCTATTACATGACCAATGCTAGATGTAATTACAGGCAAACCACACTAATGCACCACATTCTAATTCAAGGCAATAATGAAAGAATGAATTAAATAATGTAATGCAATGTAATAAGAAATGAATGTACGGACACAACAGCTGTTAGTTATATCCGGATTTTGTGGAGTGTTTTTTGGCAAACTTTGATACGCTTGTTGGGAGGACACATTTTCTCTGGGAAAATTGTTCAGCACTACCAAATCCACTGCTTTGTATAACACTGACAGCACCCTAATTTAATTCATCGTCCTTTTCTCTGAGCAAAAATGTACATTCCAAGTCATTCCTAAATATAAGCTATGGTTAAATCAGCATTTTGTCAGAAATGGCTATCCACTGAAGTTCACAGAACTCTTTTACACGACCCACATGACATCTTTGACCATGATTGTCAAATGTTAGTGCCTTTATAAACTGTGTTCAGATAAACCATCAAATGTTAGTGCCTTTATAAACTGTGTTCAGATAAAGTCAACATTTACATTGCTGTTTTTGTCGGCTACCCTTCGCAGCAATCAACCAGTTCTGTGATCAACTTCCATTCCCCCTGAACATTTTCAGGTTTTTGCACATGGCTCTCCAGTAAGATTGTAGCCATGTATTTTTCTTTGCCTGTGTTACAGGTATGGTGTGCAGCTGTCAACAATGATGTCTAATTCAGTGTTACTACACTGATCTCTTTCACTAACCATGTTTAATCTTGCCATGCATTAATGCACTTTTTGTAAGTCGCTCTGGAAAAGAGCGTCAGCTAAATGCCTGAAATGTAAAATGCAAATGTAAATGTCAGTGAAAGAAACGATATATAAAATACTCTCGAGGTGACACGTCTGTAATTTTTAATCTTTGTAAGTGCAAGACAGATACATGAATCAAAGTATTTAGACAGCACCGAGAATTGCAATTTTATGAGGGTCTACAGTCTCCCTCTTGATTGTGGTGTGGAAGCATAAGCAGAACACTGTAAGCAGCACAAATGGCTCTTTGACGATCGACAGCAGCTTGTTAGCATCCCCGTTCTGTAACAAACATATCAGTATGACAAATGTACCATTGGTATTAGTAGAAATCAGCACATATGCTTATTTATATATACAGTGTATATGAAATGTTCACTCCAAAAATAACACTTTTCACAATAGGAAATTGGGATGCCTTGCTTCAGCTTGCACAATGAGAGGTTTGTGCCAGAGGGAAAATGTATTAAAATTGAAAACCTTTTTAGATTAAGGGATAATGTGAAGCAGAGCAATAATACAATGTGAATTGCTAAGATATTTGTACTGCACTAGTCTTTAAGTTAAAAAGACGCATGTCTCTTTTAAAGCCCAGTCATCAGTGTAGGCCGCAGTACTGCCAATGAATAAGAGAACAGTAGACAGTGAGGTAATCATTTATCATAAAGTGAGTTGCCAGATCCCATAGAGGGATCTCAGGTCAGCGTGAGAGACCACCTTTTTATGTCAATTTTTTTTCCGTTTGGTTAAAGATTTCCCTGTCTACTGACAGGGGAATCTAGGCACAACTAGGCACATTGTAAAAGGAGCCATTCGTAGGTGCTAGCTATAGCTAAACTGTTTATTGCCGCGATACTCGATTCCTTTCAATAAACATCCAGCTAAATGGATAACCTGAGCACGGGTACATTTTCACAAGACAAGACATAGTTTGTGGATTCAAATGACTCTCTTAGTAAATCCTTCTCCCCCTCAAAGACTGCCACAAATGACCGCAAATGTTGAGGAAAATACACCCATGCTATTTGTTGATTTTGCTGGGTATTTGCTAACTACATAAGTAATTGTGTAACTGAGCACAGCTGCAAAACACAGTATATCCTTAAATATTGCTGCCGCTATTAAAAGCTTGTATTGTGGTGTTCAGAACAATAGACAGCAGACTGTGATATGGCAGCATGGCAGAAGATCTTAATGAGCCATAACCCAGAAACAAGGATAATAATAGAACAATCATGTCTGTGTTTGATTTTTAGGGTTGCCAAAAATAACATAGTGAATCATGGGATTCTGAGTAAAAAGTTTAGTTCTGTCTTAAACTATTATGGAATTCGATTTGTTTGGCATTTCCCATCTATTAGACATTCGGGTAACTGTAACAATTTCTAAAGCTATTTTTTTAATTTTAGACGTTCAATTTGCAGGGCATCCATCGGCATTGTGGGGGATGTAGTTAACTTGTTGCAGAGACTTCACAGTTGCAGTGGTTATGCTGCAAAGCCCAAGCATTGTGCCAGGTGATGGCAAAGTAGCCTGGAGCTGGTGGGGTTTTCAACGTGCAGCATTTGATAAGCAATATTTAGTTGTGCCCCCCATGTATTTAACATGCCCTCCCCCATTTATATTCTCCTGGTGCCTCTCCAGGCCTGACTGTATGATTGAAAGGTTTTTGCAGGTCCAGCTAATGTTTGATCTCATCCAATGTCTACATTATTGCATTACAAGGGAGCCCATATGTTTTGATCACTTTTCCCACCCCCAAGACATATTTAAAAGTGTGAGTAGCATATACTCTCTCCATTATAATCTCTGATGCCAAACAATATCTCCCTATAGCAACAATTACAGCTGCAAGGTCAATGCTTTCACGCCTGGAGAATGCAATCTTTAATCGGAAATCCATATTCTGTAATAAAAAAACACAACCTGCAAAATTCAGTGGCCCCTGCTTTCATCACATTTCATGTGCACTAGATGGAGGTGCCACGTTTTTTTTTTGCAGAAGACATGCCAAGTTTAAGTATAGATTTCCCATCTAGATTTAAACAGTACATTATCCTGTTCCTTCTCACACTCCTAATACTAAATTTAATGGTAAATGTGAGAGCAGGCAGTATAGGTGTGTGCAGATGTTTATTATTTTTGTACTGTTTTTTTCATGTTTTTTTGACATGTGTTTCTCAAATAGAGAACCAGAGGCGTGCGTGGGCGGTGCAAGAGGGGCGCAAATTGCCAAACCCCCCGCCCGCGAAATAAACAATTGTTCTCAGCGCCAATTGGCCAAATGCTAACATGTGATTGAAAAATGAATGAAAATAATTGAGAAGCACTGCAATAGCGCCAATGGGCCAAATGCTAACATGTGATTGAGAATGCATACTTTGAAAGGCCATAACTCTTCACCACTTTGACCTATTGGCTTTTTCTCCTATGGGTACCTCTCCTTGCGTAGAACAAGTGTGTGTCAAGGATCAATAAAGTATGTATTCTTAGATTTCCTACTATTTTGAATGATATGAAAAACACAAAATGAACACCTCACGAGCCGTAGGTCTGATTAACATGTGCTTTATTGCATCGTAAAGCACCAGAGCAGCACATACAAAGTTGTCCGATTGAACATGCTGTGTCAAAAGAAGGCTGAATGGCGAGCCAATCAAATTGACTCATATCGGTGTGTCCATTAAAATGACAATGCCATTAATTCTGGACTATTGGTTTGAAACATTCTGAATTGTAGTGGTGTAGTGGACATACAATGCTTCAACATCTTATTCATACGCTTTACGTCTAATTATATACCAGTTTTAACTCATACACCACAGAACGGGTTCTACACAAACTGTGAATCCAAAGTTGCTGTTTCAATATTAATGGGCTTATTTACAAGAATGTATTCCCTTGTTCTCATTACTTGCAGGGCTGATTTGCACAAAACCTGCATATGAATATTCGATGCACTACCGTCAGCCATATTTGTAAAATTCAGATTTTTCTCAGAAACAGTCTGCATGCCAGAATAAGCACTACTACAGTTACACAGACCAGTTTGTATATTTGCATGTAATATCCATATAAATAAGATTTAAACTTAACAATTCCGAATTAAATTATGATTACATATTGTATAGCAAAGCACTTGTACATAGTTATGTATTTTGCCTGAATCTTGCTTGTATTAAGCCTATTTTGTTGTTTAATGTAATGTATTTGCAGTCAGTGTTTGGTCCTTTCACAATCTTCATTCTTCAATTTTAGCAGTATTTTGCCATTGCTACAAAGACTGCCCTGTGCCAAACAATGTTAAACCACTGTGCCAGTAATCCAATGGTTGAGAGTTTGAATCTAGAGAATTGCATTCTGTGGATTGTAGCAGTTTTCAAATCTAATAAAGTGCTATTAGAAACTCATAAGTTGTCATTCTGTATTTGACAACATTAAATCTTTTGGGATATTCTGTGTTTGTGCAATAGTACAGTCAGTTAGGCTTCTGCCTTTGGTTCAAATCCAGACAATGCAAATTTGGTTTAAAGATTTCAAATATTGTGCTGAGCAATTTGCTAAATGTGTTCACATTTTTATTATGAATATGTTTCTTGGACCCTGCTTATCACTGCTTGCAGCGATATTTGGAATTTAATTGTATCCCTGGCCCAAACTTCCCCCTCAAAATATTTTCCTTTCCTCTACCAAGGAGAAAGCCAGGAGCAAACTTTGTTCCTTAGGTTTCCATGAATTACAGTGATGGTAACCATAATGGTGCAAGCAGTTATCAACTTAACTTAAAATTCAAGCAATTATTGTCTATTAATTTCATATTACTACTGTTTATTGAGACAGTTTTTAATCTAGCTGAGTAATTATTGATATGGTTAAAATGGTAATTTGTTATAGATAATTGGGCCAAGGATGTGTCAGCCTTGTGTCTGTGGTCAGAAAAGATTCAAAAGCACATCAAGTGAAATATTTTGTCTTTCAGCTGATTTGAATTGAATGCAGGTTTGACCAATTTTTTAAAACAATTTTTCAAATTTGTTTCTGATTTCTCCCTGTTTTTCTCCCAATTTTGTAGGCAACTAAACCCTCTATTTAGGATTCGATAGGATAGGATAGGATTTCGATTCAGGAGCCCGCCGCCCGTCCTCCAGGCCAAGCTAGTATCCCAAGGCCAGCAATGATCCGCCTCTTAAGAGACGGAACTTCGCCCACATGCTGTTTAGGAACGCTCTTCGGCTGTCCGCTCCCCCTGGGGTGGACAGCCAAATGCCGCCACCGATCGGAGCTCCCGGTCAGAGCCGTTCTGACACAATAGGTAGCTCACACTTGCAAAGCACCAGTCAATGCGAGTGCATTAGCTATGCTATCCGAGGCCCCCTGACCAATTTGTCTCTGAATTCTTTCTTTTGCACCAGCAGGTGAGTAGCTTAACTACACACAGAAATCTGTAGGATTTGGATTTCAGCAAACTCATCTCATCTCATCTTCAGCCGCTTATTCCTAGTTAGGGTCGCGGGGGGGCTGGAGCCTATCCCAGCATGCATTGGGGCGAGAGGCAGGAATACACCCTGGACATGTCGCCAATCCATCGCAGGGTACTACATACACCATTCACTCACACACTCATACCTACGGGCAATTTAGACTCTCCAATTAGCCTAACATGCATGTCTTTGGACTGTGGGAAGAAACCGGAGTACCCGGAGGAAACCCGACACGGGGAGAACATGCAAACTCCACACAGAAAGGCCCCTGGCCTGGATTCGAACCCGAGACCTTCTTGCTGTGAGGCGACAGTGCTATCCACTGCACCACCGTGCTGCCGATTTCAGCAAACTGAATTCATCAATAAAATAGTGTTATTCTTTTATGTGTTTTATATACCCAACTCCACAGGTATACACATCGAGTTCATAACCCACAGCTGCAAACTCGTCTAAAATTTCGAATGAACACTTGATTGTATGGCATTTTATGGAGTACTACCACTTCACAAATATCTCTCAAAAAGCGGGGGCTTACTGGTATGCTCATGTGATATTGCCTCCCACAGAATTCTATCCAGTCAACCCCACACGGCTGCTGTTTACATTTAAAAGTAAGGTGGGGGCGGGGGTTTAATCAGAAAGGTTTGCAAACTTGCCTCTGGTAACATTGTATACGTAATCAAAATGTAACACTTTGTGATTTAAATTCATAGAAATACATATCTTCCACCATATTGAGCATATCATTTAGTAAAGGTTATGTTATTTATTTGTTCAATGTGCCAACCTTTTCCCTCAGTTCCTCCACCTCTGTCTAATCTGAAGAAATAATATTCATAATTGTATAGCCTGCAGAGGTGATGGTATTGCTGCAGCAGATGTGTGCCTCTCATGAATTCTATTAACACAGCAGAGGAAATAGGACATTTTGCCATTTTTCTTTGTAATGGACAGAAGCATTGTTTCAGCAAGAAAGTTTGTGGTCGCAATTACTCCCTGGTGGCTCTGGCAGTTGAAGATGGGGATTTAATATTGTGTCAGGATAAGTTATCAAATTGCTTTCTTTTTGAAACAACGATGCTAGCATGTTGCTAGCATGTAGCAGGTTGGTATTGCAGGGTCAGTCATGTCCTGTTGGTACTCAGATAATTTCCTTTATATGGAAAATAAATTATCTTTTTTTTTTTCTTCTAGATTTTTTTGATCACCCCCTGAAGAAAGCATCACCACATTTCCTAGTTAAATGAAATGCCATCGTTACTTTAAACCTCTCTTAATCTTTGGAGTGAAAAAGCTTGTTTCCACTCAAAACACTAACAGCATAATTCCAATCGACTATTGCCAAGGCTGTGAGAAATACATTTTAATAGACCATCGATGTTTCGATATTACTGCGACCCCATCTATCTGCTTTGAAAAATTATACCATATTAACTACAAGAAATAGTATTATCAGCATTGCCGTTTGGAATGATGGAATAGCAATATATTCGAAACAAGAAAAAAACGTAATTTGCCTTGCCATCTTTAAGGATATTATAATTTTTATAGCTTTAGCGGAAATGGCTGATGCTTAATTTAGAATTAAATATAACTTTTTTTGAAAAGGATATATGAAATATATTGAGAATGGAAACAGGGACGTAACGGAGCAACAATTGCTGATCTGTGTGCAGATCTATGATGAGGTCATAGGTTGCGGAGTTGTCAGCAAATGCTGTACCAAAGGACTCCCACGTTCTGAGGTATCTATGCTACCAAGTCATTTCATTTCATAACCATGAGTCCCAGCTTGAGAACTTTTTCATATGTACGTGCCATGGGAACACAACCATATTACAATATGGTGAACAAACACTGGTTCATACTGTGGTTTCGGGGTTTAACAGGTACATTTGGGGGATGAAATGCAGGGCCCTGTCCGTACCTGTCCTGGCCGACGTTGGGGCATCATCTAATACACAAACACAAACCTCATCTGTGTGTTCTCAGACCGAATGTCATGTTTCTTAAATATGCTAAAAGTATATTCCTACAGTGCACACACGTACACACACAGAGCGAGAGAGCATTCCACGTGGGCCGTTCACAATCAGATATTAGACTGGGGAAAATACCTTGTTACCTTGAAGTAACAGCGCTGAGTCATGCTAAACATTGTAAATTCTGATTACCTCCCTCGCTGGTGCGGAAGGCCATGTCAATCTTACAGGAAAACCTTATCCAGACATTGCACTGGAAGGTGTTTTTATCACAAGGATTGTAACATTTTACTTTCACTGGGGTTCTGGTTGATAAACTTGAACAGAATAGAAAGGGAAAAATGAAAGCCCACTCAAGCGCGACTATTTCAACATGCAGGCTTTGTTTGTGATAGGCTAGTTGAGACACACAAGCGTGGATTGTGATATTTACAGCTCTGCCTCCAACAGTGTGTATGATTGCTATATGTCCCCAGATATGAGAATAGAGTGAACTAAAAAAGGAATGAGTTATCGATCCCCCCCCAGGACACTCCTCTTACTCTCTTTGGCACCTTGCTGAACAGCTTGAAAACAGTTTGTCCTACATTTGGCTGTTCCCTACCAGTGATGCACAGGGAGCCTGCTGCATTGAGATGCTTCCTCAGCTAGTTTTTATAGCGCAGTATTAGAAAACAACTCTGACAGTTACAAGAATCATTTCACAGCATGGCTGTGTGAACGCGGTAGCCACACATCAAATAGCTGCCTGGCTAGCCTATTTGAGTTGCCTTGCTGATAAAGAGCGCTTCTCACAATTGGTGTTGTCCCTTTTCTTTGGGATACCTTACTAGACATGCTACACTGACATGTGCATTCCGTACCTCACAGGTTCTAATCTGCAGTTATAATAAGCTTACGTCAATAACAGCTGTATTTTAATAATTTCTCCCCGTATTATCTGCCTGATAAAGTCCCAAAGGAACCTTGTCCATGGCACTGAAATGTAAGCCTTCATATTTTAATACCCTCTTCCTCTTCATATTTACCACCAGCTAATGACTACGTTATTTGTTTGAAAATGTTCTGAAACATCTTCAAAGCTCAAATGTCTGTTACTATGATGCACATAATATAATTTGAAATAGGGAGTGCATATTGTGACAAAAAACTAATTGGACAGTGCGGAAGGCGTCGATGGGTTGAAACAATCGTAGTGATACTTGACTGATCCTAGTAATAAAAGCTAAAGCTATAAGCTACAATGTTTTTTTTTATGTGGGGTTATTGTACCATCAGAAATGTCTTGTTTTTGTTTTGTCTTTACAGATTTTTCCATTCTAATTCTATTCCATCAGGTGTCCGTGTGACCACCACAGTCAGAACCAGTACTGTTTTTACACCAAGTAAACAATTAGTCTGAATGTTTGTTGGGGAAGACCAGTCATATGGTCTGTTTATACACCCAAAACAGTGATTATGAAATGTTTTTATTCCAGTCCCTGTTGAAGGAAACCACTTAACCATGCATCTAGCTCCAGTATATTCTGAAGATTTTTGTGAACCACAATGTTAATTGTATGCGAGCTATCATTTAATTGAGCCTTTTCACTGATATTATTCTCTTACCTTGACATTTTAGAGAACTTGACTTGTCCTTGCCATGGTGCTATTCACTGTTGCTAAGCTTGGTGATCTCTTCACGGTGTCGAAATGGATCATTGCCTTCATCTTGAGACTTTAAATTGAGTTAATTTAAAATGGAGAAAAAGTCAAGAAAAAGACAGTCAATTTTGACAATGCCTTCAGCCACGTCTGTCAGTCCCACAACTTACTAAATTGGACAGGTGCTCTGCCTTGAAGTGGTGAATTTTGTCCCTGAACGCCAGCCAGTGCACCTCTGTGTGAAGCACTACATGCTGTGCTCCAGATCACTCCAAATGATACCTCTTTCACTACCGTCAGATCACGAGAAATAACCTTGGATGAAAAATGCTTTGCCGTGAATGAAATGATGACATAACCCCCCCACAGAAAAAAAAACATTCATTGCCTCTCATATTGTCTTCACAGCACAGTCTTCAAGTTGCCGGCTACACTATCACTTGTCGCAAGTCTAACCCCTAATTAGCAGCCATGCAGTCATTAAGCATTTCAAATGTTTGGTGCTCTTCTTGCTTGTTCTCATCTTCAATTGATACATGAGTTTTCTGTAAATTCTTGTTTCTGAAAGTGCTTGACATAAAACAAATGTATCGCTCAATCTGAGATATACACTTCCTTAAAGTTTTATTGCAAATTCCTGATTGGCTTATATGCTGGCCCTCCAAATTCTTGCTGATATCACACACCCAGAAAGACACTGGCCTGGAATCAATCAACATGTTTCCTCAACTGAAGCTCACAATTAAAAGCAAGTGTTCTTTTACAATCGTTGTTTGATGAGTTCGGCAATCAAAAACATTAACTTGCCAATGTGACTGTTTGTGAAGAAAAAAAACTAAATTTAAGTCTATTATAAACAAACATTTATTTGTAAGTCAAAGTTAAGGAAACAAACTTTATTTAATCCAGACCACTGCATTAACACCAAGGAACACAGTTACATTTCTCTCCTCAGGCAATTTTATATTTTGCCACATGATAAGAAACCAGGTACCTGTCATTTGCCATTTAAGGTTTCATTTTGAATGAAAAACTTCATGCAGGACTGCATATGTGTCGGGTCATTTGTTTTTGTATAATTTTTTATATATATACATAGAGAAAAAGAGACTTATCCTGTCATTTACATTTACATTACATTTAGCAGACACTCTTATTAAGGGTACAACAGCAGTGCTCCCACCTGGGAATTAAACCAGCAACCTCTCAGTTACAAGCCCAGTTCTCTAACCATTAGACTAGACTGCCTCCCTAATTAACTCTTGTGCTACGATGTTCAATGTGCCTAACAGTGATGGGATATCAGACCTCACTCAGGGGATGAATAATTATTCAGCTTATAAGCCCTCCTTCTCCCGCTGCGACAGTATCACAACAGCTGATTAACTGTTTACATCCACGGGCCAGCCAGAGACAACAGTTGGACAGTTGGCTGTTTGATCCACAGAAAAACATTCAACAAATTCACCCTGCTGTCTATGTGTATAGACTATTTATACATTTTCATCTTTGCCACTTTTGGATTCAGAGTTCCTAATCACTGAGTGATCCAAGTCTAGGAAATATACAGTATATAGATGTCCTCATGTAGTAACCAAATAATGTCGTCACATTGTTTGGGTTGCTGGACCCTGTAAAAGGGCATATATTTTACTATCATTTATACTTGTGAATTTCAATATATAATATCAAAATTACAATAGTGAATAATATAATAGAAGTCTATGTGACTTGGGTCAGCTGTCCCGTACAACAAAACATTAATAGCGATTTTAATTAATCATTATCATATAATTAATTCTTAAATTACAATTATTAATAACAACAAACAAGTAACTTAACAACAGGCATAAGTTGGTCCATGTGGCTGGTTGAGCCAGGTTGAGTCACTAGAGTTGAAGTGGGCTGATGTCTGACATGACAAATCCGTAGCGCCTTCTTTCTGTCGCGCGGGAGGGATTCGTCTCTTGGTGAGTCGTTGCTGCAGCATGTTGATGTATTTGGACTCAATTGATGGCAGCTTGCATGCGCCTTGATGTTCACTCGCTATGCTGCAGAACGATAGCTAATAAAACTGATCCTGATGCTGTCAGTTTTCAACAGGGTTGCCGGAGTAAACGCATCAAAGTTTACTTCCAAAAGTTTTTCTCAGAGTTAGAGACTGCTGACTGCAACTCCAGAATTTGAGAGGGGGAAATTACTCATAAGAGAGTGAGGCTCAGTTTCTTGTATTGGAAGAGAGAGAAGAGAGAGTGGGCGTGTTAGTAGGTGCGTTTCAAGTTTTAAGTAGAGTTACAGTGGGGGAGGTGAAATGCTACTCAGGAATTCAGGAACCTCATGAAATAATCAACACCAGTTATGCTAGTTTTTGAAAATTAGCTCATTCTTAATTAGTTTGATCTGAATTGTAGAATCAGTTGTCCTTAAGGGGACAGAAGACAACTGTGTTTCATTGGTCCCCCAGTGGAGGAGTAAAGTACTGATTTTAATGGCAGAATTGTAAGGTACTGATGAACAGGATTGCAGATTAAACTTGCTAAGAATTGTACTGTCTCAGTAAATGCAATGGATCCCAGGACCTATCTCCCTGGAAGTCCCAAGTTTATAAATTGTGTCATTGACCCAGTGTGGTTTCACACATTGGTTTCATGTGATGTCACAGTTTTTGAGGCCATGTGAGGTCTTATATTGACGACTTCTTATATGTCATCTAATCTAATTAACTTGAACTTGTTTGCTGTCTGGGTTATCCACACTCCACCATTGCCCGACGATTGTTTGTTTTACTGTTTTTTAAGCAAAAATTGAAAGTGTAATAATGTATGTGCAATATTTGTTTACTGTGGATAGCTAACTTGGTGGCGGTGGCCCCTTCTGAAATGAAAAGTGTCCATGCGGTTCAACAGAATGAAGTCTCAACTGTGGGTGGAGAGATCAGAGAGAGCCACCATGGAATAATATATCACAGAAGGATCCCCACACCTTTCATACGTGGGCTGTGAATGACACAAACCAGGTGAAACTGTCTGTTTTTCCCTGTCAGTAGTGGCCCCCGGTTACAAGGAGTGGGCACCCCTTCTCTGTTCGGCACAAGCTCTCTTCCATCGTACCGTAGTCTGTTGCCTGTAGGGTATAAAATAGTCAGCACGCACGTGGGCGGGTGAGTCGGAGGAGTATGTGCACTTCAGCTACACCACTTCTGCGTGTGGCACAGCAGCAACTGTCGAGAAAATTGTCCATTCCAAATTAGGGACAAAAAGAAAAAATAGAAAAATAAGGAAACAACATGTAGCAAGACTATCTGAGCCGGTGTGTGAGCAGGTAAGATGAGCGTGGTATACAGAGGGTTGATAAGAGGTGACAGGATGTTGGAGAATATCTAGAACTGAAATGGTGAGGGTAGTGAGAGCCTGTCTGTTTATGATTCTGTATCTAACCCAGTCACAGTGACAGTACGGGGAGTGGCTCAGATGACAGCTCTTACGATGCTGACTGCTTCATCCCAGAGACAGCAGGACTCCAGTTTAAACGTCCCGCACAGCAAAAGGGGCCCAGACATCACTCAGACAAGCTAATCCTGTTTTGTTTTGCATTCAAAGTGAAAAACGCACTTTGGCAAGCACATTAGCTAACTGGCACATGAAAGCATTT
The DNA here is from genome assembly GCA_029706075.1 of Aldrovandia affinis. Lineage (NCBI taxonomy): Eukaryota > Metazoa > Chordata > Actinopteri > Notacanthiformes > Halosauridae > Aldrovandia > Aldrovandia affinis. The sequence continues at coordinate 6,872,317 of JAINUG010000012.1, read as the reverse complement.
AAATTAAAATGTATAAACCCGCCCCTCCCACTTGGAAAGGGAATTATCACCCTTGTTGATGACAAACACGGCGCACAGAATATATCCATTTGACAAAGTGTAGATTTATGCAAAACGAGCCTAGGAGTGAGGCGGAATACACATTTCACGAAATGCCTCCCACTCTAAATCCCACAGAACTCTGTTCTTGCTGGCTTCATTTTGTCGTGTGTGATTCATTTGTTACAAACATGCTTCTTGTTGTTTTTTTGGAGCTGACTCTGCTTTGAGTCAATTACAGCAGTACTTTGAGTAAAATGTATTATTGAAGCATAATGTACGACGCTGTCCCTCGGTGCCATGTTTTGAGATCTGCCATTTGATTAAGAAAGACGTCTCTGCGCGAGAGAAATTTCCAAGGCCGGGAAAGGGAGACAATGTAGCCCAGCAGACATATGCAACTTAAAAGTGGAGGGTAATTATGGCCTAATCACCACGTTCCTCAAAGCCATTAATTAATCACTCTCGTAGATTAATTAATTTGCCATTCCACAATCTGTTCTCTGCTCTCTGTGGAAATTCTCTATAATTGGCCCACTCCTGTTCTCCAATCTGGCAATCACAATCCAGTTATAGATAGATAAACATGCTATGTACCAATTGTTCTTTATCCCTCACAGTTGTGATGGTGTTGAAGTGTGACCAGGTCCAATGCAAAGTTAACAACAACAGGAGCCCTCCTCTTAAATGGCTAAATTGGAACAACCCAGTTTTCCCCACATTGTGGGACGGGTCCACCCCACTGGTGACTCAAGAGAGGGGTTGATTTAGGTCGTGAAATACATGTGAAAATATCTTCCATAAGCATTCACAAGTCAAATTAAATTCTCGTTACATGCACGGTATTAAATACAAATGTACATTCTGCATCTTCAATTGTATACCTGCACGAAGCAGGGCCGCCTGTTTTAAACAGTATTATGGGCAAAAATCGTTTATTTTCAATGCATCCAATCTGAACCTAATCCTGAATATTTCTGAAACCTTAGTTGCTATGGTCTCTGAAAATCTACTCTCTATTTATATTTCCGAATCAGATCTGAGATCACTCACTTCAATGGTACCAATGAGCGAGCCTGTCGAAATTTGAATCTTGAAATTATATCTCTCAATTCCCCTTCATCTTTTACCTTTATACCCTACATTCAGTAGTGTCAAAAACACCCCGCAGTGTCTGGAAGGCTTTGGAGTGCGTGAGAGTTTAAGGTTTCCTTAAAGTTTATTAGATTTATTATACATGAAAGGGGACACATTTCAGAGCGTGACTATCAGCTATTTATTATTTTTTGCAGCCAGTCCTCAGGGATTGGTTGAACCAGTGGATATACAATAATTGAGTGACTTCAAAATAAATAGAAAACATCCGATTCCCGAAGACTGTTATTTATCCTCACATACGTGCAGTTCCAACTCTGCGATTGTGATTGAATTATAATCTTTTAGGACAATATGATTATGTATGGCTCTTGAAATTAATCCAAGATTAATCTGATTCCTGGAAATGTGACTGGCGACTTTATTCTAGTTTTTACTGGCTCTATGTTTTTAGGCTCTCGTCCCGATTATGATTTACATTTATGTGTGAATGATATTGTGGTAAAATCTCATCGGCACATTCTTACAAGGTTTTCTTGTAAGGGCAAGTTGGAATATCTGAGGTATATAATCATAATTGAATAAATTAAGAGCAAACGATCTATCAGGAGCTCCTTATGACATTTTATTCAACCCGGCTTATAGTTATCATGGTTCAGCCAAGGAGCACAGGTGTATCTGACCTGAGCACCATATTTCCTGCTGGGTTTGATTAGTTCGGTGTTTCACAACCCCACAACCCCTCCCCTGTACCCTCCAGGCTATTAACCATCTTAACAGGACGTCTGGCATCCAATCATCCCTGCCCTAATCTGGCACAGCCATATAAGGCGTTCAGATGTTCATTATTCTTGTGCCTCAAAATGTGGGGTCAATCCTACATTGCAATGTAGGCTACATCCAGCATTAATAAAAACGTTTGCATATTTGTCTATTTAAATATCCCTGGCTACTGTGACGACCACCGTTTTGCTTCATTTCTGTTTAGGTCACAGCGCCGTTTCTCATTCACAAACATTATCGCCTTGGGTCTTTGCAGCCTCATCTTGGCAATTAAATACGCACTCCTCAAAGGACGTGAAAGAGTCAATATACCGATTCTGTGTCCCGAATCAGCATGGAGAAAGGTCACCGGGCTGCAGCAGTGAAGTCACCTGGAAAACGAGAGCTCTCCAGCACTACGCTCTGTCCACAGACGATTTGGCCGCACTTACTCAATAAAAACAAGGCAGCCGTAACAACTTAGCTTTCCAAGTAGAGCAATCAGTCGCGCATCAAACAATCACTCTTCGTGAGCTACATTCGTATTCGGCGTGAGGCAGAATTTGAAGTCTGGTTGTCAGGGCTTTTCTACATCAGGCATACATACATACATACATGAGAAAGCGTATGATTTCTGTGGATGTCCAGCTGTGAATGACTCTACACTATATTGTACCATAATAATTTGGAAATTAAAATGAATTATTGCCAGCAGAGTTGACATGCAATGTTTCTTTTTATCATATTTTAATCCTAGAGCCTAGTACTAGAATCACTAGGTGACTAATACATTATTCCCATTATGGCTTACTGTATTTGACTAATATAGTATCCTTCTGCAATTGGCATAATATCTAATAATTGCTGCACCAAATATACAATACATCATGATAATATGTGAGTAATATACCTATATATTCTTTAAAATTTTCATAACACGTGATATATAACAATTGTTCAGAAAATGAAAAGCAATTTGATATTTTTGATTTGTAATTGCTTCCAACAATGAACAGGAGTAAACTTAGCATTTTTCCATCAACAGGGCAGTAAAGGAATTAGGCAATGTAATTGGTCACAGACAACACCATGACAATGTAGGGGGAGGGGTATAAAGATATAACAGCATGACCCATGTAGATGAGACTGTACAACACAGAAGCCTATTTCCCTCCCTGCAGAAAATACACAAATCCAAAACATCCAAGAACACATAATGCTTTTACTGTGAAAAATACCTACAGCTATTTGTAACAGTGCAGGGAAGAGTTTTTAGATACCCCCTGGCAGGTGAGGTTCATTAAGATAGATATACACTTTTGGATTGCCCCTTTAAAAATGAATAAATACTTGCAGAGCAAGAATAGGGCACAATGTCATTGGAATAAATGAAATTAATAAATGAATCAAAATAAACCTGCATTATTGTCTCTATTATTCATTATTGGTATTCAGTCTCCATTTTCTTTACCTCTGAACATTCTGTTTAGAAAAAGCGCGGTGATAATTGTCATATCCTCTGACAATTTTCTCAAGTCTGTCCTTTGGTATGCTAATGTGGGAAGCCTCTGCATCAGTTGGACACTTTCTTCACTGTGAGTCAATGCACCGCTTCTAAAACAGCTCCACACACATTGTGCCTCGTGTCTCTGGATTTCTTTCCCCTTCTTTTCATCTTATTCAGTTTATTTTGTCTTTTTTTGAAGGTGTTTTCCCCAATAAACACGAGAACTGATCCCTTCTCTCTGTGCCTCTCTGCAACCTCAGCTAAAGCGTAAATGTAATAAAGTGAACTTGTCCACTCCTTTATTCGTGCAGCGTTTTGGCTGTATAAATCCGAGACACACCCTACATCCCAGCCAGACCCCTCCGCTCAGCCTCCTCTGCAAGAGACTCAAAACCCACCTTTTCAGACACCACTACCACTGAATTCTGTACATCTAGCCAATTGTCATCACCACTGCCTACTTGCTCAACACTTATTGTATATGTATCCCTGCTTACCCCTCATTTAAGAAACAAAATAAAATAAAGTTACTAACCTTTTCCTTCCCAGTGTTACAGGTATGGTATGCAGCTGCCTGCAATGGTGTCTATCGCTGTATTACTGCACTGATCTCTATCTCTGATTGTTAATGTTAATGTTAATGTATTAATGTTAATCTTATAAGTCGCTCTGGATAAGAGCATCTGCTAAATGCTTAAAATGTCAAATGTAAATGTAAATGTAGTGGCATTTTATCCCTTCAAAAAATGGCAAAACAGTGTGCAGAAACATTTGTTCCAGAGATTTCCCTGGGTTTGTAGCCTAGCTCTATCAGCAAGCTCATTTCAATATTCTTTTAGTATTAAAATTGGTTGGGCTAGGATGAGGATCCTGGCAGTAGAATTTTGAGCCATGTGGGCAGTCCTGCTCGATTTGTGTCACTGGCCATCTACAGCAGGATCTGACCGGGAGAATCTGGCCCAGCTGTGACTAGAATAATCTGGCCCATTTACAAATAAACAATCTGCAACTTGGATAATGTGGCCCAGTTGCGACTGGTAGAATCTGGTCTAGGTCCAACTGGTAGAATACGGCCCAGTTGTGACTGGAGTAATCTGGCCCAATTGTATGGGGGGGAAATCTGTCCCAGTTGTGACTGGGAGAACGTGGATAGTTGTAAACTGAGAGGATGTGAACCCTGGACCAGCTGTGAGCCAGAGATGGATAGGCAGCCTTCTGAATTAGGCTCCCCGGAGGATTGGCCTCATTTCTCATCAGGAGAGTTCTCCCTCTTTCTGTCACTGTCACCTACGGCTTTAGAGGGACATCGAAGGATTCAGCCTTGTCCTTGGCTACCTACCATGTGCCAGACTGGATCTCACTTGGATCTGACTTGACCAATTACACCAATGTGGGACAAATGAGCTTTTCTCACCGCCCCAAACTGGATCTGACCAGACTTTCCGAATCCACCACCAGTGTCATATTGGTACAGCATTTTAATACAATCTTAATTTTAAAGTAATTGTCCTCATTTTGGAGACTGTTTGATGAGCAGTCTCTTTGTACTGAATTATAACACACACATTTCCTTAGCTCCAAAACAATCGATCAAGTATTAAATTAATGTGTAAAATGCATGCAGGCTGTTTACAACAATTCTGTATTTGTTTCAGATATGCACACCCAAATGGGGAAAATTTTAAATTTGCAGTGCACCATCAGTATTTTTGCAATCACAGAAAACTTCTGCATTTAAACACAGTCAAAGGACACCAGTGCTAAAATGCTTCCTGCATTTTGAATAGGAAACCAAATTAAAAGATGTAAATTTTATGTGATATAATATTGTGTATTCATGAATACATACTGTTATTGTGCTTGGACAAAAGCCCCAACAAATCCTGCCTCGCCCTAAAATGAAAATGGAAAGTTTGATTTATTTTTTATTACAGATTATGTTTGCCCACCGTGCCCCCCCCCCCCCGTGCCCTTCAACTCCCAAATCCACAAAACTCCTAGAACTGCCCATTCTTTGTACAAAAATGTAAAGAAAAGTTTTATCCCCACCATTTACAGAGAGTGTACTCGTCGTATTAGTCTTTAGAAATGCATTGCTCTCTCTAACTGTTTGGCAGACTAGAGGTACTTTTAATCACTTACTTGGAGGACCAATGCTTTGACTTTGACAAATATCACCGTCTAATGAATAAAACATTGAGCTTGTAGCACAAAAAAGAAACAAACATGAAATACACATTCTATTCTCCTTTTTGCTGATTTGAATATAATTTGCATACCCTTCGGCTTGAGTAGGTTAAGTGTTGAGATCAGTACAGCCATCGACAGGCTCTGGTCCCTAAGCAGCAAAATAACTCTTTTGATTTGCTGTCCTGTTTATGAGAAAAAGGAAAAAAAAATGTGGGCAGTGGTTTCACTTAAAAGCGAGATTGATTGCAATGACACACGAGTGTCACTTTCTGCCTGTGGAAAGATATTTTGAAGCGCCTCAAGCCATGATTTTAGCCACACACTGTGCAAGAAAAAGACAGCAATTAGCCTAGCGCACTACGCGCTGACTTTCATTTGAATGTTTTGTATCTCCAAAGCTCAAGAAAGCGTCTTTCATGACGTTTTTGACAATATTCCAGGATTTGTATGAAATGGTTGCTTTTATGATATAAAGAGCTTATAATATATGCTAGAAAGAAACTACAATTCCAATGGGAGACTACGTGATAAAGGCTTTTTAGACCACACGGACACCACAACATGTTTAGTATAAAGGAGGGCTGAATACATTGCTTCTCATTGGTAATGCCCAGTTTTCCCCCAAAACTGGGATCCTAACAATTCTTTAAACCGTTTTGCAGCTAAAATTGTATCAGTAAAATAGGTTGGTTAGCACAATTCAACAATGACTGCTCGAGATAAAAGGCTTACTGGAGTATTATCCCATGGGAATCTGTCATTATTATGCACCATAGCAACACAAGGACATCAAGACCACTTTCAGCCACTTTTAGAAGCCATTTTTCGTAAACAGGCAAATGTGATTTGGAATTACCATTAACATTTCAAAACAAACAACAGAAGAATATATTATAAAACACATATGGGATGTATATACAAATATACGTATGCACAATATGGAATGTAAAGAAAATTACAAATGTTGGTCAAATTCAGAATATATCTCCTCTGATGTACATTCTTCCAACCACCCCTCCTTTTTGGCCCACGGTCCCCCAGCCGTCATTGGGTTGGACGGGTACACATTGTGCGCAGCTGGTGTAGGCAGGCTGCAGGTGTTTGATCGAACAGAGGTCGTTGCTAGATCTGACCCCGGGACGCATGGGCATACTGGAACAGTGGCTGCGTTCCGTTATGCAGACTTGCATTCTAGTCAGAGCACACGGCAAGTATGGTCACCGTGTTGTCATGAGCACCATATGGTATTCTGTACAGGAGATGCATTCTCACGTACTTGACAGGACCAGAATTACGCATCGATGCATAGCTGTACATGCTCTTCGTTGGTATTTGTGTTGTTTTTTTGCTGTTAGGTCAAAGGTAATCTGACACTAGTGATGACATCATGTGTGTTTAAAATGTAACAAATTTGAAGCGTGTTGTGCTCCTGCATACTTTGAGATACTGAAGGTCTCGCTAGTATGCTTGGAAGAATGTACTACCGAGTTTGGAAGTACGCAGAATGCAAGTATGTATTACAGAACTCGACTAGTTTCTTAACAGGCTGAGCCACCCAGCAGGCCCCACACCACATTTCTTATAATATAAGATATTCTTATATATATTTCTTATAATGTTGTTTTCTTTTATTGTTTTATTAGTACAATATGCTATGCAAATGTAAAAATTTTAATGTTGTAAAATGACAGATAATTAATTCTTGACCATATGCTAAAATGATCTTCTCTACTTATGGACATATACAGTACCCACTGAAATTATTCACACTCTTGATAAAGAAAGTGGTATAAAGTGAACAATACAGGCAATTACCAATATTGTATGCTCAAAAAATGAGAAAAGTACATTCTGTTATACTAATACAATTGCTCAGATTAAAATATTTTGTTTATTCCACCCTGTATTTCTTTTCATTTCATGTAACTTCTATGTTTTGTAATGATGAAATCTGTATTGATCATATTTTAAACTCCAAAAGCCTAACCTGGGTCACAAATTATCTCTGGATATAAACCCTGTATGCAGTGAATATCGTTTGTGTTTTTAACTTGTAACAATGTTTACTTGCATTGTCCCTGACATATAAAGGACTAAATAAATAAATAAATAAATAAATACACAAGCAATATTGTTTTCCCAAAAATATATGTTCAATTCAATTACATTTTATTTGTATAAATTTATTTGCATATTTATTTTACAGAGCACATTGACAAAGACGCTTTACAGAACACAGAAAATATGAAAACACAAAAATGCCAGACCTGAACCCCCCAAAAAGTCATAAAGTGAGTCAAAAACTCCCCAGAGGGAAGAGAAAAACACTGCAACAGAGGGAAGAAAAAACTCCCCAGTGGGAGGAAATGTCAGGAGGGACCCATTTTAGAGGGGGAGCCCATCCACTGCTGGCAGGCCCGAGTACCAGTAGTGGTAGATAGGCTAAATGTCCTTAGAAGGTGAGGGGAAAGTGTAAGGTGCAAAGAAAAAAAGAAATAAAATAAAACGTGCTACTGCATTAAGATGCTACTTTTTTAATTGTCTGGGAATAAAGATGAGGTGACACACATGTCAAATCCATTTGTCATCCATTACCTTGGGGAAAGGCAAAGAGCTCTCCGAAGACACCAGTCAAAGGGTTGTTGACCTTCACTAGTCAGGAGATGGTAAGAAATAAAGAAATAAAAACTATAATAATTAAAAGGTTTAAAACCACTGGAACAGTGATAAACCTGCCTGGTAGAGGATGCAAGTCCATCTTGCGCCCATGCACAGTGAGCCAGATGGTTTGAAGAGAAATTTAAGGGCCACAGTTGGAGATCTAAAAGACTTGGTCATCTCTTGGGGACATGAAGTCTCCAAATCTACCATCTGACAACACATCCATGCCAATAGGCTTTTAGAAAGGGTTGCCAGAAAAACAGAAAAATAAGGCATCTGGAATTTGATAAACTGCATTGCAACTCTGATTAGAAGTGGATATCATGGTCAGATGAGACCAAAATTCAGCTTTTTGTCCATCAGCAGTGGGCTTGGCGTCAGAAGAAGGATGCTTATGTAGGATGAAAGATTTCCTCCGTAGATTTGTCCCTACAGATGTGCGTCAAACAGAGTTTCTGAATCTGGCTGCGTGCGCCTCCACCCTTCTCAACCCGCTGTGAACGGAAAGGGTTAATGAAACAATACACACAAATTATCTGTCATTTGTATGAAAATATAAATAAATCAATCAATTTTGGAATGTCGACATGAATAAATAAATGTAAAAATGAACAAATATTAAATTAAATATGTAAACATTTCTTTATTTATTAGGCATGTACACAGGGTAAAATGATTTTTACAGTGAACTGCACAGCAGTGGTGGGAGCACTGTTCGATGCAAAAGGCTTTTTGACATTGAACAGCCAAATAGCACTCCCTTAATCAATGTTTGTGGGCAGAAGCTAATCCTTCAAGACTGCCTTCTGGAGGATCAGAGAAGGATATCACTGTCGGGTTCAACCAACAACCTGAATTGACTTGAACCAATCGCTGCGAGTACAAAACACATACCCTACCCCCCGGCACTTGTGTACAGCAACACAATTGGTACTTTGCTATGTCCTTCATTCTCAAGGGAGAAGTTGCCCCTAAGCACTGGCACAGGACCAGTTAACTCTGCCCAAATCCTGAACTTAACCATTAGGAAGAAAAACGCAAAACTGACTTAAGGTCAGAGCTCACTGTCAACTTCTATGCCAAATTTTTAGCCAAAAAATATGGAAATAAAAAGCCTTGTGCGTATAACCACAGTTTACATTGGCAATGCACTTATAGTTGTTAAGCTTTTGTGTGGCATGTGTAATTACACAAAAGTGTTTTATAATTCATGAATGTCTAACAATAGATTTGTAACAAAATACGAGTGGTGTGTGTAAGTATACATATGAAACAGGCTATATTACAAGATTTGAATTTTGAAACCTTGCTTATCTTTGAAATGTAATACCTCTGTGTCTTGTGTGACTGTGTCATGCTTGAGGAAGTAATCCCTTCTGTTTGATTTTGCAAGGATGCCTGTTTGCTTAGTCACGAAAGAGCACTCAACCAGGCTAATATCTGCTGGTCAGCTCACTCTAGAGTGGCGGTTTTCAAAATTATTTTGGCACCCCCTTCCAAACTATGACCAAGTCAGAGTTGGTAAGAAATAAAGAAATACAAACTATAATAATTAAAAAGTTTAAAACCACTGGAACAGTGATAAACCTGGGAGGGAGTGCTATTTGGGAGGGAGTGCTATTTGGCTGTTCAATTTTTCTGTAGAGTGGCGGTTTTCAAAATTATTTTGGCACCCCCTTCCAAACTATGACCAAGTCAGTGTCCTTGAACAAACCTCTTACAAATAATAACAATGTGTTGCTTACCTAATGCAATGGGTGGGCCTGAATTTCAGCACAAAGATCAGCAAAGTTTAACTTAACTTCACTGTCTGTCTGTCTGGATGAACTCAAGACAGCTTCACCAGAAGTGAATCACGGGTGCGTTGCTGGAGCAGCTCAGGCGAACGAAAGCATTGTCTTGTTTGTCTGGTCTGTATTTCGCCTTGCTGCACAGCGAAGTGGAGTGTGTACAGATATAAATTGGCACTAAAATGCTGGTTGTACATGATTTGACTGATATTGCATCATTATATCTCTGGGGGAGTATTCTTAGTTCCCTCCTGCACTATATTTTAATGAGCAGCTGAAAAGTCTTTTCATTTTGTACTGTCTTGGTAGACATGGAAACATAAAAAAAGAAGTGCGATATATTAATCAATATCAATAACAAAATTGGCAACTATTTTCAGAATTTACATACACAAATGATGTCTCACTCAAAACACAACTGTGAATGAAATGTAGCCCAGGAAAGAGCACAAGTAAAGCGCAAATTGAGCCGATGAAGACACAGGATGCGTAGCAGCTATGGGCTGCTTGACACGCTGCTAACGCGATGTGCGTGGTGCAGACCCGGCTTAAGAAATTCGTAAATGTTAATAAAATGTAAACATAAAATGTCACTTAAACGTGTCTTGTTACTGAATTAAACAAAAATTAAATACAACATCCGCCATTACAGATTTTGTTTTCATGCACCCCTGGGGGTCCATGCGCCACAGTTTGAAACCAGCTGCTCGATTGAGAAGTATATGGCGACGATTCTTGCAAGCCACCTAATGAGTACAGGGCCTTAATCTCATATAAAGTAAATTACACTCATTAAAAATAAACAGAGTGAAAATTGAGGTCTCTACCCACAGCGGTTTGTTGATAAACACCTTCATCCAATTTATCAAATTAGTAGTTTTAAAGTTATATTCTACTAAACATAATGTACGTGCGTGGGCAGCAACAAAAATAACTGTCAGCATTATTTATTTTAACAAAACCATGGAAACCACAGTGAAATCCAACCGCTTCAACACAGAAATAGACCACGTATTCAGCCTCCATTTTAATGAAGAGTTACCTCTATTAGTTCCACAGCAGGTGCTCACAGACTACTAATTGCCATAGTCATAGTTACAGCACTGACCAGTCAGCACTAGCCCTTCTGTAGTACTGTGGGGACTGATGTGTGAAAAATGGGGAATTCCAAATTTAGGAGTAAAAGGGGGGTGGTTGAATTGTTCAGGACTGCTTATTGTAGACAAATATATGTGACAAAAGGACAATTTTTAAATGGACATTTTTCTGTGAGTCTTCCATTAAATTATAATAAAAATGAATAACATTACATGTGAATTCAGAATATAGTGCATGACTGCTATTGGCCAATGAAGTTCTCGCAAAGTCATCCATATAATAGTCTGCCGGTAGCCTACCATGCTGTAATTTCATATTATGAGAAAAAAAACACTATCAATGATTAATGGGAAAAAGTTTAATAAACAATAAAGTGCAACTGTTGAGCATTTTCATGCATTTTTGACGATGCACTCATAGACTTTTTCATTGGTGTGCTGAATGTGTCTTGTACGATTACGTCACTGAACCTCATAAAAAAAACCAGAAGTGCGCTTTAATATCAAGCTATCAACATATTCAAGCAATGTGTGTTCTTATGATAAGATAAAGTGGCTAACTTTGCTATTGTAGCTAACAAGCTACGTGCAACATTAACTTTCATATCATTCAGTTTTTCATAGTTTGCTAGCTTCCAAGGCAGGTAATAACATTACATGACATGCTACATTACAAAACATTATAGATAGCGTTACTTACTTGTTCGAAAGCTGGCCAGCCGGTCCAGTTTATTTTAGGAATGTGTCTTTAACACTCTGGAATGTAAATGCCCTTCAAACTCTGGGCGTAAATAATTAAAAAACAGTTAGTCTGGGGTGTAGTTTGCCGCACAGTTTACATGGAAATGGGCATAAACACAAAAATATCACTAATGCCATATGGATGGATTGATAAGGCATATAGTAAGTAGTACATCATGAAATTATGGTGTTGGGGATGTTTCTTTAGGTAATCCCGTGCAGGCAGACTGAGTGGGGCCATCATCTTGAGCATATTATGCCTCTCCAAATATCAGCTCAACCAACATCTCGGTATAAACTAAGCTGGCTTCCCCAGGCCTTAGTGATGTTTGATATTGCCACGATTCTCAACATGAGAGGAGCATATCAATGGCAACCTTGCAAAGATATCTTGTGGTAGTAAGTGACCCAAAACAAAAATATAAAAAGGGAGTCTGAACCTGGCTTGTGCTGGACCTTCCCCCAAATCGTAAATTATGGGCTAAGAAGGGAGTGAGCCAACCCCCCCTCCAAACACTTAAAATGGGACCTGTTGGTGGCACGAGGCAGATTTTGGTGGAATTATACAAGTTTTTACCTATCAATGAATTTGGTGATTTAATTGATAATTGGTATCCTGTGTAGCGATTATTATATTAAATCAAATAAATATATTTTACATGTGAGGGGTTTTAACAGGTAATACCACTTGTGTTCAGTATTCAGAGTGCTGAACTTTAAACAAGCGAATTTGACTGTTAAGGCTACAGGATTCAGGGAATAGGCCATTTTTATTCTAACTTCACTATTCCGACAATGGATATTACTTGTAGTGTTCCCTTAAGTTAGAGGTGTATCCTATTCTTTAAAATGATTTGGTTTAATTTAATAATTTAATTTAATGTAATTTAATGAATTATTCAATTAACTGGTAAACTCCTTAATTAAGCTAAATAAATTAAACCTGGGTTGAGGCCATCGTTGCTTTAAAGGTAAGACTTCCGTCTCTATTCCCAGCTCGCCAGCCACCACTGGTGATTGCAAATGTTCTCCAATTGGCTCCATGCCAACAGAGGCTATCATGTTCCACTGTGGATCCTGCCTCAAATTTGCATTGGCATTGAACACCAAAACTGTGCTACACTCTGATAATGCAGCTCTACAGGAAATGATTATTTCCCATTTGAAACAATCCGAGAAAACCTGCAAGGACCTTATTATCATACACTTCCTTATGGGATATAATTTGCCTCAATAATTTGTCTGCAAAACATGACTATTTTCCAAAGCGCATTTATAAGAATAATTTTTTTAAACGCTTTTTCCCTTTTTTTCCTCATAAATTGGAATGCCCAATTGTATACTAAGCCCTGCTCGCTGCAACCTCCATTGCCAAATCAGTAGAGCGTAGACAAGCATGCGCCCTCCTCCAAAACATGATGTCAGTCGGCACACCGCAGTTTACAAGTGAAGGTTGCACAGACAAGATTTGGAGGAAGACACCTCATGTGCAGCCTTGTACTAACAGACTGTGGGTGCCCGATTGACCAGCAGGGATCGCTGGTGTGCAACGAGACACAAGCAACCCAGCCAAATGAATCCCACCCTCCCTGGGCGATGCCACCAGCAATTATGTGTTGCCCCGTGGAGCAAAGCGAGGCAGGACCAGGGCATAACATCTCATACAGCACAGTGTTCCCATCATTGCACTGGGAGCACATTTTGTTCTGCTTGGTCCAGAAGGAAGGCTGGTTATGGTAATTGCTTTCACTACAATGAAATGGAGTACATTGGATGGCGTATCACATGGCAGCACTAAACTAAACTGATGTGTGTGCATCAGTTTCCTACTGAGAAAAGTGCTTTTCCCAGTAGGGAAACTGATAGTTGTCTGTGGGGAGGAAGACAAAGACGTACACATTAGTTTAGTTTAGTTTGTGTATTTTCATCTGAGCCTCATATTAAAATGTGTTTATTAACTCTGAGATGTTAACTACATTTATTTCAGGCTGTCATTAATGAATATTCACTTTTGTGTTGCTCCACAGCCCAAAAGTCCAAGCTTTAATGTCCATAGACTGTTCTGGCAGATTGCTCAGGGTAAAAAAAATAAAAAACAAGCGAAATAAAATCAATAGCCTGTTGCTGGCAGATTGATACACAGACATACGATATATTATGCACTCCATTTTATTGTAGTGTACGATTAACATAACAAAAAATGGTGTGCATACATGCATACATATATCTCTCTCTCATTCAAGTGCATTGAAAACCACAGCATAGACTGTCTGTCACACGCATGGCCCGTGACAAACCCTGGTAATGGGAACAGAACAGCCAGGAGACACGGAGATAAAATATCGGAGTTTGTTTGGTCTACGGACCGGGGGTTATTTTATTTTATTTGTTTTTCTGTCTCTCCCCCAGACATGGGAGAGAGACAGTGGAACCACTCTGAGTAGCAGGTTAACATATAAAAATGGGAGACCAACACAAACAAACAGACACAAAATCTTCACCCTACTCGCCGCAAAGCTTTCGGGTAAAGACAACAAACTAAAATAACAAGTTAAAATAACCAAACTTACGGGACACTGCGCCTTCCTCCAGAGTTCCCTGAAGCTCCTCAGGCACACACATATCCAGTGACCTTTCAAGTGCTTCCCACCCATTCATACTGAGACACTCGAACTTTTCCAGTTCGAGTTCTCTTACTCATTCATCCAGAGACACTCGCCACTCCCAGGATGTGAGAGTGCTGGCAACTGGCTCTCAAGATACTCCACTCTTCCGGTGAGTTCTTGGGCTTGCTCAGACACTCTCCACTGTCGAGTGCGAGCTCTTTTTACTAAAACCGAGGGCGAGAGGCGGACCCTCTTCCAGGGAACCCTCCCGCTCCTCCATAATCACACTGAGGGAGAGAGGCGGACACCTAAAGCGCACCCCTTCTCCCTCTTCCTCACTCACACAGGAAGCACTCTACTCAGTCACTTTCGACAAACGCACACAAAACTACACAAAACTCCTCAAACAAACATTCCACATCAAACATTCCACATCAAACATTCCACATCAAACATTCCACATCAAACATTCCACATCAAACATTCCACATCAAACATTCCACATCAAGACAAGACTGACTGATTCCCCACTCACCCCACCTGCTCTTAAATAGGCTTAGTTTCTGCCTGGCTCAGGTGGGACTCGTGAGGCAATCACCCAATCACAATCACAACTCACATTCTCACCCAGACACCCAATCAGCCAATTGACTTCTATATCAATTGACTGATTGACACCAATTAAATAATAATTAAACCAATTAAGGCCTTTTGAGCTCCCTTCCGGGCGACAGTTCACTCACACCCTGGGAGAGTGCCAAACCTGCCCCCGGAAAGTCTCACTGCTCCAAAGGCCTCTACCACATGAAACAAGACAGGCAACCATGCCACTCCCATGTGGCCGAGACCGACGTCCTCCACACACTCCTTATGAGCTACTTACCTATATACCTATATACTTAAATACAGGTTGTATTTCAAATAATCATTTATTGAATGATTTGCCTCAGACTGAGGTAAAATACCGAACTTCCACAAATCAGTCTTGTGTCACTTCTTGCTTGCCTACCATATCTGTTCATATGTGTACTTTATTACCAAATTAGCACATTTCAGTTATGAGGTGGCCTTTGTGGATAAAACTTGCACAGCGCAGAGTGTTTTTGTTGACGAATCCCCTGTTGCGCCGCCCAACTCATGTTGACGCAAGCGCCTTTATCGCAGACCACAAAACTACCAAACCAGGCAGAGATGAGAAATATTCTGTTTGCGACGGTCGAAACTAGCAAATGTGCTACCTCCCAGGTGCGTTTTCTCCACCATTCTCCCCAAACTAGATCCCTGAATGATGATTCTCTGAAGTGCCCAGTCAGTATAATCTTGCTTTAAAACAACATTGTATATACCGTAGCTTTAAAGAATAATTCAAATGTAATTCATATGATATCAACTTAAAATAAGTAAGACATATAAGTAAGCAATTTTGGCCCCCAAGGTGGCGCAACCGGTAAAAGCACTTGAGCGCAGGTTGCCCGCTGTGGCTGGGGTTTGATTCACCACCAGCCCATTTCTGGCCGAGAGTCCCGTTCAGGGCCGGTGATTGGCTGTCCGCCCCAGAAAGGAGGGAGGAGGGAAGCCAGCATAAGCTCGCCGCATGCACAGAAAGCTTCTCTGGACGTATCGGAATCACGGTCGGCGCTTGGCCGAGTTCCGTCTCGAAGGAGGTGGCTCGCCGTCCCTGCCATCGCCAGTCCCAGATTAATGGCAGGTCCTGTAGCTGCAGGTGGCGTGCTTGTTGAAGGGCGATAATTGGATCAATAGAGGGTACAATAGGCCAGCAAACTGTGAGAGAAAACGGGAAAATCTGAAACAAAAAAAACTTAAAAAACTGAGGCAATTTGTATGGAGGCATCCAGTTACAGTTCATAGCCACCTGGAAGAAAAGCTTTGAAAAGTGGCCTGGATTAAATCAACATTAGTCTTTAACTTTCACAATAAAAGGCAGGGGTTTATTTTTTGTCTTCATAACCAATAACAACTATTGTGTGTGCATGAAAATGAGGAACATGTTTATTTCTAAGTCATGTTTAAGGAGATATATTTGGTGAATTCAAGCCAGTATTTCAACTAGCTGTCATGTTTTCATCTGAAAGCTACGGTTTGTGGACATACGTTGCCAGACAGATGTGGTAGGAGTCTGGGGTTTCAGTGTTTATAAATCATGTAATAATTTATGCATAAACATTGTGCTAGTTTTTTGCCATTGGACACAAACATATCTAGAGCCTTCTGTATATATATTTGTTGCTCGGTCACCCCCAGGAATTCAGGCCTGGCAAAGAGATAGATGCAAGTATTATTTTTTCTTTGCAAACACAGATGGGAAAATTAGCTTTTTGAGTGGTGTACTCGCCAAGCTGTGTTTGTGAGGAAGAAAATGAACTCTGAAACACAAGTTAAAGTTAAAGGAAACATGTTGATTGAATCCTGACAAATGTCCTGTGAATAGTAAGTCAACTCAAGTTTCATCAAAAAGAATGTTAATTGTAACGATGAGCGCTTTATTTTTGTGACAAAGTGTCCATACCCTCTTGTTGTGTCAAGGCTCATCCATTCAATATTTAATTGCAATCTCACATGTACATGTGCTGATCCGTTTGTGTACATGCATGTCCATTTACATAGTTTGAATGAGTTTGAAGCTGATAAAACACAGATCTATTTTCTTGGCACTGGCAAAGTGGGGGGATTCAATGGACACAGCATAATGCCTCTGAGCCGTTTCCTAAACGTGGTCGTGAAGCAGGTGGTGTAACTAATACAGAGGTGTGACTTACACACATAATTACAAGGTTGGTTAGGCATGATATGGTATGGCACTCTTCTCTTATAATAAAAGTATAACCAGTAGATTTATACAAAGAGCATGCAAATGCAATTAGTAAACAGGCCGTCAAACAACAACAAATCAGAGGACAACAGGATATATTTATTTTGCTTGATTATATCAGGCACATGCTGACCATTCTGTCACACAGCTGGGATTGATTATTTGACCCTAACAAACAGAATGCTGAATTCTGACCTGATGAACGGGACAACAAACAGACCACTGCAAAGCAGCACCATTGCTTCTGATTTTATCCCATTTACTACCAATTCGGTAGCCAATTACACCCGCTATTTTCAAATCAATCCCCCTGTTATGTGCTACGTGTTTTTGTCTCTCTCTCTGTCTTTGTTTCCCCCCCACTACATGCTGCTGAGTGGAGCTACGCCATTTGCCATTCCCCCTTGTCCATCATCATTACCGCGTTATCAGAAGGTCCCACCTCCACCAATCAACACGCTCCCCTCCGTCATATAAACCCCAGCTGCTTCCTGTTTGGGAGATGACTTCCTGTTTGAGAGACCGGCTTATGAAACTGTTGTCTGAAGTGCATATTCGTGTTCCATGTTGTTTTGTGAATCCTGTTTTGTATACCCCATGTTCCCTGAGACGTAAGGGAAAGGTAAGAGAGAGGCCTCTGTACATTTGCACTTAGGAAGAATTGTTGTTAGACACATTAGACAAGCGAGTGGTTGCCACCTTTGTACTTTGGTTTGGTTAGTTAGAGCAGGTAGAAAGGCTTTTGTTTTCTGTTTACTTTATGTTTAAGTAAGATAGCCATCTTCCCCTTTAGTTAGCCTTATTTGTTTTTGTTCTTTTATGTTCGGTTTGGCAACACTCTTTTCCCTGATCTTGTGTCCTGTTATGTGTTTAAGTGTAGTTGTATATATTGTTAATATGTAAATAGACACTAAATACATTTGACTGCACCGTACCCTCTGCCTCCGTTCCATTTCTCCACCCTACATCTCATCATTAAATTCAAATTTTCCCGTATTATTATTAAAAAACATTGTTACACCCCTCCCCAAATACCCCTAGACCAACTGGGGTCGTAACACCCCCCCTCGTAATGTGAGTTCGCTGTCGTAGCCCTGTGACCGTAGTGACGAAGGCAAAGTATCATCACCTCTGAGACGTCCGTCGACTGTAAACTGGTACTACAGAGCCACTCATGTGAGCAGTGAATGCCCTGTCAGCTTCCCTCCCCCATCCCTGGGGCCGCCCTTGGTGGCAATCCTGGCCAGAGCTGACTCTGGCACGGCCAGTGGAATCGAACCCTGGTCGCCATGGCCAGCATCGAACGTTGTAACCACTGGAACACGCAGGAGGCCCACTGTCCATAGTCTTTGATATTGGATTCTGTTGCACATATATTAAACATAAAATTTAAAAAACGTATTCATCTCTGTACAAAGTCTATAATAATGCATGACAAATCTTTTTAGAAAGGAGATATGAATGAGCTTTATATTAGTTCCCCTTATGCCAAATGGTTTGTGGTAGAGGCCTGTTTCCAGGACAGCCATCAGAGCTAGGTACAGCATGTCCTCTCACCTCGTAAATGCTGTGGCCTAGATTCAATTAAAACTGCAATCTGAAGGAGAACTCAAACATAAAATTGAGCTCAGCCATATTCAGCCTCCAATCTCTTTTCATTGTTATTTTTGTTCATTTTTATTCATTTAATTATTTCTTTCTCTATTGTCTTTTATTTGTGTGTGTGCACATATCTGTGTGTTGTTCTGATATACTGTTACAGTTTATGTAAAATGCTTCTATGTGGTCTTCTTGTGAAATAATAAATAAAATAAGTTAAAAAGAAGGATGAAAAAATGCGTGCAGACCCTGTGCAAAAGAGTGCAGATGAATCTAGTCAGTTGCTGATTCAGCGTGACCTTATTTTTCACCCCCAAAATACAAGCTAAATATGAGGGGGCGTCTGAAGATTCACTACTGGCACTGAAGAAGAGGCATCCAGGAGAGGATGCAGTGTGTGATAATGTGGTAATAAAGCATCATAAGGCTTTTTTGTGACAACACATTGAATATCCATAACTTAGAACTTATCACCTCTGCAGACAGACATAATGAATTATGAATAAGTACAACCGCTTCATATGCACTCTCTGTGCACTTCAAGTAAAGGGCTGTCAGCTTTATTCATAACCAATTTGTCAGACTCATCTCACCTTAGCAGGAAGCGGAATACAGGGCACTTTTTCAGAAATCAAAACCAGCTTTGTTCAAGGTTTTCTCAGTTTACAGATGATAACGGAGATTATTGCAAGATACAGTGTGCAGGAGCCCTTTGTTATATACTATATACTGTATATATGCACATACATAAATAAAGAGATGGTTTTAGTAGCAGGTGCTTGGAGAACAATATGTGCAAATATTATCTTTTCACAAAAGAGGTTAATTTAAAATGTAAAAAAAAAAGGTAAAACACTTTTACCAGTTAAGATTTAGCAATTAAGTTTTGGCTCAAACAGAATTTGGATGTCAGCAAACAGTTACCTTAGCAAGAGTTATCAAATATGACCAGGAAAAAATGCAAAATGAGAGCATTAATAATGAAATCATGAAAATCATTGCTACCACACATAACGATGCAAGAACTTACTAA
Organism: Aldrovandia affinis; assembly: GCA_029706075.1. Taxonomy (NCBI): domain Eukaryota; kingdom Metazoa; phylum Chordata; class Actinopteri; order Notacanthiformes; family Halosauridae; genus Aldrovandia; species Aldrovandia affinis. The sequence goes on along the minus strand of JAINUG010000012.1, from coordinate 6,852,367 downwards.
TATTAGCTGATATGAGTAGTGCCCCAATATCAGCAAGAGTAGATGAACCATGGCAGGCTGAATGTTGCATTATTTAGAATTATTGGGTTCTGGAATATTTGTCTGTGTGTAATTTAACAATGACTCTTCTATAATTTTACACACTCATTTCTAGAAAATGGCTTTACATTTCGAATAACGTTTAAATTGTCAGAATTCTGACTGGCAGGAGGGTCAATATTTTAACCACTAGAAAAATCTTGCCTTATAACTTAAAATTCCCAAATTATTGGTCAGTCTTTTGAAGACTTTCTGAAGTTTGACATTTCAGGCTCCAATCAAGTAAACAAAGGCCCACTCATAGTTTAGGCAGCAAATAACCAAAAAACAAATCAGATGTAATTTACATAGCAACTGGGAGCTCAGGTCACTCAAATGATGAACAGCATTCAAACGACATCTTTTGATGGTGCTACCCACAATCAAACGGTTTCATGTTGAATGTTTGATTTAAATAATAACATGAAAGATCCTTTTTTCATAGGCTGGTGCTGTTAAATCATGATAGCGCAGGTTTATTTATTATACTGCCTTAAATAACTGCTATCAACGAATGCTAACAACAAGGACTCAGTGGGGGGCAATGCATTATGGTTGCATAATTATCCATCATCAACAGAAATTATCCTATTTTCATGATAAATAGAAGCTTTACCATGTTCAGTTACATGTACTTTCTGTTTTATGTATTAAGTCAAAGATTTCTTGAAATAAAACTGACAAGAAAATATGTTCTTACAAAATGATTATACAATTTGAATGGTACATGTGGTGACATGCTGTAAATCCATAAACACATTATTCTGCTTCTGGAAATAAGAAGTTCACATATCTTGCTGTTTCTTAAGACCTGCCTGAACAAAACCACATCATTATTTTTGAGATGGTATGTACGAAATGGAAATGGTCAACTACCTGAATTCTGAAGTGTATTTTATTTTGCAGTGACAACCTAGGGAATCAAAACAGGTGGGAATGTGGAGATTGTGCAGGCAAACAGATGTAGGGGATGATTAGGTGACCAGATGTAGTTTTCTTGGTGGTCATTTGGCTTGTGGGAATAGGACCTTGGTTTGATGTCTCATCAAAAGGATAGCACTTCCTGCAGCACAGTACTCCCATCACTATGCATGGACGTTGGATTTATATTTGGTCCAGTGGGAAGAATTCCCCCACACCGGCCCACCAACATCTCTTTCTGCAGCAACTTCATTTTCCCAGGAGGCCTCCCATTCAAGTACTAACCAAACCACCCACACCTGCTTTCTTCAACAGTTTGGCATGTGAAGGTTCAAGCTAGCCACAACCATCCCCCTCACCAAAAAAAGCCTAAAACAACGCTTTATTAAATCAAACCAATCAATATATGAAAAAGGTTAGTCTTTTATTATTTTATGACCAGACAAAATATATACACATGAAAACAGGCACAGTCAGGCACCAGACCGTGGGAGGCACTAAAAACAGTGCATTAGCAGCATGAGGCACTTAGCAACCACAAAAATCTTTTTGAAAACAAAGGTAGAATGATAGAAATTTCAAAATGGATGTTCCAGAATCACATGCATAACAAGCCACTTGAACTTTAGCCACATCTGTCTCAACACTCATGTACTCTTTTACTTGACAAGGAGAGTGGTAGTCTTTCTGAATGTGAATTCTAGACGTGTATAGACCTTGCTATAGTGGTAGTCATTTCATATCAATTATTTGTCGTCAAAGTTGGAAATAGTCGTAGTTTGGTTATGAATATATTGAAAGCAGTACATAGGTTAAGAGTTTAACGTTTTTGTCATGGAAGGATTTAATTGTATTCAAGTATTGCTGTACTTAATAACAAATCTGTGGGTATTGAGTTTGTAAATTTAGGAAAATATTATTTGGAAATATTATATTTAGCAAGTATTAAGATTGATAATACAATAAGATTGCTCCATGACTGATCTCTCAAGGGTGTTGCCATTCTAGAAGGGTGTGTCAAGTTCTTTCATTAGGTAGGGGGTGTGAGCATTTATACACTGATCTGGCTAACCACAAGTAAACCCGTGACGTGTTGCCATCGTAACTTAGTTGACTAGACTTTTAGCCTGCTTCGACAAACAGAAAAGCCAGACTTCAAGTTATGTGGGTAACGAAGTTATAGCCAGTTACGAAAAATGGGGCTCTGATGTCCTTGGCAGCTTCTTACCTTTTTAAAACATTTCTCACTAGCTTAGCCAGGAGCAAATTTTGATCCATTTAGATTTAAACTTTGTAGCACCCATATCTGTCATGGTGACAGGAGTTATTAACTGATGAATTGTCAGGGGTTGTGAGCTCTCTCACACTAACCCATTTACCTTTTCCCCTTTTTCTGTGCAGGTAGCCCACCACTTTCCAAACAGCCCACCGACATGGAAGTAAAATGATAAAATACAAAGTCTTTATTTTAACAATTCATTGTTAAATGAAATTAAAACACTGCACAAAAGGACAAATTTGTTGCATAACCGCTGCATAACCTCCGGGACCTGTCAGGGAGGACAGAAGCCCCCCCAGGTAAGCGTGCTTGTACACACCACATGCTACACACTGTGACAATCACACTTGAAGAGACTCCATTTCACACACTAGGCACTCTGCACAGTTCCACACTGCACACCCAATTAATAGCCTCCCGGGGTGGCCTGCCACCCGGCCACCTCTTTACACAAAGGGGAAGAGCTAAACCCTTATTGGACCCATTTACACCCTATAGAACACCCATCCAACACCACAGACTCACAACATGGAACAACAAAAAAAGTTAAATATGATAGAGCCCCCAGCCATGCCGCAATGCTGGTAGGCAAAAACCCTCACAACACACAGGTAAGGGTCGCTGCCACTCCAGGCTGGTCTGTGAAGAGCTACAGCCCACCTCCATTCGAGTCGTCCCCAGCTCGCAGTCCGTTCACTGCTCCGCCACAGCTCTCGTCACATTCGCCCCAGCCAGATAAGCAAAACAGTGTCTGGATTTGGGGGCAGGGGGGAAATTAGCCCCAAATTAGCTCCAATGCCAGCCTCAGTTCCTCACTTCCCATCTGCTTTGGCTTGTCCCGTAGTCTCCACCGCCACTCCACCACAGAAATGAAAGCTACGTTGCCTTCGTTTTCCTTGTCAGTATCAGGTCTCTGGACTCTGCCGCGAACTCGCCGCCACACAAGCCACACTTGTGTGCTTGCACTAATAAAAAAAAAAAAAAAAAAAAAAAAGCAGAAACAACATGAAACAAAGGGACCACAGCCTTCCCCACATAACTTGCTTTACCCATTTCCATGTCTTTCCCCCAGGTGAGCTGCTTATATAATAAGGCCCAGTCCCAATTACCTAACCCGTGGCAGGTGGCCCACATTAGCACCCAATAATTCAATGATTCAATGATTGAATGAGATGGCCCTGCACAGCGCTCCAGGGACCGTCTCTAAATCACGCTCTAGGGAACCCGCGAAAATTGCTGACAGAATTATCTCTGGTTTATATTTGAATCTACTTTAGTAAGAATTTTCACTTCTCTTCAATAGAAAATTCAGTCAAGCAGGGGCAATATTTCTGTGACCAAATTCATAGATATACCCCTGGGTTGAACCTAGAATAAAAAATTATACTTTTATGACTTTTTATTCACTGTAATCTCAATACATGAGCTATCCATTCAATGTCCTATTTAATCACATCTAATAGATTAAAACACAAATAAACTCATATTCTAATGAACAGAATACAGGGGCACATCATCCTATCCATGAGTCAACATTATAGATACATTGTTTTGATTAGTAAGCTATTGATGTGTTTATGAATTATGGGAAACATGGCTCAGATATTGGTTTGAGCATATATGTAGCATATAGGTTGGAGTATGATAAAAAGCATAGTAAATACAACGTGATGGGAAAGAGGGATAAAAGCGTAGGGTTTTCCCCATCTGCACTTCAATGTGGCGAATGACCCAGAATCACTTTGATGGAATGTAAAAATTATATTTAATTAAACTTTTACTCTTACCAATGCATATTAAATATTTTTGCGAGACATCAATAATCTTCGAACAATTATTTTATGTCACTTAATTTTGAAATGTCGCGAAGTATTTGCAACAAAAAATATAAATAATTAAACAAATACAATCCCTGGGAGTATGCTATTATATTGTGTTATTAAAAACATTTTTATTTCAGAAATAAAACCTCATTGTTTCTCTCTCCTCCCCTTCTTTGACACGTAACTAATTGGCTTTTAATTTACGCATTTCATTTCATTTCTCAATTAGACCGACCAGAACTTCAGAAAAACCTATATAACCTATATATTACTGACTCCAGTGATATTGTAAAAAAAAATACTTTCTCCTGGGCACTGAGAGTTCTCCGGTAAACAGAACTCTGAGTTTAATACACACACACACACACACACACACACACACACCACACCACACAGAGCCAGCATTCAACCTAAACAATGATGCACTCTAAAGTCCTTTTTATTCTGGGGCTGCAGCCAGTGTAGTTACATCTATCTACTGTTTTAATAAGAGGGTTTAATCTCAGCTGAGAAAGAAGTGCTTTGGGCAAAAAGTCTGGCCAATGACCCATGCCTTCTATATTTGGCTGACTTTATTACAGTTCTATTGAGTTCAACATCTCCAATCAATCAAACATGCCATTGGGACAATAGAGTTCCTCCATTGTGTAGTGGGCTCACCAGTACACCTCATTTCCTGATTGTACACAGCCTGCGTTTTTCCAAGGATGAGCCTTAGAAATATGTTGTGCCTAGAGAGAGGAGGGATCAAGCGTTCTACTTCTTACATTTGATGTCACTAAATTACTTCCAGGATTCTATTAATCCTTGATAAATTGTTTCCCCCCCTTTTCTGGATTAGACCGAAGGTATAGCAAAACCTTGAGATGTGTGAACCTATGACAAAAGATCTTTCTCAAAAAAATGTGTGATAACTTATTGTGGAAATTCCTCTCTAACTAGTAGGTCTGTGGTAGGTACCTTTATGGAAAATCTAAAGTCTACTGCGGATATTTGTAGTCACTGAAAGTACTTTGATCAATGCACTTCTGTTTTTATCCATTTCTAGTGAATGTTGTGATCTGGCTATTTGGAAATGGAAAGAGGTTAAGGTTAATATCAACATATTCTTTCAATTAATGTGGTCTACCTTTTCTGCACACCGCACGTAGATTAAATCCGTCTCTTGGCTCTGAATTTAATCAAAACTGCCAGTTTCTCCTAAAAAGTGCAAAGTGCAAAGAATAAATAAATCAATAAATCAATCAAATCTTCCCTGATTATTCAAGCACCATATGGTAACAAAGTGAATCATGAATCGATGTAACTCTTTCAGGTCATTTTAGGGAAAAAGTCACTTTGATGCAATACTGCACCTGATTAGGCCAGAGAGGCAGTGGGGTAAGCACATTATCAGCTCAGGGGGCTTGGAAATTGGTTTGATCAAATATTTTATTAGTCTCATACGGTTATACCTAGGCTATACATTATGGATACTCTTGCTTTATTTAAATCAATTTGTTCTTATACATTCAAATACATTTATCACGCAAAATACAAAACACCATTTTGATATACACTACTAGGCAGGGGTGCAACCAGGATGTTTAAGGGGGTGGTCTCTAGGAAGAAATGTTTTTAACTGTCTAGTTTTTCTCATGATGTTTAGAAAAACCCTCCCTGACCTACTTTTAGATAAACTTTTACTGCTCAATGTCCCATCCCCTCTCTGCCACTGGATCCATGACTTCTTAACCAACAGGAAACAGTGCATCAAGGTGGGTGACCTCACTTCGGACCTCCTCCTTCTCAGCACTGGTGCCCCTCAGGGCTGTGTACTGTCTCCCTTACTCTATTCACTTTACACCAATGACTGTACTTCCAACAGTGAATCTGTTAAACTTCTTAAGTTTGCGGACGACACTACCCTGATCGGTCTCATCTCAGACGGTGATGAGTCCAGATACCGGGAGGAAGTAAGCCAGCTGGTGTCATGGTGTGGAGCCAACAACCTGAAGCTGAACACACAAAAGACTGTGGAGATTGTCATTGATTTCAGAAGGAAGCACACCCCACTCCCTCCCTTGGAAATACATGGCACCATGGTGAGCAGAGCAGAGTCGTACAAATTCCTAGGTACCACCATCCAACAGGACCTCAAATGGGACAGGAATATCACTACAATAACCAAGAAGGCCCAGCAGCGCATGTACTTTCTGCGACAGCTTAAGAAATTCAAGCTGTCGCAAGCACTGCTGGTCCAATTCTACACAGCCATAATTTAATCAGTCATCACATCCTCCATCTCCGTGTGGTTCGGCTCTGCATCATCCCATTCTAAGCATAAACTACAGCGCATAGTACGGTATGCAGAGAAAATCACTGGCTGCCAGCTCCCCCCCCTCACAGATCTGTACACCTCCAGGATGAGGAAGAGAGCAGGGAAAATCATGGCTGACCCCTCACACCCCGGCCACTCTCTCTTCCAGCGCTTCCCCTCTCAGCGGAGACCGAGAGTGAGAGCCCTAAAGACTAGGACTAAACGCCACCTGAACAACTTCTTTCCCCAAACCATAATCCTCCTAAACAAAGACCCTTCCTCTATCCCCCCCCTGTTCACTTGCACACTCTCACTTTAACTGTGCTGTTAACTGTGACTTACTCTGCCCTTTTGCACACTCTTGCACCTTAACTGTGTACATAACCGTTATCTGTACTGTATTTGTATATTTGTATATTAGCACTGTACTGTATTGTATTGTATTTTACTATATTGTATTGTTATTGTATTTTTATTACACTATTTTTTTCTTCTAAGCTCTTGTTATTGTTTTGGTTGTATGTTGACACCTTGCACTAAGGCAAATTCCTTGTACATCGTACTTGGCGAATAAATAATTCTGATTCTGATTCTGATTCTGATGATCCCACTTTACATTAAGTGACCCTAATACCTGTGTAGTTACACTGCACCTACATAGGTTGGTACAGGGTGCCTACTGTGTAATTACACATGGTTTAAGAAGTTACACATGTGTAATGATTTGTATAGTTTATTTAAGTACACATGTGTAACAAGAATATGTAAGAAAAATTGTTACACATGCAAAATATAATTGTGTAACAAGAGTTGTAACTAATAAGTGAATCAACAGAAGGAACTTTCCAGGTATTGTCCAAAACATGGGTCAATGGTAAATGGAACACTGCTGATATCTATGTGGACATATTAACTAGATTTTTACCTGCTTGCAGTACACCCATACACAAAATAGAGATTTGGTACAATTTTTTTTCCAATTTAACAAAACACAACATATTTAGCTTTGATATTGCTCAGATTTGACTGCCATTAACATAATTCATCTGAATTGTAATTATGAAGCTTTTCATAATGTCCTTGTGTATGGACAGAGCAGCCATGATGTGATGGAAGCATGGAGCCTTCTCTCATCTCAAAACCTGTTTGAGAAGTGAAACTAATCAACTGAATAAACAATTGATTACAATAATTAAACAGATGATACTCATTTCTCCATTTCAGATTCAGAGATAAACGTCTGACATTCACGTTAACTAACAAATGTTTCATACCTTCAAGATACCGATAATGACATTAAACAGTAAACAGGGTATAAAATTTAATAAATAGCAACACTGCTAGCTGTAGCTGCCTTCACAACACATGGGCTTGCTTCTGGCTTCTGGCTCATTCTTCTGGAGCGATACTCTCATGGTCCTAATTTTTCATTTCCTCCCCATTGTTCTGAACATGGCATACGCAAGACTAGCTTTTAATAGCTAAATTAGCTAAATTCCCCGAATCAAATTTTTTTGGTAACCCTTTAACCCTTTATCATTGTCTTGTTGGTAACCTTCCAACAAGACAATGACTTCAATCATACCTCAAAATCAATACAGAAATGGTTAATTGAAAACAAAATCAATGTTTTGCAATGGCCAGCTCAGTCCCCGGACATGTGATCTGAATTGAAGAGGGCAGTTCATAAGCGCAAACCTAAGGATATCAAGGATCTTGAACAGTTCTGCATGGAGGAATGGTCCAAAATCCCTCAAAATGTGTTTTCCAACCTTATTAAACATTATAGAAACAGAAATAGGTGCTGTTATACTTGCCAGAAGAGGCTGCATCAAGTATTAAAAACAGGGGTACCAATAATTGTGAAACCTTTATAAATATATATATTTTTTAATGTTATTCCACTGACTCATTAATAAAGTTAAATATTTTCCACATGTTGGAAAATTACAATAAATCTCATTAATGGCATTATTTGTTTCTTGCACATTTTCATCATAATTCTGCACCTGACTGCATCTTGCACACTCCATTTTTATATGAGACGTTCAACCACCACAACTTGGTGTTTGAACACACAGTTGCTGTGTTTATGTCACAAAGCCCAAGCATGATGCACTCCCGTGGCATGATGATAAAGTAGCCTGTTGCTGAGCTTGAGAAGTGGTGTTTCAGTTTGGTATTAGATTTTTGGTTTCCCTCCTTGAATCCCCCCACCCCCATTGATTTTCTTCTGGCACCAGGCCGGTGCTTAGCTGCTATGACAACAACTACATATAAACAAACATGAAATGGAAGCTAACATTAACTAAGCTAACTACTCTAATTAAATTCAAATAAACCACGGAATGTTGTAAATGAAACCAATTTAATCCAAATCAATTTGAACCACAATTTAAAGAGATCAATAATTCGTGTTTGTGAAAACATATTTTCACACATCGTGCAATGCCACCAGGGACGAAACATGCAGACTGGAGTCTTTTCATGATTTCTCCCACAGGGAGAGAGAGAGAGAGAGAGAGAGAGAGAGAGAGAGAGAGAGAGAGAGAGAGAGAGAGAGAGAGAGAGAGAGAGAGAGAGAGAGAGAGAGAGAGAATCTGTACAGCAGCGGTTCTCAAACTCCCGAGTTTCCCGAGGACACACTGTGTATGCTGTTTTTTGTTACAGCCAATCAATCAATTGAAGTTGTTAAAAACATGTTCTACCATAATTTTTTCCCTTAAACTTATTTTGACACAATGCAGGTTTGGCTCATTGGCAATTCAATGCTCTGTCACTGAACCCTTAATTTTCCACAAACGGGTTAGTTTCAGTGACCAGGTGTCCACACTTTCAATACTGATTTCACCTGAAAAAGGTAAGCCTGTCATAGTGAACATTACAGAAAATTAGAGCATTGATTGATCTGACTGATTGAAAGGGATGGGAGATGTATCATGGTATGCATAGCTATTTCTGACATAATATGAGTAAATCATGCTTTAATAGAAATTCAAAGTGTCTAATTAACAATTAAGAGGTAGTTACAATTCAAAGGTTACACTTATGGTTATAACGAAAACCAGCATACACAGGGGGTCCCCAGGACAAAATAAACTGTCGTCGTCATCAGAAATTCAGCTCCCGTGGTCCAGCCACCTGAGAGAGCGGAGCAGTTCTAAGCACACAGGTGCAGTTAGGTAATGCTGAACACTAGTTAGTTACACTACTGCAGAGAGAGAGAGAGAGAGAGAGAGAGAGAGAGAGCTTTTATTTATTAATTATTTTATTTTATTCATTTTCATACAGTGAAACATGAAACCATATACTGTATATATACAGTATATATATATATAAAGCCTCAAAGTTATGAACTGACAAGTCAACCAAATGAGCATAAAACCAGAAGTAGCTTGTGTAATTATGCATTAAAAGCCAAAAAGGCGAACACTGAATCTAAATGAGCCAGACTTTGTAATCACAATTTTTTCAAATGTATTTCAAAATAATATGCATAATTGTCAGTAGCGTTACCCAGGGAGGGAGGACTGGTCTTGTCGCACATCAGCGACCCCCGCCCCCCAGTCAGTCAGGTGCCCACAGTCTGCCTGTATAAAGCTGTCTTCCTCTGACACAGGTCTGAGTAGGCCTGACTTGTGACCTGTGGTGTTGAAAGAACGGCTGACATAACATGTTTCATGGAGGAGAGCGTGTGTCTGAATTTAGGATCGGGCATTTCAAATTGGGAGAAAAAAGGGGAGAATTTTTTTTTTTTTAAATAGGCTCCAAATTCTTAAAATATGTGTATTTTGACTTCACTTTCAAAGTTACAAACCTTTCATAGTTCCAAACTACCTCCATTTCTGATTCGTGTTCATATCTCAGAGGTTCTACTGCATTTATTTTTGATTTAATTAAAATTGACTTGGCAGTTTTGATTGAGTCTAGGTGTTAGTCTCACAGTGCATTCTTAAGCAAATATGAACCTTACCCATACAGGACTTGAAGTTCTCCAAATTGTAGATAATGCTGTATCTGAAAAGACATTGTAATTTCTGCCTGTAGTTTGGTCAAATTAGTTTGATGCAACACCATTGCCTGCAAATGTTTGCACTCTCTCAGCCACTGAATTTTTAATAAATAATGACTCTCTACACTATTCATTCACTCACAAGTTGAAGCATTTATAGCATGGGATAAGCTTATTTTGTGTCAGGCTATCTGGTTCTCATGAATGTTGATGACAAAGAAAACTCTAGAATTCCGTTTTTGTTCACTAATAACCATTTAAATACAAGTACAAGCAATTAGTGATCTCCTGGGTGAAAATGAGAATAATTCAATATATAGTCTCACCTCTATTATGTAGTGAAATCACTGAGTGCAAAACTACCCTGAGATTATTGCTGACAAAAAGAACAGAAAGACAGATTCCCATTCTACTGCACTTATTAAGTTATCATATTAACTACAGCACAAATATCGACACAGCGGTTGCCGCCTGAACATCGCAAGCTTGCATTATAACTCTGGAGTATACTGAAAAGAGGGTTGGACAGAAAGAGCCATGTTACGTGCAAGAGGAAAAAGAATAGTGGGATGCAAAGCATTTATAGTGCATATATGGTATATAAGGATTCAAGTGTATGTAATTATGTGTGGAAACATGGCATGCTTTCAACAAGCGTGCCAGTTCTAAGTAGCTTTTTGCATGTCTAAGCTAAGCCACACAGCACTGCCATGATAAATGTCTAAATGAATATAGGGGAAATTACTGGGTGCAAGACAGAATGTAGACAATAGTGGCTATTTTGTAAGTCATGTCTTTTCCAAAGTAATGATGGGCCATTGTGGGAATTGCAGCTGCCTATTCTCTGGAAAGCCAGATTTGTCTTTAGAAGTCAAAGCAAAGGAACAGTCACCTACTATAGCTGTTGGAAAATGAATTTTGAAGGACCTGTTGCCTTGGAAACCAGCACCAAGTTTTGGGAATTTAACTATGAGGGGTGCATATTCAGGGCAAACCCTGAGCTTAAGTATTCAAATCAAAACTTGAAAAGGCATCAACACAAGCAAAAATATTTCAAACCTCATAATATTTTTAGTGACATTATAAGAGAAATGGGTGATATTATTCCTTCATAATAAAACATACTGACATATTGTATAAGGAGGGGAATGTTAGGGAATGTAACAGATAATTATTTTATTTACCAAAATAAACACACACACACACACCACACACACACACACACACACACACACACACACATACTGTATATATATATATATATATATATAAATTACAAATATTTTAACAAAACAGTTTTTTTTAGAAAACCTTTTGGAAAACTTCATATAAAATTTCATCTAAAAAGTTGCACATCGATGTACAGGAACCAAGCAGAGCTCTTTATTTCATACATGTTTTTCCAAATGTCTCTATGAAAGCAGCATTACAGAACGGAAGCTGGAAGTCTTTCATCTGACTCAGCATCACCTACCCATGAACATATTCAAAATCATGCAGTATGACCAGCTGAGTACAAGCTCCTGTGGAGAAAGCACACATTGCAGCAAATGTCAAACCTCTTACCATGTGTAATTACTAATAGGCATATCAAAGGTAAGCCTCAGAACAAAATGGATCAGGCCTTACAGTGGCTTACCCTGGAAATGAAAGATACTGCAACAAAAGCCGAGCTTCTTCATTGCTCCGAGGGATGGGATTTTATTTTATTTTTTTCAAGATCTGGTAAACAGAGTTGGAAAATAATTCCCTTGACAACAGCTACCTTGAGACCGACCACATACAGCGCATCCACAAAATCCAACTACAAATAAGTGAGTGACTAAATCATTCTGTCAACATGGCGAGAATTACTTGCACAAAACACGTCCCCTTTATTTGAATTAGTTTACATGAAATTGAGTTTACATGCATTTAAGACATATAATTCCGTTATTCTCCCACAGTCCCCGGCAGGTGTATAGGTGCACACCTTTCCGTTTAAAATGCAGCAGGCAGTGAATTATCAGTTGGATCTGTAGACAGGAAGTGATTGTTTCCTGACTGACATAGCTGAAGCTTTTTTTAACCCCTTAACTGTCACTGTCTACATGATATAACACGTTCTTCTTTAAATATCACGGTTAAATGTACCGAAAATATGAACATGTATTATATGCACAGATCGGGTGGGATCTCGTCTTTTCAGCGGTGGAGGCCAATTCATGTCAACTGGGATGTCGCCAAAAAATCCTGTCCTGATTCAAGGCAGGAGAATAGTTGATCCTTACCGGTTAAATCTAAAGTCACAAAATATGACAGATCTTTGCTGTTTCCTTTTGTATCCTTGTGTTGGTAAATCTTTGTTAGAAAATAAGCCCACAACCGTAATTCTTCGATAAGTATTGGTCAAACAGTCCCCCCTGAATGTCCAAACAACGCCACCATTTATTCATGTGACATGATCTAGGGCATTATCAATAGTACTTCCCTCTATATACAGTATGTTGGAATTTGTCTATGGTTCTAACCAATCTATCCTTTTCAATGATATACGGTTTTCTTTAGTTTGCATTTACTATCATGAATAAACTTAATGAGCATCGTGATGCTATTGAATATGCAGGTGATTGAAGATTGTCACTTGAAAATGTGGGATTGCTTCATTATTTAGCCAGGGTACCAAATAATGATTTGTCATTTTGATCTGGATTTGCACAAAATATGCACATATAAGTTTTTTAGTTGCATGGGCTCATTCTGCTTTCCTGTTTGCATGTATCTTTTGTGGTAAGCAGGGCAATTTCTAGTTACAACTAGCATAGTGGAAAACCACTAGCTTGAAGGTCGAAAAATGTCACATTAATGAAATAAATTTGACATAGATTCAAATCATTGATGCTTCCTCTGAATGAGTATCCACACACCTGGATTTAATTAACATTTGTCATTAAGTTTTACTTTGGCAATTAAATGCAAAGACAGTTTGGCACGCTAAGCTTGCACCAAAAGTCACTAAACTAACACTTGCATTTCAAGTGAAGAGTTACGTTTTAATGTTGATTGAATCCAGGCCATTGCTCATTATGCTACAAGCTGCATTTCAGCAGCACCTTAAGAAGTTTTCTTTGAAATTGTGAAAGAAGTGAAGTGAAATTGTCCCAATTTGAGACTCATTTCCTGTTTGTGCTGCTCTAATTTCCCTGCAGACAGTCAGAGCTCAAACATGTGGATTTTATATGGGTACATGTGGTCCTTGTACTCCTGGAAACCTTTTGCTAACCTCAATAATGAGTCCATTTGTCTCCTGTAGTTGCCCCACAGTGTATGTCATTTTTTTTTTTTTCTATCAAAGTCCCCCAGAGCTGTCCTTAAATGAGCTTTCACATCATCGTCTCATCTGTACAGACATGGTGATTGATGCTTTACTCCTGATTTATGTTCAGGATAAGTGAACTGATAAGTGAACTGAGGAGTTTGGGGTCTAATCTCACCAAAGTAAATGTTTTCAGACTTCCTCCTTATGCGCACTGCCGATAAAGCTCCCACTGTCTCCTAATTTACTAATTCAGTCAAGTGCTCGGTAGGGAGTGTTCCCATGCATACAGTTTGAATATTCGCATTGTGTATGCGTTAACTTCTCTGCCGGTGTATTCTAAAGGCAAGGGCTGCTCTATGCCAGATGACACACCAACACTGGATTTCGGGCTTGTTTGTGAAAAGAATATGTGACAGGCTCCAGTGAATGGGGCTTAACTCTGACATTATTTTGTTGTTGTTTTTCCTGCAGTTTATTAATGTATCATGCCCTGAAATTGGTATTTTTTAGGAAGTTATTCTGCTTCTTTTAGTGTTGATAAACCTACAAACTTACTGCTGAGAGAAAATAGCCTGCAAAGTTTCTCCAGTGGTTTTCACACTTACCCATCAAAACTCCTTAACAACCATATATTTAGAACAGGACTATAACACCAAATTGCCAAAACTACATTGCGATATAATGTCTAAAAAATCAATTTATTCCACGATGAAACCCCATCTTTAAAAAAATTAAAATAATAATAATATATGATAAGAAACTAACTGTTGCGATCAATTCCTGAGATACATCTACTTGTGGTTGACATTATGTTTTGCAAAGGCTATTTGTCGAGGCAATTTTACTTGAAGTTGAAGTTGTTATTGTCCATTGTGCAGTTAACGTCAAACCTAACATTTATTATTGTGCTATTATAATGACAACTATTCACCATTCAATACTTGAGAACTCTGCAATCTCTGCTTTGCTTTCATTAAAGTCCACATACGTTTTGTAAAAATTAGGGCTTTGCTCAAATCTGCAGAACAACATTTGACCATTGTACATCAGTCCTTGAAAACAAGTAGCTGTATCCTTCAGGCCTAATGCTAGAGAAAGGTCACCTTAAGAACACAAAGAGTCGCTTTAATAAGACAAAGAAGCATTCAATACCTTTTCAACATTAAAATCCCTTTATTTGATATAAGCTAAGTGCTATGCAATGCATTTTGAACAGTAAAAAGGCTTTTGTGTATTAAAAACCATGTAAAAAACATGTAGCCCAAGACTATAAAATTGTTCTCCATGTCAACATTATAGCAACACACATACACATAGTGACTCTCTCAATTACATGGGATACTCTGTAAACATAAAACAACAATAAAAAAAACTGGAATTCCAACAATCCCACATGAAAATCTGAGCAAAACAATTTTAAATGAACAATTTCAAAGAGGCCAGTGTGTGGCATGTGTGTCATCAAAATCAAATCTTGGCCACCATTATTTCACCATAATGAACCAGAATATCCCTTGCCTTTGAAATTACATAGGAAATTACATAGTAGCTAGGTACAATTATCAATGGCGAGCTATTTAGCAAGTGTAGAAAGCAAGCATAGACCATGCTAACATTTGAGTGAGAATGACTGGCCTGGCTAGCTATGCTAGCTAGCTATATCAGGCATAAGATAAACCATGCTGATCATCTTATCTAGCTACACATCACTTACCATACGCAGTATGATGCTGCTTGCAGACCTGATGTCCAAAAACTGTAAATTTCTTGAGGTGCTCGCTGCCTCTGACAAAATCTTTGACGTTGTTTCTGGCTCACCCTACGCCTGATGCAACATGAGGGACTGCAGAGCTGGCGTTGCATTAAAGCCACATTATGTCATCCGTCCCCATCTCCATCTCCAGCCAGTCCAGGTTCCACTTCTCAACAGCGTTGGCGGAGACCTTTTTGGGTTTATACTTCCCTTTTGGTTGCTATGGTGGGTCACATGTTTCATTTTCTGAGCTGGAGCTCCTGGCACAGAGAGGAGTGATGGTCAGTGGGTGCTCCGCGGTTGCCAGATGTTGGCGTGAGAGTCAAGGT
This sequence comes from Aldrovandia affinis, assembly GCA_029706075.1. Lineage (NCBI taxonomy): Eukaryota > Metazoa > Chordata > Actinopteri > Notacanthiformes > Halosauridae > Aldrovandia > Aldrovandia affinis. The sequence goes on along the minus strand of JAINUG010000012.1, from coordinate 6,836,575 downwards.
TGCCAAATTTTGCAGCCATTAAAACCGGTTAATATCTATTAGATTATCGCTGGCCATCATGCCTGTCAGTGAGGGGCTCAATTCCCCCCCTTGTTCCTAGGGGCATAAGTTAATATCTTGAGGGAATTTTTTTTCCCCCCATGTAATTTTGATACTGCTACTTACTGATATGCAATATAACAATGTGCATTACACAAGAGCAGGGAACATACTGTAGCAGCTGAATTTACAGTAAAAAAAGGGCAAATCTTTTGGCCTCTGAAACTTATCTTTTCAGGTGGAGAATTTTTTCATATTTGTTTATTTTGGCAACATTTTTTACAAAACAGGATTTCTTGGTGTGAAATGCCTCTCCTGAGAATTTTCAGCCCAGTCTTTTGAATCGTGTCGAAAAAAAATCTATCGCTTAATTAGATTTATTTTACCCGTCATGTACTACATCAGTTTGAATTCATTTATTTAGTCAAGAGAAGAATTTCATTTTCTTCTTGAAAGCAAAAAAAATAATGCAAGACATAAATTATGCAATTTATTTATTAGAATGTATCATGTAATATGGATTTCTGCATTTTAACCTCTTATTTTGTGTAAATAGATAATGAACGGCACAGAAATACTGCCCACATTTTGGAATGGTATCTGAGATTGAATTGTATTGCATTGTAACTCTAGAGAAATTGAGTGCACAGAAACCGACTAAAAATAGGTTCTTTCTCTCCAGCTGCAATACAATACATTCACGATACAGACGCTTATCAGCAGTGGAGGTGGTAAGGAATTGGGGGCCCGGCACAGAATGTCATGCTCTCCCCCATGACTGCAAATATATCCTATCCTACTGAGGCCAAAGTGGTGTCTGCTCGGTTCATATGGCCTGCCACAGGAATGCTCAAATAACCAGAGTGAACACATTTCATTATGAATACAAAATAAGCCAAGAAAATGTAAAACTTAGCAAAAAAAATCATGGGTGTCTGAATGATCACTGGGTAAAGAAGCTGGTTGAACAGGGCAGGCTACAGTCGCAGGTTTGAGCCTCTGCTATGTTATTAACCAGCTACAACCAGGAAGTGATAGCAGCAGTACACAATTGGCCTGGTCTTTCCAGCCAATGAGTGGGTTCTAGTCGGCCAGGATTCCTCGGGTTACCTCCATTCATTAATTTGTGATTAGTGACTCGAGAGCCATGATTGGTGATTCCAAATTGGGGAGGAGGCTGTTATGGAACAAACATACAGTTACATAGCTGTGAAAAGATAAGCTCCCATCACACTTCGAACAGAATAATGGTGCAGGTGCATCAACGCAACGGAAATATGCTGGAAAATGCACCAGAACAAAACAATTACAAAAAAACATTATTCAAAAATATTGTCTTTTTTTTTCAAGCAGAGCCTTCTTCCTACAAAGAAGGCTTGTAACTCTATGAAATATTGTATCATCATTATATCATCATTAGAGGATACTATAGTTTTTCTAAAACATGGGGCCTGCGGCCCAGTGCAGTTGCACATCTGATGCAACCCCCTAATGCTGCCACTGCTATTCCCAAGCAATATTCAGTGCAAATGGTATAAATTACGTGATAGCAAAAAGTATTACAGTATGTCAATAATAATAATAACTTTTCTACATGGAATTACATTTTTGGATAGACTTGGAAATATCCTGTCACATCTTTTCATACCCCTGCAATTGGGTTTCATGCTAAAATCTTTCATCAAGAAACCAATGTCTTTTTGAACAAAAACTTTTCTACCATTAAATAACACTGATCATGTTTGAATGCACACAATTTTCAGAACCCTTGAACATTATGAATATGCAAACTCATAATGACTATCTAAAATAAGCTGTTTAAGTGCATGCTGGATGTGCTATTCCGCACAGTTTAAAAATGGACAGATGTTCAGAATAAATGATGGTGTCTGTGAGAATGCAGCGTCTCTTTTTGAAAAAGACCATTTGAACAGATAATGGGAGAGTGCATTAAAAATTTCTTCGGATATCAACCAGACAATCACAAATGCATTATTCTCACCTCACGGTTGGGACAACAGAAGATAATAGCTTGAATCTGCAGTGTGCATATGTTCATTGTGGTAAAAAGCTTTGTATACCGAGGTTTTCCCCACCTCATCGCACAAGTCTCCCCTGGTTGATTGGGCACTTGTGGTCTGTGTAATCCTATTAAACCCAAAAAATGCAGTTTTAAGTGAGAGAAAATTGTCAGCAAAAAACTGGAAATTCACATGAGCTCAACATTATCTTCCCATATGCACTGACAAGTCTTCCAACACACAATGCTTTGATACCTGCTATGGTACTGCAACTATGTTGGTCAGACTGCTGAGTACTCAATCAAACTTTCTCTTTCAATCAACAGCTAAATTGATGATTCGCTTTTTCGTCTGTGCAAGTACGACATGTTCTAAATTCAAAAATCTAAAATGACCACAGAACTGAATCTCTGTGACCCAGTCTCAACAAAAACTTTGTGAGCTTCACATATTTAGATATTTAAGGTAGGGCTGCCATTGGGAAACTTCTTGTAACCAAGGTCATTGCACAACAATGCATGAACAAAACAAAACCTGAACTTCTGAGCAGTGGAAGAAAATAATATGAGTTGTGCTTTACTCTTTTTCCTACATCCGGATGGGTTTATGTTTGTAGAAAGCCAAAGGAAGCCTTCAACCCACATTGCCTGTTCACAACTGTTGAACATGGTGGTGGAACTGTTATGATATGGGCAGCCATCTCATAGGAGTCATTGCATCCGATTATTACTCTGTATATTCGAATTATGGCCAAGGAATATGGGCAAGGAATAATTTTAAGTTAACAGGTGCACCCTATGGTGCAAACATTGTTTCCTTAAGATGTTCCCATATTCCAAGAGGATAACGCCCCCATAAACACTGGTAAATTGATTCAAGAGTGGTTTCATGAACGCAGAGATGAAGTCATATACCTCTCATGGCCTCTCCAATCACTAGATCTATACATCATTAAACCTTTATGGGAAGTTCTGGAGCATAGAGTGCAGAGTAGATTTCCACTGCCTTCACCTCTCAAAGAACTGGAGGCTTTCCTTGAAGAATGTTTGATGTAAATGCTTGTATTTGTATTAATGTTCTCTCCATTAACTATTTAATCAGCTTTGTATGCATACTTCATTCTTATAATCATTTTACTGGTTAGTACAGATTTATTTGTCTTGGACCCTCGTTGCCCCGTAGTGTCAAGTGTAGCAGGTGTGCTCTGGTACTTGAGCATCCGCTACAGAGAGATACAGGTGAATTGGTGAAAAATCTAAACATGTCAATGAAACTTGCAAGCAAAAGACATGCTTTTTTCAGTTCATATGGGAAGTTAAAATGAAAATGTGCTCACTCCTCTCACTACATTCTAGTGGTTGTCCACTAAGCCCACAGTATCACTCACTTTTAGTGAGAGCACCAGCAGGTAACTGGTCATATTTTAAAAAGCTGGCACTCAGTGACTAATGGTACTGTGAGAAAAGGAGCTCTTATTAATACCTACAGAGAAATATTCATTAAAGTGCCCATTGATGTTTGATATAGGTCATAATGTCTCAAATAAATTACAAGCAAAAACGTATGTTGCAAAAATATCTTGTAAGTGCTTTTACACTAACAGACTTTCTAATTGGGCAGGGTAAAGCCTTTCAGAAGATGACTGAATACATGTTTGCTCTTCATGAAAAAAAAAACCATTTGAAATCAAAGCCTGTCAGGGTCTGGATTTATCAACCTGCTGCCAGTTTGTTTTGTTTGATTTCCTTATTTGAAATTCCACAGTGTTTGATCCAAGGCAGGCAACATATATTGACCTTGCATCACTAAATGTGTTTAAATCTATTCCGGTGTTTCTGGCCGCAATAGCTCAGAGATTTTATCATTGCCTGCGAAGAGGTCTGACTGCAAGATTATTTTTTTTGCCTCCAAAAGTTGTCAATATGACAGAACATAGAAGTCTGTTGAAGTCTGTCTCAGAAAAGGGGAAGGATAAAATTGTAAACAAAGAGAGCTGAATAACCAATAATCATGCCAAATAAAATTCACATTTTCACAGTCACAGCAAATGCAAAAATGATTGTGGCATACAATTGCATATTGTGTCAAAATATTTCTGTGGCCTGTTGCTTTAAGTGTGTATGTTTCCGTGATGGCCTACCAATTTCCTATGTCCCGCCTGTGGAAGATTTTGCTGATACTATATAGGGCTGATATAGGGCCTATTTATAAATAGTTCATCTATGACAAAGAGTTACTTTACTTTGATTTACCAAACCCTCAATCTCAAATGTAAATCATTATAATTTCCAAGAGGAATGTTCAGCTTTAGCACACATAGCACTCATAAAAGATGTATCTACATAATTTTACAGTGATTGTATTGATAGGTAAATATATCTTATCACATTTCCATATACAAGGACATTTTCATTCACACAGTGCCATATGTGAACAGCACATCCAACAATGAATCCCACTTAATTTCCCCAAATGCAAAGTTGGGGGAGAAATTAAGTGAAATCTTAATTCACTTACATCAGGGAGAATAAAATATTCTTGAAATATTTAATATTTTTTTGCAAGAAAAAAATAAATTAAAAGTTGCATAAACGTGGTTTATCTGTGACATTAAAAAGTCAAGTAAATGAAAAAAAGAAACAAAGAAGGAATTAAATTGGAGCATTCAAACCTTTGCTTGCCAGTGCTACCCCTGTAGCTTTCTTCCCATGAGAAGTGATTTGAATTTAACATTTTATAAAAATGTGTGGTAGGGTAATATATCATTATTGCTCTCTGTGGGTCTCTTTAGTGCAAGGCGGATATTTTGGAACTGTTCTTAGAGTTTGTTCCAGACAGACTCATTCCTCCACTGCCAGACCTAAGTAAATTGCCAAAATAATTCTGTAAATACCTAAATACCCTAAAGACAATATGTGTGCACCTACCAATAGTGTGCACCTATAGTATTCATAAATTGATGACATGGGTGATATGGGTGTTGGATAACTTTTTTCCTTCAATAAATGAAATGATCATTTAAAAACTTTATTTTGTGTTTACTCGGGTTCTACTTGTCTTATATTGCATTTTGTATGAAGATCTGAAACCATTCAGTGTGACAAATATACAAACATAGAGGAAATCAGGAAGGGGGCAAATACTTTTTCACGGCACTGTAAGCATCCTTCTTCTGACCCCAAACCCCCTGCTAGTGTGCATGGCCATAACCCTCAATTTTGGTCTCATGATAAAACCCTGGTTCCAATGCTGTTTAGCAAACTCCAGATGCTTAATTTTGTTGATTGCCCTCAAGAGGCATTTTTTTCTGGCAGCCCTTCCACAAAGCCTGTTGGCATACAGGTGGCATGATGGTAGATTTGGATACTTTGTCTCCCCAAGATGCAAGTTTATTAGAATTCCAACTGTGGCCCTTGGATTTTTCTTTGCCTCCCACATTATCTGACTCACTGTGCATGGGGAAAATACTCATTTACATCCTCAACCAACAAGGTTTCCCACTGTTTCAGTCATTTTAAACTTCTTAATTATTGACCTAATAGTGGAAACTGGTATCTATTATTTTTTATGCATTTGTTTGTAACCATCTCCTGACTTGTGAAGGTCAACGACTCTTTGTCTTGTTTCCTTAAAGGCAAATATCCAAATGGAAAATTGATTTTACATGTGTGTTACCACATTTTTATACCCCAGTGAAACAGTAAGCCATGGGAGGCCACAATACAGTTCCCTTAGGTTGAGATGAAAAAGTAATATGTTAATGCTGATTTATTTTTCTTGGATTTTATTCAATATAATTATAAGGGGGGTGAATAATTGTGACATATATTTTTCTGGAAAAAATGTTACTTGTTAAACAAAATAATTTACACTGGGTAATCGTATTAGAATAAAATAATATAATTTTCCAATTATTTTGATCATAAAATATAGATCGTTACTTGAATTGTTTATTTTATACAGCCTTCTTTTCTCATCTTTAGCAAGGGTGTGACTAATTTGAGGGTAATGTGATGTCAGCACCTCAAGGCAAATTCAATATGAGAATGTAATATTTTTGGCTGATCGCTGCCATGGTGTTATGAGTTAATTTGCAGTTGTGAAGGAAGACTTCATGCATCTCTTGGAAGAAGAGCTGAAATTCAAAGGCTTTCTGAAAAGCATTGGTTTGTAGGGCACTCTGGGTGACGTGTGTACACGTTAGTATGCATAGCGGTTCACACAGGCAAAATAATTGGTCCCAAAGAAATGGGCTTTGAATCCGAGCATTAATAAAAGATACTGTGCCATACACAGACCTTAAAAATGGAATGTCTGACAAATGTTAGACTTTATCTTACAATTATTAATCTCTAGCTGTACAGCCTTGCATGTTCAAAAAGGGACACATTTGTTTAGTAATTTCTGTCGCTGCTCCAGTGTTATAACTCTTTTATGACACTACTGTAATTATGTCAACATAAACATGCCCCTCCATAAATAGAGACATTTCACCTTGAGCATTTTGTGTTTGAGTTATACGCAGGAGTGCTTTTAACATTTCCTGCTAAAAGCTGTTTTGAGATGACATAAATTCACAAACTAAACCAAAACAGGCATGCGTGTCTGTGTGCATGTATACTATATTTATTAATGGTATGAGGAGTTTGTCATTCTTGCTTTGTTTTTATTCATCACTAAGTCCATGTCTGCTGCGAAGCTGGTTTATAATTTATAATTTATTTTCATGGTTCGGTGTAAAAGCGTTGTGTCTATTTCCCTTCTGGATGTCAGAAGGAGTCACTTGTGCTCTGCTGTTTTGTGTTGGGCATATGGTTTTCCCCATACTGTTTTATTTAGTTCTCTTTTCCCTGGTGTTTGTCAGGGGTTGTGAGCTCCCTCACAGTAACCCATCTACCTTTTCCCCTTTTTCTTGCAGGTGACCCCACCGCTCTCCAAACAGCACACCGACACGTAAGTAAAAGGACGGAATACAATGTCTTCATTTTAACAATTCATTAAAAGCACACTGCATGAAAGGACTAATTCAGGGTTTTCTTCCTCCCCCTCATGTTGATGTACATCCATATACGCCTTTAGAAAACTCCATATACATCCATATACAGAACACATTCACTGATAAATGCACCTGTTAGCTCCCTATCCCCTTGTGATTCCTGTGTTCCATGACTATATCTTTTTGAGTGATTTTGTTATTTTATCCTATGACAGTGCACTGTCTGCACCCTGTTTTTAAGCACTTTCTTTATGTTTTGCGTAATGTGTGTATTGTTGCACTACTTTGACACTTGCCTTCTTGGCCAGGTCAATGTTGTAAATGAGAAATTGTTCTCAATCACTTTTACCTGGTTAAATAAAGGTTAAATAAAAAATGAACAAAAACCTGAACAAAAGCCTCCCCCCTCCAGGTAGGACCACCGCATAAACCTATGACAACCACACGAAAGAGACTAAACAATGAGGCTCTGCACACACGTACTTTTACTAGCCTCCCAGGGTGGCCTACACCTCGTCACACTAAACCTATATTGGGCACATTCACACACTACACCACACCACACCCATCCAACGCCACAGACACACAACAGGGAACAACAAAAGCTAAATATGGTGGAGCCTCCAGCCATGCCACCATGCCAGTGGGGGACACATGTCCTCCTGTTTTCTGATACACATGTTTCTGGGAGAGTGGGAAGAGCGGTTGGAGGGCAGCAAGCTGTGCTGGAAGAGTAAATTACTTACTTTAAAATTAGTGGTGAAGACTATTTTGTGTTTTGTAGAAATCATTTATTAAAATGATCGTTTTGTTTGGAATCCTGCCTCCTCTGCATTTCATCACTTGCCTACGCCCTCTGGAAAGGTCCTTGTGTGTCACCCCTCCCCCAGTGACACTGCAATATAAAATGTGCATCTTTCATAAGATAAGCACATGGTCATCAGCCGGTTAGAATCAAATATCAGTCAACCCATGATACACATATCTAACTAGCAATTTTAGGCACATGAAAGTAAATATAACCTCTCCAGTATCAGAATGAATTCAATTTTAATTTGGGTTTTCCTATATTGTCTGTGCCAGGCATTGGGGTCTGTGCCAGGCAAATGAACTTGTACAAAAAACATACTTGAATTCGTATGAATATATATGAATATGTATGCCTACCCTTATGCCCAATTCTCCTCAGGATGTTTCAAATAAATAATACCACTCAGCTTGTTAGCCAGTTATTTTGTGATAAAATCGAGTGTTGGAGTCACCTTCAAATCATAAACAAAAGCAAAAGCTTATCGCACGTGTTAGCAAATGCCTTTCCTGATACTTTGTTACATCCTACTTAACAGACGGAGGCGCTCATTTTGTAAAACAACACATTTACAGATGAGCTGTAATGGCTTAAAACACTCTTACAGCAAATCAACAGTGACACATAATTGACTCCATGATTAATATACCATTGTACTACCAAATTTCAAATATTTCCCATAGCTCATGTCCTGAAATGGTCTAAAGAAGGCTTACAGATCAAATTCAGTACACCTCCAAGGGCTATATGCTTTACAAAACAAATTATCTAAGGAGAAGCAGGTTCCCTGAGTGTGGGCAACAAGATTTCCGACTCCCAGTGAACTAAATGATCGGCTTGCTTTTCAGTTTTTTACCCTTAAGCAAGGCATTAACCTGAATTGCTTCTGTACATAGCCATATCTCTAAATGAATACAAATTCAATCCATGCCAGTTTCCCCTGATAAGGGAGCTCACTAAGCAAACAATAATGTTTTGTGTGGTGAAGTGTGAACACGACTGGAAATGGAGGTGACATCGTGGTCCTCAGTGAGTTATTGCAAAATACATACTCCTGTGATGTTGTGCTTGGACTGGGGCAGTATGAGTCAGATCTGAGCAGGTGCCACTGGTTCCAAGGGGCCAGTGAGGCAGAAGTACCGTTCCTCCACCAAATACACTACCGGTCAAAAGTTTTAGAACACCCCCATTTTCCAGTTTTGACAAAAATGTAAGCAGTTCAAGTCCATTGAATAACCTGAAATGGTAAAAAGGTACGTGGTAAACTGCCAGAGGTATAAAAAAAAGTTTAGATTACCAAAAACTGAAAAATAATGTACATTTCAGAGTTATAAAAAATGCCCTTTTCAGGGAACAAGTAATGGGTTAACGTGGGCTAAGTGTGCAAGTCGCCAACTTTGGATCCAGCAAAAGAGCCCCAGACCATCACGCTTCCTCCTCCATGATGACAGGTGGTGTCACACTCTGAGGAACCATCCTTTCGCCTAACCATCCTTTCGCCTACTCGACGGCCTACAAAAACCTTTCAAAATTTCAAGATTTCAAATTTTGATTCATTGGTCCATAAGACCTTCGTCCAGTCTTCAGTAGTCCACTGGCGGTGCTTCATGGCCCAGGCAAGCCTCTTTTTCTTATTTTGCCATCTTAGCAATGGCTTTCTTACTGCCACTCGACCTGTTAAACCTGCAGCTCGAAGTCTTCTCTTCACGGTTGAAACTGAGACTTCCTTACTTCGACCAGTGTTAAGCTGTGCTTGAAGCTGTTGTCCTGTGAGCCGCCTATCACGCAAGCTGTTGACTCTCAGAAACTTGTCTTCTGATTTTGTTGTGGCTTTGGGTGTGCCAGACCTCTTCCTGTCAGAGTTTCCTCCAGTTTCCAAGTGCCTTTTGATGATGTAGGAAAGTACTCACTGACAAAAAATGTACATTATTTTTCGGTTTTTGGTAACCTAAACCTTTTTTTTTACCTCTGGCAGGTTACCTTTACCTTTACTGCTTACCTTTGTACCATTTCAGGTTATTCACTGGACTTGAACTGCTTACATTTCAGTAAAAACTGGAAAATGGGGGTGTTCTAAAACCTTTGACCGGTAGTGTATATAAATGGTAAATATTTTCTTATTGCTCACAAGCCACAAGGGTCCTACAAAAATATGCAGCTGCTCCTTTTTTGGGCTGACAGCCAAATTCAATAAAATGTATAAAGTGGTGTCTTTTATTGGTGGGGCTTGACAACTTCAAATCAATCAATCAAATCAAAACCTTTATTTGTGCAGGGAAGCCCAACTGAGCCCAGAGCCCCATTTGCAGTGGGGCTCTGCTACAAGGTACAAATAAAAACACAACATCAAATATAAGAATAAGAACAAGAGATAATACAACACATAAGACAGGCATAGACCTGAACAGTCAATTACACTTTACATTCAAATAAAGCATGTACAACTTTAAGTGAGTTGGGCATGTAATATAGTTTTGAAATAGCTCAAGGGTAGCAGATACTGTATAGATGCAGTTTTTCTAAAGATATTCCAGATATGGGGCTGTCAAGGAGAATGGAACTTCTAGAGGCAAACTTCAGAGAAATCAATCTTGAAGGGCTGGGCAGAGTGATATGGTTGTAGTTTGTGATAGCTTGATACCTTGATAGCCAGCTAATACATATCATAACATAGTCTAACATTAGGTGAGAGTTGGGTAATCGTGAATGCAGGGTAATCCCAAACACCTCAATATCTGTTAGCAGGGAGAAGGAGGCGCTAAAACAACGCCTTGCAGCAATGTGTACCTGTGCACTTCAACAGATGGTAGATGGTTCTCTCTTTTTTATACCAGAAAATCTCAAAACATGGGTGTCACACGCCACGTGACACACCCTGGACGGGACAGAGCAGTCCAGACCCGGAGTGGAGTTTTTTCGGTCTACGGACCGGATTTTTATTTATTTTCTTTTCGGCGCGTTCTCTGTTCCCACACTGGGCCGAGAATGAGCACCGGGAGCGTAAAATAATAAACACTAATAAACACAAACAAACCCGTTACCCTAGTTGCCGCGAAGCTTTCAGGTAACTAAATGAAACTACCAAAACTAAATTAAACAATATCGAACCGGCTCTTTTTAGTCCGTTCGATATTTGCTTTCACTTTTCTTTCGCTTTTCTTTCGTTGTTCTTTTCTCGCTCCTCGGTCTCAAACGCCTCTCCTCTGGTTCCAGCCCCCTACTAAAGGGAACAGAGCAGTTTTAAAGCACACAGTTGTAATTATTATAGACAGGACCGGTGTGTGCGCTTACTGCTCTGCCAGTAGGTGTGGCCGCTAATCGTCCTGATTAGCTGCTGAGACCGACGCCTTCCACAATGGGTAAGTTAATTGAAGTTAGAGGTGATTTAGCCGCGTAGTTTTTACTCGTTGACTTCCATTATATTTGCCAAATCGGATCTGACAGATTATGTTGAAACATAAAAAGTGGAATATTCACAAAACACTTATCTGGATGGATCGATAACACTCAACAACACAAAGTAAGTAGAAAATCTATTCAATCTGTTTTGTGGGTGTTATAACCCAAGTTCAAGTAGTATATGCTACAGAGAACTGTTATGCATTTTAGATGTGAAGGAGAGCTTGTATGACTGCCAAACCTAATACCCAATTTACCAGGGGGTACTGGACTAGAAATGTGGACATGCATATGTTTATAAAAGTGTAATTAGTGCTAGTTGTATTCAATATTTTTCCATTTTTTGCTGGCAAGGACACAGGAGGACAATTGGTTTTGTTGACATCACCCAATAGAGCATGACTGCTTTAAACCACCCCTGACAGGGTATGTGAAAAAGGTAGGCGATGAATCCAATTTGGTTTTGCCATTGGAAAGCCTTGATCTGTCCCAGTGTACAAATCCCTCTCTAATGGCAGGTCTGAAGGGGAATAAAGGGAAGCGTAGTTTGTGTGTGTGTGTGGGGGGGTAAACAGCATATGGGCTGTATTTTTCCAAAAAATAGAAAGAAAGTTTGATTAAGTAAAGCATGTAAAAAAGGCTGTTTGAAAGCTCAATTGTGGATTTAAAAAGTGTGGATTGTTGCAAGCTTGAGCAAAGCTCTTGCCGTGAATAGCTTCTGTAAACGGTCAGTTATATTAGTGGATAAGTTGCCAAAGTGTCTGCTAAGCCTGCTAAGCAAATAACTAAACATGAATAATTCAACCCTTTCACCTCCACATTGAAAATTAGTCTGCCGGGATAAAGGCAAGGTTTATGTGACATTGCAATGAGCACCATAGGAGCATAAAATGCTGCTCCCAAGCTGGCCATTCGGCGCCCACCACACGTGCCGTATGAGGTCAATGAACAAATTCAAAAAACTCTCTGTGGGAGAAAAACCCCCGAAAACTTACATTTGAGTATAAGTATAAGTGCAACCTTTGTGTGAAGATGTAAGGATTACGCTTCGTCATAGAGTATATCTCAAAGCCCTTTAGATCTGAAGATTTTGTGAAAGTTGTGAGACATGGGGACTCAAGTGTGTTCAGAGAGCTGAGAGTTCGAAGGAAATTGCTGCTGCAGGTCATAAATGAACCTAACAAGCTTGCAGCCGAGACAGAATGTCTTCAAGGACTATGATGGCAATGCATTAACAAGGAAACACCAGTGGAGTCTGTGAGTGTGTTTATGACAGATTTAATTAACTCACATGTAAGCAATAATTCCACACATATATTAAAAGTGGAGGCTTGACTTAGCAAACGTGTATCCATATTAATGTGTCTTCACTTTTACATTGTCAGTAGCTGTATTAATGGCTTAGGCGAGTAATGCGTTTAAGCATTATTTTTTAACATGGATAGTACACATGTATGAATGCAGTTTGTTTATGGAGCTCTCAGATGACACAATTCATTTAACTTACGTTACTAATAATACACCTTCTCATTTATAGTCTGTTGTGTGCACACATCTATCTGATGACCCAATGAGTTTGTGCAGAGACACTCATGGTAAAAATGCAAATACATAAAGGATGGGGCTATTTTCATTGTGTTGTTCATCATATCTGATTCGGCACAGTTTTTCATCGTGGAAAATGGATGCCTCATTTGGAATGCAACATCAATATGTACATGCATGAACACATGGCATGAACCCATCGTCTGAAAACGATTCAAAGCACACTGGCTAAGGGTTCGTCCCGATTCTGGGCTGCAAGTTAATCACAGTGTCTTCATGAGCACACTCCAAGGTGCAATTATTTTAAATGCTTAAACCCTTTCCCAGGGCTTAGGCCTGGATTCAGGCAACCTTCAGGCAAAAGGACATTTTACCCATTTTTATTTTTTGTTCTGTCCTTCATCCTTAATATAGTGCATATCGTGCAAATGCAACAGCATATACTTATGTAGATGTAGGCTGTAATTAACAAAAATAAAATTTTCTTGGCAAAATTCCAGTAATATTTCCAGTTATCAATGGAAAGTGTGACTCTTGGTTTAATGCTCACCTGTTTGCATCAGTGATAATACATTTTGATATTCAGAGATTATGAATAAATATGCATAATTTCATATGCTACATCCGGTTTGGAAATACCTAACACTTTTCTTAAAAAAAAAAAATCGAATACAGATTGGATTTAAAATATAAATTTATTGAATGATTAACAGCATAAAACTAGCACATAAGGCCAGGGTCCCAGTTTTACACAAATATGTTTATTGACACACCCCTGCTCAACCCATGTTGATTCTGTGTGGCTCAGTAGGTAAAACGTGGCATTCGCAATGCTTAGGTTGTGGGTTCAATTCCCACTGTGACCACATATGCTGAAAAATGTATGCATTCACTACTGTAAGTTGCTTTGGATAAAAGCATCTGATAAATGGCATATACTGTATATAAATATTCCACTTGTGCTAAACTAAACCAGCAATACCACTACGGCCCAGCTTCATTTTGGCTCACCAGACTGGAGCCCATCGTCTCCCACTCAGAGAACCAAGGTTACAAACGTAGGCTTGACATTGGGCTGTCACCCGCTTCATCAGTGGGCCAGCACAAAGGCACAATTTTGCCCATCTTTAGCATCTTTTTATCTCTCCTTAATTGTGATGTAAATCTGGGCACATTCTGACGTAATTGAATTTGTTTCTAATAGCAAATCAAATCCATGACTGTGCAAATGCTCTGTCTAAAGCACAATGCCCATTGTAGGACAGAGGAGAGAACGTGATGTTGGAGATAGGAGTTGCGTCTGACATCGCTGTGAAGCAGTTGAAAAACAAGAAAAACAGTGTTAAGAAAATGAGCCAGACAACTAGAGGGGGAAAAAAACACCCTCTCGCTGAAATTCTCCATCTCTGTTGTTCCTATTCTTAGTCACACACAGGATTGTTCGCTACTCACCCATCGCAACCTGACCACGAAATGATGCAACTTTTCATTTACAAACAAAAGCATACCTACCATTAGCTGAGCACCAGCCACTGGTCTGCATTCTGGAACACATGTTCATTTTTCCAGACATTATTGACTCAGCAGGGTTGTTCTGAAGAACACTATAATAGCACTGACTTCAGTCGAGCATTGTGGTGAACTCAGTGCACAGAGACCAAACAGCATTTCTCGGCTTCACAGCTTCCTTTTATAATTTTGAACATTTTATCGTCTGTCTCCTCCAATTTGGGAGGGTGCACAGCCATAGTCAAAACAAGGAGCCAACTTTTTTCCTCCCTCTCTGCAATCCAATTACTGCGCCGAAGGCTTGAGAAATTGGCACAGCTGGTTTAGGCAGCTGCCCGCCGACCAGTTGAGTGATGAGGGGGATACCTTGCTGGCTGGAACCCTCCCTCCCTGGTAGATATTATGACCAATTATGGGACGCACCATGGGACTCCCAGCCACAATCTGCACTGGCACAGTCATGATTAAATCCAGACTCTAGGGTGCATCATTTCAACAAAAAGAGTCTCAGCTGGATACGTCACCTGGGACTCCATTGTCTTTCAAACTGTAACACAAAGTGTAAGTAGAAACCTGTACTGATGGGATAATGTACAGTACCCTCCCAGATTATTCACACCCTTGATAAAGATTAGCAAAGAAGACTGTATAAAATGAACAATACAGAAAATGGGCTATACTGTATGCTCAAACAAATGGGAGCATTATACAGGTGTACCTCGATTCGCAAAGGGGGTTGCTGAAAATTGCTTTATATAGCATTTATTATTGGTTTAATTGGGATACGTTCCAGGCAATCAGACTATTGATAAAAGTAAAAAATGGTGTACTTTTTTGCATTGGAAATTAATGAAGATTTTACATTTAAAGTTTAATGTCTAAAAATGGAAGGAGACGTCCACAAGTATATCATGTTGTAAATTGGCATACTTGGAACAAAAATATTGGTGTAACAAAATATAGGCGTAGATGGCCACCATTTAAATTTGTTTTACCCATTGTGCTCACAATGGTCGCGGCGAGATTCAGTGTTCTGCAGATATTGCTTGCACACTCCTGTGCATGCCAGTTTGTGATATTGCATGCCACCCCCAGGCCAATAGGCTTTTAGAAAGGATTACCAGAAAAGCTAAAAAATAAGTGTCAGGCTGAACAGCATTGGAACTCTGATTGGAACCTTAAAATCAACCAGTGTTGACCTGAACTCAATATAAAATGAGTGGTTTGAATTGAAAATGGCAGTCCAGAAGGATCTGAAGGATCTGAAGGATCCTTTGGTCTACACTTTTGATCGATTCTTCATGGACGAATGGTCAAAGGTCCCCTCCAATATGATCACCAATCTGATCAAACACTGTAGAAGACAACTCTGTAGTGTGATCCTTGTGAGGGGAGGGACTTGAGGACATAAATCAGTGTAAAAAATATATTACTTATTTAACAAAGTATTTTTCTTATATTATATATTTTTTATATATTTTAAAGTATAAAATAATATCAGTTTCCTGTTTTGTGAGCATACAATATAGCTTACAAAAGTTTTAATTTAATTGAATTTAAAGCAACACGTAATGATCTATAAAACTGAACATGCACTGAATTACAGGTTGTATAAGCTAAAGCCAGAAAACTTGGGACGCGCAAAGAGAGCTCGCTCATATATGATGCTCCTTGATAAAATTATGCTTCTCACGTCAAATCGAGTGTGGGTGAACATGCGGTCCACAACTACTTCAGAGAGAATGTAGTCGATTGAATCGGCACAGGCTTCCTGAGGCCACGACACTGCCAGCACGGAATCTCACGTCAAAGAAATGTCACACAGACTTTGGTTGACAGACTGGCCACCCCATTAGGACATTAATGCCCTTCTCTTGTTGACAGAGAAAATGAAATCGTTCTCCCTCTCTAAAAGCAACAGATTAACAATGTTCAAATCCACCAAACTTTTTCCCCTGAAAAGTTCACAGAAAATCGACTTGTCTACTTGTCTTCTTGTCTCCGTGATGGCACCGGTTCCTATATGTCCGGTACTTACCGGACCGAATTATAACCTTGTGCCTCGTTTCAGGGCAAAATACACTTCATATCATAGTAATAATCTTACACAAAATAGAATTCATCTGGCGTTAATGCGCTTTATTTGCTTTAAGAATATGGAAAAAGCAATATTGATCATACATGCATACAGGGCTTTGCATTCCTTCTTCACAAGATTTGAGCTTTCTGTTTCTGTGCCTCACTTCAAAGCAAAGCCCTATATTTGTTTCTTGTGTTTATGTTCGACCTGAGGTTTGGTTATTTAAGAAACAATATCAACACTAAAAAATCTTAATTAAATTCATTATTTGCTCTTTATTTTAAAAGTACGTATCGGTTTAGGCACCGTTTAGGAACCGGTATTGCTTTGATCAACTGTTTTGGTACCGTACCAAAAAAATCCCCAAAAGTGATACCCAAGTCAGATTATACTGTATCTACAGTGTGTCTATATTATTATTCATTCAACATTAGAGACTTGTCAATCAGTCAAGGCCTTGAAAATATCCTTGCAATTTACACTACAATAAAATCTACGATCTTTAAGCCAAATAAACAAGCATAGATACCATCGTTTAGATTTAGCCTGCTGTCGTGCATCCCTAAGAGCGCCATTCTTGGCACAAGCCCTCGTGCTGATGCTGCTCTGAATGCATAAGGCAGGGTGTCTTCGGTAAATAGGTTGTTGCAAGTGTCATCTCACACGTTCCCTTCAATCATTTCCATTTCATTAACAGGCCCCCTTCCACTTCACAAAGCTTGGCCGTCCCCCCCGCGCCACTCCTTCCCCAGCTCGACCTTGAGCTCCGTGAGGTCGTCTCTGTGATTCCGCCGGATATTGATGACCTGCAATGATGGGGCTCGTCAATAACCTCCGATGACAGGAGGCTGTCCGGGGCCTCTTGCAGCCGAGCCTAACTACCCCCGTCTCCCCCGCTTTACTGGGGCTCAGCCAAACGAGCTCGCTTGCCCTCTCTCCCCACAGCAAAGCACTCCTCTGCCAAAAGCAGCTGCTACACGTTGTTTGAACTTGTTTCATTTATTGAGCGATTTGTTTGCGTCTCTCTTGCGACGTGTGATTTGTTTCCAATTTATGGAAATTGGAAATTTCTTCTCAGCCTCCGTGCCTTTAAGTTGATTGCTTATTAACTGTGCTTCAGCTACACTGTGCCATCAACTAGCATACGTTAGAGATTCAGGGCGTGATCGATGTAACACATTTCGGCTAATAGAAAAACACACGCAAATTGGTAAAGCCTCCCTAATAATGTTAAGTTAAGTTATTGCTAAGATAGCAAACCCAAAAGGCTTGCTTTATCACCCAAAGGAATTCTTCTTATAGCTAAATTTTACACGCTTTAACATGGTCGCATCCAGCTTCGATATTAGTAAAAATTTTGTGCGTGCGCTTCAACTGCATGACGTTCTTAAAGGGACATCGCCAATAAAGTGTTATCAATGGGACAACATGATAATTCAACATATTCAACTAGTAATAGTGGGTTACACGTTGCCTGGGGATTGCGGCTACTGGCCACAGTTGCCACTACCATGGTCTGGGGCTCCCACCGTGGGGCTCATCCACACACTAGAATAGTTTCTTAACAGACAGAATGACTCAGCAGACCCTTTCAATTATTTCTTAACCACAAAAATAGACACTGGTGCTTCAACACAGGATGAACAGCTCTGGGGTTGCCAGGTCACAGTAACCTGCCAACCAGCAGTCCTATTGTAAGGCTGCAGATACACAGTATTCATCTGCAGAGGGCCAGTTGCTCATTGTTCACACACAACAGCAGGCAGGTCACTCGGTTAAAATATTAAAAGAAATAATAATTATTTTCAAACTTTACGATCTTGATGACTTGTGATATTTTCCAGGAAGTTTAATAAATGAGATGTTTGTATTGCAGTTCTGTGCAGTTGATTACTTTCTCTCCTGCGATGTCACGGGGTCGCCACCCTTCCTTTCTAATTAAAGAGGAGCACACTGCCTTTCTGTGAACTTTCTCAGACCTGGCTGTTGTATAACTGAATCATTGTATTCTTGCTGGATGCGTAGTGAGTGAAGACAAGCCGGGGAACTTTCTGAAGCCAACCCTGTACAGCACCCTGTACATTTTCCTCAGAAGAAATGCCCACATTTTACCATGCTAAATCTATACATCGCTACGTGCGCTCTGACACAGGTTTGACGTGGATTCCTGCATCAACCTTATTTGCGACCCGTCCATCGATTTTCAGGTGGCCAGCTCAACTTACGCAGAACAACGGCAGCAACAGGCCTGCGAGGCACGTCGGTACAAAAAAAGAAAAAACACAGGAAGAATGAAATTGGCAAAATAAATAATGCCAGTTCAATCAAAAAAGACAGATGAATGGATGTGTCAGGGAAATTTACAGTAAAATAAACAAGGGGCAAAAGAGCAAGTGTTTTCAGCCTGGGGATAGCAAGAAAAAAAAACTTGAAAGTTGCCAAACATTTTAAAGAAGCAAAACACAAATTATCAATGCTAAATTCTTGGTCACAGGAAAAAAAAACCTTTGTGGAGAAGAACAAAAATGATTACTGCATTGTGAGAATCTTTTGATTTTTCAATTCAATTTCAATTCCAGATAACAAGTTTAGTGTATATTTAGATGGTATATTTTTGTTTAAATGCTTTCAGTTGGCTCTCCACAGAAATGTATTGCAACCTGCAGACATGCAGTGTCTGTATTTCCACTCTGATTGCGTGATTGAATGATTCAATTACAGAATATGCTTCACCACTCTGAAGCTTAAGTGATTGATCAAGATTGGCTTCTCACCAGATCCTAGGCAGTGGTAGCAATTATAAATGAATTAAGATATTTAAGCTAAATCTAGTCTTATGAATAACTGTTCTATTCCCATTAAGACCTCACTTAAATGAAATGCCATTCGTGGTTTGGTGTCCAAATTTTTTTCAGAAAACCCTCAGGTTTTAAGAGGTTGTGTAGAATAATTGCTTAGGTTTTAATAGGCGTTTTTAGCAGGCATTTTAGGTCTGAATGGGTTAAACCAGTGGTTCCCAAACTCGGATTTCACCTGTCAGCCTATGATTGAATCAATTAAAAACGTAATCTGTATCTAAAGGAATCATTTTCCAGATAACCCATTACAGAAAATGAAAGCATTAGCTGATCTGACTGATTAAAAGTCCTGGGATAGGAATATGGGAATATTCTTCTAATAGCCTTCAATGGACATAAAAACAGTTTGAAACAGAGTAAAAACAACTGCCAGCTAGTTACAATTTCAATGATGAAATTTTATTTGGAACAAAAACCAGTGTACACAGTGGATCCCTAGGACTGAGTTTGGGAACTGTTGTCTTATACAGCCCATAGGAGGTTGCAAGTTACATAGCACTATTGCATTGCTATAGTAATGAGACTGTGAGAAACTTTTCTTTTTTGGCAGAAAGTAATGGAACAAAGTTTTTTCCATGACACAGGGAGCGTGCAATTGGCTGTGCGCTGGAGCTTCTCTGCTGGTTGGCAGTTCACGGCCAATGGGAAAGAGATCTGTGGCACAAACTGCGGAAAAACAAATCCCCCTTTCATGTTTCAGTTGGCCGCTTTGCAAACTTGGAAATAGTTGGAAGATGCCACGGCTATTTGGGATCATATATTGTTGCAAGAGAAAAAGTTAATATTGTGATGAGCATTACTGTTTGGGCTTTGTAGCCTAAATCATGAAATGTCAGTGTTGCATAATTTAATGTGAGTGCATGAGCTCCTACTTGAATATGCTCACTGGAACCTGTGAATTTGCAGAGGCAAAGAGGGAGGCCATTAGTCAGCCAATTAAACTGGCTTAATAATTCCAGGAGTAAGTACAATAGATGTCTTATAACTATAGCAACTCCTTGAGTTGTATTATTAATCATAATTATCATAATAAAACTCAAGCTGGTGTAGGCGGCTGGTTTCAGGCACTCTGCGACAGTAGAATGGATTATTTAATTGGTCCTCATCGAGGCAGCTTCCCTTAGTCTTGAATAGATCTGGCTTCCTTGTGGTGTTTATGCTTACTTAACACTGTTCTCTCATTGTGCTCTGCTTTATTAGACTTTTGCTGAGCATATGGAGTTTTGTGTGCCCAACTAGTGCTATTACTTTGATATGTTTGTAGCAAGAGTGGCTGATGTACATATGAACGCACAAGTACACATGAAGTATATATACACACTTAGCTGTTGCATGCGGGTAAACTGTTGTTACACAGAAGTGATAATGGTTTCACATTTCACAACAAGTGGTCTCCTCCTGTGCACTTATCTTGTATATACATTGTTGCTACACAGAAGTAACTAAGGTTTTGCACTTTAAATGAAGTGGGCAGTTCCTGTTTACTTACCATGTGCATACACTGTTGTTACACAAATGTTTTAATGTATGATTTTACAGTACATGAAGTTGGCAGTTCCTGTGTATTTACGTAGTGCGTACCCTGTTGCACAAGGGCGATCATGGTTTTAAACTACAGTGGGCGCAGTGCAGAGCTGTACACAGTAATGTGACTAAAGGTACCTTCTCACATGTGAACAAAGAGAAGGTACACAAGTACAACAACCACTTCATACATGTGTGAACATGGACTCATCCATGAACAATGCACATCCCCTATTATTATAATATTTTTTTACAGGAGTTAAGCCCTGGAGGTAAATATTTATACATCTGACACATCAGTTTTGAACAGTACTAAATTCACCTTTCTGTTAAACTATCAACAATCCATCCACAAAATATCAGCAGTTCTCCATTTTTTGTTACATATTTCTTGTTGCACATGTTTACTCACATAAACCATACTAATCATTGTATACATGTAACTATTTAAACCACAGACAGATTTTAAGGCTGTAAGTACTATGTAATAATGTGTAAGTACACAGTAGGTACACTGTACCAACCTATGTGGGTACAGTAGAACCTACGCAGGTATTAGGGCCACCTAGTAAAGCAAAGTAAAGTGGGATTGATAATGGTTATTGTATTAGTGCGATGTACTGCATTGACATTTTACATTTTAAGCATTTAGCAGATGCTCTTATCCGCTCTTATCTTACATGGTAGGAACAATCATAGTTTGTGCAAGAGATCAGTGCAGTAATACAGCAATAGACATCGTTGTTGGCAGCTGCATACCATACCTGTAACACTTATGTAAACAAGTATACATATACAAAAAGTATTAAACAATTAGGCAGTAGTGATGAAAATTGGCTAGATGTACAGAATTCAGTGGTAGTGGAGTCTGAAAAGGTGGGGTTTGAGTTTCTTGCGGAGGATCGCCAGTGATTCCGCGGTCCTGACCGAGTGCGGAAGATCATTCCACCACCGAGAGAGAAGAGGCGAGACCGCGAGGAGTGGCTGCCCGGCGCCCGGAGGGATGGGACAGTCAGTTTGCCAGAGAAGGCAGAACAGATTGGTCTGGCTGGGGTGCATTGAAAGTTTGTTGTTAACTCCACACATTTACATAAGGAACTGCACTCGTGCTCTTTCCTTACCATAGAAATAACTGCAATACAAAGCGGCCACACATTTTACTCTTTTTTGGTAAAAGAAATGCATGTATTGTGAAATATTAAAGAAAAGGGAATAATTCCAACAGTGCCACTTTAGTTCCTTTCATCTTTCCATTAGATAGCAAAATATTCATATGCCAACATGTTTGTGCTACATTGACAGGGTGAAATTAAATATTAAAATAAAATGGTGTTTCAAAACAGTTTTGGGGTAATTCAGTTTAATTTGCATATCCCCCACAGTTAGGTTGGCACTAATTAGCATATTATAGAATACACAATTGGGGATAAGATTTGGTTCCTTATAATAAATAATAAAATATAATTCATAATAAATATTAGCAAAGTAGCAACAGTTGTACTGCAAAATGCTTTATATATTTATACAAAAACATATTATATTGATTTCTGGACACATAATTATAGATATACCTCCACTCTGAAATAGTTTTTGTGTCTGATTATTAAGGAAGCCCAATTTTCTATTTTGAATATTTTCTTCTCCAGTCATAACACAGACTAGACCATAATATCTTTGGTGTGGAACATTCCATAACAATATGCCAATAACTCTTCAGATTATACCCCTATAAGAAAAGGCTGGTAGTAGTAACATGATAGGTGTTTCCAAATTGCTGAAAAAAATGTGAAGAAAAGCTAAAAAAGGACAAATAATAATTAATAATAATTTTAAATGAATAATTTAATAATTAAATTAAACATATATTTATTAATATGGATACATTTAATGATTGTTCTCTCTATCTATAACATGAAAGTCCTTTAAAAGACAGAAGCAGGTTGCAAGGTCTCACCGGGCAGCCAGCTAGCGGTTCCAGACCCTCGAAGATGATAGGGGAGGTCTTCTCCTCGGAGTTCCCAAAATTGTATTACGAATAGCAATATTTATTAATTAGCAACTAGGCGGTAAATCAGAGTAACGCAATCACCAAGCTGTAATGAACAATGTCGTAAAGGGAACTTATGGCATTCAGGTGGCAACCACTATATATTGTCCCACATCTTTTTAAAAGTCTCCTCAGTGATGTAGCCAAGCGATGTCCAGCCACATCTTCTCTCGTCACTTTGCTTGGAGGGTTCCCCTGGAAACCATGTGCGTCCTCAAGCAGGTCCCAGCAGGGCAGTGACGTCATCTCCACCTAAAGGGGAGAAATCAAGGAAACACAGCAGGAAGGAAACACACAAGGAAACACGAAGTGCTAATACAAAGAAAAGGGACATAACAAGATAATGAACAATAGTCAAGTGAATAATTCCCCTTTAAAAAAAAGAATGGTTTCCTCAGGTGTAATGTCCAATTGCAAGGAGATGCATAAGAAGCAGTACATCTGCCCTCAACAGGGTATGAATTTACACCCCAAAAGTGTACTCCAAACTAAATATGGCTGCTATCCATCTGTTACTGAATCATATTTCAAACTTAAAGAGTACACTTTTTAAAATGGTGATGTGCACACATTTTGTTTAATATTAAACTGTTCTTTGTGACGATAAGATGTCGATGCAGCAGTAGTGTTATTAGTGGGCAATTCAATTACATTATCAGATATCATTAACGTTTAATTAATTGACAGCGTTCCGCTCCAAGAAAGTAATTTTGGCTATAATGTTTAAAGATTATGGAAGCTTTCTCTGTCTGATAAGTCTAATCAGAAGTATCTGATGGGCTCACTGAGATTATATCTTTCATTCTTCTTCTTTTCTGTTACTTAATGATCCAATTTGAAAACACTGTTTGAAATGACTTCATATCATAATTAAACTTAAAATGGGTACATTTTAAATGAAAGCTCTTTTTTTTCTAACCATGAATCAGCTTTAAACGGCATGTCGATGCTTTTGAGAGCAGGAAGGCAAGGCTCCTCCTTGATCTCACCCCATTACCTCATCACAAACTGATCATTTTCTAATCATGTGCTGTAGTACTCCTTCCAGACTCGACTCACGTGAACGCTGATTTAAAAAGGTGCTAACAGGACTATTACTAAATCCGTTATCTGTTACGAGAGACCTTTATCCAGCTTATCTTTGAGATCGTTCACAGTTATACAGCTGTATATTGACTGAAGCAATTTGGGTTAAGTACTTCGCTTGGGAGCAGTGACCTGCTTAGGAATTGAACCTGCAACCTTTGGGCTTCGAGGCCACTGTGCCAAACTGCCTCCCCATTTCTGAATTTCTGATTAACAGTACAATAGCCCCAGGAGGCCACCTTTAAGGTGATTTTTATTCTCTAATCTGCGGTTTAGGACGGCCCAATCTCAGACCAGGAGAGCTTGCCTGTGCCTTGATTTTCCTTCCAGCCGATACTGGCATCCCCCAAGTGCACTGGGCTGCTAGCTCTCTATTAGGAGCTATTGAAATGGGCTGCCCTCTAAGGCCACGTTATGCATGTTGTGCTGCATGTTGTAGTGCTGCTGCTAATCAGAGGAGCAGTAATCATATTAGCCAGATTGATTATACATCAGTAGTACATGCAGAATGTGTGGTCACTTGGTTGGAAGTCCAACAAAAAAGCAACACATACAGCACCAGTTTGAGCATTCCTACTATAATTAATAAATAATTTTCTTGTTAGGAATTGATTGAATGAATGCCAGTAATTTAATGAAAGAAACATGCCCCAAAAATGAAGTTAGGAGAATGTAAAACACTCATCACCAGCATGTTGATTACAGTTTGAAAATTCCACAAATTTGCATTTTCACATTGTCAAGGCATAGATTGCTACAAAGTAAGTATGTTTTACATTGTTTTTATATATAATACTGCACATGCTGTACTGGAGATCATTTCAAGGAAATCAAACATATTGTCACAAAATTATTTATCTTTTATTGTTTGTATATAAAATGCTTAAACAGTGTCATTCTTACACAGCAAACATATACACACGTGTGTATATATATATATATATAATGGCCCAAGATATTTTTACCAGACATGTAGGTGAACTGTGCTTACAGCATTGCAAAGTCGAACTTCAAATAAATCTACTCAATAATTCCATTCACTTTAAATTCCCTGATATTCATCTACATATTTTTATAATTTGTCTTTGGGCATATACTTATTCTTCTGCAACCTTTTCATCTTGTTTTAAAAAAAAATCCAATCAAACTAATGGGGAGAATGTCATGACTTTAGTACTTTCTCCGTAATGTAATGCTAAGCATATCAAAACAACAAATTGGAGCGGGAAACAGTTTCCCTAGATGTACATACATACAATATGTCATGCCCTTTGGTTTGAGTGGTCCTCTCATTCAAGGGCATTGCATAAATATACACATTACTGAAGCTATTTTTACCGATTCCCGCCAACAGGCCATCTACATCATATAGCACGCTCTTTTTAAATATTATGATAAAATGTACTGAAAATATGAACATGTATTATATGCACAGATCGGGTGGAATCTCGTCTTTTCAGCAGTGGAGGCCAAGTTGCGTCAACTGGGATGTTGCAAAAGAATGGGTCAAAAGGGATGTGGCAGGGTCCTCTAGGAGAACAGCTGATCCTTACCTTCAGTGACATCTAGTCCAAAATCCTTCTAGTCCTTGATAATGTGGGCATCCTGTTTTATCACAAGAGTAAGCCAAATCGAGAGAGTTTCAATGTTTACTATACGCTTCGTATCACCAACAACAGCAAAGATTTCATTCTGCTGGATCTACGAGATATGTGATTATGTTTCACATAGGAACGTTTCGTATCCTCGTGATGGTAAATCTTTGCTACAAAATAAGCCCACTGCCGTCATTCTCCGATAAGTATTGGCCAAACAGTCCTCCCTGAAAATCAACACAGCGCCACCATTTATATGATCATGTGACATGAACCAAGGCCATAATCAATACTACTTCCCTCCATATATGCTGAAATTTGTCTATGGTTCTAGCCAATCTATCCTTTACAACGATATAAGGTTTCCTTTGGTTTGTATTTACTATCATGAATAAAGTTTGTGAGCATCGTGATTTAAGATGAACACAATTGGCAAGAGAGGGCAAAGAGAGACTGTCACAATCAAAATAAAATAACCTATAGCCTTTCCTGGGTTGCCTGATTAAAGAACACTAACAAACAATGAGACAATTGACAATTACCAGAAATGCAATATTGTCTTAACTAAAACATATTTGTTATATGATTTATATATAATATATTAGTATAATAATAATATATTATTTATATTGGTGCAATATTGTGACATATTTTATTTATTTAGCTAATGTTGATAGCTGTTGCTGTTTTTTTAGTAATGGTACATTTCTGTTGGTTACTTTTTTACCATTGGAAACATCTGTTTGGTGTGCGTGTCTCATAGGGAACAACATGCTGTAGTGTGATTCACAGTGTCACAGAAGTGAATTGGGCCACTTGGAGACATTAGGAGACACTTTGAGCCATCACATCAGTATCTGTTTTGTGAATAACGATCCATAATGGTTTGGGTGAAAGAAACAGGTTTCATAGTCAATCAAATGTGTTCTCCAGTGTCACAGAAGTGAATAGAAATTATTGGGCCAATTTGCCCACCTTGGATAGGTAAGTACCCAGTGGTAGAGTGGTAAATAGATGTTAGCAAACCATGATAATTGAGATTCAATTGAGGAGTGTAGAAGTTCCAAGGGGCTCTTGAAGACATTTTGCAAGAAAATAGTGAATTGATATTCAACAAAACAATCTTCAATGACACTGATAATAACACATAAAGACAGCCATGTGTCACCACACGCAATTTTGGTTTATCCAATTGAGGCACCTCCAGTATTCGGATATCCCAATGTATGTAGTATTCCGATAGTTTTATGTTTGACCATATAATATACCTCATTTATCTGTGGCGTTTATTTTATACAGTTTTTTTGGTCATTTCCACAAGGGTACCTGACTGTGTGCATGTGTGTGTGTGTGTGTGTGTGTGTATATATATATATATATATATATATATGTATATGGACATGCAAGATTTAAGGTTGTGCTGTTATGAATCAGCTGTGCTCTGTGTTGGTACTTGGATGTTTATTCCAGTAATAGTCATGTGCAATGTATCATTTGCCAAGTAAAACTATCAATAGCTGTGCAGCTGCCTACAATGATGTCTATTGCTGTATTACTGCACTGACCTCTTGCGCGAACAATAATTATTCCTACCATGTATTAATGCACATCTTGTAAGTCGCTCTGGATAAGAGCGTCTGCTAAATGCTTAAAAATGTAAAACATTTAAAAATGTAACACTTTGATCGTGAATTCTCAATTAAATATGAAGTAATGAAATTCATTTATGAATAAAAATATATGTGTAAAATATATGTCTGAGCTCTGATCTGAACATGGTTTTGTAAAACCCCTGATTGATCTAGGTGTTTTGAAGGTTTTTCAGAGAATTAAAACATCACTTTAGTGAATTTACCACAGTGATGGAAAATGTGCTGATGTTGAAAGTGGGTCAGCATGTTAAAAAAATTACCATGTTTCCCCAGGTGCCATTGTGTGGCAAAATGGACACCAGCATGGGTGGAGCTCTCAAGGGCTAACCATGACTACTAATATGAACAAAAAAACACAGTTCCTTGCTGTGGGGACCAATTGCATCTATTAGTTCATGTAAATAAGTAATTGACAGAACCACCTAACATAGCTCCATCCATTATTGTTTAGGTCTAGGGTTGCGTGAAGAATGTAGATGTACATGTTAAAATTTCAATGTACATTGTGATTTTATTGTAATATCTTTCACATCATATTATTTTGTCACTGATTCCATAATCATATTAGGTAATATGTACTTATTTTATGCTATTACAAAATAAAAATAAAACATTCGTTGATAGTCTAAAATGCTCTGCGAAAATTTAAATAGAGAGGGCACTATACAAAATAAACTGTGACTGATTGCACATCCTACTCTTCCAAGGGAAGACAATGATAAATTCAACAAAACTACAGGAAAGGAGGGCATTTTTGATGCCTTTGATGTAGATATTATATCAGAAAGAGAGACAGCCTTCTCCATATTCAGACTGGAGGGGGGCAGGGTTTGTCCTTGAGCAAAATTTATGTTGTGTTTCCTCGACTGATGCTGTACCCCCTCAATGTTTTAATCCTTCCTCCTTGAATAATTTAAACTTTGACTTTTGAAACAATCAGTTTATCATGAACCACGAAGGGAAATATGGTCTCTTTGTCTGATATGATCAAAGAAATATAAAACATGACGCATGAAAATGTACTCGGGAAAGATTTGGGAAAACAATATGAAAATGTTTTACACTGAATAATATGTAATGATTAAAATGATTCATTTAAGCAGTTAATAAAACAATGCATTAGTCTATCTAGCAATTTTAAAAGATCAGGTTTTTTTATACACATATTAAATGCATAATGTGATCACCGTAGAGCAATATAGGCATCATATTTTTCCTACACTGATTTGTGGCTGTGCGCATATAAGTTTGCTCAATCCAATGTCAATGAAGCAAGAAGCATCTACATTTCAACCATATAGCTTGCTACCTATAAATCATTAAAATAGCGAGGTAGTTAGCGAATGAGAGAACAGTCTTAATCCGTATTCAACTTCATTAGCTTGATATCTAGATGAGCTGGTGAATATGCTTTCACTTTAGCTAGCTAGATAATTGTCCTATCAGGTAAGAGAGGGGAGTTGGGAACGAGCTAACTAGCTACAGTACAAAAAAAACTTAATTCATCCAATCTATGACCTTTTAGGAACGGGTTAGGAAATCAGTAATGATTTTATAGGACAGTTGCACACCAATCAATGACATTGAGTCAGGAGGATTTGATTGTTGATGTGAGGTAGCCAATAAATTTTGCTTATTTATTATTTGCTAGAATTTTGACAGTAATGTAACACTGTCTGTTTTGAGAGAGTGGAAAAGTTTTGCAAGGAAGAGGAACAAAACCTTGTGCATGCACAGAAATAATTTGGGCGAGCTTGCTGTCAAGCGTGCATGCACTGTTATAGATGCGTCACATATTTTTGAGATGGATTCACTTTGTTATTTTTATTCACACAATTCATTTTTTGGATGCATTGTTTATGTGTGTAAAGTTAGATTTACGAGTGCTGAAATCTCTCATTTTTCCTTGAGCCACTTCTGCCAGGAAAATAATGCCATAATGCAACTGTCCAGCAAGAGCTGGAAGGGGTTCTACAACAGCAGTGATAGAGCAGCGATGGTAACTATGGTTGCAGAAGGCAGGGCAGTGTGATGAAGTGGCCTTCCAGGATCTATGGCTTGGAGGCAGGTGCAGGGGACACCAAACACATCACTGGGACTAGCCAGCAGATGGAGGAGTAGCAGCAATGGCAGCAGCAGCAATATCATGACCCTGTGAACAACAGCAAGACAAAGAGTGTCCATGGTTGTGCATTCTTCAGTGTTTAAATGTACTGCGGTGTCCAGGGTGATTGTTGTACAAAACACCTGTCGCCTGTACATCCAGTAGCAGTTGGCTATGTTTCTTTATCTTGTTCCAGGTTATTGTTAACCATAAAATATTCATTCTTTTAATGTACATTGCCATGTCTGGTATTTGGCAGCACCGGGAAGAAAATTCTAAGATGCAACAAGGAAATCATAATTTAAAGCTGGATCACTTGATTCAAGTTCATTTTTAATAATGAAGACTACCATGTGTCTGAATTCAAGTATAACTATGGAGCTACAGTTTACAATGACATATTTTACAAAGCCAGCTGAGTGTTACTACTGCCAAGGTTTGATGGAAATCAGCAAACTAGAGGGAGGTAGTAAATAAGGATGGCATTTGGATGTTGGAAACCGGGCACCAACTGGACAATATTTGGCTGTGCAGTCCAGGAATGCTGAATGCTTTGAATTTTGACAGAAACGGTCCCATGTATGGTCACATGACTCTGAGAGTAGCCATTTGGTGAGGCCTGTACAAATAGTTTTCACCCAGAGCCAAGCATCAGGAAAGCTATTTACATCCACTGTGTTACTTTGTTGGTAATCTGTTCTTAGTGATGAATGACTTAACTAACACCGATTACTTTCTGTCCAACAGAGATCTGCACAAATTGTATAGGAGCGAGACTGCTCTAAGAGGATCAGGTGATCTGTTTTTTTATTTATCATTATGTATTTTCTTAACAAACTTGCCTGCATTTGAAAGACGCCCCCCCGGCAGCAGCTAGATCCTCATTATTTTGTCTCATGTATTCCTGTTCGCCCTGCAAATTCATTAATCTTCATTATCGCAGAAAAATCATTTATTTATTTTTTTAGATGACAAATCTACCACAGAAAGTGGGACAGGAGTTTCCTGCTTTCACAGGGCACAAGTTAATAAATTAAATTTGATAATTAAACACAACTTATTTGAATAATGACAACAACAAAAACATTGTAGACAATTTGTAAAATGTACAGACATTTACAGATGACAAAGAAACAAATATTACTTGATAATAACACAAAGTCACATGAAGCTCTGGAGTGTTGGATGCTGAGGTCTTTCGGTTGTGCAAAGACGCTGAGGGAAATATGCTGAAGAGTCACTGCCTTGGTGCTTCCCTCTGACAGAAATTCCAGCTAGTTCAGTTTTGTGATAATGGTAGCAAGAACACAACTGTGGGGTAGTGACATTGCTAATTTTGTCCACACCATGGAATATACACTCAGTGGCCACTTTATTGCTGTTATATTATTGTTTATTGTATTGTTATGTTTTTTGTTTTTCGCATCATTCTCTGTAAACTCTAGAGACTGTGCATGAAAATCCCATGAGATCAGCAGTTTCTGAGATACTCACACCACACAACAATCATTCCACGGTCAAAGTCACTTAGATCACATTTCTTCCTCATTCAGATTTTTGTCCACTCAACCCCTTAGAGGGAAAATTAAACACCATAAATACAAAGCCATTCCGAATGATCACCTTCATCCTACGCTGAAGCAGTGGTCATTAAATGGTTTGATGAGCATGAAAACGCAGTAAACCATATGCCATGGCCATCTCAGTCACCAGATCTCAACCCAATTGAACACTTATGGGAGATTCAGGAACAACCTGAGACATCGTTTTCTACCACCATCAACAAAACACCAAATTATGAAATTTCTCATGGACAAATGGTGTTACATCCCTCCAAACCAGTAGCAGACACTTAGTAGTAGAATCTATGCCAAGGTGGATTGAAGCTGTTATGGTGGCTCGTGGTGGCCCAATGTTTCCTTTATTTTGGCAGTTTCCTATGTGTGCAATACATAAACCCAACTTGCAGAATATAAAATCAGTCTAAAAAACAAACACAAAACAAATGCACACATACGGAATAAAAACACATCAACCTTAATTATATATCAAATGCTGAATACTATTTTGATTTTTTTAAAAGAATAAAATTAAATGGATGAGTGAATGAACAAATAATAAAAATATAATAATAATAATAATAATAATAATACCAATAGGCTGAGGATATAAGCTCAAAAGGCGACACAGAAAAATAATAAGGATAATGCTGAGAAAACAAAAAGGTAGTAGTAATACCAATTGAACAAAGCACTGAATGAAACAAGATACAAAAAAACAAAACAAGAGAGCAGATATAAATAAAGCCAAGCAGCACAAACAGGTAAACTTGTAAGAGGAAAGGTGAAACTGACACGGAGGATATATTGCTCCGCAGTCAGAGAGGGAGGGTCTCAGGTGACTATGGTGACTGAATGGCCAATAGGAGCGGCCCTCAGGTGGCTGCTTTCCCCACAGAAACAGGCCTCTTGGGTGGTGAAATTTACTGCTGAAGATGTATGGAGACAGGGTTCTCGCTGCCGCCGGTCTGTAATGAGCCAGGATTAATTCTGGGCCTCTTGTGTGGTGCAGCTGAAGGTGGATCGAGGCTGGGGCTCTCTTGCTGGCGCTGGCACTTTCTGTCGCTGAATTGAAGTCGGGGCCTTCCAGTTCTTTATGCTCCCAGCAGTCAGTGGATTAGGCCCAAATACTCACACACACTGCCGTTGAGCTGAAACCTCCTCCCCATGCTGCACCAGTGGCTTAGCTGCACCAAGGTTATTGGACAAATCCACCGATCTAATGCTGAGAAGTGGCCCCAAAAAAGGAGGTTTTAAAACATCCGTTGGACATTTCACACACGGCCAATGGAGAATATGTAGCGTGAATTATAGAATGCAAGGCTTTTCATAGGAGTTTTTAACCAATTTTGATCCTCCTTTTCATCCCCCGTGAATCTGGGGAGAGCACATGCACAGATACACGCACTCTCCTCCACAGCTGACCTGTGCAGTCTTTACGTAGGAGGGTACATTTCACATGCAGTTAATCGAAGGCAGGCGCCCAATTGGCCAGAGGAGTGCCAGGTACACAACAGGATGAGGACAGGTTGCGTACCCTCCCTCCCTGGGCGATGGTATGGCCAATTCTGTGCCATGGCCAGCACTGGCATGGTCAGGGTTTGATATCAGGACATAGGATGTATTACTCTCTGAAATACATTATACAAGTATTATGACAGTCTTAAGGATGAGTCTTTGACAAGGTAGACTGTCAAAATCAGCAATTAGTTAGACTTTCTCAACGTCCAGTAAGGACTACATACTTAGAAGCGAATGAACCAAACATACTTAACTTCAGCATTGCGATGTTTAGCGCTAGTGTTACCTCAACTTATTCATGTTCAAGGTATAGATTATATGTTCAACAATTAAATGTTATAGATATTAAAACGTGAATGTCAGGTTAGTTTGCTAACAGCCTAGGTTGACTAGCGAACTAGATGGCAGAAAATTGAACCAGAAAGCTAGCTCGTTATCCAGTTTAACGATTGTAATTTTTAATGGTTTTCTGTATTCAGTTCAAGTTTGGCTGTAATTGCTCTACTTTGGTTTCTATCGTGGTCCACTGAGTGCTCTGAGCACCACGTGTTTCTCCTCTCTGGCTCCCTTGCACTATACGGTATCATAGAGAAATGTAGTTGTCCCTTTTTATTTATATCACAATTAAAACACAATAAATATTCATCACATCGTTTGCATAATATGTTTCAACGATGGAATTCTCGCATTTTGCCCTTGCATCTCCGTTACTATGGGGCAAGGAGCTCAGTGAGCCGGATAGTCTCACTTGCGTAGGTATGATGATTCCAGGCTGTGCTGTCACAAATCAGTCTCAGCCATCAAGGGATGTAGTGCTACTGTGAATTTAAAAGGAAGGCAGGCACTGCAGTGAAAAGGGTTTTTCAAATGCATAACAACACCAGTGACAAAAACAGCCAGCAGGAAACCAGGCCAATTGCTAGATAATAAGAGGCAATCACTAGCCTTCTGGAAAACTAGAATAATCAAGCCAGCCCTTCTGCGCACACTTATCCGAGAGCACTATTTACCTTGGACAGTGGACAGAATCACCAAGAAATAAGCCAACAGTGGACCGAAAACTAATCCAGTTGAAAGGACTGGCATCTCTCAGTGCAAACTGAAGGAGCGTTCAGGACGCTGAAAACCTTGATAGCCAGCCAAGATAAATGACATACATGCGTAGGCTGTTGGTATTTAATATTGTCAGGGTCCTGACGGTGAAGTGCCAGGGCATTGGAGGCCAATGAGATAACGAGCAGAATTAGTGAGCTGGAGCTACATCTGTTCCCGCGTCCCCATGAGGATGTGTGTGTGGCTGCCGGTGCCAGCAGATTTTCTAGCGCATGGCAGTCCCATGCTAATAACTCCACCCAGGTGCTTGGGGGGATGGAATTTGGGAGGGGGTGCAGGCAGGGGAGAGAAATGCTGAGCACCACAATGCATGCTTTATCAGGTGTTGTTATTGGTTTTGTTGCATTTAGCATTATTACTATCGCATATTTTATTTAAGTAGCTCTTTCTGTACAATGCGAGAAAATAATACTCACAGAACTCACAAAACATTCCTACAGTAAGGAAGTAACTGTTCTGATGTTGTTGGAAACTTGACTTGGAAGTTTCTCATGTATCCATGCAGTTGCAAAAAATTAAGTGATGCAAAAACATTGTGGCAAAAACGTCACACAAAACTACCTCTTCACGTTCTGCTCTTCGGTCCTCACGCAGGTCTAGACCTTTGCTCCTTGTGGGATCTGTCTGTGTTAGTGTTCAAATGCAATCATTCAGTGTGATGAGATTGTTTGACTTTGCTTAACATATGACACATACAGTGTTCCTTATTAGGACATCATACATCCATTGCCTTTAGAGAGCATTCACCACCCTTGTATCAGCTTCACACATCTCTATTTGACGATTTTTGCTCATTCGTCCTTGTGGATTTGCTTAAGCTCTGTCAGGTTGGATGGGGAACTGCAATCTGTGAACTGCAATCTTCAAATCTCTCCACAAATTCTCAATGGGATTCGAGTCTGCACTTTGGCTGGGCCACCCTCTTGTTCTGAAGCCATTCCAGTGCTGCTTTTGTGTTTGGAGTCATAGTCCTGTTTCAATGTGAAGCTTCACACCAGTGTAATGAAGCAGATTGTGCTCAAGGATTTGCCTATATTTGGCCTCTTGTATTGCTCCCTCAGTCCTGACAGTTACGTGCCACATTTCCTGCAGCTGAAAAGCATCCCCTTAACATTATGCTGCCACTGCCATGCTTTATGATAGGGATGGTGGGACATGTGATGAGTTGGGCTCATCGTCATCCTCCTGACTAAGATTCTTCTTGCCCGGTTGATCAGTTTTGGAGGGAACCCTGCTCAAGGTAGTGTCTATATTCTTCTCATTTCTTAATGATGGACTTATCTTTGCTCCTGGCACTTAACTGTGCTCCAGGCAATAACTTTTTTATACCCTTCCGCAGATCTATGCCTCCTCACAAT
Source organism: Aldrovandia affinis (assembly GCA_029706075.1). Classification (NCBI taxonomy): domain Eukaryota; kingdom Metazoa; phylum Chordata; class Actinopteri; order Notacanthiformes; family Halosauridae; genus Aldrovandia; species Aldrovandia affinis. Next base: position 6,801,761 of record JAINUG010000012.1, on the reverse strand, counting down.
TCACTCACCAAGTTCGACAGACAGCTCTTTGTTTTTCATTGTTGAGTTTGTGCTCTGACATGCACTGTCAAGTGTGGGACATTATATAGACAGGTGCATTTCCTCTAAAATCATGTCAACCAATTTAAGGTGGACTGAAATGTGAGCATGAGGAATTTGGAATTTAAAAACGGAAAGATAGAATGACCTAATAATATAATATAATATATGCCATTTAGCAGACACTTTTATCCAAAGCGACTTACAGTAGTGAGTGCATATATTTTTCCAGTATATGTGGTCCCAGTGGGAATTGAACCCACACCTAACCGTTGCCAGCGCTGTGCTCTACCTACTGAGCCACACAGAACCACATGAAAAACCACATTTTTGGAATAATATGTAATGCCATTTTGTATAGCCTTGTTCTGGGTATAAACAAGTATTTCTCAACATAACAGAGCATACAATTATTTTAACAGAGAGTAGATATTCAAGGTAAATGACAGAGGTATACGATAAATTTTTTTGCATTGACTTTGGTTGAGTTGTTTTTCAAAGTGAGCCCCAAAATAAAGCATTATTCGATAAGTTATGGATGCCAAGAAATACTTGTGAATATCATACAGCTGTACTGCGTGAGGAGCCAAACATCCCTCCTAATTAAAACAGAGGAGTAAGAGACTGCAAGCCAATCTATAAAAAGGTGGATGTAACCAGCACTATCGAAATGATGAGAGCATTATCATGGCCTCTCTTTTGCTGTTGTTAATGTTCTGGTTCAGTATCGGGTAGCTGAATTATGAATGCAAGTGATCTATACAAACCTTTGCAGTATATTCAGCCAAATGTTGTATACCAATTCACAATTTAATTCAGATTAAAAATATAATTGGTCAGAATGTCTATATTGGTTTGTTCATCCTTTTACAAGTTTAATGGGTTCAAAATCATTTGGTAGGAATTCTAAGAGCGAACTGTCAATGTGAAAACATTGGACTTTTCACCTTGAGCACTTAATGTAATAACAACATAACAACTGTAGTATTTAAATAAAAAAAGTATTTAAATAAAAAGCAAACCAAGGTCTCGAGCATCCCATCAAAACCAATCACAGCCCATCATGGTCAATCACATTCAAATGAAAAACCTTTTAATCTCTGATTAGGTTTCCAGCAATGTCGCACTGAGATCTTCCCCAAACATTTGTCATAAAACAGGCTTTTCTATACACATACCATAGCAAATATAAACGTATCTGGTGTATCTACCCTCAGGCTCTAACATGAATACTGTGATTTAGTCAAATTCCTATTTTTTACATATTTATTATAGGTACATTATCAGAACTTGAAAAGAGAATATATGTCTAAGTGTAAACCTACTGTCAGATGTCAGTGTCTGCAGTTATAAACTCTAACAAGGGCTTCCCAGTACTGTGTGTGAGACTAACACCCGACTAAATTACTTCAGAGCTTATTAGAGAACAAACTATCCAAACGTTGGAATGCTAATATTTTCTCAAGGATCTTTGGGAGGAAAGGTTATGGATTAGTGTGGAAGGAAAGGTGGAGATTTTCTCTATAATTAGAGTGCAATCATTGTCAAGTTTAGGTTGTTTAAGGACAGGGTTGATGGCAGCCATTTTGAAATGAGAAGTCACCACTCCAGGCATAAAGACTCATTTGATAAGTATTCATCAAAGTGGCTCAGGGTGGGCATGGACGATTAGCTATATAACAATAATAGCTAAATAATACAAATTTAAGCCAGAATGTAATTATGGCTAAACTTTTAAATAGCAGTGGTTCACTCAACCAGTGGCCAGTAGTTCACTTTCCAATGGCCATTAGTCTAAAAAAAGGGGTAGGGGGAAAAGCCACCAAGTTCAGTCCGTGATCGTTCTCGTGGTCTTTATCCGTGATCCAAATTCGTTAAGCCAATCCAGTTCCTCAGTCAATCCAAAAGTTGGTGCACAAACGGAGTTATCAAAACAGTCCAAAATCAATCCAAGTAGTCAATCCAGTTCAATGTTTTTCTGTCTTCCTCCACTCACCAGCGCGTTTCCCTATCTGGTACTTTGCGGTTTATTTGAGGCTGGGGTTCAACCAGAGATTTTGGGCCCCATGAAAACTTATGATGCTGGGCACCCCTCAGGTCACCTGCTTCTTCAGTTGGGGGTAGGGCTGGTTCATTCAGGGGGTTATGTTGGGGAGACATGGCTGCTGCTGAGACTGAAGCAGCTGCATCTGTTGTTGTTTCTGAGACCACTGGGCAGGGGCAGGGACAACTGATTTAGTATGAATAGCTTGCTAAAAGTTTGCCTGCATTGATTAAATGTGTCAGCTAAAAGAGGAGCAAAATGTAAACATAATAGTAACTACTAGCTAATGGTAGGGGAGCAAAAGTAGCCTAGCTATTTCACTTTAAGTTTGGACTATAAGAAAACAGGTTATTTTCCACAATTCAAAGACTAGACCCACCTTTTTTTGTAAAGAATTGGGTGACATACTGTCGCCCTTTCTTGTCTCTCTCCTGTCTTTCTTTTTTCTTTTCTTTTTCGGAATCCACTTTTATCTCTTGCTGACTGAGACATGATGCTCTATCACTCTCATCTGCAACTCACTGCCTAGAGTAGCGCGCAGTGACAAGTTGAGGCAGCATCCAGCTGGACCGAATCATTTCATGTAAATAGAGGGGGGGGGGTGTTGGCAATACAGAGGCTCTCTGCCAGCCAACGTTTTGCCAAAAACAAAAATAAATCATAAGTTTTATTAGTACATGGTAAATAAAATATTCTATTAATGATGATATAATGTAGATTTGTTTTACTTCATGTTCTAATAATGTTTTAGAATCATCCGAACTTTTCATGCCAATACGGAGCCACTGGTTTGAGGTAAAGGTACACCTTTTATTTCCTCCGCATTATGGTGAAAGTTGTGACAGGTGCATTCTGTCCACCCCGGACTTCCCGTTAAGGTGCAGGGGTGGAACCAGCGGGGCACAACGTACCGCCCCTCGATAACTACTCCTCAGCATGCCTCCATGCGGCTGCCACAATACCATATAAACAGTTTTTACCATAAAAAAAAAAAAAAACTTGCATCTTTAAAAGGGCTGTTGATTTTGCAACTGGTCTCATTTTAAAAAACTAGACAAAAACATGTTTATATTGTAAGAAATTAACGTTACATTCGTAGGTAGCTACTAATATCAGCAGTTGTGGCAAGGCAGGTTAGTTTGACTGATGAAAAATGATCAAACTGCTGTTATGAAAACAGCAGTATTTTCATTATGAATATGATTGTGTTAACTTTTGTCTTAACTCAAGTCGTTTGACAATGGCAAAACTTTTAACTTAACCCTGTCTTTAACTCTTCCATATTTCAATATATAACCTTTACTAGGTTGCAGGTAAACACACCATTCAATTATTACATTTCTAAACTGTCATGGAAGCGCATAACCTGCACACTGCAAGGTTTACAATGACAAGCGCCACTGCATGAGAAACTTAGATATGAGCTCAACTTAGACCTGTATTTGAGGACATTCTTTGAGTAAAAACTGAAAAAGAACATGCAATGATACATTTTGTAAAAAAACGAAACTATGGAAAAATCGGTGTAAAATATTTCTTGTCGGTGTAAGATATCTCTTAGGTTTGTTGAAAATATAATTCTATCATAATTTCCCCCCAGTACCGAGTTTATACACAAGTGGATGACATGATGATACTCACTATGGGAGCTTCCGAGGTCCTCGCAGGATTGGTGTTGGAGGGAAAGCAAAGCGGTCTATTATGGACTAAGAGCAATCTCAGAGGGCCCTCTATTCATTCTGACAGATGTAGACTGTGAGAGAGCTGTCTACTTTGTGTGAGTGTTTGCACACAGGTTACTGTGCATTAGACTGTAGAGCACTTATCTGCAGAGGCGACAGAGAAGGGGACCGACGGTGTGGGAATATGCTGGGACTATAACAACACTGGCTGGGCCCAGGGGTCACAGCCACAAACTGTTTTGATTTCCTGGTGCATCATAAGTGGAAACAACAGAAAAGGCTTTTCCTTTTCTCTCTTTGCTGTAGGTTGTGTGATGTTTTATCATCTCTTTGATACACTCTCCCCTAGGGAGGCAGAATGGCAGACCCCTAGTGAAAAAGGCCCAAGGGTTTGCAGCAGGAAGACAATGGGATATAGTGGCTAGGTGAGTTTTGCTGTGTTCATTTCCTAGCACACAGGCTAGAAAGTAGAATGGATAACCAATAAAAGTATATATGGATATAAGAATAATGGGCCACATTTCTCCAGCAAGATATGAACGACTTTTATTGGAAATCGTTGGTAAATGGATGAACACACACCTTGTGATATTCATTAAAGTTTTTGTACGTGAGATTTGTTAGTAGGTCTGAACAGAATTTACGAGCACTCCTGACCTCTCATATTGTGTGTGTAAATAAAATAAACTGCTCTACACCTTGTTATGGGCGTTTTTCCATTTACTTATATTAATAGATATTATCAGGATGCAATTAGTTATATGAAAATCACAATTAGATTCAATGTAGAAAAAAGGTTATATATGCATTTCATTTTATTTATTGATTAATAATGAAATATTATTAAATATCTTGCTTGAATATTTCTCATGTCATTAATTTTACAAATAGCCTTGTATGCACTGATCCTCATTTTAGCCTCCAGCTTCATCTGACACAGAGTTCACAGCCACAGGAATGTTCTCCTACGCTTGAATTTTTCCCATCCCCATCACCCCGCTACTCACTCCATTAAATAATATGTATTTGTTGGAGTACACCTCATTTAAGATCATTTCAATCTCTTTCTGGAAAGGTCTTGATTTTTTCTTCAGCGCCATCACTTTATTCACCGATCAGGTAACGTGGATTCCCTGCCACTTATATGGCTGTTTTATGGGCATACATTTATGCTAATCGCCCATTCTGTATATGCGCATCCCATTTAGGATTGATTGGTATTCATCAGCATACGCATGTGGAGACTAACAAATGCTGTGTCTATGCATCTTTTTGTAATAAAAAAAAAAAAAAATGTTTCTGATTTTCTCCCATTTTCTCCCAATTTAGTAGCCAATTACACCCACTATTTTCAAGTTAATCCCCCCCTCGTAATGTGAATTCTCCTCCGAGACGGCACTCGCCAGGCCGTCGACCATAACCCGGTACTACAGAGCCACTCCTGTGCACAGTGAAGGTCCTGTCGACTTCCCTCCCCCCTCCCTGGGGCGGACAGCCAATCACCGCCCCTGGTGGCACTCCCAGCCAGAGCTGACTCTGGCGTGGCCGGTGGGATCGAACCCCGGTTGCCGTGGCCAGCGTCGAACGTAACCACTGGACCACGCGGGAGGCTGTGTCTCTGCATCTTTGATAAATGAGACGGGACTTCTTAGTTTGTATCCTTTTATGAGTAAATGTATACACAATATGTATGCAACTATTAATAAATGAGGCCCAGTGAGTGTATAATAACAAGGTTAGAAACACATGGATGCAGGGGGCTGTTATCAGGCCTGGACTCAATCAACATTTGCCTTTAACTCTGACATACAATTAAATGCGTGTTTATACATTTTTATAAATGCAAAGTAAGTTAATTTCCATGACCTCTGGTTTTGTGAAGAAGAAGAAGACATTCAAATTCAAGATTGAATTCAATCATGATTCAAAGATGATGAACAAAAGGCTCATAAGGCACAGTGCCATTTTGAAAAGCATTGCCATGACATAGGTCAAGTAAGACAGATTTTCTTACCACATTTTCTTGCTTTTCAACCTTTTTTGAATATTTCAGGGCCTGGGGGCGTCAATAGCTGTTTCTCAATCAAGTCAACTGTGTCTCCGCAAAAAGAAACATATTTCAAGTCCACGTTCAAGTTCAACTTTATGATCCCAAAAGGGAAATTCAGGTAGCAGCAGTATCCATCCAAGTGTACATACTTAAAAATTAAAACACATAATTTAAAAATACACAGTGAAGGACATGTTGCCATACATAGGTACACATAGCTGCTAAAAAGTTTGGTTCTAATCTTATGTATCTATGCAGACAGTCATGAAAGGGGTGGCTAGGATCCTTCATGATCTGTCTGGTTTTACTGCACATCAGCTCGGAGTGCAGAAGAGCTACTGATTTCTGACTGACACCAGTGATCCTGCTGGCTTCAGAAACTGCTCTCTCTAATTTGAGCTGGCCTTGACAGTGCATAGAACCAAAAGTGCATACCAGGCAAAAAGTGAGAACACTCTGCACAAAAGTCTGGTAAAAAAGTGACAACAAAACACAGTCTACATTAAAAGACTTCAGTTTTCTAAGGAAATGGAACCTTTGGTGTATCTTACTGAATTTGGATGCCGCACATACATCAAATTTTTGTGGCGTTAAAATGAACTTGTTGGGTTTATCAAGAACTCATTAGTCCATTTAATGAGCCTTGGATTGACACCTAAATCTAGAAGCTTACTAGCCATCGAGTGTGGTTGAATGGTGTTGAAGATACTGTTAAAATCAACAAAGACAATATTAGCTAAGGTGTCTGGTGATTCAAGTTGTGTGTAAATCAAATGTAACATTGTCAGGACAGCATCGTCAACACATCTATTTGGGCGGCGAGCAAACTGAAACTCATCAACCTGACCATTAATGGATGTTAACAGACTCTTTAGGACAATGTTTTCAAGGTATTTACATTCATAGGCGTGGATGTAAGCGTGCCACATATTTGGGATGCTCTACCCATGATATCAGTGTTGGTGGAAGTGATAGGATTAGGGTCTCACAGAGAGATACAGAGCTAGCGAAGACAAATCTATGCATTTTTTAAACAACCTCTTTAGCTAGCTTCTCTGATCAGTAAGACCAAATACTGATAGTAAGACTTGCCTGCCTGCACTGCCTTCATAGCTGCCTGCTTGTGATTGACAGAGCTGGTGTGTTTGGAGGCTAGCAACAAAGTACTGCTAGTGTGTATAGCTTCTAGTATTGTAACGCCACGGTGGTACTGTTTGTGCTTTGCGTTCTCAGAGCACAGTTGTTTGGCATTTGATGATAATTATGATTGTGAAATGTTAAGACAGCCATAGGCTAGTGAGGCAGAGGGTTTGACATGTGTCGAAAGCACGAAGATGTTTTTCTTAGTTGAAAGATTTTATTATTTTATGAAAATCCATCCTAAAATGCTGTTTGCCCTGCTGTGCTGTCCAAGGATCAATAACAAATATTTATTCATTTATTATTTAAAAAGTATACCTCATATTCAGACTGGAGAATTGACATAGGCCCACGTAGGGCAATATTAATGGTCTGGTATTCATTTGTGTTGTTCCACTGTCACTAGGGTTACAGGCTGATGCCTTTCAATGGTACACAATAGTCCTTTGATGTGCTTTAATGTGCTTAACGTGTATATTTACTGGCTCCCCAGTCCTGTACTCTTTGGGATCACAAGGTTAATTGCCATTTTATCACCCAAGCTTTGAAAGTATATTTCAGAGGGAAAAGAAGCATTATTCACTGACAACACTGCCTCAAATTATTATTAACCAGCGAACAAAGAAGGACGAAATGATTCTGTGAATAGGGCTATGGGGTTATTGGCATGTCATTACATTGTCTAACTCAGAAACTCTGCACACATACTTATTCTGGGGGAATATAAGGTTTATATACTTCTCTATGGGCGAAAATTGCAGTGTCCAGATGTGCAAAGCTGTTAGAGACTTACCCAGATAGACTCACAGTGGTAACTGCAGCTAAAGGTGCTTCTACCTAGTATTAGGTCAAGGGTGAATACTTATGGAATCAATTATTGTCTGTTAATGCAATCATTTCTAATTAAGAAACAGCTTTGGAGCACCAGAGCTATTTCGTGTTGATACGTGGCAATACATAATTGTTTCACAGCTGTGCCATGTTTGGTTCCCAGTATTACTGTAGCAGTCTTATTTTGACATTTATGTATCTAATCATTTTCTCATGGCATTTCTGCAGACAATGCTACAATATTCAAAGTTTGGCAGCACAATAGTGTTATACAATGTTAAAAAGAGTGCTATGGAGCTAACTTCCTGACTCTGGCTAAAACAATAACCTTCCTATGAAGTGTCTCAATGTGAGGCCTCCAAGACATAACCCAAATTAACAACACCTGTTTGATCAATACACATTTTAAACTGAGGAGGAACATTTTTTGTGCCAGTCAACATCGATTCAGTCTTAGTATGATTCAAATGATGCAAACAATTGCTCTACACATTTTTACATCATTTTACATTTTACACCTGCTTAGGAGGTGAAGAAATCAATCGCATCCATGCGTGCTGTGAGGCGGGACATTGAGGTGCTGGCCACTGGCATCCAGCAACCGGGCAGTGCTGTTGCAGGGCTGACCAGGTCCGCTGGCACCATCGCACGGTTTCAGGAGGGGAACATGGGACATGCATCAAGGTCATTGGACAGAATTGCTTGAGTGTTGGAAAGCAGCGCACATTCCCATGCCAACGCAGTCCACAGCTTCTCTGTATCCCCTACTCAGCGCTCTGGACCGCACTGAACCCCCTCTGGAAGAGAGCTAGGCAAGCGGAAGCCCCCCACCACACAAACAAGGGTGAAGAAAAACCCCTGAAAAGCTCTAAACCAAAAGCTATACAGATACAACCATTACAACAGTCTTTAAACCACCTACCCATACTTCAGCATGCTGAGCACTTCCGTATTCCAGAAAACCAGCGAATCCCAGAAGCATAGACTTTTACATTTTAAATCCTGTAAGTATACAGTGCACATAAGCACACTGTGGGAAGTTATAAACAAGAATGAGATTGTAGCTCATAGATCATTTATGGAGGCAGAGACCTTCAATTGGCATTGTATTGACCAACAAAATATTTTGAGTTTGAATATTTTGATTGTAATAAATAAATTAATCTATTTATTGATAATTAGATTGTAATGTGCGATTGAAATGACACTATCTGGTAATATTTTGGAAGCCAGTTTTGAGATGTGCTCATTGATTGTGATCAAAAAATTATCCCAGCCTCTGAAACCTCCGAAGGTTTCAGTCCTTTATTGTGGAATGAGCTTGCTTTTTGCTTTGTTCGAGGGAAAATTCTGGAAGGTGGGAAAATAAACCCTGCACGTTTGACAGAAGGTGTGCGGTTCTCCACCCCTACAATAGCACCTTTCAGCTGTGGTGTGTGGACCATATGTTCTTATATTAATAAAGAAACAAGACAGAGGTTTTTTTTTTTTACAGAATTCATTGTTTTTCAGTCAAATTCAGAAGCACTGAACCAAATGTTAAATACTGTCTGGGTTTTTTCATTTGTTCCTTAATTTCCATTGGGCTTCTACATTCAAATGTGCCACTCTGGTGTCTTTACCAACACTGCCATGCTATTCATACAAATCAAAGGTCCCCAGCCAAGGGAGCTAATTGCACTCTTATTCAAACTTCATGGGGTGATGTTTGCCCAGCACTACTGTACACCCTGAATAATTCTGTGTGGGTGCAGCCTCCTCGAGAACCCTATCAACTACCTTAGTTGTATCTGTTTTCTTACAGTATGACATATTTAAAAGACAATTCACAATTGTTGGCTAAAATGGAACAAGGGCCAGGGATAGCAAAATAAAAACAATTATATTTTGGTAGTGGGGTCACGTTTTTCTTTTTTTATTATTGTCAGTCCACAAGAAAACAACATTTGCGTGAGCAAAAGACTGATAACTTGTAGTGTAGTACAATGGAGAGGGAACAACGATATGGTTGCAGGACAGATTCCCTGGTGGGGCACGGGCATTTTACCCGTGAGCAATGTACTTAACCGGAATTGCTTCAGTAAAATATCCCGCTGTAGAAATTGATTGTAGAAATGGAATACTGTGCAAGTCACTCTAGATAAGAGAGTCTGCTTGGAATTGGTATATCAAATATCCCTTCCCAATGGTTCTGAATCTTGAAAGGGGTGGAAATTGTTTATATGTCATAATTTTCCTCTCTTTATTGACAATGTCATCAATCATCAACACAGTCAAGCAGGTCCTGTGGGAGACGAGGAACATCAAGGTCTACCAACAGCAAACAGTGGACCTGGTCACTCTCTGGAGGAGGATCCAAAACCTCCTCCAGGACGGCGTTTTGGCAGACTTTTTAAAGGACGAGAGAGAGGCGAGAGAGAAGTGGGGGGTGAGCCACTGGAAATAACTGGTCATGTAGCTCACCCCCCAGAGGAGGCACGCTCTGGGGAGCCCAATCCCAAGCACAAAGTCCTTCTTTAGTTTGTTTGCTGTTAAAACAATAGTTTTTCTTCCCTGACCCACATCCAGATGTATCATTGTTTCATGAAATATAGTGAATGTAATGTTGTATGCCCCTGTCCTTGTGGAATGTATCGTTGAACCTTGGGTTGAATGTCTTTTTTTTTTTTTTATAGTTGGGAACTGACAACTTTGAGAAGAAAGTGTTGTATAAAACAACCTAATAAAAGATACATTATTGACAATGCCATTGATAAAGATGATTCAATTTTAAAACATGTTCTTCATAAAAATAGGTTTTCCGTCAATCAGTATTTTAATTAAACCGTATTATTTGTTGAAGTATTTGTTCGGTCTTTTCTGGTGGGTAAAACTGTAACTATAACTAACTGAGTATTGCTTCTTTTATAAAAGGGGACACATTTGGAAGGATACCCTGATCAAACCAGGGCTTCACTTGAATAAATGGGAGAAGACCCTTTTTAGATAGAGTATGGGACTCCCTCCAGCCTGCTAGAAATCCAGTCCTGGTTTACGTGAAGTTTTCAGGAATCACCTGACTGTTGAATTTGGACAAGGGCAACTAGGTGGAGATGGGCAAAAATGGCCCTGCGTTGGAAGGGGTTAATAATATAGAGAGCATTTGACTGTTCCTGAAATCCTGGGTATTCTGAAATTCTATCAGGTCCCTGAACTGATCGCATATTAATAGCCTTTACGGCAACCCTTTACTAGAACTACACATAATAAAGCAGGCATGTCATAACCAGTCATATGATTTTGTGTGGCTCAGTTGGTAGAGCATGGTGTTGGCAATGCTTAGGTTGTGGGTTCAATGTATGCATTCACTACTGTCACTAAGTCACTTTGGATTAAAGCATCTGCTAAATGGCATATAAAGTAAGGTAAAAAGTAAAATTCATAATGGAATATTATGTCAAATGGCATAATTGTGTCATAATATAATAAGCATGACGTAACACCTGTCATGACCAGTCATGATGGCACATTGCAGTTTATGTCAAATGTCATAACACTGTAATAACGTATGCCACAAATTTGACAAAACATTCAAAATGAAGTAATTTGCTGCTACTTGAAAGACAGTGCTATCACTTGAAAGTTAAGTATTATGATTTTTGTTATAAGCTGTAATATTCTGTCATGACTGTCTGTATAATATTCTGTTGTGAGAGGTGTTATATCATGCTTACAGTAGGTTTATGTAAACTTTATGGCATACATTTCAAGAAAAATGTTACCATCTTCAAAGGAATCATCCTTGAGAATGAAATGCAGAGCTGCACATTACCTGACCTGAATTGCCCAGTGGCTCCGAACGGCTCTGGCCTTTTATCTGCATGTTACATTTACATCTAAATGGACCATTTTTGTTTACTCCACCATTTCCCAGGAGTTTGTTTCCCTCAGTTGAGAGGTTTTTTCACACATTAATTCAAGTGTGTTTTTTTTTTCCTAGTCCTTTTTTTTTTTTTTTGACTCTTTCTTATAATATTCGCTGTGAAGTGCTGTATAACAACCTGACTCAGATGAGCGCCACAGTACTCTTCTCTGTCCGTTCTTTACGCTCACACATTACAGTGTTAAGTGGGACAGTACCTTTCGCTTCAGACAAAATGTGCTCACGCTGCTAGGTGAGTCACTTTCTCTCTAATGAACAGCTTTTCTTCAGAGTGCAGGGCATGCAGTTCTGTACATGGTCGTGGTTTAATGTAAGCCAGTGGGATATCGGTCTGAAGTCATGCAAGTTGTGTAAGTTCATATAGCCAACATAAAAATGTAAAAAAACCCACATTTTATTGTATTAGGATTGAATCATCAAATTAATCATCAAATTATTCAAGTCTCTCGTAGTTTGTGTACTGTTGAACATACTAATGTGTAACTAATGGATTTTTCCCCTTTATATTGTGGTGTCAGTTCAAGTCTCTTGCAGAGGGCGTAGTTTAAGAACCAGGAGGAGGCAGTATTCAAAAACAAAATGATAATTTATTAAACAATACTAAAACACAAAACACAGGGTGTAACTAAAGTTGATCATTTTCATTTAATATATAGTATATATCCAAAGCCAAAACAATTTATTCATAAACAGTATAAAACATGCCAAATTGGCTAGTCAGACACTTTTAAATACCAAAGCAACTCCTTCACATTTTTCAGTAGCCCTTTAAATAGGCCTTGAAATGGCCAGTGGGAATTGAAAATGTAGTGTTTCCTCCCATGTGACCTTTCCTAGTGCAGCCCATTGGGATGCCACAATATATATACATGCCATTTAGCAGACGCTTTTATCCAAAGCAACTTACATTTTTCAGTATATGCGGTGCCAGTGGGAAGTGAACCCACGACCTAAGCGTTGCCAATGCCATGCTCTACCTACTGAGCCACACAGAACCACCATTTAATTTAAACCACAGTTTAATTTAATCTTGTTTGTACAGTAGGCCAAAGGCATGTCACTGAAAAAATATATATTGTTCTGAAAGCGGAAAGAAGGTCTAATGAAATCCCAATTCATGGTTTGATCAATTGTTCCTTTAAACCAAGGTTTATAGCTTCAACATTAAAGTAGCCCATTTTTATTCTTTTTTAAAACATATGGTCACAGCAAGGGTAACTGTGCATACAGTAACATGCATACAGGAACAACATATTAAATATTGGGGAGGACATAAAGAGAATGTTTTGGGGATTTTGTAAAAATCTATGGGAAACAAGTTTAATACATTTTTAGAAAACATTAAAATATGTTTTAAAGTTTTATTTAATTGACTACCACTTATATCTACCTGCTGAAGATGAAAGACAAAATGATTTGTGTGCTAGGCTTGGCAGGTACAGCTATCCAATAAATGTATATTTGTTTGCACAGATGTATTATAAATCTAAAATCTTGGGAGAGGTGGAGGTGTCAAATAAAAATGTAATCTTGGATTCCAATAATGAATGTTGTTATAGTTAAGAAGCACTCATATATAAACATTAACTAATGTGCTTAAGTCCAGAGTGTCAGCATCAACCAAACCTTTTCAGACGGCAGATAGCCAAGAGGGAGCGTAGCTTGGATGTACTGTAGTTGTACTTTTCCAAGTGGATGCACACTAGAGGCCTGCTCAGCAGCTAGGAGCAGTAATCCTGGAGGAGCCGGCAGGAGGAACTGACAGATGTTGGTCAGCAGTGCAATGTTTTGGAACAACATGAACGTGCTTTCAAGAGTTACAGAAAGTTTCTTCAAAAACAATGAAATGTGTTCTCTTTCGAGCAGCGTAACATGCTAAGTGAATCCATGCCTCTAATCCAAGTTACAGTGAGCTCTGCACTGAGCTATGGTCTCTCGCTCTGAACAAAAGTAAGTCCCAATTACAGTGAACTCCTGTATCCTCTAGGGGCAGTGGTGGTGAATTAATTTGACTAGAGAGACAGTATCATAATAATAGGAAGAAATATATATATAGAACTCCAGTATGCTTCAGGAATATTAATCTGACTCTTGTTCGCAACCACATTGATGAATTAATTTGGTATGTTTCAGTAGAATACATTTCCAGAGAAACAAAAAGTATGTTTTATGAACAAAGTAGATAGTGGCATAGTAGTATAATGGTTAGGGAACCATGCAAAGGTTGCAGGTTTGATTCCCAAACGTTGCAGGTTTGATTCCCAAACGTTGCAGGTTCGATTCCCTGGGGCACTGCTGTTGTACCCTTGAGCAAGGTGCTTAACCTAAAACATCAAACTAAAAGAATCTGCAGTAAATATCGAGCTGTATAAAGGGTTTGCAGGAAAAGTGAACTGTGTAATGCCCTCTGGATAAGAGCATTTCCTAAATTATATTATTATATGAACAAAAACAGACATTGGACACCATGATGTAAGGAAAAATAGAAAAATGGAAAGGAAGTGTAAATGGGTATTCGGAACAGTTAAAACAAGAGGGTGAAGGTGTGTGGTAATTTTATACCTGTGGAGAAGACATTTCTGTAAATGTATCTCCAGGAACTCAAGCTGACATTACATGTAACCACATTTTGTGAATCACAGATTTAATTTTGTTATGGTTTTTTTTGTCCTTCAAATGCACAGCACTGTATGATAGTAAAGGAAAGTACCTCTTATTTAAATATCTAAGCTAAACTTTGAGTTTTTAAACCAAGCCCCTGTGTCTCAACCGCATATGTTTTTTTTAATCAATAATAGTATTTGTTTGATCTTCAGTCCTTTCCATTTGTTCATCTGTCCAGTACTTGCAGACAGTGTGCATGAGCAATGGCAACCATTCCAAACCTAGATAGAGAATAAGAATAACCATGATGGAGAGGACTCTTATTGACGTGTTCAGCTCTGGCTATCGGTTTAAGGGTGAGTTTTTATGCTCAGGGAACAAGCTAGGGTTAAAAATCGAAACATGGGCTGGCAGATGCAACACTTGGGGATGAGTTCTTGCACACAGGTCACTCAAAGAAAAGCTATTGGGGCCTGAAGGGAAAGGGGGTACCCACACCTCTCCATGCTGTTAAATTATTATTATTATTTAAATTCCATGTAAATGAAGGCTGAATGGACTGAGTGGTATTGGTGGTGATACAGCTGGGTTTTAAGAGTCCATTGCTTTGGCGCTGGACATTACTTAGTCATATAATGACTCAACCAAGCAGCCGTGCTATCAAGTAAGTGGTATGTATGCTAGTACTTTAAAGAAAATGTGATCCTAACTTGTTGGGCTCACATTGATCCTAAATGTGAGCGTATTTGTTGGCAGACTTACTGCGCAGTGCATAATGCAGGTCATGTTTATTATTGAAAACCTTGGTATGAACCCATGCTTCTTTTACACTTGAGTGCTTTAAGCGCTATGGATTCCAGAAATGCAGCTGTACATGGCTTATTGCCCACGGCTTGGGCTTATTGCCCATGGCTTATTGACCACGACTAAGGCTTTGGAATACTTAATGCATTAAGTCTGAATAACACAAACAAAGCCTGCTCATCAAAGATACCACCCCCTTGCAAGTAATTCTGCCATGTAACGTGGTACAACCTTGGCACAAGAATGACCTTGAAGTAAATACAGTATAGTCCTCAAATTAAGGTCCTCCTGGGCTGAGCACTGCTGTTTCTCCACCTGGGAGTCAGTTGTGAAGACATTCTGACCAATCATTTGCACTAATTATTCAATTACCTACCTGAGAGAATGGAAAGCCAGAACCGGACTTGGATTTGTGGGCCAGATTCGAGTAAAGTTGTTTATATTTTAAAACCGAAGCACTAGCACTGCTAACTCCATTTGGGTTTAAAGGAGATCCTCATCATTTTCCAATTGGTGCGGGTTCAGTTATTCACAGTACACATTGCCAACAGATAAAATCACAATTAATGCCACCTCTACATCCCAGGTAAGTGGGGCCCTCTGGTACTAAGACCAGGAGGGAATAGGTTCACGATTCACCACCCCACTGCCCACTGCTTACCTGGTCGTGGTTCAGGGTAAGTACAAATGCACTTCAGCAGTGGCCAACTGTAGCACGTCAATACGTTAGTCTCGCACATGGAATGAACAGGAATCATTCCTTATCTGCTGAGGGATAAAATGACTCAATCACACAATCACACATGCTCAATATCCCTCCGTCTCTCCTCTCCAGACCTCACAGCTGTCCCAGGTGATGTCACGGCCATGTTGGTCACCTGGTCTCGTTCACTTGCCTTGCCCCTTTCAGTTGTGCCATGAAATCAATGCTGGTCCTGTTCTCCAGCCCTGGTAATCACACCAGTTGCAATTCTACACGAACACACAAAACACTCCATTCTATTCGCACTTAGGTTAATTGAAAAAATGATTTCAAAAACTAAAAACTGCTCACTGGTGTTGAGGTGTGTTCAGCTACCTCTTCCTTTCTCACACTCAATACTGTCCTACTGATGGGTTCTAGAAGACGCACCCTGCCCCAACTCAATTTGCTGTAGGAGCGCACGTGCCAATCAACCGTAGATTCGATTTGCCCTAACTGCACTCTCTACCACCTGCCGACCCAAGACATTCTTACTTAGCTCCTTTATGGTTTAAAAAAAAATAATTTGATCCTCCACCACTAGAAAATCAACTAACTTGCCCTGTCTACATGCAAGACAGAGAAGTACTGTGGTTGGCTGATCTAACGATTGATCTGACCTGAAAAACCAAACCAACCACATCACTTATTATGTTCCTGCCACATAGTCTCAGATTGCCTAAGGACAGATCCACTAATATTTATGTTTATATAATCATTGGTGTCCAGTACTTCTCCGTCCCGATACGGAATAGTTCAGTGGACTTGCTGTGAGAGAGCTGGCGAGAGTGAGAGAGTGGGAGACACCTTGAATTTTGTCAGATGACAGTGAGACAATGAGAAAGGGCTTCGATGGGGCAGTCATGACAAATTCATTTCTCAATATTCAAATCAAAACAGACATTAGTAGTGGGAATTTTAGTGCCTTTTGGTGACTTCAATCATTTCAATCAGTTCACACTGTAATAATTTGTTCACGGATTCATTCAGTACCACCTCCTCCAGTGAACGACTCACTCGCAGCACAGATGCGCAGCGAGACAGCTTTGATGCCCCATTTCTCACTTTGCTAATTCAGTTGTGGAAATCGAAATAGAAAAGCGAGCGTTGCATATTGACCCGGCACAGTATAGTATATACTTGAGTCACATTGACTAGTTCAATCATTTTAAACAATATTTAACTATTTAATCTATACAATAAACTACATTTTACATTTTTTAGGATTTAGCAGACGCTATTATCCAGAGCGACTTACACAGTTTACATTTCTTTACATACAATCCATTTATACAGATGGATATTTTATTGAAGCAATTCAGGTTAAGTACCTTGCACAAGGGTACAATGGCAGTGCCCTGCCTAGGAATTGAACCAGCAACCTTTGAGTTATCTAACCATTATACTACACTGTCGCCCACTATTTACCTATTTACCTATTTAATCTAGCCTATACAATAAACTTTGGAAATTGACACATTTTTTGCATTACTGAATGCATACTGTTATGTCAATAAGCTTTTATTTGGTGCAATTATGCTTTAGAACACCACCATCTTCCAAGGCCACATTTAATACGACGACAACTTTCTACAACCTCCGTACATGTGACCATGACAGAACTTGTGCCCTCAAAAAGAAAGGCTGCATTCATGAAAACATGTTTTCAAGTTAGAAGAACTTTCCCTCTGTCTGGCATCTTAGGATACTGAAGAAATAAACATAACAGGCCAACAAAATCATTAATTTCAGAAGCAATTTCAATTCTGAGCGTCCATAGCAGCCAATTTAAATGCATAGCATCCCAATTAGGAGCCAGATTATGCAACGCCTGGGAGGAAATAAGGCAGTAATTCTACAAAAAAAGCAATACCTGCTTATTTTTAAAAATAAGTTTCAACCCAATTTGCTTTGCCTTATACCAATATTGTGGCAAACTATGTGTACAATATGGTGTGTATTATTAACTGTATATTTTAAATCATAAATGAGATTGTACAGCACTGGAATAACTCTAAATTAGCCTCCATTGGCCCATATTAACGAATGCGTATGGAAACCCCTGCCTTGGAGAAGAGGAATATGTCATATTCTTTATGGCGGCTAGCTGACACAATTGCAATTATGTGTTGTCAATCTGTGCATCCTATATCATTATAAAGAAAATGTAATACAAAAACAATCCCGGAAATACATTATATTGTAGTAAAAAATCACAATTCATGAAAAGACCAGTACACTCAAATCAAGAATACAAAATATATACAGTATATATGTATAAATTATCAGAGCGTCGGTGCCATCAATGCCAATACCATGACGTACCAAGACCAAATTGCTGTACCTGTTACGTCCCAAAATCCACCCGTGCTACAATAGCCGGGGGAACAAACACTGGACGTAACATGACAAAATACCCCCAGGCAAAAGAGTGACAGTCACAAGTTTTACTTACAAAATAATATAGATGAAAGACATACTTACATATAACAGAACAGAAGCAAAACAAAACAAGGTCCCTATGCTGTGCCTATTCTAAAAAAGGAAAACTTTCCCTCACTCCCAGTGTAAAAAGAAAGGTGAGTCTTCCACAATCTGCTTACCTACACTAACCTTTGCCTAACTAAAAAGGTGCATCAAAACAAAGGGAAGCTGGTTTAAAGCCACACAGCAAGCAGACATCCAAAAAGCACAAAGCAATACATAAAGGACACAACAGTTAAAGAAAACAAGAAGTTCCACAGACAAAAGAACACTTCCAAAAGAACAGACTAAGGAGCAACACATTTCCAAAGCTCCCGTAAGCACATAAGCTGAAAATCATCTGCATATAATCAAGGGCCGATCAAAAGCTGCGGTGCAGGACCTCCCGCGTGGTCCAGTGGTTACAATGTCCGACGCTGCCCACGGAGACTGGGGTTCAATTCCCCGTCTCGCCAGAGTCGGCTCTGGCCGGGAGTGCCACCAGGGGCGGTGATTGGCTGTCTGCCACAGGGAGGGGGGAGGTAAGCCGACATGACGTTCGCTGTGCACAAGAGTGGCCCTGTAGTACCGGGTTACGGTCGACGGCTTGGCGAGTGCCATCTCGGAGGAGGCGTTACTTCGTCTTCGTCACTACTGGTCGCAGGACTACGGCAGCGAAATCACATTACTAGGGGGGGACTGACATAAAATAGCTGGTCTAGTTGGCTACTAAATTGGGAGAAAATGGGAGAAAAGTCAGAATGTTTTATTTATTTATTTTTAAATGAAAAAAAAGCTGCGATGCAACCCGCCTTTATTCCCATGGGCTGGACGTGGCCAGCAGTTCACAGCCGGGGGACAATCAGCCATAATTGAGGGAAATCAGCAAGGCATGCATGGAATACCCTCCTGGGCGTGGCCTCCAACGAGGCAATCAGGCAGCAATTAAGAGAGCAAACAACACCTGCTTGGCCTCTACAATGCCAACCGGAACAGTACCAGGATGGCAATTTGACACTGACATGACTTTTCTAACCAAATTCCAGCCAATATTTTGGTGGAAATGGTCGAGCTCTATGAAGAACTGAAAAAAGTATGGATTTACTGAGACCAGGCAAATCATGTCCCAATCTCCGTATTAAACCTGATTTAAGACTGAGCAGGCTTCTGCAAGATAAAGCACTGGAGCTGTTCTAACAGTATGAATATAAGCATGCGATCCAGAGGGCCATGCTGATGAGAATGAATCAGGAGACAATGACAATATGCAGTCTAGTGTTATAACGTGCTCATTTCTTTGGTTCATTCAAATGCAACAAAAATACACATACATGAAAATATATATTTTTTCTGCAGATCCACAATACACCATATCACAGCATATGGCGTGTAAAAAAACAAAATCACCACAGTATGTGTGTGTGAATATTTACATAAAATGATTTACTTTACAGTACTAGATTTAATCTGTTCCGAAATAGTGCAGAATGATTCTCAATTAAATCTGACAATCTGGCAGCTAATGTCTGTCACCTCTCAAAGCATCTCTGTCGGACAAAAAGCTGCGTGAAATTCGCACGCACTGTAATACCCCTCAGAGGATTTATGGCCAGATTTGGAGTGCAATTTGCACTAATTTTCGGTCGTATTAAAACTTGGAACCAATCATAGCTTTCAGTGTTGTTTTGATTTCCCCAGTGGGCTTCTCAGCCAACAGTTTGCCACTGAAATAGTGATTGCCAAGACCGTTAAAGCAAGGCCGTTGCATATATTTTTTAAGTTGTCTGAAAAATATTGTTCTGCTTTAAGGGACAGTACATGCCTTGATGTTTCATGACATTTTCTTTGTAGGTATTTAGCAATTTAGATATAGATGTATATACATACATACAGAAAAAATGTCCTACTGTACCATGTCTTTCTTAAGACTTGTGAGACCTCCTGGTTTAAGAGTTTTGTCTACACAGGGCAGTCTTCTCCAACACATTTACTGCAGAGAAGGTGTTGGTAGCTCTGTGAAATTGTCAATTAATAACAAGCCAAATTAATAAGCTGAATCATGCATCAGTTACTTATCAATAGTTTGCGCTTGTTTCAACCATATTAACGATCGTTTGTTTTTTGATATATTAAACATGAGGCTCATACAAACGTTGCACAAATGATGAATCCGCGGAATAACAGATCAGTCATTCTACGTCGTAAATAGTTTCAAGCTTGACATTCTATACAATGCACCATAAATTGCTCAGATGAATGGTTGAGTAGATAAGGATGTGGTCTGACAGTGAAGACAGTCCTATGTTTCATTCCCTATTAAATGGATGGTTAAAAGCTAGAAGCGATTAAATAATTATGGTTATTGTATTATATCATGCATGTGTAAAAGTTGGAACTTGTATCAGTCAGCCAAACATGATTTGGAGGTTTCAGAGTTTCAGGTTTCAGGCTATCAGTTCCAATCACATTCAAAGAAAATTGAACTTATAAAACTTGGACTAAACTATTTTCTATTTTCTATCAGGGATGATAGACATATAGTATCTGTGCATGACTTTGTTTCATACCTGACACCTATATTTGATGTGTATATTCAACAAGGACTTTACATTGCAAATTTACAACATTCTGTCATTTCGGTCTCCTTGGCCACATGTACCAAATGTAACATTATGTAGTAATAGCAAGTGAATGCTATGTGTATTTTTGTAGATACAACTTATCACACTACCCTTATATTAAATCAATCTTTACTTATTAAGGAGAGCATAGACTTAGTTTGTTTTCAGTCACATTGCCTTCTGCATCTACCTTATTGCTTTGTGTATAAAACACAAATGAATGAACAGAAAGCCCAAAAATATTTCTCACAATATGAGTGGTATATGGTTTTGTATTTGCTTCATGGTTATTTTTCACACACACACACACACACACACACACACACACACACACACACACACACACACACACACACACACACACACACACACGCACACAGATATGCCATTAGTACACTCACACAACACTAAAAAAGCTTACTTGAGATCACCACAAGGAATAGGTCTATTTGGGTTTAGCTAAATTTGAAAGGAGTGGAGTTCTTCCAGAGCATTCTCACCATACCCAGGCAAACTCAAGTGTGAAAACACTATATGCGAAAGTATCAGAAAATTATTTTCTCTACCTTCCCTGTCTACAGTTGACCAGCCACAGATGGATCATAACAAAGTCCAATGTCTTAAGAAACAACCCTGGTTTAACTAAAATACAAGGGAAAAAGCACACAGTAATTATGGAAGCTTTGAGGAGCTTACATTTTTATCAGAATGTTGTAGCATTAGCTCCTGAATCCTATAAACAGCATTTAACCCTTTTACTTAAAATCAACACTATTTTTCCACACAGTATATTTGGAGTTCATGTTGTTATGATTATAGCTCCTGAATTGTAGATGGCCCTTTTACTTAAACGTTACCTTTATGGCCTTTTGTTTATATGTGCTCTTGTGGCATGATCACTTTGTACATGTTTAAGCGGCTGTGACAGGATGTCATAAACCTGACCATAAGATATATTTCTTTGATACACTCATCCAACTGAATAAGCAGGGCAGGCACAATATATTTCATAGGAGAACATCTTTCTGAGAATTTATTTATGTCAAGACAACCAGAACATTATCTTTGAGTGAAAGCGCAGCTTATTCGATCAGATATGGGGAGAACTCATGAATTGTTCATGAACGGATATGTCGGCCAAGCATTCATTTACATTTCATTTACTGTATGTGTGTTCTTTGACCAGGGAGCCGCAGTCTGGCCTTTAGAGATGCAGTTGTTACTACAAGGATTTATCTGACACTGAGAACAGCTTGGCTATACATCAAGTAGATGGCAAAATCTGAAATAGGGTAGAATATTTTGCTTCATTTTTTTTTTCCTTCAGTACCGGGAACAGCATCCTCTTTCCTTTCTGCGGTAGAGAAATCACACAGTACATTAGGGAGCTAATGCCAAAGAGCAGAAGAGTGTTGAGTCGCACTAATATTTATAAAAGAGCCGCCTGCATTAGCAGTGGTGTCACACACACTCTAACATTATCAAGTGTGAAATATGGCCATTAGGAGGTGTTTTCTACTCCATCGTCAAGACTACCTGGACATTTTTTAAATCAGCAGGTGATGGGATGAGAACAGATTCAATTTTAATGAATATCAAGCTATTCAGGACACATTGGATTAGCTTAGTGTGAATATAATAATATAATATATGCCATTTAGCAGACGCTTTTATCCAAAGCAACTTACAGTAGTGAATGCATACTAGTGTGGAAGTGCCAATCCAGGGACAGTATGCAGTATTACTCTTTGTGCCATTAAGCTGTCAAGTCCTCATGCCAAGATCACTGGGACCTGACTGGTCAGTGTAATAGAGTAGTTAGACGAAGCTGGGAGATGACGGGCGCCATCTAAAATCATTTGCTTGTAACACTCTGTTGGAAAGTAAAGGGTTAACGTTATTCCTTTTCTTCACGGAGAGAATCCATTGTGTTTATTTGTGACCTCATAATAAAGTCCCCATTGGCAAGCCCGGTGTATAAAAGCAGGTCTAATCTGTCTAGAGACAGCTGACAATTTGAATCTATTCTTCCCAATAGGAATAAGACCAGACAGGTGCTGTTGAAGAAAACCCTTAAATAGGTTAACCTCAGCAGTACCACAGGAAGACAGGGCCAAGGAAATAAATGTGCCTAGACATTGAGATATTTATATGTATTTTTTATATGCAACCTATTTTTTATATGCAACCTGCTCTATCACGATAATCAGTTGGATGTTGCAATGGCTCACTTGCTAATAATTGGCTTTTTGTCATTGATTTTCACTAAAACAATGCCTTGGCTATCATAATATGTGTAATATGTTCAGGGGTGCACATAAGTGGTACACCAGTACCCGTTCGCGTCCTCGCGTATGTTTCAAAAGTTGTTTCAATGTGTCGTCTTGCTTGGTACACAGTTAACGTTTGAGGACGTACCACTTATGTGCACCCCTGGTTATATTGACCAATTCAAGAAATTACAAGTACACTACCGTTCAAAAGTTTGGGGTCACCTTCCATCTGGACTATGGCTAATCGGGCACTCCTTCATTCTTCAGCAAGATAACGACCCGAAACACACCTTGAAGTTGTGCAAGAACTATCTGGTGAAGGAGGAATGTGAACAACAACTCAAACTAAAGACCTGGCCTGCCCAGTGTCCAGACCTCAATCCCAGAGAACTTGTATGGGACAAACTGGAAAGGAAGAGTCAAAGCAAAGCAACCCACAAGTTTCTCTGGGAATTGCTGCAGGATAGCTGGGAAAACATGTCGGGTGATTTCCTGCTAAAACTTATTAACCGAATGGCCACTGTTTGTGAGGCTATTCTCATGCCAAAGGGTTTTTTGAGGAATCCAAGATTCAATTTTCAATATAATTTTCTTGAACATTTCTTTGATGTTCATTTTGTTCATTGTTACATGTGTTTTTTGTCATTTGAAAGTATTTACAGAAATGTATACGGTGTAAAGCATTGTCAATTATGAGATAAAAATAGTTTCCAGCAGGTGACCCCAAACATTTGAATGGTAGTGTAGATAATCATTTGTTTTTGGTGTGTATTTTTAGATGGCAAAACGGTACAGTGTTGAAGATGTCTTGAGCATGATTATGGATGGCAATTCAAGTGACATGGAGCAGTTAGGGGAAGATGAGGATGATGATGATGATGAGGAATGGATTCCTAATGCAGTGCTTATCGAGGGAAGCTCAGATAGTAGTGGTGAGGAAGACTTGCAAGGTGAAAGTGTTGAGCAGACGAGCGCAGTAGTAGAGGGCCCAACAACAACAACAACAACACAGGGCACAACAACAAAGCAGTCAGCAACAGGCAAAGTGAAACGTAAAGAGTATAGGTGGAGAAAAGTACAATTTGAACCTCCAGCTGTTGAATTTGATAAATATGTTGAGGAAGCCTCCGAAGACAGGTCAGACTGGACACCATACATGTATTTCAAACAGTTTGTTACTGATGAAATGCTACAGGAAATTGCAGAACAAACAAACTTGTACAGTGTACAGTGTACAGAAACAGGGAAAGTCAGTAAACACAACTGCCAAAGAAATTGAGCAGGTTCTGGGTATATACATGCACATGGGGTTAGTACAGATACCCAATGTACGAGCCTATTGGCAGATGGAGACAAAGCACCCACAGTTTGTGATGTTATGTCTCGAGATCAATTTCTAAAATTGCTGACACTGATTCACTTTCAGGATAACCTCAATGTGTCTGATGATGCGAGGAAAGATAAATTGTGGAAACAAAAAAAACTATGAGAACTATTTATTTGCATACCTCCTGAAGAATGTCATGCAGTTGATGAAATGATGGTGCCATTCAAGGGAAAATCACATATACATGTCTACATGCCAGCAAAACCTCACAAATGTGGGTTCAAGATGAGGGGACGAGCTGGACAAAGTGGCTATCTTTTATGATTTTGATGTTTATCAAGGTGCAGAAAATCCAGACAAGGAGAAATCTGATGTTGGTGTTACTGGAGACATTATCCTGAAAATGACATCAACCCTTCCAGCAGGAAGAAATCACAAGGGTTTTGCAGACAACAATTTTACATCAGTTCCACTGGTGGAACACATAAAATAAAGAGGAATCTATTACATAAGCACATTCCGAATTAACAGGATAAAAGACTGCAACATGATGGATAGAGAAAAGGGGAAGAGGGTCACTGGATTTTAGAGTAAACCAGGAAAACATGATCATTGTAAGATGGTGTGACAAAAACCTGTGAACCTACTTTCTTCTTTTGTTGGCATCGAACCACTGGGAAATGTGAAACGTTGGGATCAAAAATCCAAAACACACATAATAGTTCCCAGACCAGCTATTGTTGAAACATACAACAAGTTCATGGGAGGTGTTGACCTCCTTGATATGCTGTCTGCACTTTACAAGTTCAGCTTCAAATCCCGAAGATGGTATATGTCCATTTGGTGGCACACTGTCACAGTGGCAGTCATCAATGCATGGAACCTCTACAGAAGAGACCCAGAGGCCCAGAAAAAACCCATGGCCCTGCGAAGGTTCAGACTTCTGTTGGTACTTCTCTTACAAGCACAGGAAAGAGCAAAATCAAGTGTGGCAGACCACTATCCTCTCCAGAGCCAGAAGCAGCACCCCCCTGCAAAAGGCCAACCTCTAGTGAGCCTCCTGATGTGAGAAAGGATGGCATTGATAATTTGCCAACATGGCAAACCTGACAGAGATGCAAGCACTGCACAGGCAATCACTTCTCACAGGTCTACTGTGGAAATGTAAAGTCCATCTTTGCCTGAACAAGGATAGAAACTGTTTTGTTGCCTACCACAATGCGAAATAAAAAGGTTGTAAAAAGGTTCCTTTGAAAAAAACAACTATTTCAAACCAATTGAAATGTTCCAAAGGTTCCAAATGCAATGAAAAATTTATGTTTTTGTTTTTAAAAATATATATATTTTACACTTAAATAAAAAAATGCCTGATGTATCAAATATTATACAAAAAGAAAATCATAAATGCAAATAATTTTTGGGATTTTTTAAAAACATTTTGACAAAAGGTCCAATAAACACTTCAATTTCCAAAAATCTGAATTTTCGGACTATTATTTAATGTATCAGGCTTTACAGAGCTAAGGATACAGGTACTGTATGTTCCTTTCAAACATGTGCCAATTGAGCTTGCACCAATGCACGCCTATGGGCGAAAGAGAGAAGGGATTCTTTAATTGGGACTTGATTCTGTTCTGGTATTGTGCACGGCTGTTGAATGCTGAATCTCTTCTTTCTGTACATTGGCATTGCACAACCCATTTTTAATCCAAATTTGGAATCAGGACTGCATCGTGTTACTATGCTACATTACTTTATTTATGTGCATCACATCCAGATCGACTTACATAGCTCGTCTTTTTTTAACATTAACCATTTACATGACTGGATTTCTCACTGAAGCAATTGAGGTTAAGTACCTTGCCCAAAGGTCCAACAGCATTTCCCCAACTGGGATTTAAACCTGCAACCGCATAGTTACAAGGCCAGACCCATATCCATTATGCTGCACTGCCGTACACTGCTTTCGTTGTTAAACATTGTTGAAACGTCCTCAGACAATTCTGGAGGGCTGCACTCTACAACGTGTCCTCTGAAATGCATTTGTCTAGCCAGCTGCTCGTTTTCCAGTCCATCAGTTGAGCTGCTTCTGCTACAGAGTGCATGTGTCGGAGCGGCAAGACAAGCCGCTAGAGAATCCCAAGGCAGGGGTTAACCTGCAGACCGAATCCCTCATGCTGCGGGCAACACTATGTCCACTTTTGCCATGAGAAACCTGGCCAAAGTTGGGACTGGCAGGGTGCGGACAGTATTCTATTTCTGGGTCTTGGAATGGGGGCTTATATTTATTCTTGGCATATACTTTAGCAGTATTCTCTTTCACTAATAAATGTTGACTTTCTAGCTACCTTTGGCCTATCAGATACCCTAGCAGGATTGATTATTCGCACGCATTTTGAGATGTACTCCACAGGTTGCTCCAGTCTTGGAAAACCAGCATATTCATGTTACGCACCATGGCCGTGGAATGATCTGCAGGAGAAAAACTAAAGATTTAGATGTACTAATATCCCTAAGGGATTTTAAGCACTTTGTTCAGAAAACTGTGCTAGAGAAGTGGAACTGTTTTACATCAGAGGATACCATGTTTTGTAGGTGTGAATAATGGATTTTGTGCCAGTATTTTCAGTTTGTGTCTGTTTTTAAGATTAAATATTGGAAAAGTAAAGGACTGGGGGTGATGTCACTTTCCCAATGACAAAATGTATTTAATTTTAAAATTGCCTTTTAATATCACCTTTGAGGAGTGTATTATTGTTCTATATATTAAACCCAAAAAACTTTTCAGAGGAATGCAGGAATTATTATTACCTGTTATTATTAAACAGGTAAATATTTGTTTTTATTTCTTATCAAGAATTGGCTCTCTTGCTGAGATGTCATATCATATCACCACGCTTCCTGGTCGTTGATTAGTTTTTTGTTATAAATAGAAGCTTTTATGTTCAATTACATGTTTTATAGATTTAGTCACAGATATCTTCAAATAAAATGGACAAGAAAATGTGTTGTGTCCGAGTCCGCCGCCCAACCTCCGGGTCGAGACACTCTTTCTGGGCCGATAGATCCACTTCTTCTGAGACGGAACTCTACCACAAACTCTTATTATTACTACTTGTCAACACCCGAATGGCGTTGGTTGGTATCTTGGTTCTTGTTTGCCTAAAAACCCAGAGCTCCTGGTGTTAAAAGCTGTGGTGGATAAATGGCTTTGTGGATCACAGGTTAAAGGTGGACAGTAAAACTTAACTACATGACTATCACAAAAATGGCACAAACCCACCTCTCCAGTCCACCGGTCACAAAAGCATGCACTGAAACTAGGATAAGGAAAACAACTGAAAAACGTTGTGGTTTAGGTGATGTTTATTTGTTTTGAAAAAACCTTCACAGCTGGACCTTTATTCAAACTTCCAGCTGTTCTCAACATGTGTGGTTAAAAAACCCAAAAAACCCAAGAAACACTTTCGATTTCACCATAGTCGCGTGCACTTAAGGTTCATGTTGAAAAGGAAAATAATGCAATTAAATGATAATGTGTTGATCTGCCACGTATGGATTCCCAATGTGCACTGATGCTGTTACTTTTCCTTTCAAACACCTTCAGCACATGCTGAGGAAGGTAACCGTGGTCTTGTCTTAGAGAGCCAAAGGGTCTGCTGGACCAATTCAGACTCAAGAAACCACGTGGGCTGAGTTAACTATAAAACCATCTGCTTTAGTTGATGAATGAAGAGCTGAGCAGTAGCAACAACCAGCAGACATTGCTTCTCCAGAACCAAGGTTATGGCCCACTGGTCAAGGTCATCTCACTGCGGCCAAGACTGCTCTTTACTAGAGGCTCTTATGACTCTTATAGTAAAATAAATGAAATTAAATTAAAATAAAGAAATACATCTGAATCAGCTATATCCAAACTAAGAATAATAGACACATGAGAACATGTAATTCATTGCAAGCATTTATTTGGGAATTATAGTTGCACGCTGCCCTGAAATGTCTCTACTGAAATGATTGAATGTTGCCTGAATAAAGCATTTAAGTAGTAATTATGAGAGAGCAATAACGGTTCCGCACAATAAATATTTCTACTCCTAATTATAGGTAGGAAAAACAGTGGTCGAAATGCAGTTAGAAATATGGGCGTATAATACATATGATATGGACGTTAGAAATATGGACTTATATGAGTACAGTCCTTGCCATTTTATGTAAATGAATCTCTGACAGGAATGCATATAAAGAAGTCATTTGTGCCCTGAGAATGAAACAGACATGGCGAAAATAATGTCCAATCAACTGCCAAATCGAACATTACCTTCAGTTGTGCGCTGAAAGAACTCAGTGCTGCTATTGCTTTTTAGAAGCTACACTCCAAAAGGTTAACCAACCTACACAACCTACACTGCTTGAAGCTGTTGTCCTGTGAGCCGCCTATCACGCAAGCTGTTGACTCTCAGAAACTTGTCTTCTGATTTTGCTTTGGGTCTGCCAGACCTCTTCCTGTCAGAGTTTCCTCCAGTTTCCAAGTGCCTTTTGATGGTGTAGGAAACTACTCACTGCCAAAAAATGTACATTATTTTTCAGTTTTTGGTAACCTAAACTTATTTTTCAGTTTTTTTACCTTTGTACCATTGCAGGTTATTCACTGGACTTGAGCTGCTTAAATTTCAGTAAAAATTGAAAAAATGGGGGTGTTCTAAAACTTTTGACCGGTAGTGTACACTGGGATGAGGCCAGTTGTGTCCAACCATTGCAGATTCCAGGTGAGAGTTTCCTGGTGTCATAGGCCGGGCTTAAACTGTGATGTGTGGGCAATAGGGCCCAGCCTGTGCTGGTGGTGAACACGTTTACTCTCTGAGCAACTTAAGAGCCCCTATAAACAACATTAATTCATTGTAACCTTTTCCCTGGATAGTGTCACCATGAAATACAATGATCCTGCAGGGAAATGGGGAGAAAATGGATTTATCTGCATCCATGATGGAAATAATTGTGTCTAAGCTCTAAGATGCAAGATACAATGTTTTGTCAGACTGTCTTTGCAGCAGTGTGACAAATGTGATTAAAACTACTGCTGGGAATAAAATTGCATGTGCTTTTACTTAAGCTTCATCAGAGCGCCAGACACTTGGAAATTAAAAATAAATGATTTTATTTGATGCAATAACATGATTATTGCCC
The DNA here is from genome assembly GCA_029706075.1 of Aldrovandia affinis. Lineage (NCBI taxonomy): Eukaryota > Metazoa > Chordata > Actinopteri > Notacanthiformes > Halosauridae > Aldrovandia > Aldrovandia affinis. The sequence continues at coordinate 6,772,035 of JAINUG010000012.1, read as the reverse complement.
AGCAGAGGAGCGTGACTGCAGTTTGAAGGGAACAGAGTGAAGTGTGCATGACGCTGACATGCTGCTCATTGGAATGGAGTGGCCTCACTGCATCATTGAGTGTCTGTTCCACTTACAGTGCTCCCCTGTTATACATACAGTTTAAACCCAAGGGCAAGAGTTGGCAATAAGTGAGTGTGGTGTGATAAAGAGTATACGCAAAAAAAACAAAAACATAGCCTACATATTCACTCATTGGTCATTTCTTCTTCAGGCCACTTTATTATGCGAATACTTATTTCGTCAAAATAATTAAACACTATGCTACTAATATTAATAATTAATTACTTAATAATAAAGGAATGTTGAACAATAATGTATTTTTAGAATTTAACTTACGAGCAAGCTGTAACCAACTTCATAACCAACTAAGTGAAGTTTGCAGAGAGTCCAAGAAACAGATGAATTCATTTTCAGCCAAACTGCGAAAAACAACATCGTTAGGTGACCCCTTTTGCAGTTGGCCTGTAAAAGCATCTAGACGCGACCAGTTGCCAGCAAGGTTATTTTATGAATAGGTGTCAGTGAACGGTATGCCTCACTACCTGTTGGATGATGGGTTTCCCAGACATTCTGTCATCCCCATTGTTTGGCTCATTGTTCTGTTTGTCCTACATTTCCCTTTGCACAAAATCAAAGTATCCATCGGGTTTTTTCCCTTTCTCTACTAATTAACGAGCACCTGTTGGCGCCAATCCTTGCTGGCGGTGCAACAAGGGAAAATCACATGTTTATTAATACACGTGTACACCTCAGGGGGCTGGCGGACTGCGTACAGCGGGGCGATATAGCGAGGTGAGATACAACTGTTCTCATTTGTACAGAGATAACTGTCGGTGGTAAGCATGGGTGGCAGTACAACAGGGTGTGGTATTTTTTTGGGGGGGGGCTCTGTATATTGACAATGACCAAATAACAGGATCATTTCTCATTATGCCAGACTGGGACATATGCACAATTTGTACAATTTTCATATTTATTTCTGGTTCTGTTATAAATGTTTCATTACCCCTAGACCACAACTTCCCAGCCATGTTGCAGGCCCAATTACACCACAGGAAAGCATTTCAAAGACATGTTTTCAACCCAACAAAAGAATGAGCTAACAACACTGTAGCAGCCTTTGCAACTTCAATATTCCACAACATAAAATAAAAATAAAAAATGTGGCAGGCTGGGCTGCGGGCTGTGTCTACACACAGTAGAATTGCGTCTCCTGATTGTAACTCTTAACTGTAAATGATTTTCCAGATACCACAGGCAGACAGGGCTGTCTTTCAAACAGAAGTGAGCCCTACATATGGTCCGGACACTGCATACATTTGCAATCATTTCCATGCAGCATTTATCATCACATCCTTTGTGGGGAAATGTGTGTGCATGCATTGGAATAAATAGTGTTTCCGAGCCCGCTTGATAAATGAAGCCTCAAGGTTTTTTGACAGAGCGAGCTCGACGTCTCCTAATGGAAGATATGTACAACACAGGAAGCTCTAAACGGCAGTAGTCATCGAGGCCATAATAGATGTTTACATTTAATCCCTCTCACGGTGATGCTTTATTACTCAATAAACACGTAGGATTATTCAAGGTTGTTTATTTTACATTTCCCCCGGTGCATCGTGTAAATGTACATCACGCGACACAAAGGAAATCATCAGACTCGCAAATAGAACAACTGGAAAGAGCTAATTGACTTTTACGCTGGGACACACAGACCTTCGAGCTTGCAATATTGACATACAAGTTGTCCTAAAAAGAGGGGATGCACCGATAAGCTGTTAGTCAAATGAGTTTCACCCTCTAATGACTAGGCTTTCAGCACTAGAGATGTGTTGTTCAGTGGAAAAGAACAAATGATTTATTTAGACCCTATATATTGTGCTTTTACCTACTGCTGATTTGCTCACTGAGTTCACTCCAAAGCCACCCGCTCCCCTCCACAAATAGCACATTGTAGCATCTGCACACTCACAGCACAGTGACAAACATTTTACTTTCCTGAATAATTGAAAAGGCATGTCTGCTAACTCCAATAGAATTTACAACCAAACAGTAAATATTTGTCTGCGTTTGTTGTGTATCCCCTTAAAAGTGTATTTCTGACTTTGAATTATTTACTGCGCGTCACTCTGCACTTTTGAACAGCACTCTCCCGACCTCCATAAAGCAAAGCCTTTGGGATTCAATGTCTCTATAGAGCTCTGTTCTAGAATTCTCTGCTGGCCCATCATTAAAAGGACTGAGACGTGCTCCCCGTGGATGCCTCCTGTATTATTATCCCCATATAAGGAGTCACATTTAACAATTGTATGCCTTTTTCATGAGGACATTGTTTGGTGCTCAATTATTGATAGCGTACAAACTGCAAACGCCTCCATCAAGGTTTAACGCGGCTTTAGCGGTTTCGGTGATCTAAAGGGTTCTGTGGGCAGACACAACGGAAGGCCAGAACTCAGAACACTAGGGATTTACTGTCATTTCGTGAACAGGCAAGGGCGTAGGTTCCTGGTAGAGACATGCACCTACCTTTTTTTTTTTTTTATGTGATTTTTGTCTCTACCACTTTCACGTTAAATTAAGTAGGCTACATCAGCTGAGAGGAAAAACCATGACTAAAAGCATGTTTCCAGGAGGACCATGCAGAATCTGTGGCCAATTGATGGAACTGTAGAGGTGTCCTGTTCTCGGTAGAACGAGGGCTGAGATTTGTTTATGTTGGCTACGCAAGCTGGGTAGGCATCCACCCACTTTGAAAGCTAGAGCGGACATTCTTTCACACAAACATATAATAATATAGATAGACATAGGTAGACATTCAGGTATATTTTCAACACAAGGTGAGTGATTATTCAATGTGTTCATTCTTTTCCCCTTGATGTCTTGTAGCATGTAGCTATGTCGGAAGATTATTTAAAGGACACCTGATACGCCCATAACAACTTTGCAGAAATAAAACAAACAAGTGCCCTTAAAGTAAGTGAGATACGAAAAATCAGCCAAAAAACATTGAAACAGTATTCTTAAACAGTTTTTCCATTTTTGTCAATGGGAGTTTTCTAATGGGAACCAATACGAAAGAGAGAGGAGTTTGGGAAAATGCTAATAAAATGGTGTGTACATGTGTGGTGGCTGGATGCTCTGATGTGGCAAGTACGGAAAGTGTCCACTGGTTACTGGGGGAAATGGATGCAATGCACCACGTGTAAGTGATTGGTGAGAGATATGAAACATGTTGATTGTTTTGAACAATACCAGGACTGATTGGAAATTGTGGAATAGAGAAGACCTACAATATTACAGTAGACCAGCTCTTAAAATGTTAGTTCACCCAAAATGTATTTAAATATATATATATTCTTTCCCTTTCAATACGATGTACTACACAAATGCACAGATTACAGACGAATGCACAAAAATGAACAATGACTGCACAAATGTCTATCGTGGAGTCCAAAAATAACAGCAGTCTAAGCCACATGAGCCTCAAGGACTATTTGTGTTGTTTTTCTCTGTATCCCACCATTTTCCAGGAGTTCATCTCGACCGCCTTTTAAGGGGTCAGGGAATAATTTTCCAGCCTCCCACATTGGCTCCAATGGTTTTCTGTTTTTTTGATTCCCTCTGGAAAATGCCAATTGTGAAGCGCTGTGTGACAACCTGTTTGTAAATGGCGCTATACAAAAATAAAGATTGATTGATTGATTGATATGTACCCACAAGTAGCTTCAAGCGGAAGACCAAAATTACCTAAAAGTGTTTTAATGAGTCTGGGAAATTCCATTCCATAATTTTTATGATAATCAAACTCCCTTATAACTTATTACACCCAAATGCACACGCTAAACATTGCTCTCATATAAACTCTCCCATCACTAAAAGTTGTAAATCTTTGCTTTAAAAAATCATGTTTCATTTCAGCTAAAAGAAAATCATGTGTGAATGCCGTATTTGGATGCATAAATAGTTTTTGTCATACCTTCTCACCATGTTTACGTTCAACTCACTTCCTCACTGTGTGTTTGAGGCAGTCTCCTCGGGGCAGAGATGTGTGTATCAACTCATTTCACTTAGTGAATGAGAGCCAAGGTTGTTTTGCTCACAGAAAAATTTTTCTTCCCCATAATCTGTATATTTAATGAGATTTCAACTGACGCACAGAAGCGCCAACCGTGCGTACCTGTATCCAGCCACTGAATGTGGGCTTTGGGGTTTAACATCTGAACAGATTTAAATATTGATTGGTTGTATACATGAAAGCCATTGTTATGATTAGATTGTTCAGGTTTTAAGCTTTCAAACGAGCTCTCACTGGCTTCTCATGGTTACTGTTGGGCTGAGATAAGTCTAAGCATACAGTGATGCTTGAAACTTGTGCAATCACACAAATATAGAGTTTTTACCATTAAATCTAATTATAACCAGTCTTTTCTTAACTGAAATAAAAAGTCAATATTTACCAATTTCATAAATTTTTAGAGGAAATTGTGCATATAGTAGAGTCAAAATATGGAAGAAATAATTAGTGAAGGTGCAAAAATAAGTGAAACTCCTGTTTCCTTAGTTAAATCAAGGTAGAATCCGGTGGGTATATAATTGGACACCAAGTTAACCAATCAAAGGTCGGATCTTTGGGAAATAGTTTTGGCGGCACTCTCATAAATACAGGTAAGAAACCTGGACAGTTTGGTATTACCCATATAAGTGAATGCAAAACACATCATGCTGGGATCAAAGGAGACCTCAGATGACCTCAGGAAGAGAGTAGTGAGTGCGCATCAGTCTGGAGAAGGATGTAAAATCATATCAAAAAGGTGATATCCCTTTATTTGGGATATATTCATTAAGAATTGAGGTTTAGATAAAGATTTTTTAGGGTTATTTTTTTAAATATATGAAAATAATGACCACCCCCTGTAGGGTTCACAAACTTTCAAGCATCACTGTATATGACCAGCAAATCTTTGCTAAAAATCACAAAAGCACTGTGTATGCATGTGAAAAGTGGAACACACACCACTGCTGGGTTCTGGGTCATTTGTTCTGGGTCAAAATAAGTAATCATTTATACTTCATGATGGCAGCAAGTCACCATCGTTTTGGTGTCTTAGAAGAGGTTTTTTAAGACACATGCTGGCTTGTTTTTGGAGGGTTATTAGTATGCCTTGAGTGTCGACTCAGATGACGCATATGACAACGCTCTCCATGTTGCTGTTGTTATCATGATTATCTGTTTTGATCCACCTGGAAATCATTCTGGCTAACAAGGTTCTGGCTGAATAGACACAATTACCTGATGATGCAGTAACCACAAAAAACCAACACCAACACCAAACCCAACACCGCTTACACACACACTTGTCAAACTGTCTGTGAAAAGAGTGTTAAAAACATTTTCACAGATAGTTTGACAAGTTTAGCAATGACCAAAGTCAAACACAGTTTGTAAAAAGAAACAAAAACATTAAAACTTGCATTCATTGGTCAAAAGCTAGGGACAAATGCTGATTGAATTCAGGCCTTAGTCTACTTCTATAACATGGTGTTGAGCGGGGGTCCCCAGCCATGGTGCTGGAGGGCCGCAGAGTCTGCTGGTTTGTCTTGTTACTCAGCATTTACTTGATCAATTTAAAGCAATTAAATCAACAAAAATGGTCAACTACACCCACCTTGTTTCTTGGGCCTGAATTAGTTGCGGATTCAAAAAATATAATAAATCTGTGGCTGTCCAGGGCCAGGACTGGGGACTCCCGATGAGGAGAAACAGAACACCAGTGCCAGCTAGATCCACTCTACATTTAATGCACACACTCCTATGTTCATCGCCTTGTCACTCCTCCACAAAATGGCATTCGGGTCTGGATATCCGGGCCCCAGGTGTTAAATACTGTCCCATCTGTGTCAGATATCAAGTTGTCCTGCAGCTTAAGGAACAGTGTGCTGAAAGGTGCCGCTAAGGTCAACAACATAACTTCAAGTGAGATTGACTTTGAAAAAAGTAATCCATCAAAGGGAATTCCTTGCTTTCTTTATTCTCCTGCCTGGATACAGTAGATATGGCCCTTTTCTCAGATTGACAGAGTTTACAAGATGTGCAAAAGCTATATCCTCATATGTAATATTTCCAAAATGGAAAGGGCTGTAGCTTATCCATATTTCCTCATGACAAAATGCACTGCATCCCCTATGTGCTAGCATGCTATCACACTTGAATGAGCAGAAATATGACATGTAATTGTAGATGTGATGTGAGTATGTACAAATGTAAAGACTTTTAGTTTGGTGTTATACAATAATAGGCCACACACTCCATGAAGGGGAGCACTTCTGACTTAAAAAAATATAATGTTTCAGATTTTCTCCCATTTTCTCCCAATTTAGTAGCCAATTACATCTTCTATTTTTCATGTCAATCCCCTCGTATAGTGAGTTCACTGCCGTAGCTCTGTGACCGTTACTGACAAAGGTGAAGTATTGTCTCCCTCGAGATGGCACTCGCCAGGTTGTTGACCGTAACTCCGGTCTACTACAGAGCCACTCCTGTGCGCAGAAAACTTCCTGATGGCTTCCCTCGGTGGCACTCCTGGCCAGAGCCAACTCTGGCGCGGCCGGTGCGATTGAGCGCCGGTTGCAGTGGCCAGCGTCAAACGTTATAACCACTAGACCACCCGGGAGGCCTGAAGGGGAGCACTTCTGACTTTTTTGAATACCTTTTTTGGTAACTCCAGTTAAAATGAAGATATTGGATCTGCATTACATTTTCTAGCATGAGGTTGATGTGGGAAGAGGGAATGGGTATGATGTGGTTTCGGTATGTTATTTATTCTTATGTTTTTGTGTGTGCACAGACACCCAACGCTAGTGTAATTCTCTTCAGCACTTAATATATTAAAATTTCATGAGGAGCCAGGTAAGAACCAGGTAAGAGGGTTGTCAAGCCAGGTAAGAGGGTTGTCAGGAGTAATCCTGTTGCTGAGTTCATCTGGGGACATATGCAAATCAGGTGTCCATTATGTTGTCAAATTACATATCTGTAATGCTATTAAGTTATTACATGCTTTTTTTATCAACTCCCTTTTTGAATATTAATATCATGAGTACACCATTGATGTGCATGTTTTAAGATTTAGGGTCTTATTTTTTTAGTTTTTTGAAATGTACTTATTTTTGTTTCTGTTTTTTGTGGTGTTGCTATTATACAGATACATAAACTTTATCAGGGACTCATTAGACAGTATTTTTGTTACTTTTGTGTTGGTGCATTCAGTTTTTACTGTTTGTTCTTCAGTGGTCTATATTTGTCATTTGCATAATTATAGATCATTTTAGAATAGGTTGTTGAAAAGTTTCTGATTGTGTTTAATTGAAAATTAAAAGGTATATAAATTGAATAATTTGAAAGATAATTGATAAGTTGAAACATTCCATTGCGTGTACATTAGCATTGAGTGTTTGTAAGGCGTAAAATCTATGATTGTGTTTTGATTATTGAGAACATTTCAAGCAAACACAGATCACGGTGACTCTGCTTACACCAGCACTCAGGTATACACAACATCAATGTTCTTCCACGTATACAGACATTGTATGTTGTTTGCCTTTAAAGTGTCCATTTTTTTGGCCTATTAATTTGCCTTTGAGCACCATCTTTCCACTACCTGCCATTTTTTTACAAATATTTCTTAGCATTCATAAACATTTTCATTACATATCAGCTTAATGATCAGTTTGTCCTAAAATATACAGGCATGGTTTCTATTTTAGGGCCTGGGGTCCAGTGGTTAACAGCTTTGATGTCATGAAGCAGAATATAACAAATTTTGTTAAATGGATTAAAGAAGATATTTCACACAAATAGATAAGTATTCACAAAGCAATTAACCCAGATTTAAACCTTTGAGGTATTACGCATACTATTCTTAATATGCTACTTTAAACTGATCCAATGGACTGGTGAGATCATACTGAATTTATTGAATCACAAAGTTAAATTTTTTATATTAACATGAAAGTGGGGGGGGGATATAAACCAAAATCCTGCACCCATCTGTTGGTTCATGATTTTGCTCACGTGAGTGGCTTTTATGGAGACAGACAACAGTGATCTTGGAGTGACTCCACACCCAGGTAATTAATGAGTAAATTAAATACATTGACTTACTTATCAAAGCTTGGAGCAACAACAAATGAAAACACATCAAATTAAACAATGTGACATTGTCAGTAAAAAGAAAACCTGAGCAAATGAAAGCAGCCTCCTAAAAGGCAAGGGAAGGAGAAACAACAAAGATATTGATGCCAAATTTAATATTTCAATTGCAATGCCCCCACACTTACTTTTACAATCCTCCATCTACTATTGATCCACATACACTTACTCTGTGGGCAAATTCCACAGAATGACTGTTCATCACACGCAATCCAACAATGTAATAATTGAATCAAATGATTAAATTAAGCAATCGGTGGCAGACAATGTTGGGCAATCATTGCCAGAATTACAAACTGGTGTATTCCTAAAGGTGATGTGTTCATACATCAGAATATATCCTCAGGATATATACGCATGCCTGGGGTGGTGATGTGGCACGAGGCAGAAAGCCAAGTGCAGTTCCCACCACAGAAGTGCATGTAGTATATCCTGAGAATGCACAGACGTAGTGGTTTATTACACTTTTATCATAGCTACATGGCACAAAACCAATTAAATGCAAAAGTATAAAAAATTATTAATAATATATATTTATATAATATAGTTCATCATTTGCTCTGGTTTAGGAAGAGCTGAAGTGTACATTACTTGTACAGTAGATGGCAGCAATGTACCAAAAAGACCAACCAGCAAACAAAATAAAATGTGAGATCTTGGGCAAACTGTTATATAATAAATATAAACTGATATTTATTCCAGTCATATCAAGTCTATAACCTGAGTCAAGATTAGTTCAAAGTAGCAATGAAGGGGAAGATGAAAAAAAAGTACGTTAACAGCGACAGCGTTAGTTCGTTAGCTAATATGAATAGCCAAACTTAACAAGCTTGTAAGCTAGCTAAGTACAGTTCGTTAATGTAGCAAGCTAACTTAGCTGCCATGTCCATTTGAATTTGGAATCTCATCATATCAATGAGAACAAACTTCCTTTTAGAAGCATTTTTCCCCAAAAAGATATTTCACAATTATCCACACACCCCATGATTTTAAATAACATTTTAAAAAATACATCTGTATTAACATGTCATTTTCGATAGTGTTGTATGAGGTTAGTGAACATGTTTAAGATCATTCAAATTCTTCGACCTGTGCTTGTGGGCTGCCTCCTTCAATAAAAGCCAGATATTTTTCATTGCGGTTCAAGTCTGGAGACTGAGATGGCCATTTAGATGACCAAAACAGATGACCAATTCTGTGGTCAATTAATGAATACTAAAAATATATTCATAGAATATATGAATATGAAGGCCACGGATAGAACATCTAAGAAAGTCCCTGGCACACTTACTTTGATGTTGAGGTAAAAAAGCGTAATTACTTGGGAATATCCAAAAGGAAAAGTTAAAATGACCGATGCAGCAAACTATAGCTCAGGTGCATCAGCTTACAACGCCTTCACCGGGGCATAGCCCCACAATTCACAGCAGACATAGGTATTTATGCACTTTTTGTGAATTGATGTCAGGACGTCATTAAATCAGTATCAATCCATGACACATTGATCAGGAAAGCCTCTTTACCGTGGCAGATTTCTTTCTTTGTCTGCAATTTATTTCTAATGCTCAGTTGAGGACATCCGTCTATAATAGAGAATAATAGACTCTCTTACAAGCATCTCTTTCTGATTATGAAATATAAAAATAATAATTTCACGCCAGGCAACTGATCAAGTCACAAAACTGCCCTCTGATTTTGGAGGGAAATAATAAATGCATACCGTATCAACTAACTCACAAGTAATTTGTAATTAGCATTTACATCCATACGTGCAAATTACTGGCACAAACTGCTTTCCTATGATTAGGCTTCACTGATACTTCTGCTTCAGGCAATGCAGAGAATTGAAAGATCACAAACGCCAATCAAAATCAATCTGCAAAAAACGAAAACATTACGTACACGTTATAATCTTATTTATCCTTCCTCTTGTGTTCGAGTCAAATCTGACTGCTTTACAACTTTCCTAAATCATAAATACTGTGCTTTTCATCTGATTGCCTCAAGACCGTATGTTTTCCTCCACACTAGGCATTTGAACATATAAAATTGCTGATCACCACTTTCATTGTATTTTCAGTAGTTTAGTCAACTTTGTCACACCTGCGGTGTTCCGCACACACGCACACAACCCCTCCTTCCTGCACACACACACAGAGGGGGGTTGGTTCTCAATGTGATTATGTGCCCACGCCCCCACATGAACCACACCTTCCAGACTAAACAATTTGGTGTTAGTTACGGGAACCTATCTCTTTCTTGTGCTTATGTGCCCATCCCCCCACATGAACCACACATTCCAGCCCAATCCCCACAGACCCTACAGCTTTCTTTGAACTCTGTGACACAATGAGTCTAGCCTGTAGCAATGTATCCATTTTATTGGCCATCTTCTCACAGACCCCACTATAGCCACCCGTATTCATTGCAGCTTTCTTTGTGCCCTGCAGAAAATCCGAGGGCGCATTTTACTCTGTCGAACACAATGTGGCCCAGTAAGTTTTCTGACTGTGGAAAAAGTTTGGACACCCCTGGTGTAGGCGAATGTTAATAAATAACACAATTTGGTGGCGAACACTATTATAAGGAGGGGTGCAACGAACAGTTTAAATTTGAATAGTATTAAAGACTTGAAGAGAATATATCAACACTCTAGCTTGTGGCAGAGAGCTTGACCTCTGTTTCAGAGTGTATAAGATAATATCAACATCGGTTTTTCTGGCTTCAGTCTCTGCCAGCATTTAAAAATACACTGCAGCCTCAGAGACTAGAAACCCAGAGTTATGGATTGACCAATCAACCGAATCGGATATGAAACCGGACTTGGCATATGTAATTACACCTCATCAAGCTTCGTATTGTCACTGATGCAAATAGGCATTAAACAAAGACGAGTCACACTTTAAGAGGAAATAAGAGGCATGGCACATGATCGAACAGAACAAAATCAAAAGGGTCAACAAAAGAGGGCAAAAATAGTGGCTTACTGAAAAGGTGTATTATTTTGAATGCCGACATATTAAAGAAAAATAATAATGAGCTCCTGATTGCTGCTGGATTGATTTATTGGTTTTTATCCTTTTTTTGTCTATATAAAACGACAGTAGCCTGTTTAAAAACAATTGTATCTGCAAGTACAGATACAGAAAAGTAAATAATGACTACAATCCATACAGGATTTGGTGTATTTTAACATTGCTATCAAAGTTACAAACAAATGTACAAACATTTCAGAGTTCACAAACAAACCCAATTTCCGACACATTCATATCTCGTAGGTTGAAGTGTATATCAGTAACTGTGTAAAAGTGCGGTCAAGGCTGGCGAGATGGACACTACCTACCTTCTGAAAATCCACCATGGAGAATATTATTAAACTGTGTGTGATTGTTAATTTGCCTTTCATTCACAACACATTTTCCGCATAATGGAGTCAATGAACACTGCAGCTGACTGATCAGATGGGGGTGGCCAAGGGTTTCAGCAATGTTGCTTCTCGCTGTAACAATAAACACAATTAGAAGAGGAAAGGGCCGCTTTGTGATAGCAAGTGCCATGGAAGTACAACATGTTGCAGTAAATAGGCAAGAATAGATAGTGTAGTCAGAGACAAGTGTCTGGATCTATTCTGTTCCAATGCCTTAGTGTTAATGCACTAAACATTATATATTGTGATTTATGACAGATGACAATTGCTCAAATGTTTTAATCTTCCATAGACATTCATAGTTTATGGCAATGAATGAGTTTTTATATTTTATACATTTTCAGATTGGTTATTTATCATATTATTTCTTATTAGAAGATGTGTTATGTATTGGGATTTTATCAATTATTTACACTATCCTACTGGCAACATCCTATAGCCCCTGTTTTATAAACATTTGAACAAACGATATTTTGTAAACTTAAAAAAGTGACATTGACATGAACATTATTTATACAGTGTGTCGGGGAGGCGTATTTTAGCCATCCTGCGCAGGCAGACAGAGTGGGGCCATGTTTATGGCTCTGTGAGTGAAGCCAGGGCAGTTGGGTATGATTGGCCTCTTCACTTGGTAGCAATGCTCTTGAGCATATTATGCCTCCTCAAACATCAGCTCAACCAACATCTTGGTATAAATGAAGCTGGCTTCACCAGGCCCTAGTGATGTTTGATATCGCCACAATTCTCAACATGAGAGGAGCATATCAATGTCAAGCTTGGAAATATATCTTGTGGTAGTATGTGACCCAAAACAAAAATTGAAAAAGGGCTTGTGCAGGACTCTCCCCCCAAATTGTAAATTATGGGCTAAGAAGGGAGTGAGCCAACAGGGAGTGAGGTGTACTTAATTTGAAACACCTTACGTGTACACAAGTCGACTCCAATCAAATAATTATGTGACCACTGAAGACAATTGATTGCACCAGAGTTTATTTAGGTGTGTTTTAGAAAAAGGGGTGAATACCTATGCAATCAATTATTGTCTGTTTTTTATTTGTAATTAACTAATAAAAAGGTTTTTTTATTTGACATTATAGAGTATTTTGTGTTGATCAGTGGTAATACATCCCAGTTAAATCCATTTTGATTCCATGAAGTAAGAAAATAAAATGTGAAAAATGCCAAAGGGGTGAATACTTTTTATACCCACTGCATGTTAAAGTAGGCAACCATTTCCTTTTCATGTTAACAGCAATTGTTCATTAGAACAATTCAAACCAATGTTGAAAGCCTTGAATTGCTTAGCCTAGCCTATACGGTTTCATCTGATAGCCTATTTATTTTTGCGCTCAAGGAAATATTGGTAAATGGATCTGTCAATATTTGTGTAGACCTACAACAGTAACTATATACTTAGTTGAACTTGCTGAACCCATAAAGAACTTGGAGGAAGCACATGAACGAAGCAAGGGGAGTTCAGGTGCAGCCAAAAATCACAGGAACATCAGGAGGGATCTGCGCTACTCTTGCACATTTAAAAATAAATAAAACTAATTCTTTTAGACGACTTTTATATGAGAAAAAAAAGAGAGTCACGCCTACCTTAATTTAGCCTATCCTATGTCTCACATAGTCTTTGCAGTGCCCAGAGATGAAATAAATAATTGCAGATGTTTTATTTTTTAAGACATTGGATGTGCTCTCCTACCATTAGAATCCCAATAATGTCCTGGGTCAACTTGACTGAGCGAACAGTACCAAAGGGTCCAAAAAGTGAACATAACATAAGGGTTAAAATCATCATGTATTTTTGAAATCATCAATGCTGCTACATAAATCGCACCCATTCATTAGTCCATTTAGTGAATTGTCCATTTGGGGCAGCTCCTCATTTTGTTACACTTATATTGAAAGATAGATATAAGGCTTGTTCACCTGCGGACTTTGGATGCTGTTATAATTAGGGTTAATGGTCTTGAGATTGAAGTTGAAATCGGTTTTGCTCACTAATTTCTTTTCGATCTGGCTTACAAGAGTGTATGTGCAGCAGACCACAGGACAAAGAGCTGGTGAACCTCTGTTTGCGTTCTAGCCTTCCATGCATTAGCCATATTTGTATTTGTATTTTTAACTTTTTGTTTTTGCTTTTGCTTTTGTTCCCCCATTTCCTCCCAATTTTTAGTAGCCAATTATACCCTCTTTTTCATGTCATTTACATTTTACATTTTAGGCATTTAGCAGACGCTCTTATCCAGAGCGACTTACAAGATGTGCATAAGTACATAGTAGTACATAGACGCCACAGTTGCAGTCTTTATCGCTGTGCTGCTTTTTGTCCTCCCCTCCAAAGCACCATGGCTCAGCTTTGATACAGGTCAGCCACACCTTACATTTACATTTAACATTTTAGGCACTTAGCAGACGTTCTTATCCAGAGCGACTTACACAGTTTACATTTCTTCACATTCAATCCATTTATACAGCTGGATATTTTACTAAAGCAATTCAGGTTAAGTACCTTGCTCAAGGGTACAACAGCAGTGCCCCACCTGGGAATTGAACCTGCCACCTCTGAGTTACAAGCCCAGCTCCCTAACCATTACACCACACTGCCAGCCATTAATGTCAATTATCCTCCCCTCATATGAAAGCTCACTGCCGTAGTCCTGAGACCGGTAGTGAGCGCTGCACTGCCTCCTCCGATCCAGCACCTGCCAAGCCATCACCGGAACACACAGGACCACTCATATATGCAGCGAGCTCATATTGGCTTCCCTCCCCTCTCCCTGGGGGTGGTTAGCCAATTACCGCCCCCTAGTGGTACTCCCGGTCAGAGCCGATCTGGTGCGACCTGGTGGAATCGAACCCGGTTGCAATGGGCAACGTTGGGCGTTCTTACCGCTACATTAACTATTTTTTACATTTACGAGAGAATTTACAGATTCCCCATCACACCAGTGAATCTACAGATTTCCATGCATGACAGGGAATGTATTCCCTGGGGAATCTATACATTTCACAATTTTACACATTCACATAACATAAACATTGTTGATGATATAAATACAAAATGTATTAGTATATAGTCACTTCAAAGAGTGACTATATACTAAAGTGTTTGAATTACCTGTGATGGATTTAATATTATACGTTTTGTTCATGCTACCATTTTCCCATTACCAACCTATTATGGAAGTGTTCTTTGCAATTCTGTGTATATTTCCAGTAAATCTCTGAACATTTTTAGTGGAAAGGATTGCAGTGGCATACTCTATATCCAGTCAATTATAATGCATACAGTATCCTTCCCATGTATAATGGCAATACCATTATTCTCTTCAGCGTTCTTGGATTCAGTATATACCCAACAACATTTGCTTCAGTATCACTGTGAAGTTCTGAATTAAATCTCTATATAACCCAAAATGTCAATCTAACAAGGGCAGGCACTCATAACACTTATACAATGGATTGCATAAATGGATGATTGTATGTAAAGAAATGTAAAGTCTGTAAGTTGCTCTGGATAATAGTGTCTGCTGAATGCCTGTAATGTAATGTAATGTAACCTACAGGGCACAAATATTCAACTTAATATTTTTTTTTTTCAAACAAAGCAAACAAATTCAGCAACAGACAAACATTTGTTGTTTTGGTGTTTGTCTGTGGGGAATGTGACATGTAATTTCACAGTTTTTTGTTCATGGGTCACTACAGGATGGGATGTGTGGGTTTTTGCTAGTGTGGCAGTGGATTCTAAATTCTACCCCCTAAGTTTGTATATATTGAGTGATATGAGTATATACTTTGTTCAACCTTACTGCCTTTTTTATATAAAGCAGTAACTCTGCTTTATGACTATACCTGTTACAGAAGAGTAACAGGTATAGTCATAACAAGATTAGAGGTAGAAAGTGTCAGGCAATGTAAAACAATCTACCAGTGTTGGGCAGCTACTTCAAATAATTTTATTAAAAATGTAATGTATTATTAATAAAAATCAACTGAATGTATTGATATTTAGTGTATTATGTATAAAAACTCCCATTCCCATGACACAGAATAATAAAGTGTAATTAGTGCTTCTTAGTTGTATTTAATATAGTCCAACAAGTATTTATACAGTTTAGATATTTCAGTAGTGTAATGCATATGTGATTTAATGAATTGTTGCTATAAACAGTGATTACTAGTCAGAAATGTGAATAAATTCCCAATACAGTGTAATTTCACCTGCTTCTTTTTTTAGTTGTTTGCATTTAATATAGTCTGCATTGACAATGGTCTATTTATAAAACAGCTTTGATCTTTGATTCTATAATACTGTACTTATTTTTTAAATCTAGGGTTTGAACTTTGAGGTGTTTAAACAAGATGTGATTTAATGCCTGTCTGATTATAAAGTTGTGGTATTTTACAGTGATTATAATAATTGTAAAAAATAAAGTGAATATTAATTCACAATATCTGTATCTTTTTAATTGCCATTTTCTCAAAATGAGTTTTTTTCAATACTCTGAACCAGAAATCTCAACTTCAAGAGCACTTACCTGAACAGAACCTTCCATTTTCACTATTCACTATTCTATTACAGAAGGATGTGGTCATAAGGTGCTAACTGTTCTTAAAAACATGCTGAAAATGCATGTTTAATACCTGTACATAGTATTTTTTGACTTATCCAAAATCGGTTCTGTAAATACTTACTTGTCTCTAATAAGTCATCAAAATGTCTCTAATAAGTGGTCAATATTGATTTTTTTTATTTTGTATCTGGCTTTATCCAATATCTAGACTTTAGTTTTTTAAATATATGCAAATGCATGCATATTTAATGAGATTCTGCCTCATTTGCATATTTAAATATACACTTATATATTTTTTCCACTAATGATGTAAGTAATCAACTGGCAAAGTGCCATGGTGATATCTTTTCGTTTTTTATTTTATTTCCCTATTCACCTGCAGTGTCTCGCCTTAAATTATTTATTCATAATACATTAACTTTAACTTTTAATTTTTATGAACTTTTATGCACCATAATAATTCATAGTAAATCCTGTAAGTGGGGTGAATGTAAATGTATGATATTCACTATAGCAAAACTGCAGATATGAGACAAAACTATTGTGCTTAATATACGTAGTATCCCTAGTCAAACAGTTTGAGATTGAAAATGTAGCTGTTTAATACTCCTGAATTATCACTTAGCACCTCCACAAAAAGGTGTATCGGGGAAATGGGAAATGTGAGCGAGCTAATTAGTTTAAATGTTTGGAAAGGAAGCTAATGGTATTGAATTTATGAGTTTGAAATGTGGTAAACCAGTGACTCTGGTCATATGTGGAGAGAGATTATTCCAGTGGGGAGAGATAAGAGGGAAATACATTATTTAAGCTGTAGTGGTACTGCTTGTAATTAGTCTCCCTGCGATATTTCACACACCCACACCGGATCCTGTTCTCATGTAGATTATTAGAATCCACAGACACTAAGGAAGGGGCTATGCTAGAGTCTACTTTTGTGATCCATTTGACAAGGGCTGGCAGGGGTACACAATAAGGTAGAGAATATAAAAATATCCAAACTTTCTCATCAGAGTCTCAATTTCAGGGATGTCAACTCAATTGTCACAGGGCTGTGCGCATGCTAATTTTCATTCGACCCAATTGTTTAATTGCTCATATGTTTAAAACTGATATCATTGGAATGTATCGGAGATACTTCTTGTGCATGAGGCACAAACGCAATCTTGTGGGTGAATTCTGAGCTGCGTTTTCTGCTGGTCAAATATTCAGAGACACACAGGGCCCTATTTTGGTGAATTAGGATGGTGTCGGTAATGCAGACGCAAAGCGAAGACAGCTTTAGGGCGTGTCTAATGCAATTTCGGTAATTTCGTGATTTAGGACGATAGCGCACCTCCGGCACTTTTGTAAAAGAGGTTGGATTAACTTTTAAAAAATACATGTGGGTGTGGTGGGGGTTTGGTTTCATAATGACCAATCAGAACACCTATTTTCTATCCCTTTAAATACCAGTGCGCTAACGCTATAGCAAATTGGCAATTTCCTCCAGGAGCGCTTCTCATCAATGTTTCTTTTCTTCTAACTTAATGCAATTGGAGAGCAATAAATAAAAAACTCACAACTGCAACTAGGCCTGTTTCATTTATGTTCGTCATGCAGTAGGCCTACATGCATCATTCTGGAGTGTGCATCACAAACCACCTGGATATTAATGGAGTGGACCCCCTTCCGATTCACATAAATTATACCGTGATCAGATGGTGCGCGCAACTGCACATGTGCAGTCAATGGCACCCAAAACCCCAGGGAATCCACATTGCGTATAAAAATCCTGTTTAGTTCTCTGCTGGCTGTCGGGTGTAGGAAAAGTAATAAACTAATTTGCATGTTGGACAAGACTGGAAGAAACTGCATGTACAGCAGAACTGATAGCCGTCTGGCCAACACCAGCTACCAAACCCAGGGTATCGCCTTCAGCGTCCAATTATGTACTCTATTTTCTGTAGTGCAAATGGAAAGTAAAACCCTTTCACATAAGAAAAACAATGCAAACATATATTTATTTAACAGGTGTATCTTACTGAACGGTAGCGATGGATGGCCTGCTGGCTTCAGTCTTTCATGTCCGCGCACACAAGCTGTGGTGAAATAGTTTTTAACTTAATTGATTATGCTTGCAAGTTACCCATGGATTGGACGATTTGCCTCAACGTGGGGGGAAATTCACAATATTCACAAAACATTCTCATGTGATTTCAGATAAACTTACGTTCATATGTGCGCATCAATAAAGTCACCAAATTCCACAGAGCACCAGCATTTACGCTAAGAGGTGGTCTAGTTGGACGTTAATGCAAACTCATTATTTGACACCAAGCTTGCATAGCGCCAAACTGTTTTCATTGTCACACCCCCTATTGCGCTGCCCAACCCATAGTCGTGCAAACGCCTTCATTGCGCACCACAAAATACCAAACTCGGTGGAGATGGGAAATATTCAGTTTGCGACAGACGAAACTGGCAATTCGCCTGTGCTAGGGCATAACGCCGCTTAGCGCCGGCACGAAAATAGGGCCTATTGTGTGAATGCTTGAAAGAGTAAGCAGTACATAGTCCAGAATACGGATGAAAAACCAACATGCTTGTGCCCTCCAGGGAATGAGTTTCAAACTCCCTTTTTGGTTTAAATTCAAATCATTGCAGAGCTAGATATTTCTGGTTTGATTTATGGTGTGTGCAAAAATCACTAAAAGTTCATTGAGATATGAAGACAATTATGAGACGAGTATTGTCTCCTGGGTCACCCTGTCACACTGCACTCTGCAGAGACAGTGTTTACACAGATATTAACTCTATATGATCATCCCCTGGTGTCCCCATTGTTTATAACAGTAAAAAATATGACAATCCCATGTAAAAGAGATGGTGTGATGTTCTGATAATATTGTGACGTAATAAGGGAGTATTGGACATGACATTCAAAGAATATGAAATACTTATGTAAATTACAGACTGAATTATTATGAATTTAACTGGGTCTGTAAATGTTAGTTAAATTCAAATAATTATTTGTACATAGGTGAATATTTTGCAAGTCGGTACATATGGAAAATTGGTATGGCTTTATGTTATAGCATAGTTATTACAGTTTAATAAGCCATACATAACTGCATTGTAGATCATTAAAAATGCATTGTTATGGCTACTTGTGCTTAAAAGATTTTTTGCAATACAATACAGTTGATGCAGAACCTGATTCCCCGTTTTTCATGTCACTCCTCAGTTGACTGTAGCTCAATCGTGGTATTTGAAAACAAATTCAACTTGGAGCAGGTACCGACCGATGTATTGATTGTTTTGATTCTATATTTTTCGAGGAGATACCCCTATCCAGTGTGATTTATTCTGTATTGTATGTATTCAGATATTCAGGTATTTATCAAAGTCATTGAAATGACAAATCTTTCTCAAATTCACAATAGCAGTGTCCCTTTCTGCATTGAAACATGCAGCCATCTGCTCCGGCCCAGCTCCTGAAACAGCACTGTAGCCAATGTTTGTATAATAACCACACGCTTCAAACACTGGAATGCCCCTGGCTTAAACCCTTTCCATATTTGCATTCTTTTTCTTTCATGATGTATGTATTTACTCTTATTGTCCATGGATTGGACCATTTATATAATTGTGAGTATAAAACATGCGATGGCAGCCAAAAACAACCCACGGCTTTAAAACTACCCCAATTTGGCATGAAAATATGCACACTTGGCAACACAGCTGTTGTTTGTGTGCAAATATCAGTGAGATGCCCAATTAATCATTTTTCATTGTTATATAAAAACTTCACGTTACCTCAGAGTGTGGCGAAACACAATAATGTAATCTTAATCACCTGGTTTTTAATCAAAATTTCCCACTGTGTTATTTATTCTCCTGCATCGTATATTGCTCACAGAAATCTCATTTTTCAAGAGCAGTGCTTGCGGGAGACAATGATGAATTGAAGGGGATAGGCAAAGGAAAAAAGTAGGCGAGATATTCAGACAACTTGTTTATCATGAACTGACAGACGGACGTGATGGATGTTAGAAAGTGGCAAGCTGGCAAACATTTATTTCAGAAGAGGACGAGAGCCACACATTTTGTGGGCCCGCGATGCCCTGTAACTGAACTGGGCTCACAAACCATTCAATTAATGTTGTGCTCTGCCTCACCAAATTGGCCTTGGTGTTTCAAGGACAACGAAGCAAAAAAATAAAGCGAAAGCTAACAAATAGTTCTAAAAGTGTGTTATTCATGTCGCCAGCCATGGCTTTTCTTCCGTGTGTGCGCGTGGAATTGGAAACATATTCGTTGAGGTAAAATACCTATTTAAGCAAATTCACATGTGTGCAGGCCTTGCATCCACAAGTCTGTAGACGTCAGTAAGCTTGAAATATTCTCTCGGCAACCTGACTCTTTCCACTGACATCTAGCATAAAAAGGCTAAAATCGGAAAAAATCTGTGTGATACCCATCGAGTGCAATAGCAACTAGAGCTTTCTAAAACACTTGTTTCTGTATCTGCCGTGTCAGCAGCCTGGTTAGGCTTAAATCCGTGACTGCCAGTTCCTCTTTGCCCACTTCATTATTTAATTCAATATTATAGTGTATTAAATAAATTTATTTAAACTGATTTTCTTTGTATAGTAGTAGTATAGTCTCATAATAAAATGGTTCTCTGTGGCTCAGTTTGTAGAGCAGGGTGTTGGCAACGCTTAGGTTGTGGGTTCCATCCCCACTGGGGCCACATATAATGAAAAATGTATGCATTCACTACTGTAAGTCGCTTTGGATAAAAGCGTCTGCTAAATGGCATATATTATTATATTCCATAATCATCAATAATATCCATAATGAGGCATGAGCTTTAATTACTCTAGGAATATATGGTTACTATGTGTGGGCAAAATACAAAAGCTTGTATGTATTTATTTATTTATTAGTACAATAATACAATTGTCATGCATATACAAATGGAATTACTTTTGTAGTGTGTCAACATTGATACATAACAGCCACATAGTTACTAATGGAAAACAGAGCTGGCCAGCTGTGCAATTGCACGACTGAGTTTCCCATTAATGAATCACTAATGTGATTTTTATGTAACAATATGTTCTTTACTCACACATAATTCCAATGTTGCAACACGGGTATAAGACTAACCTAATATCAAGTGTGGCTTTAACTGAGAGCCAGACACCATGTTATCTTCATACCCAGTGCATTTCTTACTACTCGTATTCTGACAGTTGACCTGTGTGATGACAGCAAATTAATTATCTATCTATAAAGTACATATCTATCTATCTATTAATAGCATACTAGCCACTCCCTACTCCCACTGCCCTCTGAAAAGGTTGGGGAAAAATAAACCTGTTTTAAAAAAAATATCTTTATCACAGGTGTTCCCGTGGAGAGTTGGCGTAATTAATATTGACTGATTTGCACTGCAGGGACGTGTCTGCCGTAAAAGCCTGTGGCTTCTCTCCGGACTTGCATTTCAATAAGGGAGATGGTGACAGTCAATTACTTACACCCTCAAGCCATTCCGCTATGAGGCAGCTGCCTCCCCCAAGACTATCAAACTCTAGTGGTAGCTGAACGAGCTGGTGGTCTTTATTTATTTTGTGTCTTCCAGGATGGGGGGGGGGATTCTGTGTCTGTGTACCTTTGTATTATTTGCTGTGAAAAATCTTCCCTTCTCACTCCATACTTACCCTGGACGCAGATTTTTGTTGTGGATGGGAAACATGGGCTGACAGAAATGTGTTTACGTTCGCGATGGGAGTCCAACAACGAGTCAATGATGTGACAGTGCGACAACCTCGACTGAAGGCTTAACCGAGAACAAAGCCGATGCCAACGATTTGTTTCATCAGATAATAGCTTCATCAGAGTCCGCTGCAAGAGGCTATCAAAATCTCATTTTTCTCCCCTGACACAAACTGCTTTGCAAAGATTCTGAGCTCTTCAGTAATTTCACACTGTATGTACACAAATGGAAAAACGTGAACAGATAATTGAGTCTACTGCTATACAATAGAATGACTTAAATGGAGAAAATAATATGTGTAAACAATCACTTTAGTCAAAAGCTTGAGCTCTATGCTTGGTGAAATGTGCTATCCACCTCTGCATCATAGGGACAATCACTAAGACAAGTGAGTGATAAACATTTCCAAATGTCTTGGTGAAATAAACATACGTTACCCAGAAGAACTGCATACACATAGGTACACATCGGGATAAATCAAGCCCATGCATTTTCAAATTGGGCATTCGGTAACCCAAAATGTGAACCCTTCTCATGGTGCTATTTTTTCTCCACTACGAGTTTAATACAATAAAGCTGGACTGGAGTTTTCAGATTGCCCTGTCAGCAAAGATCCAAGCAAATAGACTCTTAAGGAGCACTTATGTCAAATCCAGATTTAGGTCAAGTGGGCATGGTTCCTATTCATTCCTCTTCCTACTGACCCGAAACCAATGCTCTGTGAATTTGTGTTGAGTTAATGGAAGACAATGATGCATGCATTTCATTGTTAAGACATTTGTTATCCTACTGGGCCAATAAGACCATGGGCATTCACTGGCCTTGTCTAACAGCAAGCACTGATGTTGCTAAAACCAATACCAACAGCCTAAATAAGAAACTATTTGATTAGAGTGAAACTATTCTTTATTCATTAAACAATTCTGAGTCAAAGAATGGCATTCATCTTTTATTTGTTTACAAAGACAGGCTATGTACAGTCGATCTTTAAGGTGGGGTATTGACAGCTGTTTGCGTGACCTGGTGCTTCCATGTTCGGCCAGTAGCTGTCACCTTTTCCACCTCACGTGAGTTTGCGTCCCTGGCCACTAATGTTTTGCTTTTCAAGCACAATAAGACTGCAAGCTCGACCGCACTCTGCTTCCTCAACGATGTTGCTCCTGCAATTTCTGAAATTTCTGATGTTGCTCCTGAATCTCCTTCTCTTAGCCGTTCCATTCAGGTGGACCTGGGGTCCTTGAAATGGCTTGAAACTGTTGTTCAAGCGCTAATCCCTTGATCAGCAGTTCTGCAATCTCACTGTGGTTTTCCTTTTCTCGTAGATAGAGGTAAAAAATGACATGGGTTTTATGACTAGGAATGTACATTTAATTATATCGTACTGCTTTCCATATCCAATTGCTGCTCTGAATCCCCAATAAGGAAACCATCTAAAATATAATCTTGTACTATATACTATAATTATGAAATGATAAATATAGTGATCTCCAGTTATTAGCAATTATAGTAATGTCCCGTCAAATGCCATTATGTATATAATCTCTAATTTTGTTGATGGTTTATTAAAAAGCCCATTGTGGGAGTCCAATTTTACAGAGTTTATAAATCAGTTGCTTGCTAAATAGTATTTCATGAATTATGTCAATTTGTTACAAGATTGCAAAGTAAGTCCAAGAAGATTAGCCTCTGGCACTAATCAAATAATTCTAATATCTTACAGTTTTTGAGGACATGGATGACAATGAACATGAAATATTGATAAATGAATTTCCTCCAAAAATGCTGTGAAACCATTTCAGAAGTGTGGGTAATGCATTAGCCTAGGAGCACACATCCTCACACATTTTTGACATTTTAGCACACGGATGTGCAGCAGGACATGGGCCAGCTTAGAGAGGGACTGACGAGGGTGACAGGCTAAATGAGCAATGCAGCCCCTCCCATTTAGGTGGAAAAGATGTCATAGAGGTCCCAGAGTTAGACTTTCATGTAGTCTAACAAATGGCCAAATCAGGGCTACTGCTGTTCACTGACCAGACAGTGAGGCCTGGATTTCTTTTTAACTTTGACATAAAATTAAATGCAAGTGTGACATTGTTCCTTCACAAACATTTGGGCAACTGATTGAATGTTGAACTCAGGCTTCAGATTCCAATGCCTCAGCACGTGAGACTTGGGTCAAACATGTAATTATAAATACTTTAAATCCTTAAATGTCAGTTAAGAAAATAGATATCCTGATATATAGTGGAGATTTTACCTCAGGTGCAGGGGGTGCATAAAATATTTCAATTTTCAAATCAATGTCAAAAAACATTTAAAAGAAAATGATTTCTGCCCTGTTTTAAAACCCTAAAATCGCCACTGCTGATATATCTTCAACGAAACATGTCTGTAATGAAAATGTACAATCACATGAGAAAGGAACTTTGGTCAGAATATTGGTTTGAAATTCTCAGTAATCTGCAGGATTTTTACTGATGTCTAAATGGTTATAATTGTGTGTAATCTGCAGGATTGTACTGGTGTCTTATTTGTAAGTATTTCACGTAACATATTTGAATGTCCAGCTCTGCTCTTCTAGGAATTGGATCATGCTAAGATACATCAGTTGCACATGAGTCGACAGCCTTGTCCGTGAATCTGTACTGTAAAAAGATAAGACCAAGCCTGCGGCACACCCACACCGCAATGTTGTGACCAGTGCAAAATGTTCCATATTAGAGAAGTGGTCTCCAGCTTTCCTCCTGGAGAACCACCAAGGGTTTGCTTTCTATTTCACCCTAATTCATCAGATTCTGTTGTGGTGTTACCCAGTGGAAATCAAACCAGTAACTTGTATAAGACACCTAAATTGAGCTGTATCAATGATATGTAGGTGTCGTGAATAAAAGGCTCTTGTCAGATGGTATTGTACAATGTCAAATATAAAATGGTTTTATATACTATAAATCTATGAGCAAAGCCATTTTATTTCCATTTCCAATTTATCACCAAGTAAACTAAACAGAAAATGTGTAAATCCGATGATTTACAAACAACCACTCTCCTCTGGGACCAGCTAAGGAACTTTTCTGGTCTTAAGATGAACCATACCAATTCACAGGAACAGGTAAGTAGAAGAAATATGTTTTTATATATATTTAACCCCTTCCACCCATTTATGCCCATTGAAGGTATGACATATGTCATTGAAGGTATGAAGTATGAGGGGCAAAAACGTGGTCCAGCACACAAACCAACATGTTGCTGTTGTGTCATATGAAAGGAAATATTTCAAAATGTATGCTGATCTACATCAGATCATTGAGAGAATTATACAGTTCAAGAGAATGTTCATAGAGGATGTACAGATGTAGAGGATGTACAGACAAAACATTTTATTTTTAACGTCGTAATTCCACAGTTCACCCCTCACATGCTAGCAGAGGAATAAAGATACAAATGCATGACTTGGATTCAGCAGCATGCCAGCAAAATCTGTACAAAACTGATTGAATAAGAAACTGAGGAGATATTTCGGTTTTCAGTAAAGCCATGGGGTGCTGTCCTCTCAGTGTCCCAAAAACCTCTCCAAGGTGTCCTACACACATTACACACCTTCCATTCCCTTTCTTTTGCCGGGAAACCCATGCAATTGCTATATGTAGGAAGTCAATATGGGGAACATTCTCATCTAAATTCAATTACAAATCAATTGCAAATCGAATCAAATTACAATGTAAATACAATGGACACAATAGCTGATCCATTGCCTTTCTAATAGGAAATATTATGCTTCTTGAGCATATGGCAGTAGATTTCAAATATTAATCAGAATCATCATATATATATACTACCAGCCAGTGGGGCTGTCCAGTTGCCACAAAAATAGACTTCACTCCTCTCCAAGCAGTCCCCATGCTGAGTACATAGTCACATGAGCAATATCTCAAAACAACAACACTAGTGCTTGCCCCTGTCAACACTCTGCACTGCTCAGACTGACTGCCACTCAGTCTCCCTCCTAAGATCAAGGCATAAGGAAGGAGGTAGACACCCAACACACTGACAAACATGCTCAAAAAATCTAAAATAGAGGGCGGCTCTTCAAAGCAGCCTCACTTCCATCTGGCCCACATAAGCGCTCTTTCTCTCTCTCTCTCAAAAACAACCTATAATAAACAAGTCTCTCTCTCAGACTGCCATGAGAGGCACGGACGCACTTTGCCTATGGTGTTAGCTCGCTCTCTTCAACTTTAGCAGTTACATAAATCTGATGCCCCAATGCCGAGGCATCTTGATGAAAGTGGAACCCTGCGTCCAATGAAGACTGCACACAATGCGTTGCGTGTGTGTTTGGGGGCGCCGGGTGTGTGGCTGCACTAAATCAGGAAAAAATACCCTGCAGAGAAGATTGTGATGTCCAGACAGACTGATCGATTCCCAATGAGATGTTAAAGCAGCACTTCACGACCTCACCGCCATGTTGAAGATCTAACACGGCTGATTTAACCCTGAAGGGCTCCTTACATTTGAAAGTGGGTACAACGCACTGGACTCACAACACGGGGCATGTTTGAGTTAAAGCTTGCGGAATGGGTTCTTGACGACTGTCTATAGCATCTTCTGGGTGGGACGCAATGTTCTGTGCATGTGTGGGATTGGCCTCTTCTTAAATCACATCACCAGTGATCCCGCAAAGCTTAGCCGCCAACTGAGCAATGACCGAGGTAGCAGACAGGGAAAAGTTCACATGGTTTTCTGACTTCATAAAAGCCTTTGACACCATCTGGTATCCGGGCCTTGGCAGAACAACACTGGCAAAGTAACAGGCAAGATTATACTGGAAAGGCCAACTGCCAAGAAAAACCAATGCAGCGTGAAAGTGAACAACAGGAAAGCAGACGTGTTCCTCCTGTTGGGTAAGACAAGGACGTGGCCTCGGCAACGCGCTCTTCGACATGCACCTCAGTGATGCCCGCGGTCAAGATCCCCGCATTCATGGGCTTTTTTCCCCAACTCATGCCACCGACTTGCTCCATCACTTCCACGGGAATTCAAATGATCTATAGTTCCTATTCTTAATCAGCTGATTGTGAGGCATCTCTAATTCCCTTGGGACTGTGGAGCAGACAGTCCTCTACATCAGTTCATGAAAGGTTATTTCATAAAGAACTGTTAAGGAAATAATTGCCAGAGATTGCATGGTTCATGATTGACTTCAATTAACATTGGATATAACCCCAAGGAATGAGAGATGTCCTTATGGTACACCTGACAGTTAGTTGTAATATGATATTATATAAAGGGTTCAATCCAGACAACCACAAACTGCAAAAAAACACTCAAACAGTGAGGAAAAAAGATGAACCAAAAGTTACAAGTTTAAGAGCAAAGTTGTTTGATAAGCGCTTTTTCTGTTTTTGGGGACGATGATACTGATCTAACATAAATAAATACCTAAGAACTAAGAAGCAACAGATGCTCACAATTTGCACCATTATCGGTTATTAATAGTAGAAGAATTACAGTGCAGGCATAAGGGTCCAAATTTAGACTGGGCGTTTGTGTGGATCAACTTGATTGCCTCTGACCCTAGTAACCTCACAACTCCAGTGTAAAACTGCAGTTGTGGTGAGACAACATGATTGTGAAACAACACGTTTTGAACACAACACACGCTGAATGCGCTGCTGTTATACTGCAAAGTGAGTCAATCTTCGAACAATAGGGAAAAAATGTATGCGGGCTCACACAAATGTAACTTACTAATGAATATGTCACACACTTACACCTACTTGTAAGTAGATTGTCTGTCCATGCTTTGGGAAGTGTAATTCTTACTAGGAGAAAATAATATGAAAGCTGAGAAAGCGCTCTAGGCTTTATCATCATCATTACCTATCACTCTAGGCTATTTGTCATCAGGCAATATCAACATCATATGCACAATCAATTAGCCACTGTGTGAAAACTATTCTAGGAGGTTAGTTGCTTGTTTCCTGTCAGATGAGATGAAATTGCATTCTCTATATATTATGGAACACATAGAAAGTGAGTGTCACACAGGCCAAGGTACTGTATTTGTGGTAATGTGGGAGCTCAGAAATAAAAAATAATAAGCAATACAGACAACAGAGCACACACAAACATACGATGGAATCCTCTGAGAAATGACAAGATGAAGAAAATTACACTTTACCCTACACCCAAATGCGCATGCACATGTCCACAAGCAGCACACACAGGCACAGGTTGTGGAAAACCAACATGAATGAATACATTTTCCTGCTATATGGCATTCTCTAGGGCCTGTAAACTTGATTGCTCACTGTCTCTCATCCAGTGGATTGATTGATGAGTTAAGGTGCAAAACCCTATAGATGATTGGCTATGAAATAACTGTGTACACCTCACCCTGTGTAAAGCCACAAAGCTATAGATAACTGGCCAATAAATCCTTTTACTATATGACTGAAGAGCCAGGGAGAATCCAGTTGACAGGCCTAAAGAATTTCAGTTGTGAACCGTTGTCAGAATGGCCAGTAAAACCTCCACAAGCACCTTTCCCAGCCTGCGAACCTCAGGTTGTTGTAACTGTGTTCACCTCTTTGCTGTAAATGACACTACGGAATAATAATATGGAATAACATGCCATAGTCCAAGCCATATTTGCAGCTAATTTAGTTGACATGTTAAACATCAAACTTATTTTAAATATAAGCTAATCTTAATATTTGTAAAATAAAATTTACAAATGTGTAAAATACCTACATTTTGTACATACTGTTCACTTGTATGTTCACTGTTCACTGTTCACCTGGATATTTTACAGAAGTAATTCAGGTATGTTGCAAAAGGGCACAGCATCTGGGATTTGAAACTGCAAACGCTGAGTAGCAAGCCCAGTTCTCTAACCATTATACTGCACTGCTGTAATAATCATAATCATAATAATAATCACAATAATAATCATCATTATTATTATTATTATTGCATCACAGTCACAATATTGTGGATTCAATTCACTATGTTCCATAACAAAAGTCTAGTGTATTTACATGTATCTATAGTGTATCTGTAGGTAATCAACGTTTTCATTACGTAAATGCATGACAGGTGCTTATGCTTTATCATTCACTCCAAACAAGCATGTTCCCTGCATCCTACACCCCTAGAAGTGTGGACCTTTCGCAGTGAACTCTTTGAATGGGGCTAATGATTAAGGGTTCACAAATTGATCTCTCAGAATACACTTTGAAGGGCATAGTGGCACCATCACATATCACAAGTGTCACTGCCAAGTCCATTTGTGGTGCTTTGAACTGCCTACATTTGCACTGGAGGGAGGAATTAATTCATATTCAATCAGCGTTCTCAATTTTTTCACCAGTGTTGTAGCTCACTAACTTGTTACATTTCTTTATTTCCAGAAATGGGTACCTGGTTGTCAGAGCTTTTCATCACTAGTAATGGGTGTATGAGGTGTCATGACACCAAACATGTGAGGAGCTAATATATTCTACTAGTAACTCAACTTGATTGGTTCAAATAAGTCAGTGATTGACACAGGGGTGATTGTGACCTTTAGGGGGACTCCCCAATGAAAATGTGAGATGTACACATTCAAAGCACAAGCCAAAATTTTAAATTAATTTACTGTTACATTCCCCAAAACAAAAACACCACAGTGGTGGTCCCTCTCAAAATTGAAATACCACTCTCTATCTGTGGTATTTTTAAAAATAGATATGAAGTAAAAATGTTTTTCAGAAAAGAATAACTAAACATTTTCAGGGGGGCTGAGATGAAAGACAGAAGGGCTAAAGCCCCCCTAAATAGGGTTTAAAATCACCACTGGATTGACAGCTGATATGATATATGATCTGATATATGCCATTTAGCAAATGCTTTTATCCAAAGCGACTTACAGTAGTGAATGCATACATTCCCAATGGGAATTGAACCCACAACCTAAGCGTTGTCAGCGCCATGCTCTCCCTATTGAGCCACACAGAACCACGCTCTACCTACTGAGCCACACAGAACCATGCTCTACCTACTGAGCCACACAGCTCTACCTACTGAGCCACACAGCCCCACCCATTTTTTGTGTCACGATTTGTGCCTCATTCACCCATTATTATGAATCACGGTCTATTACTGCAGCACCTGTCTCTTTTGTGTGTTTGTCACTCACTGCCCACGCTGCAACAACCTTCTAATAGAATGGTCCTCAAAATGGTTACATTTACATTACATTTAACATTTTAAGCATTTAGTAGACGCTCTTATCCAGAACGACTTACAAGATGTGCATTAATACATGGTAAGAACAATCATTGTTCACGCAAGAGATCAGTGCAGTAATACAGCGATAGACATCGTTGTTGGCAGCTGCATACTATACCGGTTGCCATATGAAAGACCATTCACATGGAACGCCCTTCTGGTTTGCAACATTTTCAATGCTCCCACTGTAAGGCTTTTTTTGTGACATTTACTGCAAGTAGCATTTTCCATAATTTAACAAACTGATCAAAGGTGCCTACCTCATTGTTGGCATTAAATGAGCACCCAATTGCCCATCTGTATCTCTTAGAGAAATCAAGGCCATGGAAACCAGAGCAATAACCAGTAAATGCAATGTGTCAGGTCTGAGATAATGGAATCTGCTGCTTTTTTATTTTTTCGGAAATTATTTTCTTTTACAAAATGGGATGGGGCACACACATTTATCAAAGCCAACTAGTCACAATTGCATATGTATAATTCAACTCTAACTATCATTCAGTATTACCTAGTATGGATCAGGCAGGATGAGGCATATCCACTATAAATGGGAAAAGTGGAAAATTCCAAACCAAACCGTTTTAAGAAAGAAATGCGGTTATATTATGAAAATGTCAGAAATAAAACTCAGCAAATTAAACAGAAATGAAGTTATAACCTTTTCCATTTCCATCCCCAGCCTGTTTATTTAGAATATGACATTTCATTTTTTTGTCTGATATTATATCCCCTGAATCTAATCTGCACTGTAACTTACTGTTGATACAGCTTTTCAAAATGAAAATTCTTTTTTTTCCAGTAAAGATATTGAAAAAGATGTTTCCTTGGCTGTGTGTTCCCATCTCCCACTCCACTCCAATTCCCTCTCCCAACTCCTGTGGTGCCTCATTAAAAAGTGTCTTCCTCTTCCTCTTCCTGTTCATCAACTATAAAATATAACTGATACGCATTTTTCCAGAAAGTTTCAGTAATTATTTCCAATGCATTAAATTGTCTGATCTCCTGGATATCATTTTTTAAGTTTCAAGGGAATTTCAGGTAGAATATTCTTACAATTCCAATATTTACATTGGGAATATGTTATTGATATACTGACCACTTGGCCACACTTGGTTAAATGAGGACACAATGTATATTGAAAGCAGGTGTTTCCGTACAGATGTTGCTTTTGAGTTAATTAAACAATTAACATGCCGGCTCTGGCTCAGCGGTTAGCGTCACGGGATGGCAAACGGAGGGTTGCTGGTTTGAATCCCAGGAAGGCCAATGAAGAAACAATGGAAACTGGAGGGTGACTGGAAACCGGAACTGGAAACTGGAGGGAGAATAGTTCACTTCCTAGGGTACTGCCAAAGTACCCTTGAGCAAGGCACTGAACCCTGAAAACTGCTCCAGGGGCGTCGTACCATGGCTGACCCTGCACTCGGGGGGAATACATATGTATAGTGGTCTGTCTGTGTGTGTGTGTGTATCTAGGAGAGATATGCGAAAATACATTTTCCATTTACGTTGTGTAACATGACTAATAAAGTATATTCCTATTCCTATATTCCTAGAAGACCTCAGTGACTTTCAAAGAGCAGTGTTTGTTGGGGCACGTTTAGCAAGAGCTTCAGTGATGAAGACAGCTCAATTTGCTGACGTTTCACGGGGAACAGTGGCTAAGGTGATGTTGGCATGGAACTGTGAGACAAAGAGATTATTAAACAAAGGGCAACTGTGGTTGGAAGCATAGACTCCTGGATCATAATGTCTGGGCATGAAGCTAAATAGGTGAGCAACTCTGAATCAATTGACTGTAAATTTCAATCTATGGCATGAGCAGGCAGTTCTATCAAGAACAGTCAATTGAGAATTTTAGAAGGACCAATTGAAGGCCCCCTTAGAAGGACCACTTTTAGAAGAATGTTTTCTTCATAAATTAATCTCACAATCAAATGGGAATCTAACCAGAATGTTTCCAAATTTTCTTCAACAGTTTTGTGTTAAGTGTGTTAACACTGATATTCCTTCTTCTGAACTAGCTGAACTTGAACACTGAAAAACAATTGTAATCAATTGTCTTGTATTATGTCAAATACATGGTCAAATATATCCAAATATACAGTATGTATATTTCAAATATGCAGTGTCACAGCTAGGACTGTAAGAATGTGTACTTCTCCCAGAAACATGTGTCTGTGGTATAATCCTTTAATTTTACAACAATCTTTGTTCTTGTTTTTTGTCTGTTTTGATAATGAGTGAAATAAAAACATGACTTTGCATTGACAGAGATAGAGCAATTAGTTAATATGGATTTTTCATCGGTAGTTAGAATGACTTCATCCATCTGACTCAGGTCTTTGGTTGAATGAAGACTGTATGGAGGCAGTAATGGTTAGGGAACTGGACTTGTGACTCAAAGGTTGCAGGTTCAATTCCCAGATGGAGCACTGCTGTCGTACACTTGAGCAAAGCACTTAACCTGAATTGCTTCAGTAAAATATCCAGCTGTATAAATGGATTGTATGTAAAGAAATGTGAACTGTGTAAGTTGCTCTGGATAAGAGCGTCTGCTAAATGCCTAAAATGTAAATGTAAAAATGTTATTTCCAAGGCCCAAGCACAGCCATACGTGTGGAAAGTGGGGGTGCTGCGGCACCTGCTGTCATGAACCATTTTCTTATAAGAATATTATATTTAGAATAAGGACAAAATTTGTGTGTCTGTGTGTCATAAGTGGTGGGGGGGCAGTGTAGTGTAGTGGTTAGGGAACTGGGCTTGCAATTCAGAGGTTGCTGGTTCAATGGTGGAGCCATTGTACCCTTGAGCAAGGTACTGAATGTTTCAGTAAAATATCCAGCTGTATAAATGGATTGCATGTAAAACTGTGTAAGTCACACTGGATAAGAGCATCTGCTAAATGCCTAAAATGTAAATGTAAATGTAAACTGTGAGAGGTGCTGCATGGAGCTTCGGGAGCTGCTGTTAAAAATGTTAACAAGTTTGACCATTCACCTGATAGGTGCTAAGTAACCAGACGATATCACACATTTTCTACAGTGCCATGTATTGAATTGATTGAGCTGTTGTGTTTTGTATGACATTGTTCATAAAGCCTGGAACAAAAAAAAACCCACCACCGACAGCAGCACCCAGAGAGTTCTGAGGCCTTTCAATGGTGATTCCAATCAATTCGTCATTGAGTGGTTGTGGGAGTTACTGTCAAAATTGCGCTTAAAATAGAGTATATAGATGATATTTTTGCCTGTTAAAAATCATACCAAATGGTGATGTAAGTTACTTCTAACAGGTTTTTCTGTTTTTTTCTGCTTTACTCATAAAAAATCCGAAAGAAAAAAAAAAAAAGATTTTATCCCATTTTAGTAACCAATTAGACCCGCTATTTTATGTCAATCTTCCCCTAGTAATGTGAGTTCGCTGCCATAGTCCTGCGACCGGTAGTGACGAAGGCGAAGCATCGTCTCCTCCGAGACGGCACTCACCAGGCCGTCAACCGTAATTCCAGCACCCCAGAACCACTCCTGTGCGCAGCGAACGTCCTGTCAGCCTCCCTCCCCCCTCCCTGGGGCGGACAGCCAATCGCCGCCCCTGGTGGCACTCCCGGCCAGAGTCGACTCTGGCGAGACGGGGAATCGAACCCCGGTCTCCATGGCCAGTGTCGAACATTGTAACCACTGGACCACATCAGAAGAAGCATTTTTTTTGGGTGATGCCTTTCAGTGGTGTAACTTACTCGGCACCAAACCTTTTCACGTTCCTTTTAGCCAGGTTGTTTTGATGGGTGGAAGTGGTGGCATAATGTCAAAAGAAACTGACTGTGTTTGTTGCAATGTCTGTGTAAAAGCAGTGGAGAAAAAAATGGTCAGTGCAAGTACAATGCTATTCAATCCCTGTTGTGTTATTATAATGCTATATTTTTTTGCTTCAATTCTTTTTCGATTTGAGCACCCCTAAGTCAAAATATCTTCCCATGCCTCTGAGCACGGTGGCTGCCCTTGCCTGTGCGTTATCTTTTTCCTTCAACCCACTCAGCAACGATGCTGAAAATCAAGGACTCTTTAATGACGGTGAGTCACCTCATGTTTTCACAAGATTATAATGTCAGAGCAAAGACATGTCAGCCTGGCTAACCTGAGTCAGGTGATCACTTCAGCAGCACTCCTCTGAGTGAGATATGTCAGCACTGGTGTAATAATCAATGTGTAGAACACCGGCTGAAATTCAATTGAATTTAAACCCACGTCATTTGTTCCAACAGAGAAAATAATTTGAACTCCAGATGACCTGACTCGGTTTCATTTTTTGTAAAAAAAAATCCCATTCTGTTCATGTACAGCATTCAATGCTTTTCATCACAGAAACCCTCCGCTTCTTATGACAATGGAGATAAAAGAATCCACCAAGGTCTATACCCATCACCCTCTTGAATAGCATCAGATTAAAAGGTCTCTGCCTGGTGGATGCAACTAGATGATGCGTCTAAAATATGAGGACATCACACCACAACAATGCCAAGATTTTAGATATTTCACACAATTCCACAACAATGACAACATTTATGGTGATGTTTATGAAAATCAATGACTTAATGTAGAGTAGAACAAGGAAGTAATCATTGATTACTGTAATTGTACTGGCAATCTTAGTTTATGGTTTGGTCTGTGGTCATCAAATTAAGTTGATGAAGATCTCATGATGGTCAGATTTCACACTTAAATACCCACTTGCCTGCAATGATGTCATAATTGAATAATCAAAATAGCAACCCACTGATTGACAGGTTATCAAGCCTATGTGTATTCTCTCAGAATGCTAACCAAATACTGGCAAGCCTAACACTGCACATCATCCCAAGAACACTATCCCTTCTGTGAAACATGGTGGTGGCGGCCTAATGCTATTTGGATGCTTCTCTGCTTCAGGGATTGGAAAACTTGTCAAAATAGAGGGCAAAATGAATGGCGCAAGATTTAGACAAATCTTGGAGGAAAACCTGCTTCAGTTTACAAGAGACCTTGTGACTTGAGAGAAGATTTATATTCCAGCAGGACAATAACCGAAAACAGACAGCAAAAGCCACATTGGAGTGGTTTAAAAACCCAAAAATCCAAACCTCAATCCCATGAGAATCTGTGGAAAAATTAGAAAATTGCTGTTCACCAATGTTCCCCATCCAAACTGATGGAGCACAAGCAATTTTGTAAAGACGAATGGATGAAAATTGCAGTGTCCAGATGTGCAAAGGTGACATTATTCACTTATTAAATGAATTATTTACTTTTTTATTTGTAATGAATTAAAAGCTTTTGTGGAGGGCGTCGGTCTCGGCAACAGGGGAGTGGCAGGGTTGCCTTTGTTTTGCCACAGCATGGCTGTGGAAGCCTTTGGAGCAATGGAACTTTCCGGGGGCAGGTTTGGCACTCTTGCAGGGTGTGAGACCGTTTCCCAGAACTGTTGCCCAGAAGGTTGTTCCAAAGGCCATAATTGGTAATCATTATTCAATCAGTTAATTGGGGTGGATGTCAAGTGAGGAATTCACTTGACTGATTGTGTTTGTATGTGAGAATGTGAGTGGGTGTGGTGTATGTGAATTGTTTGGTGTTGAGTGATTGTGATTGGGTATGTGAATGATAGACAGGTGATTGCCTCAAAAGTTCCACCTGATCCAGGCAGAAAGTAAGCCTGTTTAAGAGCAGGTGGGGTGAGTGGGGGATCAGTTGTTGTTCTTGACATTCATGTGTGTGTATTGAGTTGTTAGTCTTGTCATTCGTTTGTGTGTGTGTGTGCGTGCGTGCGTGCGTGCGTGCGTGAGTGCGTGCATGCACCACAAGGGGGTTTCTGTGTCGGAGGATGTGGAGTCTGTTGAGTTCTGGGTGCGTTTGTCTAGTGACTGAGTAGAGTGCTTCCTGTGTGTCTGGGAAAGAGAGGGAGAGGGCACACTGAAAGAGTGTCCGCCTCTCTCCCTCGGTGTGATTGTGGATAGAGAGAGGGAGGGCGCACTGAAAGAGTATCCGCCTCTCTCCCTCGGTGTGACTGTGGATAGAGAGAGAGGGCGCACTGAAAGAGTATCTGCCTCTCTCCTCGGTGTGATTGTGGATAGAGAGAGAGGGTTCACACCGCAGAGTGGGGAGCCTCTCATTCTCTCCCTGTGTTTGGGTAAGAGAACTTGCACTAAGTCAGTGGAGAGTGTTTCTGGCCATTGGCCCGAGAACTCTCATTGAAAGAGTGGTGTGCGTGCGTGCATCGTTGCGTTCCTTCCTGCATGCCTGTGTGCCTGCGTGCGTGTGTGGAACTCGGACTGAAAAGCTTGAATGTCCCTGAGTGCATGGGTTTGGGAAGCACTTGAAAAGTCACTGAATATGTGTGTACCTGGTGAGGTTCTACTGGAACGCCAGACTGAAGAGGCGTGGTGTCCTGTGGATGTGGATGAATAGAAGCGATTTCGGTGTTCATTGTGTGTTCCCTGGAAGGGGATTCCCACCTCGGAGGAGGCGGGCTATAATTTTGTTTTGTTTATTTATTTTAGTTCATTGTTTTTGCCCAAAAGCTTTGAGGCGAGTAGAGTGAAGACTTTGCATTTTGTGTTTGTTTTATTTAACCTGCTCTCCCACTGTTTCTCTCTCCCAGGTGTGGGAGAGAGACGGAAATAAAGATCCGGTCTGGAGACCGGCAAACCCCAGTATTTTTCAGTATTTTGTGTTGATCAGCGGCAAGAAGTCCCATTTAAATCCATTTTGATTTCATGAAGTAAGAAAATAATATGTGAAAAATGCCAAAGGGGGTGAACACACACCCTTGTGAGGATAATTTAGCTGACAGTCTCACTAATGATATTGTACAGTTTAAATATCTTTTGCTTTTTCCAAAGTTAAATGTTAGAGATGAATTCCCAGCCAGCATGGAAAAATGGCTCCATTTTTTGGAAGGGAAAAGTATTATTTTAACTTTTTACAGCAGTTGCCTTTAAAGCGTAATCTGTGCTGAAGATTTTACATGATCAGTGGAGTATTTTATTTTGAATGGTAAAATATTTTTTTACATTCTATGGGAACATTCTGTCAGAAAAAAAAAGACCAGCAATATGTATCAGGGTCTATTTTATCACCTTTGTAATTATTTCACAGTTTGAACTGAATAACTGCATAGTCTGAGTCCCCCCACCCACCCACTTTGGTTCTACCTGCCTACTTTCATTTGAATTTCCATTTACCCTTAAGAAACTTGTTCATGAGGTAGCCTATGTGAGGACATTACCTTATTTCATTATAAGGGTTTAAACCCCTGAAATGTTTCTGACAGTTCCAATCAATTAACCTACTGATTTTAAACCTCCACTGAAATATTTTATGACAGTTCCGATTTGTTAATCTACTACTGAACAATGTGTTCATCCACCAGCCCCCCTGCGCCAAAAATTCCTGGCTACGCCACTGCTGTAGACAGATGGCATTAATGATGTTTTGTGGAACTTACAGAATAGATATAATTACAGCACCAATGTAAAAAGGAAAAAATGGTCTTATAAAACAAATTGTCCCCCTTTTTATTCCCAATTTGGAAACACAAAGTGCGCTTTAAGTCACTGTTGTACCACTCACACCTGGGCAATAACTGCAGCTGTGCCCGCACCCCTAAAGATGATGTTGCCTGAAGTTAAATTACAAATAGCAATGTAACTTCCAGTGAGGCACTGTGTGTGGGGAAAGCATTGCTGGAGCCCCATGCAAAATAAACAGATTGTTGGGCTGTTTAGCATGAACTGTGGCATTAACAATAAGCACTGGTCCTTGTCCTGTGTTCAAGACCAACATGTCGTTTAGCTTATGAGCTGTTTTAGCATTATTTCTATAAGACTGATGCATTTATTCATCGGGCGTTTATTCAAAATTTGCTGTTAAAAGTTACTTTTCGGTTCAAACTCCTAACAATTGCCCTCCCCCAATTAAAACAGCTCCTCCAGGCCTAATTATTAATGTTCTTGAGGTTCTGAATTTCCTCTTGCTATCATCTGCGCCTCACTCTTGTCTGCTTGGCAATTCTCTCTGATCTCTTTTGGATGTAACCCATGCATGCCTTGAGTGATAAAACCCTTGAAGACTCCACTTGCCATGTGCTGTGGCGAGTGTCAGAATCTACGGTCCAGATTTATTAAACCCTGTCATTTACAAAGATTTCTGTGACTTACCAACATATTTAATTACATATTTTTGCATCCATAAAGCTGGTGCTGAGAGATCCAAGGGGATTTATGAAAAATGCAAAATGGCTTACGCACACAATTAAGACATGGTCTGCATTTGGAGAGCTTTGTGTGTGTGCGTGTGTGTGTGTGTGCATGCGTGTGTATGTGGCCTTAACTTGTATTTAATCTGCTATAACCCATACATCATATAATGGCATTGCCTTAAAGCAATACTGGTGATCTACAGTTCATATACAGTATGTTGTGGTCAATGCCTTGTTCAGCTGAAGATTAATGAACATTCAAAAACATTGCCAATATACTGTTTTATATATATTGATACTTAACACCTCACCTTTAAAATGATGTGCCATATCTTTAGTCAACCACGGATTTAAGTAGTTGAGGTGGGAAGAAGACAAAGACAAACACATATCAGTCAGAAGGGCAACTAAACTGATACCTGATATGGAAGGTAAAAGTTATGAGGATAGACTTTATCTATTCATCTATTTAAGCTTAGCAAATGGAGACTTAGGGGGGATTTGATTACGTTTTTTAAATTCCTAAAAGGGATTAACAAAATTAACTACCAAAGATTTTTTAAGATAAGTGGGGTCCGCAGAACAAGAGGCCACAGGTGGAAATGAGCTAAAGGCAAATTCCGCACAGATATTAGGAAGTTTTTCTTTACACAGAGAGTTGTCAATGCCTGGAACAGCTTGCCAGGTCGGGTAGTAGAGGAAGAAACACTTGGGCTATTCAAGTCCAGGCTAGATGCAGTACTAGATACTCTTTAGATTGGGACATGACGAGTCTAGATGGACTGAACGGCCCATTCTCTGTACATACTACAGCTGTAACATTTGTTTGCTGTCTAGCTTGCTTAATAGCTTAGAACAGTGGTGTATGCCACTCCATTTTATAGTCATGTTTTTTCATGCCATGTCAAAATAAAGCTGATTAGCTCCTCCAGCTGCTGAGTGGATGTCGAATGTGAAAGGGGCTCAAACATAAACTGTTAACGCTTCAGCAGACATGGAATGTTCTAGGTTTTTTCTCCGTATCAGCCATGAGTTTTTCCAAGGTTTTTAGTGAATGATAGACCATGCCTGGATAGTGTAACCTGTTGATATGAAGTTGTTATATTCTCTTTCCACTTCATGCAAATGCTTGGCCTCTATTAATGCTTGCTGCTTCTAGGTCTTGTTTTCTAATTCCTTAGAAAATAATTCAAGTCAAATACTACCTTTTTTTTTTTTTATTTTCTTTCTCCCAATTTGGTGGCCTATTGTACCCTTTACCAATTTTGATCAAACAGTACCAAACTCATCTTTTTTATTATGTACGGGTGGAAATAAACTTAATCCTAACATAAATATTACCAGTTGACAATTGATCAATGTTTTGGACAATACCTTAGTATTACACAATTCTATTTCACGTGTGCACTTACACAACATAACATTTTGTTACATATTTCATTACACACGTGTCCTTACATGAACCATAGAAATCATTGTTACACATGTGTAACTTTGCAAACCGCAAACAGGCCTTAAGATTGTGTGTGCAGTGCAACTACACAGCTATCAGATCCACTTAAGGACTGGTACACACACATCACACAACATTGTCACAACAAGTGTTGCCTTCCTCAAACAGAACTGAATGCTTCTGTCCATGACATTAATGTAGGTCCCACAATATTTCACATGTTATAATCCTACAGGTGGAGGACATGCAACAAACCAGTGTTCCCATGCATCTACCCTTGTCCTATGTATGGCTGTAGCGCTACCCTATTTATTGCGAGGGAAATGAAAGGAAATAGGGTACGTTGTGTAGAAATCACTTAGCTGATTGGCTCAAGATTGAAGTCCCTTTTATGGTTAGCTGTATCTTCCTGAGAAGTGGGTAGGAATGAAGTCAAAGCAATTCCAATGCAATAAGGGGGGAACACCTCACGCAGAACATTCCCTTTTCAAGTTTCTGCTCTGATTAAACAAGATTGGCCAGAGAAAAAACATTGCCCTCAAGCACAGGCTGGCTTTGCAGACATGGCTGGTTCCGAGCGCACACGTGAACAAGTAGCTTACACACTTGTCATACATAGCCAACTAGATACATGCCTCCCACTGGCTTTGATGCTCTGTGCCTATTCTCCCCCTCCCCCTCCCCCTCTCCGATCCTCTGAAACTGCTATATTGTAATAAATTCCCTATCAATTCATCCAAGCCTCACTATCAGAACAACCTCCGACAGTAAAGACCAAAAAAAGTGCATATCTTCAAAACGTGTACTGTATGTGTGTGCATGGCTAATGCTGTTCAATCCTGTTAGTACATGTCATTGTCACATTCTCTATGCATTCTCAGCCTGGTGCTAATGTTTCCTGAAAGGCTCATTTCGTTTGGCACGCTGCATTAGAATGGAATTGAAAAGTAAAGCCAAAATGTAGTGCACTGCTTTGTCACTATGTCGATGACCATTTTTGAATATTTGTATGCTAAGAAAGAATAACAAAATGTTGTGGCTAGTTCTGCTGCCATGGTAGTTTTGTTGTTTCCAGTATACCTGTGATAATTAATGATTCCAGGGATGTGCAGTGGCTACCTGTGGCTTGTTTTTCTCACAGTAGATTGTTTGTTGTCTCCTTAAAGCAATAAGAGGCCTGCCTATCAATGTGGAAGTTTAAATATTTGTCCTTGTCAGCTTATTGTTTCACACTGCCACCCACTCTTTACAGAAAGCAGCGAATCTCATTGCACATTGCTATATTGGTGAGTCTGTGCGGGAACCCCACACACGGACAGATTGCTCAAGGTCCATTAAGTCTATTATTTATGCTGTGGGTATAAAAAGTATTCAGCCCCTTTGGCATTTTTCACATTTTATTTTCTTACTTCATGGAATAAAAATGGCTTTATTGCCACTGGTCAACACAAAATACTCTATAATGTCCAATACAAAAAACAACCATAAAGCTTTTTCTTAATTAATTACAAATAAAAAACAGACAAATAACTGATTGCATAAATATTCAACCCTTTTGTTAAGACACACCTAAATAAACTCTGGAGCAATCTATTGTCTTCAGAGGTCACATCATTATTTATTATATTACAGTGAATGTGTAAAATGCACTGTAGGGTTCACATCAGGATTCACCAAAGGGAATCTATACATTCCCCGTTATGCTCTTAAATTTGTAGATTCATCTGTGTGATGGGGAATCTATACATTCCCCATGGGGAATCTGTAAATTCCCTGG
Organism: Aldrovandia affinis; assembly: GCA_029706075.1. Lineage (NCBI taxonomy): Eukaryota > Metazoa > Chordata > Actinopteri > Notacanthiformes > Halosauridae > Aldrovandia > Aldrovandia affinis. The sequence continues at coordinate 6,730,274 of JAINUG010000012.1, read as the reverse complement.
TAAATGTGTTTAAAAATGGTTAATGGAAGGCTATAACACAAACAGTGATCCATCAGCTCTTTTTCCTGTGGTCTGCTGCGCATACCCTCTTGTAAGCCAGACTGAAAAGAAGTTAGTGAGCAAAACAGATTTCAACTTATTTCAAGACCATTAACCCTAATTATATCAGCATCCAATGTCCGCAGGCGAACAAGCCTTATATCTATCTTTCAATATAAGTGCAATAAAATGAGGAGCTGCCCCAAATGTAAAATGCATTCCCATAGCACAGACTGTGATTTATGTAGCAGCGTTGATGATTTCAAAACATAAGGACTATTCTAATGATAGGATAGCACATCTAATGTCTTCAAACATAAAACATCTTCAAATATTTATTTCATCTCTAGGCACTGCAAAGACGATATGATACATAGGATAGGCTAAATATGGGTGGGTGTGACTCTCTGCACTGTTTTTACATTATTTTACTTATCCAAATGTAGTCTAAAATAATCTGTGTTTTTTGTTTTTAAATGTGCAAGAGTGCATATCTCTCCTGATGTTCCTGTGACAATATATATATATATATACAGTATAAATATTGTGGAATCCCAAGGGGCAGTACGAAGAAATGGTCGCCTGCCTCTTTAACTCTTGGGAGCCACTAAATCCAAAAGACTACAGTTCCCAGCAGCCTGCAGTCCCCCACCTGAACCAAGTAAAGAAATGAGGACTACAGGCAGCTGAAGTCAATTTGGAAATGTATAAATAACTTTTGTGTCACATTGCAGGAGGGAGTAGGTTGGAGTATTGGTGAGTGGTGAGCGGTGAGCGGTGAGCGGTGAGCGGTGAGCGGTGAGCGGTGGCGGTGAGCGGTGAGTGGTGAGTGTGATTGTTTTTGGATTTCTATTTCTATATTTCTATTTGAACTTGGATTGTTTTGAGGACCCCGTGTATCAAAACGGATTGTGGACTATATGTGTTGTTTTGGGATTTTACATCTTTTGTGTTTTGTTAAGAATAATTTAATAAAATCATCATTTTGTTTTGAATACTGCCTCCCCAGGTTATTCAACTGCCTACACCCTCTGCAAAGGTTCTTGATTGTCACTCCGCCCCAAGGGACACTACTATATATACTGTACATCAAGGCCGTAACCATGGAGTCAACATTGGGGGGGACATTTAAAAAAAAAATCAGCTAGGCTATATATTGGGGGGGACATTTTGAGCATATCTGAATATTGGGGGGGATGTGTCCCCCCCAATATATATGGTCGTTTCGGCCTTGCTGTACATACACACACACACATACATACAGGTAACTGGCAAAATAAAGGAAACACTTCAGCGAAGGGTTCTAGCAGCTCTGTTATGGTGTGGGGTGCATTTTTCGGGTATAGTTTAGTTCCATTCAACCCCTTAGAGGGCAAGGTAAATGCAAAGCCATTCTGAGTGATCACCTTCATGCTATGGTGAAGCATTTGGTGGGCTCATACACAGGGCATGAGTGGTCACTGAATGGTTTTATGAACATTAAAATAATGTAGACCATATGCCATGTCCATATCAGTCACCGGATCGCAACCCAGTTGAACAGTTATGGAGATTCGGGAGCAGCACCTGAAACAGCATTTTCCACCACCATCAACAAAACACCAAATGATGGAATTTCTTGTGGAAGAATTGTGTTGCATTTCCTTCAACAGAGTACCCAGCACCTGTAGAATCTATGCCAAGGCACATCGAAGCTTATTAAGACCCTTTATGATGGTGTCCATCAGCTTATGCAAGGGCCACCACAGTACAAGTATTAGAATGACTGCAAGTGACAATAAACAAAGTGGGTCATTGGACAAAGCACTATTTCTGAATCTGCACTCATCCCTCCTTGGAATTATCTCACCCAGGCCATTGCAGGGAGAGGGAGAAGTAGACAACCACGTTTTGTCAGATATTCCTTGGACACGGTCTTTTGACCAGAATCAGTGCTGGCTCCTCCTTTGGGCCCAACGTGAATATAGTGTGTGAGTGTTCTCGCAAACAAGCTTGGATGAGTGACAAACAGGACGGTGTGGCCTTTGTGCCGAGAGTGCCCCTGGACAGTGGCATCAAGGCTTCACAGTCCCATGGCTTCAAAGAGGCTTGGAACAGATGGAAGCACATGGCTCACAATGATGACAGAGAACTCTCCATACCATTGAGTAGGTGCTCGACTCTGATCTCAATTCGAGCACCTAAACAGGGCTAACCTTTGAACATGCTCTGTATGGTGTCCTGCAACTATACATTTAGGTTTAGTTCCCAAATGGGGAGATGGGTGGACACTGCTTGGCATTTGAAGAAGTGCTTGCATAACTGCTCAATTTTTGTATTATTGCCTCCATCACCATGAGATAGGAGCTGTTATAACCCCACCGTGTTTGTCTGTCTGTTTGCTGTCTGTCTGTGAACGCAATAACTGAAAAAGTTATGGACCGTGTTGGATGAGAAATGATTTCCTTTGGGACGAGAGGAAAGAAATGGCTGTGTTTTCATTCAGAGCTGCAGTGCCAACTGCTAATGTTGGTGGAGGTGTGCACGTTGCCGACTGCCACATTTGTTGAAATTTTGCTTAACGATTATAGAAGTGTGGACACTGTTAGTGTTAGTGCTTAGTGTTATATTTTGGATGTGCTGCTTAACCAGCCTGGATAGGTGTTTGGAGACTCTCTATTCAAAGACAGCCATTAAGAAATGTTTGTGCAGACTGCACCAGCAAACTTTATAATCAGTTGGTGCTCAACCACCAGAGAAGAGGACTTGACAGATCAAAGATTTAAGTTTTGTACGAGAACATCAATTTACACACTTTTAAGAGAGGAGCAACTCCCTGGCATCTGTTCCTCCTCAAGCACTGATCTGTATTTATTCAGATGAATGAATTTTTCCCCAAACCGAGTTTACATACCAGCGACATCTTGTCACAGAGAAAATAACGAAGGCAAAGATAGCAGTCATAGTAATACGCAAGAAATGGTACATTTATTTTAGGAACAAAAATTCCAAAATATACTTCAGGATTGACAACGCTTGGACTAAAGTAAAAAGTGAGTGTCCAAGCGAGTATTCATATAAAATATGGAATCTGTTTTGAAATCTGTCACTTTTATAAGTCCACATGGAAACCTGTCCATGTTTTATGTTGATACATTGGATAAATGGTTATTTGAAACAGCCTATGTAGTATGTAGTTAAGCATAAATATCCACATTTTATTGGCTAGTTGTGGCTATATTGTTTTCTCGGCATATCACTGGGTTATCACTTGTTGACCCCAATTCATATTAAGCCATATTAATTTTCAACAATCAAGCTAGCTGGGGCCTGTTTCACGAAGAAGGATTAGTGGGCTAGTGAGCTAAATTTGGGTTTAAGCCTTGATTTTCAGTCTCATGACTGTGGCTCACTTTTAACCAGGTTGCATTGCCATGGTAACTTATGCTGCGAACCTAACCTGCTCCGGAGTAGGTTAAGTTCAGGCTAACAGATCAAATCCTATAAAAAGGCTGCCTCTTCACCAATCAGCTCTCTGGAAAATGGCCTCACCAATCCTCGAAAATTGCATAATCAGATGTTTTAAATATCAGAGATACAATATTCCCTCCACTGAGAATTTGTATCTTTGCAAGATTCTAGAGCCGCATGTTACAAATGCCACTCGTCTAAGCCATGTGATCACTGTGCAGCAAACTGTATGTATTGCCCTACCTTTTCAGGCCACCGGTACATATACGTATTCCATTGGTGATGCAGAGAACCTGAGCAAACATAAAATTCATATAGTTGTTGAACTAGATTCAAATATCTGACTATGTTGAACTTCCTTTGTGAGACAGGCCCATGAATAGTTAGCTTAAATCAAACATAATATTATTCAAATAGAGGATGGCTCAGCAACAAACAAATCAACAAAAAATGCAGCACAGTGAGAAAATGAATAACCAACAAGCAATATATTCGTTTGGGAGGGACAGACATATTTGACGCTGCTTCTTGGAATGTCTGTGATTCGTATGTATAGAAAGCTAGGTTCATTTGTACTAAGATGTCAACTGGCCGAGATGTAACCCAACCCAAACCAATGGAAACATTATTTTGATTTCAATTTACAACTTACAATTTACAAGTGATGAAGCTACACTAATTTACTAATTGTGTACCGTTTATTTGATCTTGCTCATAGCACCACGCTAGTTGACTTCACAGATGTTCATAAGTAACAGTATGACTCTAGACGATCTATCGTGTGAAGAAATGCAGAGCAGCGATCATATACTGTAACACACAATAGTTATTCTATTGAGTTTAGAAACCCCAGGATATTAGCTGGCTGACCATAGATAATGAACCAATACTGTCATGTGTTTGTCCCAATGGGCTTTTATAAATGACTCAACAGACTTATGTAAATATAATTTTCGCATACTGTACTGCTCTGGCATGTTGAATATTGTGTATGCACTGTCACAAGTCTGTAACAAGACGTCCCGTCGGCCTGGATTCAATTAGCATTAGCTGCTGAGGTTAAAGATGTCTTAACATCAGCTGGCAGAGTGTCTGACCAGCTGGTCCTGGATCAGTCTGTGAGGAAATGCAGTGGTTAGGGCTCCCTCTTGAGATGGGCCGGAGTGGGAAAGGTGGCTGAGTGGCTGTATCCTCACAGCACAGCTGCAGCTGGCGACAGGTTGTTTAGTGGTGGTGGCTGACATCTGACACATGGTCAGCACCACCTTCTGCCCTCAATTTTGCACAGGGACTTGCTTTCAGATTCATTCTGGTGTTTTAGGATACATTTTTTTGGAGATGCCATTTCTCAGGCTATGTTCCTGCCTTCTTTCCACACTGTTGCAATAAAGTGATTTAATAAAGTTATTCCTCAATTGGTGGAACCTTGGCATTTTAGTTGTTTTTAAACGCCATGTTAAATACGTTTTTCAAACAGTCCTCACTAAACTGAAAAAGCTTATTTGGGTTTTAAAAATACTAATGGGATCTTGCCCTATCAGAACAGGATACATGATATGCATTTCAATATGTGCATATTAATGGTTAATGAGTGTCCATTCAAGGGCTTCATCAGATGCTCTTTTAATTAGCACACTGCCCTGCATAATATATAATATATAATATAATATATGCCATTTAGCAAACGTTTTTATCCAAAGCGACTTACAGTAGGGACTGCATACATTTTTCAGTATATGTGGCCCCAATGGGAGGCAAACCCAAAACCTAAGCATTGTCAGGGCCATGCTCTACCTACTGAGCCACACAGAACCACTTTTGCATGCAATTTAGAATAAAAAAACACATTCAAAGATAAAAGTAACAATTTTTACTTATTCCAGTTTTTACTGAAATTTAAGCACTTGAGTCCAGTGAATAACCTGGAATGGTACAAAGGTAAGCGGTAAACTGCCAGAGATTAAATGTAAATTTCAGAGTTATAAAAAAGGCCCTTTTCAGGGAACAAGTAATGAGTTAACATGGGTTAACAGTCACTCTGTGCAAGTCGCCGACTCTGGATCCAGCAAAAGAGCCCCAGACCATCACGCTTCCTCCTCCATGTTTGACAGTTGGTGTCACACACTGAGGAACCATCCTTTCACTTAGTCAACGGCCTACAAAAACCTTTCAAAATTTGATTCATCGGTCCATAAGACCTTCTTCTAGCCTTCAGTAGTCCACTGGCGGTGCTTCATGGCCCTGGCAAGCCTTTCTTTCTTATTTTGCCATCTTAGCAATGACTTTCTTACTACCACTTGACCTGTCAAACCTGCAGCTCCTCAAGTCTTCTCTTCACAGTTGAAACTGAGACTTCCTTACTTCGACCAGTGTTAAGCTGTGCTTGAAGCTGTTGTCCTGTGAGCCGCCGATCATGCAAGCTGCTGACTCACAGAAACTTATCTTATGATTTTGTGTAGCTTTGGGTCTGCCAGACCTCTTCCTGTCTCAGTTTCCTCCAGTTTCCAAGTGCCTTTTGATGGTGTAGGAAACTACTCACTGCAAAAAAATCCATTATTTTTCAAATTTTGGTAAACTAAATTTAAAAAAAATCTCTGGCAGTTTACCACATACCTTTGTACCATTTCAGGCTATTCACTGACTTGAACTGCTTCAATTTCAGTAAAAACTGGAACATGGGCGTATTCTAAAACTTTTGACTGGTAGTGTGTATATATAGTATATTTTAGACTTATGATTTTCTGCCATATTTTACATACACTAATGTTCCATACAGCAATATCGCATCCAGAATGTATCCATTTTGAATAAAATCCATTTTGGGGTCTGAAAAACATGAACATTTAATGTTGACGTGTTTCTCGACAAGCTCATGCCGGCTCACCCTCCCCCCTCCCCCTGGGGTGGACAGCCCAGCCAGGGCCAGTCTGACACAGTCCGGTTTCAAACCACGACCACAATAGGCAGCTCACACTCGCAAAGCACCAGTCAATGCGAGTGCATTAGACCGCTACACTATTTGAGGCCCCTGATTTGTATTTCTTTTGACATTACAAACTCAATTAAAAAAATCACAAAATAGCATTTAATCAGCTTCATACATGGAAGACATCTATACCATTAGGTTACACGTTTAATTTATATTTACTGTTATAGATTCTGCATGGAAAGCTATAGCATAGGCCTAATTTAGAGGTGTCCTCTATTTTGATTACGGATTATTGATTATTGATTAATTTGGCCAACTCATTGATCGTAGATGCAGGACCTGAGTTTTGGGGTCTTCTGTACATTGTAGAAGCACCTTAGGGGTCTGCAAAGCACATGACTGACCAACTTGACTCAATGTGCAAATGTGTTCCTGGTACCACTGGATCAATATTAGCATGTTTTTAAACCTGTGGGCTTTTATAAATGAGAAATCAGATAATGTAGATATCATGTACACCTGCAGCTCTGCTCTGCTGTCTTATTCATACCACAAGGCTGTGTGACAAGGCATAGATCACCATGATGTTTGCTGCAGAGTATCTAGCATTGCATATTGTAATTTATCTTCCATTAATAAAAAAATTTAAAAATAAAAAAATAATAATAATAATATAAATTATATATATATATATATATATATATATGCTGTAATCAGTCAAATTAAACAACTAACTAATGTACCGTATCCACTAAATTGACTGTCCTGTGTGAAAGATGTGTGGAGATTTTTGATAAAAAATATATTTTGATGAATGTCAACTTTATAATGTCATACTCATAATGAAAACAAATTAAAAATAATTTAATGCCAGGATAAGAAAAATAAATATCCATCCATCCATCCATCCATCCAATCTATAATTTCCCAATGCCAGGATAACCCTGGACAGGTAATCCATATTCAATAAATTTAGACTCTCCAATTAGAACGTGCATGTCTTTGGACTGTGGGAAGAAACCGGAGTACCCGGAGGAAACCCACGCGACACACGGGGAGAACATGCAAACTCCGACAGAAAGGCCATTAATTAATAAATATGATACCATTAATAAACAATAGTTCCATAAAATTAAATATGCCTGCACATATATTCTTACCATTAAGAAAATTTGGCAATTGAGTGCAATGAGTGCAATTCCATTCGAAAGGTAGCTGCAGACAATGGGATGTGGCATCTTTGAAAACACATTTTTTATCACTGCTCTAAAAGTACACTTTTTTGGACCTTTATGATTACCATGAATAAACAGATGGGCAATGATTTGGGTGCTTGTTTTGGCATACTTCACAGAATAAAGGAGCAGTGCTCTTTTGCAAATATAAATGTAAAAAAATACATTTTAAAAAATCCTTATTGTTGGTTCATGATTGCAGTACCCTTTGGTCCACAGACTTATACAGCCACAATCATCACACATTCACATAATTCATCTTTATAATCTTTATGTTAACAGTCTTCCAACAGCATTTTCCTCACAAAATATTCTCAGGAAGAAAAGCGTCAACAGATCTTGTTTAGTATTCAATTAGCAACTCCATAAAGACTCCTTCATTTGGAGATTAGAATGCAAACCAGTAGGCACAGTGGGTCCCTAGGAGCAAGGCTCAGAAACACTGAGTCCAGAATATATATAACACATATATATATATATATATATATATATATATATACAGTCAGGTACAGAATTATTGGCACCCTTGAGGAAAATGAGCAAAAAAAGGACTGTAGAAAACAAATAATATCACTACTGAGATGTATTGTAATTTTGGTCGTTCTATTGAATCATGAATAAACTAACACATTTTTCAAAGGATACATTTCTTTAAAAAAACAAAATGGTTGAAAAAAAATTATTGGCACCCCTTTTTTAGTACTTTGTGTAAAGTACTAAAGACCTCCCCTGGCAAGCATAACAGCACTGAGCCTGTTCCTATGATGTTTAATGAGGCTGGAGAACACATTTGGAGGGATCTTGGACCATTATTCCCTGCAGAACCTTTCAAGGTCCTAGATGTACTTAGGTTTGCGCTTGTGGACTGCCCTTTTCAATTCAGACCACATGTTTTCGATGGGGTTTAGTCCAGAGACTGAGATGGCCATTGCAAACCATTTTGGGGTTGATTTTGAATTATATTTGTGGTCATGCCATTGATCTTAATCTCTTGTTAAGATCAATGGCATCACCCCAAATATGGACCACAAAGTATGAGGTGCTTTTCATTGTATGCATCCCTCTTTTGATGCCAAAGAATATTTTGGAGTTTCAATAATTTAGACACTAATGTTTTTTTCAGAAAAAAATAGTATTACTCAATAAGAAGAAAGAAAAATTGATCTCAGTGACTTTGAAAGAGGTGTGATTGTTGGTGCACGTTTAGCAGGAGCTTCAGTAACAAAGGCTGCTCAATGTTTTGAGTTTCACGAGCAACAGTGGCTAAGGTGATGCTGGCATGGAAGTCTGAGGGAAAGACATCATCGGCTGTGGTCAAAAGCACACATTCCTCGACCGTGATCTGCATTGGTTCAAGATGTAAGGCATAACAGACAGAATAAGTTTGACAAAAATATCAATGTAGGACATGAGCAGGCAGTTTCATCAAGAACAGTCCGTCGAGAAATTCTCAGAGAGGGATAATATGGTCGGGTTGCATAAACACCTTATTACACCTAAAAATGCATGTTTGTGAATAAAGTGATGCAAAGAACACAGGCAGTGTGTTAGTGGTCTACTAAGCAGTGGAAAAAATGATATGGTCAGATGAATAATCCTTCACCCTGTTCTCAACAAGTTGTCGAGTGCATGTGTCGCGAAAACCAAAATAACCCTACAGGCCTGAGTGCTTGTTTCCCACGGTGAAGGGTTCTGCCAACTCTGTGATGGTGCGCTGTGCTCTGTGATATCATGCACCTCATCGTTCCATATTTACCATACCAAAAATTAAAACTTTGCAGTGACAAACTAAATTTGATTACAGACATGAATATCCCCTTTGTTAACAGTGTTGCTGACATGTGGTTGTGCTGTGTGTTGGTTCTGGCTCCACAATGGTGGAATGACCTTCCTGTGGAAGTCAGAACAGCTGAGACCCTGGTCACATTCAAGCGACGACTGAAGACTCACCTCTTCAGGGTGCATCTCTCCCCGTAGTCCGGTTTTTGTTAACTTAGGGACATAGTTGCTTAGTTTACACGTCTACTTGTTTGTATTGTATTAGGCTTAGGCATTATTTCCTGCATTTGAGTGCTTTACTGCTACCTCTGAATTGTGGCTACAGATTTACCTACAGGGTCCTAGTTTAACTATGTGGTTGCTCCTAGCACCCAGGAATTGTACTTCCCATTAGGGTGGCTTTCAGCTAAACTGTTCTTGACTATGGTTAACACTTTGTTGTACGTCGCTCTGGATAAGAGCGTCTGCCAAATGCCTGTAATGTAATGTAATGTAATGTGTTCACAGTAAGGGCAAGGCCTGGCACCACTAGCCTGTGTGATGTAGCAATTTGTAGGAATTGGCCGTTTTTAGCGAGTGGTGCGAAAACACAGTGGAGATTCATAAATGGGCCGTGTACATGTGATTAATGTGACTGTTGGCAATAATTACATTTCCTCTCCACCTGTTGATCTTGACGCACCCGAACGCAGCCTCTTTTGTCAGGTAAGTCTAAAACAATTAAACGCCAGGACAGGAAAACCGATAATCTCTCGAGACCTTAGGAGGCATGCTTGGAATGCCTCCGCAGGCTTGGGCCAGAAAAGTCTGCACATCGGACAAAAAGGATCACACAAATTGTGAACGAGTTTCGAGAATGCGTTCATTTCCCTGATGCTCTGATATGAAAATGGTATCGACCATTACGTCAAATGCACTATCGAGGACGGATGGTAAATCAAATTGGTTAAGAGGTGACGTGCTGTCTTGGCAATCAATAGGATGTGCTAAGATGATGACATGCATTTCCTGTCCCTGGCATAACGAGGTGTAAATTGGCAGCGCACTGTAAAAAACTAAAACAACAAAACATTTCCCTGCATTGCACTGAAGAATATTCATCTTGCTTTCAAGTTGGTCATTTTATAACATCCAGCACTTTGCCTTTAAACCTACTCTACATTTACACAGATGCAAAGCAGTAGAAATTTAATTATTGTAATTTAAAAAATATATAATTGCAATGCAATACTTAGAATGCATTTGGCAATGCAATGAACATATGGCAATATAAAAACAAATATATATTAAATATGTATATATATATATATATATATATGAAAGAAATCCATATGCAATTGAAACATGCATGTTAAAAATGCATTCTAATACGACAGGATTTAATAAAAATGATCATATAAATTCCTAATTTTAGAATGACGTACTCCCCTTACTTACGTACATGTACCCAATTAGACTGGAGTATGTGCAACATATTTAAACATATGAAACTACAATGGAAATATGTTTTATGTGACTGTGATTAATGCATCTGCCAACAATTTCCCCCTCTTGCTTATTTGCAAAATACATGACAGAGCATTCAGACCAAGCACTCCAAGCACTTCATTCAGTACATTGTTCTGAACTGTAAAAAGTTTAAACCTTCAATATACAATAGAATTGTACTACTATATGCAAAATGTAATTGGACTACTCAACACATCAGACCATATGTAATTTAATGGCATACAAATTTATCTGAACATGTTAGAGAATTAGCAGTATTCTTTCATCGGAAAAGGAATATGTCCAATATGTCCAAATGACATACATAAGTGCCAGTGGCGGCTGGTGACCAAAACTTTTGGTGAAGCAGATAAATTTAGCAGATAAACCCAGCATATTATGTCCATGAGCTTTTATTCAAATGACATGTCACTGACACAACAACCTCTCTTCTTATCAAATTATTTTATCAAGGGAGTGAAGTTGAGTTGATAGATAGTAAGCAAACAATAACACAACATGATTTCTAACTTAAATGTTGTATAGCATGGTACTGTTAATCATCTTTCAATGTTAGGACATGCGCTCCTTTAAATATAATAGTCGTATTTGTTTGTACGGGTTTTTCACAGCTAATTTTTTTCTCCTCTTGTGTTTGTGTGTACTCTACCTACCTAAGTAGCTGCCTGGTGTTGGGTCTGCAGCTCAAAAATACAACCACACATTATTTAGTATTGCTTAACGCTGCTACCTTGCACTACGGTTTCTCCACATTTGTACAGATCAAAAACAGCACTGCAATCCCCAAAAAACGGTGATTTGTGCCGACTCTCTGCATCAGCTTGATAGGAGGTGAATGGTAAATTATTTAGATAGGTGTCAATCATCTTCATGTCGCGATCACGCAAAGATCGTGCATCATTCGAAAGATGAGGTGAGGTAGCACTTCACAGGATGGGCTTTAAAATGTGTCATAAGACATAATTGTCCAAACAACAATGTATAAAGTATTATATTGCGTTACATTGAATTATATTAGCTAGTGAAGCAGAAAGATTCTGCTTTCTTTCTTGAAAATGACTCGGATTGTTCTGGTCTTGGTCTTGAATTGGTCTCGAACCCCTGACGGTCTTGGTCTTGAGTCTGTCTCAAACTCCCATTGGTCTCGGTCTTGAAACTGACTCAATTGGCCCTAGTCTCAGTCTTGAATTGGACTCGCTTAAGCCGTTCTCGACTACAACTCCACGATCTATAATAAAATATTAAATAATAGGCTACTGTGAGCACCATGGCTTGTGTTCAGGTGGTAAGCTGGCCTTAATCAAGATCAGAAAGTTTGGGGTTTAAGTCCCAATCACAGCAAGACATACATGACTCTTGATTTTATCAACACAATTACGTACATAGTAATTTTACATTAATATTGCAACAAAAAGATTTTTGTAACACATTCATACACTGCAGTGGATTACTTGCTACTGTACTACTAATCTGTTTACCAGCAGCCATTCCACCATGTGCCTAGGTCCTGCTGAATGGCTGAAGCTATGTAATCGTTTTGGTTAGCACTTGGATGGGAGACCTACAGGAAAAACTCAGTTGCTACTGGAAGTGGTGTTAGTGGGCCAGTAGGGGGCAGTTTTCCATCCATGTGAAACCCCAATGCCTCAGTGCAGTGAATGGGATGATTTGCTGTTGGAGATGCCGTGTTTCGGATGAGACAGAGGTCCCGAGTGTGGTCATAAAGAAACATTAAACAGAGGTATTATGACGGTGGTCATACGATCCCAAGGCACACATTGCAAAGAGTGGGGGCGAAATGTGTTAACCAATAGCCTGTCAAGGCAACTATATATGTCTTTTTATATGTGTCCCTCAAACGCCACATTTCCATGACAGTAGTCTAAAGAGTGGCCTATGTCAATGGATCATTTATAAATGCTTGGAACGTCACCTGAATGCTAGCACAGGGTTTTAATGTCTCATGGAATCATCCCACTGTAGGTGCCTTTTTAAATGGAATATGGCCTGGATTTAATCAATGAATCAATCAATCCATCATTGTGCTCAACTCATTGCTCATTGCTACAAAGTATACATTTTTGAATGAATTTTTGTGAGCACTCATGAAACAAAACAAAAGGGGGGGGACAGGGGGCATATTCCAGTCTAATTACAGGGGGGCTTAGTCTGTAGGACTAAGCAATTAATTTAGCAAGCACTGAAGTTTGCCAGATTCAGGGAGACCATTTTTCCACAACTCAAACTGTCATGGTTGTCTGTGTTAAAATTATATAAGCCTTGTTTACATGCGTCACCTGGTGCTAAGGACAAAATCACCACAGCATTTCGAGCAGAGAGAATCAAAACGGCAGGGTCTGTGATTTGACACAAACGAACATAAATCAAATACCGGGCTCAAGGTGAAAGTTAAATATCGTTTGGAGGAGGAGAAGGAGAAGGAGAAGAAGAAGACGAAGAAGGAGAGAAGAAAAAAAACCCACATGATCAAAAAGCAAAGCAGAGGTGTTTCACTGACGGATTTCACTGGATTTGTCTGGATTAGCCTTAGGTGCTGTCAGCCGTGGACATTGAAGACCCTGGGAGAGAGCGGCGGGTTTGGCAGGTACCAAAGGAAAAAGGGAAGAGCGGAGAAGCGCACGAGAGCAAAACACCCTCGCGCTTCAACTCCACGTCCTCTCTCCCCTCTGAACGCAGTTCTGCTTTCTCACTCGAGGTTGCCCACGCATTTATTACGCTGTGAGTCTTCAGCTGAGATGCAGCCCCCACCCCCTCCCCTCCACCACTGACTCCCCCTCAGCCTTCAGCAGAGTAAAATAGTCCCTTTTAAGATGTCAGTATTAGTATTCCAAAGATTTCTTTGCAGCTCTTGCCTGAGTTCTGCCAGGTGGTGGTTGTATGTTTCCTCTCGGAGAGGCATGGCACGTAGAGTACAGCGGTCTTCTGTCGTCTGTTTAAAAAATAATCCAAAGGTCGCTGCCCCCAGATGAACCAATTTACAAACTATTTATTGAAATAAAATGGAAGAAAACTAAATTCCCCAGGATTTAGTCAGTAGTTCTGTTTGTCACACAGAACCTATTCTAGTCATGTGACATGGTTCATTGCTTTTATTTTACAAAATACTTTTCCTGTAGATGTCCTTTGGTCTTTTGTAAAAAGGGATGAAACCCCATTCATCTCCACACATAAAATAGCTTTCCTGGGTTTTGAAATACAAAAAAATAATGTCAGGCTACTTCCCTCATATACATTAGCTTTTAAAGCAGCTGCTCTTTAATATGTTTGTCCGTTTGTACATTTTGATGAACTCATGCAGGCTTTGCATGGGAAAAAGCAATATTCTTAGTTTTTGTAGTTATAGCCCTGCTTGAGACAGGAGACCAACTGTTTTAACATTTAAAAGCATTTAGCCAGCCTGTCCGTGTTAAAATAAATGAATGACTTTGTACCCATTACCTATTTTAGAAAATCTTATTTTTAGAAAATGTTGCCAGGTGTTATATTGATTTACTGCAAGTATACATTTGGAGTGGCGTTTTTTCCTCATTTGTTCTTCAGTTCAACATTGCGCACGACTCGCCACCACCCCGTTTATAATTGGTACCAAATTGTCCTTATGTGGCACTTCGCTGTAAAACCATCATAATTAACGTGTATACATTATTTCCATAGCTGGTTTTTTGTGTGTGTGTATTTATTAATGAGGTGGCATGTTCTTAAAACTACTAGAAGTCATCGAGCATGAATATGCTTATACAACAAATATACAGGCCGTGGAGCGATTATTTCAAAATTCACCAAACGTACTTCGTATCCACAGGAACAGCATATGGATAGTGCTGAACTAAGGTTAACAGAAGTCGTGCATGCAAAGTATTCTGTACACCGCTCCTTGAGCTCGCCCGTCCCTCGTAATGAACCGTGCCATTGTCAAAGCATGCGGCGTCACCCGTCACCAACATGTATTTAGTTTCTTCTGCAATGTATTTACGCAATTAATTCAAGCGGAATTGATCAACGCTCGTTCTCCGCAGTCGGGAGCTGTCCAGCCTGAAATGTTTTTGTTCCCTGTTGCGCCGCTAGGTGGCAGCGACGAACAGTGCGTGAAAACAAAAACCAGCTTGGTTTCGAGTGGCTGTGATTGCGAAAGCACTGTTTTCCCCTCATCCCAGCTCCTGAGTTTTGTGGTGCGCCGCAGCATTGGGACAGACAGAGCTTTGGAGCCATACGCCTGCCGAGCCACGGTTCTACCAGGAGGAAAGAAGACGACAGTTCCAGTTCACGAAATAAAACCCTGAAGGAGCCCTAAAGAAAACTATATTGCGCGCTATCGGGAGAGAGGCTGACTGAAGACAAGAGGACAACATGAATTGCTACTGGATACACAGCATTTGGATCCTGGGATTCTTTTTCATCTTTGGATTTCAAGGTAGAGGCAATATTTGAATGTTTTATCTTGTTGTTTTTTGTTAAGAGTCGTTTCAGGACTACAGTCCTAGGGTTAGCGCGTATACCGTACTCAAAACTCCAGTTTCTTCTTAATCCTCTCTGCGTGTTCTGAAGTGATGAAGGCGCAGTATTATTTTTCAGGTAGCTGACTGCCTTTGCAGCAGCCCTCTCTACGTGCGCACTTGCAGCAGCGCGATGCTATCACCCTCTTCTGAGAAGTTTATAATTTCTCAAATAGTATTTACGCAAATACACAGGAAAATATTATCCCTCAGGAGGTCGCCGAAGTTAAACAAACGCAAAGTGTACGAGGCAATCGTTGCACTGTCTCTGAGTTTATGTCGTCCAAGCCATTAGTCAATAAATGATCACTTTGGTGACAGGGTTGCAGTGTTGACGAGGTTTTCCTTTCAGCTTCTGCTGCTTAGTATGAATTCCTCGTCTGTGGTCATACCGTCTAAGCGCCCCGCGTTTCCCTTAAAATCCTCGGTAGTTAGCTGCGACGGTTTAACCGCTACTGTTCTGCTAGATGATGAGTTACGATTATCCGTTTCTAATAAAGCTTTAATTTGAAGTTATTGAAAACGGAGTCTGAGAAGCATTTCGACGTACAGCCTTCTTCAGTTACAGAGTACCGAGCAGGTTGCTTAAGAGAATGTCTTAACTGACGCTCGCTCTGAACTTTATGGAAGGTATTGTACCGTTGTTTAACAGAGCAGGGACACATTTGGTCGCCGCGAGCCCAGGTTCAGTTTAGCGTTTCCTTATTCAAGTCACACAAAACCGGACATAAGTGACTAATTTGCACCGAGAACGTCATGAATCAGAATGACCAAGCGTACAGACTGAAGTCATTGTATTGCAGAGGTCACGCTTTGAGTGAGGTTGACGTCAGTAGCTAGAACCTAGCAGCCCGATACTACTTCTCAATCAAAACCCTTTGCCTGTGAGGTAGCGAGTGTGCTGCCTTCCAGTGCGTACAGGGTTGGCAGAACCGCTCTTTCCCAGCTTTGCCATGTTGGTATTCCCCCATCAATACGCGAGCCAAATGTGTTTTTTTGTGTTTGTTTTTCTGTACTATTTATCACCAGCAGCAATTACAGAGGCAGAGAGCACACGAAGTATGTCTTTGCAATGATGGTGTGCTTTAAATTAGGTTGCAATGCAATGTATATGACTGGAGAATTGATGCTACCACAGATTAAATGTTTTATGAAGCTGAGCTGTAACTAGAAGGTTGCAGGTTCAAGACCTGGGACCCTGCATTTGGACTCAGGGAAAATGGAAGGTTGCATATGGAAATATACTTAACCTGAAGTTGAATACATGGATAATGTGTCATGTAAGCCCTGTAAGTCACTATCTATGAGATAATCTTAAAATCAATTAAACGAAACAACCATGGCTAAACACATGTCACTCTAGATTATTTATGACATTCAAATCATTTGGCAATATAAAGAAACTGATAATAGTTACTGGTATTCAATGTCTTTGTGTTCCAATCCAAAGATGTCTTGCGACCAATATTATCAATACCAATATTATGTCTATGAATATGGCTACAGTTTATTTGCTTTTCGTATGTTCTCATCAAGGAAAATGTAAGATCCTTATTATTCTAAGCAAAGCTCTTACACACATTCTGTAATAAATTCTGCAGGAGCAGTTGGGGTACGCACAGAGAAAGATGCTCAAACAACAGCAGTGTCACGCCTGTAATCTGAACCCTCACCCGTAGGCATGGATGCTCACGCCAATACAAGAAATTCGTATTAAAATGCAGAACTAATTTATTATAGCAGGACAGATTTCACTGTTTGTTACTGTTTTATCCCTGCCAAACGGGTTGGTTCTGCCATTTGCTTGCTGATCGTGGCGCCATCGCCCAGGGCAACCTATGGCGCCTACAGTCCATACCAATGCCGGTTCTCACAGAGCACAGCGGCCTCACACCAGGGATGCGAACCCGCAACCCCTTGGTCACAGGGCTGCTGCCCTCACCGTGGCTCCTCCCCGCTGGCCCATTCTGTCTCCTCCTAATTACAAATTGCCCCGCTGATCGCATTAACATAATTTTAATTTGTAACGTCAATTGGGTTAGTCGGGATGAGATTAGATCAAAGGCAGTCCGCGCCACTAATTTCTCTATGGGTATGCTGTATCCTCCGAACCCTCCAACGCTGTTAACTAGCTTGTGCCATAGTGCTCCGTATCGCGAGCGGGCCAGTGGCGAGGGGCGACGCCCTTCCAGCACACGTGCATCACCTTCGTGATGGAGATGCCAACAACCCACGGTTCGAGACTCATAAAATCAGACAAACCAGATTGGTGAGTGGGGAAGTTTAGGCCCACAGCATATGAATCGTGTCATTTGGGCTTCGGCTTGACATCGCCCTAGGCTGTGCTGTTTTCAAAAACTGCGGTTCTGTGTGGCTCAGTAGGTAGAGCACCGCGCTGACAACGCTTAGGTTGTGGGTTTGATTCAAATTTGGACCACATATACTGAAAAATTTATGCATTCACTACTGTAAGTTGCTTTGGATAAAAGCATCTGGTAAATAGCATATGTATATATATATATATATATATATATATAAATGGCATATATATCAAAGAAGCGACACGCATCCATACGGCAGGAATATGTCGGGTTCGTGGTGATGTTATGCATCATAGAAAAAGGGGAAAGAAAGACATTTTGTCAATTACGCTGCGGAGAACATGGCAGGAATGCCAGATAATTATAGAGGGTTAGGATTAAATAGATTTTTCTGTGGTACCGCAAAATAATTGCCTTTTATGTGTTGATCAATGCAAAATGGCCTTCCGGGAGCAGGACTATAGCTGTCATGCTGGCATGCTCAAAAGGAAATGTTATCCCATTGGAAACAGTGGGCATATCCATCACTTGAGCTCTCAAACTCAGATGTGTGCCAGTTCTAACAGTGCGCTTGGGCTGCATTGGAGTTTTCCTGGTCTTGAAGAAACAGCTTTCGTCCGTAACTTTGACTCCTGACTCCTTAATTCCTGTCTTTACGTGTGCCTGTCTTTACAGATTGAAGTTAATTTACCAACTGTGTTTGTGAAGAAACAAAAAAAAAAAAAACATTTTGGTAGAAATGAAGGGTTAAAAAAAAGACCCTTTTGTCATTGTGATGTTTTCAGAAAAGCCAGGATTGAAAACCCACTTCATACATTCAGCTCTTTGGCTCTGTCCTGCTGTCCTATAGGCAATTTTGTCATTGAAATACGCCTAGCACCTTTAGAGTGGCTGTCTCGGCTTTTACCATCCAAAAGCATTGCTGCTGTCCCAGTTTGAGCGCAACAGCAGAGATTTGAGGCGGAAGCTCTCAAGAGTTCGGGGCGTGGGGAGTGGCAGCAGAGCGCATACGCTCATGTGTCATGTCCGCCGTGCATTATGGGAAAAATTAAAAAAGGGGCGGCGGGATGCACCTGCGGTCGCCTCCCTAACCCCCGTGCGGTCGCCTCCCCTCCCCTGCCGTGCGGTCGCCTCCCTCCCCTCCCCCCCCGTGCGGTCACCTCCCTCCCCTCCCCTCCCGCCCGCGCGGTCGCTCTCGGGTTCATTAACGCTGGGAAAGGGCCACCTCTCTGCGCCGCCCGCGGAAATTTCCATTAGTGCCGCGGCGCCGTACGAGGCCAGCTGTGAGTCGATCCTGCTCTCAGGCCCAGAATCGGCGTACGTGCGCTCAGAGGCTCCGGCACGCTGGCAGCCCGGCAGCTGTTTGCTCCATCCACTCTGCGGGCTGTGGGGTGGTTAGTGAGCTGATTGTGTTAAGCACCTGCAGTCTGCTATTAAGCGGCAGCCTGTGGCAACTCCCCAGACCTTAGAGGGAATAAATAAAGAATAATAATACGAATAATAATTGCAATGTAGACAACACGAGTTCTGCGAGGAGCACATTCCCATGACTAATATGCTTAAGTGCAATATTGACATGGGTTTAGGGTATTCTTAAGAGAGCAGAAACGACAGATTGAAAGGTCTGTACTTGATCGGTAATTGGATTTCCCACCTGATATGGCCATACGCTTACTTTTATTGTGTGAAAGAGCTGAAAGGATTAATGTCAGGACCACTCAGTTGTTGGCACTAACCAATGGCCACTAGTGACTGACCTGTTTTTTTAGGACTAAATAATAAGTTCTGTTTTTTTATTTTCTAAAATTTGGTTTTGGTATTGGTTTGGCTCCAAGATGCTCTCCCCCTCCTTAATTTATAGTGTGACTCTGTACCACATATTTAAGACCTTTCATGGCACAAACAAAACATCTAATCTCGTAAGATATATTCAATGAAAATGTTACATTTATGCTAGCATAACCAAAATGTGGGGCCGTTAAAGTGTAGTGGAGCTGTCTATAGTACAGCTCTGCCAAATGAGAGCACTTTCAGTCTTTAGATTGGTCTGTCAGTGGTGTACGGAACATGGACAAACCCAGATACCACAGACATCTATGCAATAACAAATTGGATTCCTGAATATTAGCACCAATTAGTTATTAAACGTGAACAACCAAAATTTGGAGGCAGATTGTTGATTCGGACGTGCACCGAGTAACATTTATTGAATAGTTTTGATTCGTGATTTGTCTTCTTTGACAGACACACAAGTGAGCCACCAGTGATATTTAACATATGCCATTTAGCAGACGCTTTTATCCGAAGGGACTCACAGTAGTGAATGCGTGCACTTTTCAGTATATGCGGTCCCAGTGGGAATCAAACCCACAACCTAAGCATTGTCAGTGCCAAGCTCTACCTACTGACCAATACAGAACCACCATATTTGGAAATCTTTTTTCTTCACAATCATGTTTTGGCGGAATTCAGGATTCGCACATCCGAATTCAGGAGGGGTGATGAGTGGAGGGTGAAATCGGATGGCAAAACACAAAAAAACGGCACAGCACGATGACCTCAGTAGGAAGAGGAAGCTTTGATACTTTTAAAAAAAAGAACAGAGGACTAAAGTTCAAGAAGAAAGAGAAAAAGAGTTCTTTCAAGAATCTTCCAGCCGCATAGCGGGGTCTGGCAAGATGCTGAGTGCAGTCCATTTGACAGTGCCTGCAGACTACAGGTCCTGCACCTTAACTTTTGACAAAATAACAAAATAAAGTATTTTTGCCCTGTCGTGTTCGTAAGTCTGCGTTAAATTTTTCTGGGAGAGAGAGTGAAGAGTGTTTATTTTGTATTTGTGCAGCTAACATGGTCTACATAGATAACAGGACAGGTAGTCAAAAAAGTTTAGTGTCACACCAAAAGAAAGAGCCATCCCATTATGTGGGTCATATTCACACACTCGAATGCTTCTTGGATGTGAAGTTACACTGCCCGTCCCAAAAAAAAGTCACACACTCTAATATTTTGTTGGACCGCCTTTAGCTTTGATTACGGCACGCATTCGCCGTGGCATCATTTCGATAAGCTTCTGCAATGTCACAACATTTATTTCCGTCCAGAGTTGCATGAATTTTTGCTGATCTTGTATTGATGATGGGAGAGTTGGACTTCTTCCAGCACATCCCAAAGATTCTCAATGGGGTTAAGGTCTGGACTCTGTGGTGGCCAATCCAGGTGTGAAAATGATGTCTCATGCTCTCTGAACCACTCTTTCACAATTTGAGCCCGATTAATCGTGGCATTGTCATCTTGGAATATGCCCGTGCCATCAGGGAAGAAAAAATCCATTGATGGAAAAACCTGGTCATTCAGTATGTTCAGGTAGTCAGCTGACCTCATTCTTTGGGCACATAATGTTGCTGAACCTAGACCTGACCAACTGCAGCAACCCCAGATCATAACACTGCCCCCACAGGCTTGTATGGTAGGCACTAGGCATGATGGGTGCATCACTTCATCCGCCTCTCTTCTTACCCTGATGCGCCCATCACTCTGGAACAGGGCAAATCTGGACTCATCAGACCACATGACCTTCTTCCATTGCTCCAGAGTCCAATCTTTATGCTCCCTAGCAAATTGAAGCCTTTTTTTCCGATTAGCCTCACTGACAAGTGGTTTTCTTAAGGCTACACAGCTGTTTAGTCCCAATCCCTTGAGTTCCCTTCACATTGTGCATGTGGAAATGCTCTTACTTTCACTATTAAACATAGCCGTGAGTTCTACTGTAGATTTTTAGCGATATGATTTCACTAAACGTTTAAGTGATCGCCGATCACGATCATTCAAGATATGTCTTCCGACATGGTTGTTTAAGAAACGATAAGCTACTCACTGCATCAGTTAGGGTTAAATAACTTGTTGCCAGCTAAAACATATTAATCACTGCAGTAATTATCCAATGGAAGGCTCTTACCTAAAGTAAGTTACCTCTTAATTAAATCCAGGTGGTGACTTTTTTATGGCCAGGCAGTGTATGAATGGTGTATGAAACGCTCTATGCAAAGGATGTGGACGCTTGAAGACACTGACTGGAGAATTTGTAAACAGCCTTAGGTGCTCAGTGTTTGTGTTTATGGCTAGTAAGTTTGATTTTGAATAAGAGAACCGCCAACGCGTCCACTCGTCGCACGCCTGAGTTGATAAACGCTGTGTTGCGAGGATTAATGGAACTAATATTATTTTGAACGTACTTTTATTTTTATTGTTTTCCATGAATAGCTCCCATATCATTTCTGAGTTGTCCTGTGAGGATTTGGATGTTCAGTTAACTGCCAAAATAAAGGAAACACCAACGTGTCGTAATAGGGCGTTGGGCCACCCGAGCCACCAGAACAGCTTCAATGTGCCTTGGCTTAGATTCTACAAGTGTATGGAACTCTTGGAGGGACACAACAACATTCTTCCATGAGAAATTCCATCATTTGGTGTTTTGTTGATGGTGGTGAAAACACTGTCTCAGGCGCCCCACAAGTGTTCAATGAAGATGAGATCTGGTGACTCAGACAGCCAGGGCATATGGTTTACATTTACATGGTCGCTTTGGATAAAAGCGTCTGCTAAATGGCGTATATTATATTACATTGTTTTCATCAAACCATTCAGTGACCACCCGTGCCCTGTGGATGGAGCATTGTCATCTTTAGTGGGCGTTTGCCTCGCCCTCTAAGGGGTTAACTGGACCTAAACCATGTCAAGAAAATGCACCCCCACTATAACAAAGCCTCCAGAACCCTTCATTTACTCACGTGTTTCCATTATTTTTGCAGTTACCTGTATATGTATTTATAATCACACAAATTAAAAATCAAATCAAATCAAAGTGCAGCATGACCTGTCCGCTGTTTCAGACAGCCTGCGGGCACTGTAGATGGACGGCTGCAGTTATACTCCCCCGGGGACAGGAAATTTGCTGGAGCGCTTAATCGCGATGGTTTCGCATTCATGATCCATCATGATCCAGGACGTCACTGTCATCAGACAAGCGAGGCCGCCGCCCTCATGCCAGGTCTCTGCCTTTCCACGGGCTGTACCCGCAATTAGCGTCAGAGCGCCTCGTCACTCTGAAAGTCCGATGCCGCGCGGCGATAAAAACAAAAATGGGGAAAAAATAAATGGGAATCAAAAGAGCATTGAGCGAAAACGTGTGTTCGGAAAACAGACTCCTTTGAGATCTAGCCTCTCGCACTGTGCCCAACGTTTTTGACACAACAGAAACTGTGCTAACTCCTGCGGAGCGCTCTGGTGGAGTGGCCAAATCCGGCGGTAATTGGCACAGCGCCGTCCCCGGGGTGAGGGGTGGAATTTGGAGGGGGTAGGAGAGGTTATTTATGAACTTTAATCAAAGGAGAGCATTCAGAAGGGGGTATTGTCACACCATGCATTTCCTTGTTGGCGTCGGGCACTGGCACTAAATCTGAGGTGTTGTTTTGAAAATTGAATGGGGGACAAAAAAGACTCTTTTGCCCTCTCCTAGGAGGGGAACCGGGCGTGTTGTTGTGCGGTTGTGTGCGGGCGTGTTGGGGTGGAGCTCGCAGGGACTAGAACAGGAGCGCACTGACTGTGGTCACATTTCACAATTCATAGTTCATCATTTCTCACTTTCGCTCCCAAAATTGAGAGACTCTCAGGCCCTCTGGCTCTGAAATCAGACTTGAACTCGCAATTCAAGTTCCTTTTTCGTACGGTCCCCAGACAGTCCCCTCAAAGAGATGACGTGCGGCTTTAAAAGTGTTGCGCGGTTGCCAAGGTCGTGCAGATACGTCAGAGCGGGCGCTGGGCCCGTTTGCTGGCAACATCACATTTTCAGAGAGACTATAGTCTTTTTGCGCTGGCAAGAGAGGACGCTGGCTGGACATTGTGAAATTACAAGCTTGAGCAGAAGATCGAGCAAACCGGCATGTAACAGTGATCTCCGGAAGGCACCGTTTGTTTACTAGGTGTCTTTCCTTGGATATCTTGTATTCGCTTGATGTGAAGTATCTTGCTTTAAAAACGTTCCGGGACAAATGCTTTTCGCGTGAACACGTCGCTGAATTGGGAATTTGAATGTAGGCATCTAAAGCCAGCCAGTGCAAAGAGAGTCCTTTTTCTTTTTCTGCGAGGAACAAAAGCAATCTATATTCTAATCAACTGTAAGCAGACTTTGAAAAAAATAATACAGCGCTAAAGTGGTTTCTGCTCCTCCGTGATGCTAATATTTCTGTGTAAAATAAGACAGTTATGGCTCAGCAGGTTAGGTCTGCGCGTGTACTCCTTTGCCTTGTAAACATTTTCTTATGGCCCATCAGTGCAGTCTTGTGCAGGTCCATCTCAAATTCCTTTGCGGTTGACTGTGGTATCGGTTGTGTGATGAAAAATCCAATATGACCATCATTGCTTAATGAATGTTAAAAATAAGTTTTCGATCAGAAGGTCTTCTTGTAAATTGGATAAGGTAAATACAATATTCATAATTTTTTGTGATAGATATAAGATATTTTTATTCAAGGTTATTTACACACCAAACTACACACACACACACACACATACATACATATCCCAGTTATTATGCTTTTTACTACCTGCATCGAGTAGCATGCCATACATTGAAGCAAAGTCATATATATTGTATTAAGAAAGCACATAATGAATACATCTTCTTACTTAAGGAATGTGGATTCGTAAAGCCAATCGATTGCTTATTAATACGCAACAGGCACTCCTCCCTTTTGATCTTGTTACAGGGGGTGTTTTCACACTTTTGGACAGATTATTTTTTTGAAGCTCATTTGGGTTAATTTAGGGGCATGCTCCCACCTTCTGTCTAGAGAGATGTATCAGGGGGGTCTCTAATGTCCATTCCAAATTCAGGAAGGTTTGTTTTGACAGTAAATCACCAAATCGATCTGATCTCATGCTATTTGAATACAAACGGAACCAAAGTTATTTTTTTCCCCCATGCATATTTCACTTCAAAGGGCTGTAGGTTTACTTCAAAAGACTGCGTTTGGCAAAAGTGCCCAGAGAAAGGAACAAAGTGTTTGTACACTGCAATGAAACATCTGTAGGTAATTTGTGAATTTTGAATGTGTTTGTTTAAGGCCTTTTTTTCCGCTGAGTCAGCCTTCTTGTGACGCCTGCTTTGATTACCGTTGGAATGAGCTATGCCCATTGGCAAAAGGAAAGGGGCCATGATATTTCAGTGCATACAATAATTATGTTATTTTGTCCTAACATACTACTCAAAATCTTACTGCGAGTTGCACAAAAATGCATAAATGTGATCCCGAACAATGTGAAACTTACCTTGTACCTGAGGAAATATGCAGGGTCCATTATGTCAACTTGTACGACTACATAGTTTGTCTCCATTATAGGTCATTTAAAAGTGATTTACCTTAAATGAATATGGCATTGTACTTGTGCAACATTAAATATTAATTGCACATCTTATAGCAGGGGTCAGGATGACCGATGAATATTCGTTGGAATATGGTCACACAGTCTTAAGTGCTCACTGCTCCTCAGTATTTGCCTCTGCCCACTGGGGTTTCTTCAAAGTGTATCTTTGGTCAGAGAATGAAAACGCCGCTCAGACAGTGTCTGGTCTGTGATCTGATTGAATTAACTAATCTTGTTGTTCCAGCAATGACTTCAGGGGTTTAAAGCATTCAAACGACAACCAAATTAACTTTCAGACTGAATCTAGTGATTTGACTAGTGTTATGGAGATATCATGACACCGAAAATGGGCGGAGCTACCTCGTGCTACCGGTACCTTGCTGATTTGAACCAATCATTTTGGTTTGTTGTTTGTTGTTAGCTTTTGTAGCTCTACCTATTTTTGGCATCATTATACCCTCAGTCTCCCATCACTAGATTTGACCCAAAGCACTAAGGTTACCATCACATGAAGCCATTATATTGAGTTACATACCGATATAAAGGGAGGTATGAAAAACTGTGCAGTCGTACGGAGTTGTCTTGCAAGTGCACTACTTGTGCGCCACATTTGGTTTTATGTCTTAATGTTTCCATAAATAAATTAAGTGCAGGCTTAACAACACACAATGCTTTGATACCTTTTAAAGCAAGATTACTTTTAATTTTAATTTTGAAATGGTTCCCAAACTTTTGCACAGGGCCATTTTCCTTTTTTATTATTATTTTTAAACTGTAAAAAATGTAAATAAAAAGTAATCTTGCTTTCAATTTTGAAGAAATGTGTCATGTTTAACTTTGTACCATTTAGAGGTCAGGTTAGCTTCTGTTCACTTAGATATTAATTGTAAAATGCATTTTGACCAGGGGTGCCCGCATAAGATAAGACAAAGGCACTGATGCCTCTAGTTTTGTGAGGATGGGAGTGAAAACGCACCTGGGCGGGAGTGCAGTTGCTTTGGGGGCCTGCAGTAAAGGTGTTTGCACCAACCTGAGTTTGGTGGCGCAATGGGGGGGTGTGTCAATAAAAACATTTGAAGCTGTGCAGATTTCATGTCTGATCATTCGTGAGCGTTTTCGTCCAACCAGACCACCTCTTGAATGCCTACACAAAATCTATTTTTCTGTGCCAAGTCGTAGCTAGTTTATAACTAGCCAACTAACATAAGACACGTCAGAATGTTCAGTTATTGAGCCAGCTAACATCACCACACGTCAGAATGTTCATTTTGTTCTTGAGATATTCAAAGAGCGTGGACCCGGTTTCCACGGAAAAGAAAACACTGGGAGCCGCACCATTTTCTGTCAAGGCCTCACCAACCAGTTCATTTATTTCGAAAAAACAATGCGCCCAATTTTGCATTCAATTGAAACACCAGTGGCTGAAAGAGCCGCATTCGATTTTGTTCTAGCCCATGTAACATTTTCTGACATTCTTTAGCAAATTGCTAAGACATGGCCCTTTATTTATCAATGGAAATTGTACTTATTCTTTGCACCGTGTAATAATATAATAAAGAGCTTGAGGTTGATGAGGCGTAATTGTGCGTTCTTACTAATGGGTTCATACCGCGTTCGGTCGACCGGCCAGTCCGTATATCTGACCTTTGTATCTCTGAGGTTCTACAGCATATCATTATCCTGCTGAGAAAAGTGCTTTTGATACACACTGATGTGCTGATATGCACACATATTAGTATTAGTTCAGTTTAGTATTGCCGTGTAATACGCAGTCCAATTATGCAGTCCATGTTATTGCCATGACAAGCAAGCCTCATAACTTGCCATGGCATTTTCTCTTCATGATACATGAAAAAATTGCAAGTTTGTTATGGCAAAGGTACGCATGTGGTTCTGTGTGGCTCAGAAGGTAGAGCACAGCGCTGACAAAGGTTAGGTTGTGGGTTCAATTCCCACTGGGACCACATATACTGGAAAATGTATGCATTCACTACTGTAAGTTGCTGTGGATAAAAGTGTCTGCTAAATGGCATATATTATTATATATATTATTATTAAATCCATAATAAAACCAAACTCTCAATTTGTTCTTCTTAAACCAACCTCTTTTACAACTGGGCCACCGGTGCGCTACCATCTCTTGTCACAAAACTATCAGAATGGACGCCGCCATCCTAGATTAACACTACCATCTGTGCTTCAAACTTTGGCAGTGGAACTCGAAGCGAGTTTATCAGATGTTAGCTGAATGGCTCTTCTTGAAAAGCAGGGTTGGTGCAGTGGTCCCGGCGGTAAATGTTGTGTACTGCCGTTCTGTCGCTATAAGCAGAAGAGGTAATGCAGTGAGATTTTGGTATTTAGAGTTTAGTGATAAGTAAGTTGGCTTTTTACCAAACAGAGAAGCTGAAACAGTATTGAACACAATGTATGATGTAATATAATAAAACAAATAGATTCAAACTCAGAAATAAATTGAAAAAAGACATACACACACAAACCTGAAAACAACTTTGTAATCTTCCAAAAATAATGGATTTGAAAGGTGCTTTGAATTTTAGATAAGAGAGGATTGTTTCTTGTTTGTTCCCCTTAATGCACTCTCCCACAGCATCCATTTTCCAGAAGGCAGCAGTAACTTGTTTTCTTTACAAAACGACAAAACAGACTGTTTTTGATGGACAGTGGGTTATACCCCCCCCCCCCCTCGCCTCCCCGTGCTGACTGTAAGCCCATGGGTACCTAGGTCTGAGGAACAACATGCATTCAGAGGCTTTTAAGACGATGTAGGTGGCAGATCTCTATCCCGGGTTATTGAGGCAGAGGCAGCGCTGCCGCAGGGGTGCTGTGTCGTGCGGCGACTTCGCAGTCAGATATCTCATCGTCACAGAGTTCGCTTTGCACCTGTCGGTGTGTTTGTCAACGGATTCCTGCCTTCTGAATATGCAGGCGTTCTGTACAGGGGCGGAGAGAGAGGGCAGGGGCGATGCGGAAAGTGTTCATTTCTCCGACACAGCCATTGTGATGTGTTGGTTCTTCGAATCCACTTTTGGTCCTTCACCAAACTCCCGCCAGATTTGTCTCGGGATTGTGCTGAAGCTCTAGTGGCGTGCGTCCGTCCCTCGAGTGCTCGTCTTTGGATCGTCTTTGCTACGCCTTCGCCTAGGCTTGGGGATGAAAGACATTTTATTTGCGAAGTAAACAAAAGCTAAGGACGACTGCGCAGAGCATCCCGCACTGCATTGTGGGTGAGGGATTTTCTGGGCCACATTCTAAACAGCTGTATGGAAAATGAAATCCCCTCTCGGAACCGCGCTCATTGCATTCAGCAAAAAAGCCTCGAAAATAGATCCTCCCCCTTCCTCTAAGGCCATCTTCGTCCTTTTCATTACAGAATGTATCGTTGTTGTTGACTATAAATCCTAGTTAGACAACTGTGGTACTAGAGTTATTCCAGTAGCTTTAGTGAGGCAAGTCATTTAGAATTAGAATTACCAGTAGCCATCCAAGCAAGACTTCAATTAGGAAATCAGTGTTTGAGGAAAGTCAGAATAGGAGAGATGTGCGAATCTCCAAGGACAATCGTTGCTGTGATCCTTCCCTTCTGGAAACTGTACAATGATTGCAGACACTGATATTCTGTAACCAGATAAGCCATTGGCATTTGCTAAATTCTGTGAGAATATTATGCCTTATGGTGGAAGGATGCCTAATACCCCCCAGTCCATGGTGGTATTAATTAGACATAAGCCTCTATCCTTGGATTCTTTTTGTTCAAGATATTCAGTGCAAGTGCATTAGCTTTATTTTGTTGTCGCTGTATCCACAGTATTGGATTTTTGGACACGGCAAAGAGACGGCTATTTCCTTTTGTTGTGATTTTTTGGCCTCATTGATTTTTCTGTTGACACAAAGACGAGGAATAGTCGAGGAAGTGAAACAAAATATGTTGGTTTTTTTTTTTTTGCTCCGGAACAATATGCAAAGATTGGTCCCTTGTGGTCAGTTCTTAAATAACTTGAGATCAAAAGTAAACGCATTTACAGTAAAAGTCCATACTTTATCGCAGGGCTCAGCGTCTCAAGTCTCAGTGCTGCAAACTGAAGATTTGGGAGAGTGCAAACAAAACACATGTTCTTCTTCGAAACGCGCGTGGCTGTCATACGTCCGTTTCTTTTCGCTTCGCGATCCGCTGGTTGAGTTTGCATAGTCATTGCATCGCAGCAGTACACTTCCTGTGCAGCTTGTGCACGTAGTCCACAGGCACACGGTGAAACACGGTCATCCTGCTGACTGTATCCCTCCCTATCCGGGCAACGCTGTGGCCGAATACGCACCGCCCTGCGGCGCTGCCAGACCCAGCCTGGAGCCACAGTCCGGATTCGATGCCGGACCCATCCACACACAGAAACAGTGTCTAAACATGATGAGCCATCCACCAACCCATCTCAGTACATTTGTTTGTAGATTATAGGTTTTCTTAGCTTTCTTATCCCCGAACCAAGGACCCAGAGGTTCATAGTACGCACCTGACTGACTTGATATGGTTTGTACTGGGGAGTTAACTTTAACCACTCCATAGTAATCATAGCCACATTGTCCTTTATGTTGGACTTAGACCATTGCATTAGATGTAATGCTGAAGTGATTGCATTGTGATAAGCTGTTTCAGTTTGAATTTCACTACCCTTGTAGTCATACCAATCCTCTAGCATAAGGATTGATTTCCAACCAAAGTTTTTGCACTTTAACACCATTTCCGATTAGATTTTCAGGAGCGATTATAGCTTCAATAATATACGTGTGTGTGTGTGTGTGTGTGTGTGTGTGTGTGTGTGTGTGTGTGTGTGTGTGTGTGTGTGTGTGTGTGTGTGTGTGTGTGTGTGTGTGTGTGTGTGTGATATGCATTAGAAACCTGTGCTAAGGGCACTTTTTTATTTTGATATGGTTTTGCATAGTTGTGGAAAGCATGTAAAAGTAATTGCCATGGATTCAAGGAACATTTGTCCTTAACCTTTACTTACAAAAACATAAACATCTTTGACTCATAAACACAGTTTGGCAAGTTAATTTTGGTGATTTCTGAATCCGCCAGACTTATTTGTAAATCAAAGTTAAGGACAAACTCTGATTTAATCCAGGCCAAAGCCAAGAGCACTTTTGAAGTCAGTTTAAAAAACAGAAAACATGGTGTGGTCCTCCAGTAGAGTCTCTTCAAGCCTGTTTCCTTTCAGCAAATTATCCACGAGTGTGCTTAGAAAAATTATCTTATTGAAGCAGCAATAACATCTTCTGTGAAGCAGTGGCATATGCATGCATGGACGAAAGGATAGACAAAGTGCTTCACCCACACAATTAAATATGATCAAGGTGGAGGAGGTGGAAGGAGTGTTATGACCTCTAATATTACACAGAAAACTGCTCTAGACAGCGTAGTTTGGAGAGGGAGTTTGGAGAGGGAAATAGGGAGCAACAACCACAGTGTCCTTATCTCTGGAATGAGTTCCTGCTGAGGTGAAGGCTTACCTAGCAGGCAGTGAGCGAACCAGAGGAGGCTCCACTACTGTGGTAATGAAGCAACAAAATACTGTACAATTCTCTTTGATTGTAGAACTTGCCAGAAGGAGCTCGTATCTGCGCCACAAGCACAAACAAAGGACATGTTCTTAGCGCTGCAAGGCATGCTGGGATTTTATCAATGAGAAACATGACAGGCCCTTTCCAAAAATGTCAGAGTTGAATTATACACTGTAGTTGAATGTCAGAAGGAAAGTGGGCAAACTATGTTTTATTGTGCACGATGTGTAATTAACATATAGCATATAATCTAATTTAATATTTAATTGTTTAATTTTATGTTTAATTTATATTTCAGAACTAGGTTGGTAACACATTATAATACAGTCTGCTTATAAATACATACAACATCAATAGTGGCATTGTAAATCATTACAAAACATCATCTTGGTTATTCCAACAACTGAGAATGGTAGTAAATGTGTTGTTAACAGGGCCCACGTAAATTCCTGACCATGCTCTCTGAGAGGCATGTGACCAGTTTTTCAACCCTCACCTCAATCCTCAAGGTGTCACTGTAGGCATTCAGTCACTCTTGATCTCGGGAACCGGGTAAACAGCACAGGTGAGTCACCACGCATAACTAATTAGGAAAATCTGGGTGTCAATATTATGACGCAGTTAAAGAAAAGTATCAAGTGAAACATGGTTGCACCAACTACAACAGAACTACTTATTTCCTACAGAATATTTATTTTCTGAACTACAACAGAAAATAAATATTTAAGAGTGCAACACCATCCACCTGGTTCTCTGCACACCAAAGGGTATCATTTGTTTTGCATGTCATAAACATGCGATTTATGGTTTGAGAACACCCAACTGCAAACAATAGACTGCAATTTCAAATCTCAAAAAGATAAAAAGTGAAAACTGGAGGTTGACAGGTTTGGGGGCATCCTCGAAGCATAGGGAAATGACAGCTTAGAGAGCCGGCACAATGACATTTACTTACGATTTGACAGATTTGATTTACCATTTCCTTGGAACTATGAATAACAAAGCACATTTTTAAAACTACCCGTTTTCCCTTTAGTTAATCATGAGTCTTCAACATGCAAAACACAATCACACGATACCCAATCATTTTCTCTTTGTAAAGGGTATTGCATTTTTTTAATAACTAGCAAACATAGGGCCAATAAAACTGAATGGGACATTGGCGAACATCTCCAGTCACCACCGTTTCCGTGGTACTGAGTTTAGTGGATGAACTACCATAACTGTAAACTGAGGAAATTGATACACATTAGCTTAACCGTGTTCCTCCATAATATTTTTAAATATTAAGCTTACCTTTGCTGAATGCTTGAACTGCTGTACCTAGACAGTAAAAAAAGGTAATTAAGTCCTCTTTTGGGTTAAAATATTCCTGGTTGTGTAATTCAATTCTTGTTCTTACAGTTTGCATGCCAATGTATTTTAAATTAATTAGCATACATTTTTTGAATAAAATAAAATAAATTGACAAGGTGATAAAATGTGTAAGTTTCTGAATATTGCATTGCATTACTATAATCCTGGGCTCGTATGTATCAAATATCTTAAGAATGTCACTCAACACACCCCCTAAGAGCTTACTTTGGAGTGCAATCATTCTTCGCTTAAAGTGGTCGGTAAAAGGTAGTGTGGAAGGCGTCGGTCTCAGCAGCTAATCAGGACGATTAGCGGCCACGCCTACTGGCAGAGCAGTAAGCGCACACACCGGTCCTGTGTATAATAATTACATCTGTGTGCTTTAAAACTGCTCTGCTCCCTTCAGTAGGTGGCTGGAACCAGGAGGGAGAGGCATTTGGCGATCAAATGGGCCTCTCTCGCCCTCCGGTACTACCTCCTGGGCAAGGCCTTCACCCTCTATACTGACCATGCACCCCCTCCAGTGGCTACACAGGATGAAAGACACCAACTCCAGGATCACTAAGTGGTATCTTGCATTACAGCCCTTTTGCTTCCGAGTGATCCACCGGCCAGGGTCCGCGAATGGGTGCGCAGACTTCCTCTCCAGGGAGGGGGTCTGTCGAACCGAATGGGCCCTGGCCACATTCTGGCAATGGAGGGGTGTGGAAGGCGTCGGTCTCGGCAGCTAATCAGGACGATTAGCGGCCACGCCTACTGGCAGAGCAGTAAGCGCACACACCGGTCCTGTGTATAATAATTACATCTGTGTGCTTTAAGACTGCTCTGCTCCCTTCAGTAGGTGGCTGGAACCAGGAGGGAGTTAAGAGTACTTTTAAGTCCAGAGAAATTTGATAAATCAAATGTATTCTTACATTTGTGTGTAGGAGTAAAGGTCATCAATTATTACACTTAGTTTACACTTGAGACACATTTTTTACTTTGAATGGCTTGATTCATACAGACCCTGATCTGTGAAGAATACATTACAGTTATTTTGGCAAGATCATGAATTTCATACAGCAGTAAGGATTTTTGACCCCAGGCAAATAGGCAATTAAACCCCCAAAAATGTTTTAAATGAGAGATAATGGCTGGAAAAACCTGAAAAAGACAGGAAATTCATACGAGCACCTGAGCTATTGTCTTGACCTATGTCCTGACAAGTCTTCCAACTCACAATGCTTTGATACTTGCTACAGTACTGTCAATATGTTGGTCTACTTAAAACAGTGTACCACCACTGGGCAGGCTGCTGAGGATTCAACTTTGTATTTGGATGAACAACAAAATAGTTTATTTTCAGAGCAATGTGTGCGAATTTCAACGTTCTGGCTACTGGAGCAGCTACGAGACCACTGCACAAATCAAACCATGTTTTAGGACTATCCTACGGCCCCCAGACACTCTTGCTCCTCATATGTATTCTGTTGCTCAGTGTAACAATTTGATGACCTTTTTTAATGCCAAGATTGAAAATATCCATCAACAATTGACCTCTTCTATCAATACTACATACAGTTCACCCCTTCTGTCTTCTGATGTTTCTGTGTTTTCCTCCCTATCTAGTTTTGAACTTCCAACTGTGGGTGAAATATCTGGTCTCATCCATAAATCTAAATCATCTACCTGTCAGCTAGACCCCCTCCATACTCACCTAGTAAAAGTCTGTCTATCTTCCCTGTCCTCTCTAATCACTGATATCATACACTCCTCCCTTACCTCTGGTCTTGTTCCCTCATCTCTCAAAACAGCTGCAATAACTCCTATACTCAAGAAACCTGGTACAGACCCCAACAATATGAATAAGTTTAGTTCTATTTCAAATTTACCATTTCTCTCCAAGATACTTGAAAAAGCAGTTGCAGCCCAGGTACACGCCCACTTGACCAACAACAACCTGTTTGAGCAATTCCAGTCTGGTTTTCGCTCTTTTCACAGTACTGAGACAGCTATGGTGAAAATCACAAATGACCTATTAATGGCAGCTGATTCTGGCCTCTTAACCATACTTGTGCTTCTCGATCTGTCTGCAGCCTTTGATACCATCTCACATAACATCCTCCTAGATAGATTAGCCTCCATTGGAATCACTGGCACCCCCCATGACTGGTTTACATCATACCTCTCTGGCCACACTCAGTTTGTCCAGCTCAAAAATCTAAGATCACAGCCCACTCCAGTCACCACCGGTGTTCCACAGGGATCTGTTTTGGGCCCCCTCCTATTCATAATCTACCTCCTACCCCTTGGCAATATTTTCAGGAAATTTGGACTTCAATTTCACTGCTACGCGGATGACACCCAGCTCTACCTATCCACGAAGCCAAATTCTGCCCTCCCACCCACTTCCCTCTCCTACTGTTTGCTGGAAATTGAATCCTGGTTCTCAATCAACTTCCTAAAACTTAACAGTGATAAAACAGAGGTTCTCCTCATTGGCACTAAATCCACCTTGGCTAAACCTCACAGCTTCTCCCTTACCATAGACAATTCCACAATTTCCCCTTCCCCTCAGGTTAAGAGTCTGGGTGTCATCCTGGACAGCACATTATCTTTTGAATCACACATCAACAATGTCACTCGGTCTGCATACTTTCACCTACACAACATTCATCGTCTCCGTCCATCACTTACACCTACCAGCACCGCCATTCTTGTCCACGCCCTGGTCACATCCCTTATAGACTACTGCAACACCATCCTCTTTGGCCTTCCACACAAATGTCTCCATAAACTCCAACTGGTTCAGAACTCAGCTGCACGTACCATTACCAGAACTCCTTCCACTGACTATATCACTCCCAATTCTCCAACAGCTTCATTGGCTCCCCATTAAATTCCGTATTCATTTTAAAATTCTCCTTCTTACCTTTAAAGCTCTCCATAACCTAGCACCTTCATATCTCTCTGAACTCCTTCTTATATACACTCCCTCCCGTAGTCTCAGATCCTCCTCTGCCAGACAACTTGTCACACCTTCTGCCCGCTTGACCACTATGGGATCTAGAGCCTTCAGCCGTTCTGCACCCTGCCTCTGGAACTCTCTGCCACCTAACATTCGAAATATTGACACTCTCTCCACTTTCAAATCCAGTCTCAAAACACACCTCTTCACTTTGGCATATTTGGTTTGACCTGTTATATATTGTTGTTTATCTGTTACCCTGATTTTGCCTTGTTCATTTTATAATGTTTTGACATGTTGTTTTTACTATGTTTTGTAAGGTGTCCTTGAGAGCCTTGAAAGGCGCCCATAAATAAAATGTATTATTTATTATTATTATTATTATTATTATTATTGAGTTAAGGGAAAACCATGAAATTCTACAAATCGGGGAGCGTTCCCGTTTAACGTTAGCATGTTCACCACAAGAGCACAAAACCAAAATGGGAAAGGTTTCACATCACAGCAAAATAAGTATTCCACAAGGCGACGAATTACACTTCTAAATTAGCAATGTTTCTCTTTTTAGTATAACAATGTTTATTCATTATATCACAATTTATTTATTATATCACAAGTTCGGAGAGCTTGTGAATAATGATGAAGAAAGTAGCTATCGGCTATGTAAATTGCGTAAGTAGGCTATGACAGTCACAATACGAGGATTCAAACAGGCAAGTGGCTTGGCAACGTAGCCTGCGGTGCGACAGCATATAGTGCTTGCAGGGAGAGAAAGAGAGGTCACGTTGGAAATGTATTAATAAATGTCTCTGTGAAATGGCCGCACAGTGTACACTGCATTTAGAAATGCAGGTGCGGCCTGTTATTTTTACTGTATCACGGGTGGCTGTGGGTGACACATCACTATGGCGCTGAAAGAGTTTTTTTTTTAAACAATGCTATTGTTATGCAACGCCCTGTGGGGTGCTTGGCCACAGTCGGCACTGGCATGGTCTGGATTTTATATATGGTCTGGATTTCATACATGGTCTGGATTTTATGAGGCTCAGCTACACACTAGAATAATGCCCTAACAGGATGAGCTGTCCTGGTTCCTCCCACAGCCTGGTAAACCTGCAGGACTTCAGACAGCTGAGGTCTTACATACAGGCACACACATCTGAGGTTGATTTGTAATCAGCCAAGCTGCTGCTCGTTGCCTTCGTCAGGCCCATTATAAAGGCACCATTTTCTGTGCCTTTAGGGAGAGGAGAATGTTGTGGCTAGTGGGGTACGTTTTGCAATCGGTTTTCTTGGTTTAGTTTTTTGGAAGTTGTTTTGTTTTAGGTTTTTTAGGTCTTCAAAAGGGGTTCAAGGTCTGTGGAACATACACAAATATTGAAGAAAAAAAAGTCTGGCCCAGGACTTTAGAGACAGTGTATTTTAAGCTAAAGATGCTTGCGCCTTTTGGACACCTCTGTCAGAGTATTAACAAGTGGCAAACAGCAAGATAAAGCACAAGGTAGGTGTAGGACTATGAGAGAATAACCAAAAGCACGTGTAAGGTCGACACCAGTTAAGACAAACTAAATTGTGGATAGACAATTAGGCACATACTAAATTCAGAACATCAAGAGATAATTTTATAGAAACTGAAAGCCTAGACATAAGGCATAAAAATCACAATAGTATCAAATCCTGCAGTACACTATCATTTTTATATTACATTATGTACATTCTTAAAATCTCTTCCAAATAATTGATTGCAGTCACACAGATCATGACACACATTTACTATTCAGTTTAATGGGTGAAGATTTAGCTCATACTTTATGACCAATGGTATCAGTTTTAAAGGCCAGTTATTCAGTTTGCCTCCATTTTAAGCAACAGTCTCATAAGATCATCTCCCCTCTCCAATAACTTTACACTTTTCACGTCCACACAATGTAACGTTTGAGGGGAGTAGCCAAGCCCCACTTCAGCCGAGAGTTTAGAAATGTAATTGAAACGTTTTGATTTCTAATAACAACCTTGTGGTCTGCCACGGTACGATCTAGTTTCTCCGATGTAGTTGGTCCAATGTCGGACAGTCTACAGGAACCACTACGAGTGGGGATAGGGGCATACATTCTTTGTAGTGAACAATGCACACAGTGCATTTAAACGAGTTGAGTGTCTTTAAGGTTTCAGACTCTTCTGGAGAATATGCACTGTGCATATTAATCATTGTGCGTGAAGGGCCACTAGTGAGAGTATTCCAGTGTTCCGATGTGATTCGGCTAGACAGCTAATTGTATTCAGTTGCGAAGGACATAGTATTTTCCTCTTGACTTTATAGCAGTAGATGTTTTGTTTTGAAGTGTAATTTTGTGTGTTGCAGCGGTTAATCCATGGTCCTCCTGACCCCTGTGTTTGAAATGGTTTTAGAGGGTTCCCGACCCATTCTTTCGGCAACCGCTCAATACACAGTGGTATTTGAAGTGCAGCTTTTGCAGCTTCACACATTTTGAAACCATTTTACCGGCAAATGGTTTTAAAACGTGTTTTCTCAACTGCTTCCGGACTGTTTTTGTTTGTCAGTTTCCCATCCAAGCATATTCCCATAAGACCTTACAATTTATGACAGTCCATTTCCAAGTTCTTAAATGGTATGTACTTTCAAGTCCTTTCAAACTGTTATATTTCTTTCTGCTTCTAACTTTTTTTTATGATGGTGTGACAGGATGCAGTTTTGAATGTCTGTAGGCCTCTCAGAGCAAGGAGAGCTGCTCTCCACTTTTCACTGAAACAGGCAGCGATCATTCAAAGATGAATCGATTCTGAGCTAATCTTAATGGCAGGCTGTCCGTGTTAGACTGTGGTGTGTCAGTTAATAATCATTATTAATCACTTGAAATTATTAATGATTAAACAGTGTCTGGGGGCATTTTAGGAACGTGGTCAACCTTGTAGGAAAGGAATTTGTTTCGTGTTCCTTCTGATATCGAATGCCATCCTTCTTGTTTGATTAATATCCTTGGCTGCGTTTTCCGAATGCATTGCAATTTAAGTGGGAGGCGAATGCGGGCCGTTTGACAAACAGCGATCCGCATCAGTGGGAGAAAAAGATGTCATATGCGCATTAAACGATTTTGGCCATATGCAGAATAAAAACATTTACTGCTAATCCAATTTCCGAGGGCATTAAAATGCTTAGACATTCAATTACAGACCAGACTTGATAACCTTGGGGTTGAGTGTAACTTCCAGCAAATTGCATGAATTTCTTCATACTGTATTAGACAACAAAACCACACATTTTTGATAGTTTATCAAGCTGCAAAATACTTTCTTGCAGGTTCGAGATTTAATTACAGGAAATTACACTTTTGCCATTTTAATTAGTCTTTGTTGCCATTTTCCTTTGCATTGCAATATTCTTTCTAGGAAGCATAATCTTGTTAGCATTTCCTTAATGAATCCCCATATCCCAATGCACAAGTGGAATTAGATTAATATTTTGTTTGTAAAATTGGAGCACACATTGCCATTGATATTTTCTGTGAGGTGCCATATTGTTCTTGGATAAGCGGGTTTGCATCATAATATGATGCATTCCAAATGACTTCTTAATCACTGCAATAAACCCATACACTGGAATTATATCATTCATTAATATTTCCCTATTAATATTTGCTCTTGATGCTGCTCTACTTGGTTTTAACTTCAGTCATTTTAAATGCATTCCTTATGAGTTTAAATTTTCTTATTAACCTTGCGTCCGTACATAGCTATGTTATTCCATTTTTTTATTTTTATATATATATATATTTGTATTAGTTGTATACAAATACGATTATCAGGCCATTGGATTCTGTATCATTTATACAAGTGATAATTTCTATTTACATTAAAGAATATTAAATTCATGTCCTGAACGCTGCCAATTCTATAAATTTCACATTTTCCCAGTTTTTCTCCCTCCCCCACGAGTCCACCGCCCATCCTCCGGGTCAAGACACTCTTTCTGGGCCAATAGATCCGCCTCTTCCGGGACGGAACTCTACCACGGACGCATTTTTCCTGCAAATTTTGCCTCCGATCGGGGCTGACGACCAGGGCCGGTCTGGTAGAGACGCGCGTTTCGAACCACGTCCCTGACAGGCAGCGCACACCACACCAGACCCGCCAAATT
The DNA here is from genome assembly GCA_029706075.1 of Aldrovandia affinis. Classification (NCBI taxonomy): domain Eukaryota; kingdom Metazoa; phylum Chordata; class Actinopteri; order Notacanthiformes; family Halosauridae; genus Aldrovandia; species Aldrovandia affinis. The sequence goes on along the minus strand of JAINUG010000012.1, from coordinate 6,691,043 downwards.
GTGGTGCATTAGACCACTACGCTAATTTACTGCCGCCCGAACGCTGCCACTTCTAGTGCCACTGCTGTCATTCGCTGTTGGTGATTCACTGTGAGCATGTATTATTGGTTTTCATTTGTTATTTGTAAAGACTATATGGAACAGTCAAAATAATGCATTTTTGCCAAAAGTACATATTCTTTTAGAATTTCAGATTTGAAAAGCAACGTATTACACATTTAAACATATTGAAGTAGTGCAACGGCACAGTGTTGAGTCTTATGTGCTGTCTGCATATTGTGGCACTATAGATAGGCTACATTTGGTCAGTGGTAAACTGGCCCTGTGTAGTCAGAGAGAAGTTATACATTGCCAGGATTCCTTTAAGGTGAAGAATCAGAGAGCCAAGTTACATTGAAGAGTGAATAGCACTACTTTGGAAAGAGTGTTTCTTTGCATTCTGTGGAATGTATGGGTGAACGTGTTTTAGTTGCATCACATTGATGATTTCATATCAATAATTTGGTAGGCAGACAAATTTAATGAAGTGCACATGTACAGACTTATGGAGAATAATTGTTTTGTGTGTGTGAGTGACTTTGTGAAAATCTTGGCTGTTGAAAACATTTCTTTGGATATATTTACTACAACAGAGTAGTCTTGGCTGCTGACTGAAACACGTTTCTGTTAGTTAGGACACCTTTAGGGGCATCTCTATTTTAAGAAGGTTTGTTATTCTCAACCACTCCACCAGGTTCACAAACATATGCACTGCTATATTAGTTTTGAATGAAAACATGCACCATATGAAAGCCCTCAAACATCTAACATATGAAAGTGAAGATGGATATACAATAACATTTTCACATGGATAGGGTGACAGTGTTGGTGCAGTAGTTGCCATGGTACTGAGAGTCGTACACACAAGTTCTGGATGAGGGAACTTTGTCTGCACCCTCCTTCCGCCAAGCTATGTCACACTGCAGTGCTTCGATAAACGCCCTGCTGCAGAAATGGATTATAAGTGTATGCAAAATGCAAGCTGCACTATTCTCCTTGAATGAGGACAGAAAATAGAATATGAAATTCTCTGAAGCTTTAATCAGCTGCCATCAAGAGTAGAGACAGATAAAAAACATATTTCCTGCAAGATCATTTATTATCAGTGTCATCTCAATCAAGTCCCCCAAAAATACACCTGCAAATGGGTTATGAAATTACCTAGCCATCTCAGGCTATGTGCATGTGGGGGAATTATTTATTTTGTGAAGCAGATCAACACTTTCATTGGGCAGCTATTAGGAATGTCTCCACCAGTCTGCTGCTCCAGCTTAATTTCCTTAATTTTACAATTATAATAACAACCAATTGTAGATCGGTGAGTTGCTTTATTTGACAGAATTGAACGATTTCGTAGTGCGCCCTTTCTATTTCTTTTTTTTTATCCCTGAGTACGATTGTATTTCTTTTGATTAATTTCCTTCAAATCCAGACAAAACAAATACAGTGTGCTGCTTTGGGATTCAGAAGGAGTCCTTAATTGCTTTTTAAGAGAGTTCTGTAATCCCTGGTGACATTGGGGAGAATAGACCTCAATCAAGAGCAAAACTGCAGACAGTCAGAAAGCGCAGGAAGGAAGAGGTCTGGATATTTGTTTTTAAATAGGACTTCAACACAAATGCAAACAAGCAATAGATCATTTGCATTTGACGAGCCAAGATGTTCTCATCGTCAAACATTCTCATTCATTTTCTCATTCTTAAGAGGGGTTTCTAGCTTCTATTTTTTTTTTTTTTTTTTAAACCTTTATTTAACCAGGTGAACTGCTTGAGAACCAGTTCTCATTTACAAACATGACCTGGCTTAGTTACTGGTGCCAACACCAAAGGTCATGGGGGTTATAGGGAGTGAGCAATCATTTAGCAAATTCTAATTTGCAGCTCCACCAGCTGTCACATGGCTCAGTGATGTGTTTGGACTTTTTGCCTCTTTTTTTTTTTTTTTACCTGACCTCGACTGACCAAATGCCATATGGGCATTTTAAAGTCGGCCCCTTGCTTGGCTTCCTCTCATTTGGTTTGCTCGACCCTTAAATGACTTTCCAGCATTTTGAGTCAACCAAAAAAAGATCCCCTAAGCCAGGGTTAGTCAAATCACCTCGGAGTCAGATGTGAAGACACTCTGACCAATTGTTTGCACTAATTGTTAAATTAACTACCTGAGAGAAAGGAAAACCAGGGCTGAATTTTGATTCATGGGCCAGATTTGACTAAACCTGGCCTAAGATATACCATGGTATGGGTCTCTAATGCAAAGGTTTTGACAATGTACACAGTGAAATTCATGACAGTCAGGAATTTCCATTGCTTTGCACCTCTAAATTATGCATTAGTACTGACGGGTGACGTAAATGCATGCACATTTAGCGTAGCCTATTGCATTGAAACAGCTGTGATGAATTGGATTAACCATGCAAATGAATGAATGATGGAGTGAAACAGCTTCTTTCACTGGATGGGTATACAGCTGTATTCTTTCATTACGAGACTATTCTGTCATTAGGAGTCCATCAGGAGATTGAGTCGGGTGGGCCGAGTGTGGAATAGGGTGGATAATGCCGCAGAATGTAACAGACATTAATCAGATTCCTTCGCATCTGACAGCTATTTTTTTACATTGGTATTTCTGCCAAGATTTCAATTTGGTGTCAACATCAAAAACTACACAGTCTCTGCTATCGTGCAGGTTGCAGCTTCAACTGATGGATCTGCATCGAAATGTAAGTTGAAGCAAACTTGTTTAATGTCGTGCCATAGTAAAGAAGATAGTGCAAGCAAGGCTTTAAAGTGAACCAAGATGCTACTGTCGAAAAGATGTGCCAACAAAGCTGTAAGCTTCTACTGTTTGAATGGGTGCAACAGCAATTAAAAGTTTATTCAATCAAAACCACAATGCTGAACAGCATTGCCCAGTGCTAGAGGTGATTCCTCGTCTTATCCAGCATTGTCACGTGTGTTGCCATGATGCCTTTAAACTTATCAGGCTCTCGCTTCGCTATAATGAAGGAACTTCAGACTGAATTAAAGTACCCAGGATCGATTGTAGCAAATTGCGCTGGATTTATGCTAGCCAAATCCTGTCACGCAGAGAACAACTGTGAATAACTGTTAAGTGTTCTGTGTTTTGGAATTTGGTGTTGAGAATGATCATTAATGAGCATTGAAGTGCTTCTTTTCAGATTATGAAATAAATCTTCCATTGATTTGCGGTCCCCGACCGATTCTGAGGCATACAGGCTAGAAAACAATATTTTGAGTTCTTGATTAATATAACCCTGTGAAATGCACAATGTGTATGTACATATAAATTAAAAAAATGTGTATCAGTGTGCTTCTTTTTCCAGTGTAGTCATCAGTAACCACTGGGACCATGGATAGTATCACACCATAGCCCAGGACTCAAAAACAAACAAACAAGCAACAAAATGGGCTGTTTATAACTTTACTGTCCACAGTTGGCTTTCATTTAACTCAATTACAAACTGAGGAAACAACAGTTGTGTCTAAAAACACAGGTCACATGTTAAAAACTAGTCATGTTTGTAAGGGGTTGTGGCTGCAGATAGAAACAGCCTTGTCCTCTAAAATATAGATTTTTTCAAGTTGTTAAGAATTCCAGTCTGGTAATCACTATACTGTAGTTGTGTTTGGATGGAATTATGTGCAGTTATAAATTCTAGATGTTGTAAACCATATTATATGTGGAAAACAAATTAAACAATGAAGGGTTTTATTATTTACCCCAAACCATTCCATGTTTTGTAGCTTTGCAGATTCTTTAAGTCTTGCATGTTTAGCATATTCCCCTGTGTGCACTATTGGATTGTATATACTTTCGCATATACCTTAAAGATTTTAGATTTTGCCTAGAGCATTGATGTGGTAAAAAAATGGCTGTGTGCTATATTACACATTGTACCTCGTGCATGCTGCATTTAAAGACGATGTAAACCCAAACATATCATGAAAGACACCTGAAGTCTTATTTATCTGTCATACACCTTTTCCATTAAGAACCATTGCTGTATAAGGCAGCAAAGTGTCATTGCTAGTTGAGCCCATGAGGTCAGAAGTATAATTGCAAAATAATACAAATAGTTTGCCATTTACTCTAACTTTCTTCAGGTGTCTCTCTGAACTTTTGACCAGTAGTATAGTCATGGACATCAATGGGTTTTCCACAACTGTGCAAGAAGCCATCACATCTCATGTTATGGAGGATAGATATGTTTAACATTTTAGGAATTTTACACGTCTAAGCAATACAATTCCATATTTGTTGAACATTGCTAACCTTTCTGATAAATTTAACATGTATGACTATTGTGGTGTCCCCAGGGGTTGGGCGACGCTCACGGACCTTGCAGAGGGCGTAGGCAAGTTTAAGAACAAGGAGGAGGCAGTATTAAAAAACAAAACAATGATTTAATAAACAATTACTTGACAACACAAAACAAAGGGTGGGGTCTTCAGGGGAATACAAACACATAAAGTCCACAAATCCTTATCTCGTCGTCAATGTCCACAATCCAGCCCGTAGTCGATATTCAAAGGGGGGTCCTCACACAATCCGGTCAAACACAAAACACTCCAACACGCTCTCCAAATCCTGGCTGGTCAACGACTTCACAGGCTTCTCTTTCTCTTCAAACTCACACAGCAACTCCTCACAAACACTTTCCTACACCTCTCCCAGTGTGATGGGAATCAGACCTTTAAATAGGCCTTGAAATGGCCTTCAGCTGGTCGTTAGCTCCATTGCCTTCACTCCGTTCAGGTGTGACTGTGGCCTGCTGGGAAATGTAGTGTTTTGGGCTGCCATGTGTTGGAAGCCAGGCAGCCATTTTCTTGTGCAGCCCCTTGGGCTGCCACGGTATCAACAATAAAACTTGTTTTAACTGGAATAACGAAACTGAAAAAAACCCGTTATATTCTTGAAATTTTCAAACACATTTGGGTTGGGAACTTTCCAGGAATGTTTTCCGGGGACAAACAATTGTTGGATGGGAGCTAGGATACAAGGCTTGATTTTCTCTGCAACTCATCCAGTGTACTGTAATTCTGCTCAGACGTTCTCACAAAGGTATTTTAGGAATCACAGGGCTGTACTCAACATTACATTGTCGCCACTGAAATTGCTAGCATTAAGTATGGCGAAAGGGGCTTCCCTGCGGGTTTCTGTGAATTGTAGGGTATTTGAACCTATTTAAGGACAATATAGCAGTTTCAGAATTGCACACAAATTGTTGTTTTAGGACCATATTCCCATTGTTGGTGTTTTTCATCAAATCCACATTATATGTCTTTGGTACATCGGTAAGATGCTATAGGCCATGTTATTGTTCAGTTCATGGATTCATTTATTTATTGGAATCTGTTTCACCAGCAACAAGGCAAAGTTACAGCTACGTATTATCAGTTTGCTTTATGTATATGCTTTTAAAATATGGACCCTGTTAGGCTACAGTTAAGCTAGCGTTTCACAGTATAGTTGCAAATTTACACTGAGTTACACAGCATTACTCATTGGTTACGCTGTCTGATGTGATCTCCTTCTCAGCTATTTCTCAGGTATTAACATTAGAATCATTAGAAAGCCTTTAGCCTTAGTTAAGTTTAGTGGCTGGACACATGAGGTCAGAGGTGTCTGTTTCATGTGTATATTGCTTAGTATTTCATGTATTTAATTATCTTATGCCTTTATTCTTGACAATAGAATTAGCTTCATATAATACTAGGGTATTAGTGTTGTACTTCATATTGTACTTGTGTGCACAAAAACACGTAGGTATATAGAACATAATTAGTAGTGTGATTTTAAACATGCCATTAAGCCCTGCGTGGTCCTATTTTCGAACCCTGAATGGTTCATCATGGTCGCACAGCGTTTACATTCAAAATAATACTATATGCCATTTATCAGATGCTTTTATCCAAAGCGACTTACAGCAGTGAATGCATACATTTTTCAGTATATGTGGTCCCAATGGGAATCAAACCCACAACCTAAGCGTTGTCAAGCACCACGCTCTACCTACTGAGCAACAGAGAACCACATTCACATTGATATTCCAAAATCACCAATCTTCTCCTGATGTCGTTCCAGCACCAATGTAGATTAATTATTTTTTGGCAAAGGAGAAATACTACTCAAACTAATCCTCAAAAATTGAATACAAATCTCTTTGCTAGTTTTTATTAAGAAGACGTCTGAGAATTGTTAGCATTTCAGAATAATTATTTTTTGCACTCTCCTACCATGTTTTTACAGCCTTACACAGTTTCTCACCAAATCAGAACGTTTAAATGGAGCAGTGCACTGATAAACAAAGGTACGTGATATTCAAGACCAGACTGAATTGAGCAGAAGTTTCAAAATGTATGTATATTTGAAATGAAAGGTATGGATTGAAGCAAATAGCCTGGGTGTTGATACTCCTCAATGACAACGATTTATTATTTCCATTGTCATGCATGGAATTTGACAGTGAATACCTCTTAGTTTAGTTTGTTTCCCTGTTTTTCTCGCAATTTGGTGGTCAATTCTACCCTCTACTTATTTTGATTTGCCCTCTCCCACGAGCCCTCCGCCCGTCACTACGGGACAAGCTAATTCCCCCGAGGCCGGCAATGATCTACCTCCTCCAAGACGGAACTCGCCCACCTACTTTCCAGGAAACGCCCTTACGCTCTTTGCCGAGTTCATGCCAGCTCTCCCTCTCTCCTCCCGCTGGGGCGGACAGCCAATCGCCGCTTCCGGCCAGAGTGGGTTTCAAACCGCGGCTGCAGTGGGCAACTTGTATTCCATTCCGAGCGAATGCTTAGACTGTTATGCAACCCGAGGCCCCGTAGAACATTATCACAATGTGATGCTGGGGATTGAACCTGGGGCCTCATACAAGCAAAACGTTTAGTTTCTTTTACAGAACATTCATTGCTTGAAAGTAATCAAGACACCTAATTGGTCAATATCAAATACCTGCTTTCAAAATGCTTTCATAATGGCTGCTTAAATTAGTTCAGATATGCACTATATAGATATGCGTTTCTGTTGGCTAATTTGCAAGTTGCTCTGTATAAGAGCCTCTGCTAAATGCCTACAATGTTAAAAAATGTTTAAAAAAAACTTTCTGCCCAATGGTGAGTACCTTGTTTGAAGTGTGACTAACATACACTGCTCAAATAAATGTAGGGAACACTTAATCATCACAGTATAACACCAAGTAAATTAAACTTCTGGGATATCGATCTGTCCAGTTAGGAAGCCTAAACGATTGTGAATCAATTTCACCTGCTTTGGTGCAAATGAAAGTGACAACAGGTTGACAGGAGAGGCAACAGCAAGACAACCCCCAAAAAGTAAATGGTTTTGCAGGTGGTGGCCACAGACCATTTCTCTCTCCTTATCCTTCCTGACTGATTTTTCTCTAGTTTAGCATTTTGCTAGTGCCCTTGTCACTACTGGTAGCATGAGGCGGTACCTGCAGCCCATTCAGATTGCACAGGTAGTCCAGCTCCTCCAGGATGGCACACCCATACGTGCCGTCGCAAGAAGGTTTGCTGTGTCTCCCAGCACAGTCTCAAGAGCGTGGAGGAGATACCGGGAGATGGACCATTACACGAGGAGAGCTGGACAGGGCCATAGAAGGGCAACAACCCAGCGGTAGGACCGGTATCTGCTCCTTTGTGTGAGGAGGAACAGGAGGAGCACTGCCAGAGCCCTACAAAATGACCAGCACTGTGCAGCTCGATTGGCATTTGCCAGAGAACACCAGAATTGGCAGGTTCGCCATTGGCGGTCCGCTCTCTTCACAGATGAGAGCAGGTTCACACTGAGCACATGTGACAGACGTGAAAGAGTCTGAAGACGCCGTGGTGAATGTTATGCTGCCTGCAACATCATCCAGCATGACCGGTTTTGCGGTGGGTCTGTGATGGTCTGGGGAGACATATCCTTGGAGGGCCGCACAAACCTCAACGTGCTAGCCAACGGTACCCTGACTGCTGTTAGGTACCGGGATCAAATCCTCAGACCCATTGACAGACCTTACGCTGGTGCAGGACAATGCCCGGCCTCATGTGGCCAGAGTGTGTAGGCAGTTCCTGGATGACGAAGGCATTGATGCCATTGACTGACCCTCCAGACCTGGTTCCTGGTTCGTTCCCCAGACCTGAATCCAATTGAGCACGTCTGGGACATTATGTATCGGTGCATCCAGGAGCTTAGGTGTCCAGCCACCCTGATGCAGGTCTGGGAGGAGATCCCCAAGGACACCATCCGCCGTCTCATCAGGAGCATGCCCAGACATTGTCGGGAGTGCATACAGGTACGTGGGGGCCATACACACTACTGAGCCACATTATGAGTTGTCGTGATGAAATTCACCCAAGTTGGATCAGCCTGTGATTTCAAGTTTTCACTGAGATTTTCGGTGTGATTTTGAATCCAGCCCTCAGTGGGTTAATGCTTTTGGTTTCCATTGACCATTCTTACGTCATTTTACGACAAAGTACACAATGTAATCAATAAAGATTTTCAACTTGAATATTTCGTTCATCGAGATCCGCAATGTGTGATTTAAGTGTTCCCTTAATTTCTTTGAGCAGTGTAGTTACAGTACCGTAGCAGGTATCAAAGCATTGTGTGTTGGCAGCCTTGTCAGTGCAGAGGTCAAGATAATCGCCAAGGTGCTCGTGTGAATTTCCCGTCTCTTTCAGCTTTTGCCCACCATTGCTTCTCACTTAAAACATTGTTTTTTTGGGGGTTAAATTAATATTGTAGTCATGTCAATAGATGTGCCCAGTGAGCTTGCATGGCTTGCCGTAGAAGCAGTGCTCTGTAACATTTTGGTGTCTGCCTTTTTGTTCTTTTTTTCCATGCACCCACCTGTCCTGCTTACCGGGGGGCAGACTCACGCACACCTAGTGCGTTCGGCACTATTAATAAACCCTAACACCGTCCTACCGTGTGTTTGAATGAACATATTGAACCAGTTAGTCTTCTTTATTGTAGCAAATGTGGCAGATGCAACAGCTTTCACGATTCCGATTGGTCAGTTGGATTAGCTTGAACGTGTGTCGCCGTACAGTCATCGTCACGGTTGTGTTCTGTGCTGGGGAGGAGTAGGCCCGTCCGTAAGCCTGCCTCGCACAAATGGCCACGTGAGACCTTGGAGCAGACGGTACCGCAAGCTGTGGAATGACACTGCTGTTTACTGGAACTGCACAAATGTCCTTGGTTTGCGCCAGCGTCCACGATCCCCTGTAGTGCTGGCATTCTATTGTGTGAAGGCGCAGGAGCGGAGAGCACAATCTCTTTTGTCAGGAGACAGACCATGCCCTGGAATTCTGCAGCATTCTGCCCTTGAACTTATCTGGTGACGATAACACCGCTGGTACAGGAGGTGGGGAGCGGTGTCCCTCTCTCCCAACCAGATGGGTATTGGAGCCTATGGTGCATAATGACAAGGAATTTCTGCTAAAGACATTCATGTCTACCAAAAGAGTCATTTAGATTATTGGTACGGAACTAATGAGGGGTTTGGGAGTGGGGGTTTGCAGCAAGCTGTTTGCTCCAGGAAGAGTTTATGAAAACACCAAATTGAAAATGTAATCTAATATACAGTATATATATATATGAGAGAGAGGAGGATGAAGACTGCCAGAGAGGGAGAGAGAGATGGAGAGAGGAGGATGAAGACTGCCAGAGAGGGAGAGAGAGAGAAAGAGAGAGATAGATTATATGTTTAATCTCTATATATTTATTTATTTAGTTGAAGCAGTGTCTGTTTACAACAACAGACTGCCTCTCACTATTTTGGGGTACTGTAACATTTGTCAAGCACACCAGTTTGCTTGGTAACAGTTTACATATTTTCTTGTCCTAGACTAGAAGGGCAGGGATAAAAGGTGCAATTATCCCTATGATAATTAATAAATAAGCTTTTCATTACACTTGACTGATTTGAAGCTAATTATTTCTGACAAGGAACGGCACTGGAAATGAATGAGGCAATTCGTTTTTTCCCACGAAGCAAATCCTGCGTCCAAAACAGTGAAACATTTCAAAGCACTGAGATGTTTGTGGTCTTCTTACGGCACTCAATTAAGGCTAATGAAACACTCCTGCCATCTTACGCCCGGACGTTGTGAACATTTTATGTACATTTTTGTGAAGAAATGCTATGTTGCAATTAGAAGTGCACAGTTATTCCTGTTCGAGCCATGGTGCACCATGATATGTGAGAAATCATATTTACAGATTATGGTTACAGTGCAGTGCTAAATTCATATGTGCCTCAAAATCAGATTGCAATGACCTCTGTCAGCAAAATAAAATTGAGTTGAATACAGCTCAAACTCTGCCTGAGTAACTTTAACGCAATGTAAGTGAGCCAATAACTGTGGAAGAGGTTTTTTTTTTTTTCTAAATTGCTTTTAATGGACTTTTATGTGGAAGGCTTTTTGGGTTTGAATGCCAGCTTTGTACTGATTTCCCTATTATTGTGAAAGGGCAGAATGGTTATGTTATGTCTCAGTTTTATCCATTTGTCATGTGTTCCTTACTATCCTTGGTCACATCTGGAATTTAGAATAACAGTCTTGTGTATATATATATGTATATATATCATATTTGAGTCCTGTATGAACACTTGACATAATGGCTTTTTTGTTGAAACTCAAATAGGGTGTGTGTGCTGGGGAGGAGGGCTCATAAATCAATGATAGAAGTTTAATTAAATTGATCAGCCTGCCGCGGTTGGAGGGAACGGGCGCTTTAAAATGGTGAATGGGTGCATCTGCGGCTCTCTATAAAATTTTTATAGAGCAAACCCTCACTTATTAATAGAGGAGAAGTTCTCTCACCCGCCGAGGAAGTGGTCTGTTTGGCTTGGAGTCTGTGAGCCCACAGACAGACGGTAGTAAGATAATTGTGTCTGAACCATATCAGGTGTATGACGGGTCAAAAGGTGTTCATTTAATTGAGGTTTTCCAGCCAGGAGTTTCGCATTAAGTCCATTTGAACTGTGCAGGCTAGAGGTGTTCCAATAAGTCATCAAAAAGCCATTGTCCATTACATTCCTGTCGACTGCTTCACGGGAGTCACAGAACAGGTTTTGGTTGTTATTGCGGAACATGATATACGACATAGTGCTGTGCGTCTGCCTTGGCCGCCACATCTTCTCGTCCTGAGAGAAGGTGGATATCATTGTGTGTAATTTGGCTGAGAAATATCGATGAGATAATGAGCCTTCACACCAGCCCTTAACCACCAGACTCTCTATCTAACACTCACTGTTAACCTCAAAAGGTTTGTGTAAAATTTTGATTCTGATCCAGGCTCAGTTGATTACATTTTACATTTACATTTTAAGCATTTAGCAGACGCTCTTATCCAGAGCAACTTACAAGATGTGCATTAATACATGGTAGGAACAATCATAGTTCACGTGAGAGATCGGTGCAGTAATACAGCGAAAGACATCGTTGTTGGCAGCTGTATACTATACCTGTAAAACTGGGAAGGAAAAGGTTAGTACATTTAAAAAAAAACATTTTTATGAGGAGTAAGCATGGATACATATATACAAAAAGTATTCAACAAGTAGGCAGTTATGATGACAATTGGCTAGATGTACAGAATTCAGTGGTAGTGGAGTCTGAAAAGGTGGGTTTTGAGTCTCTTGCGGAAGAGAAGAGGCGAGACCGCGAGGAGCAGCTGCTGGGCGCCCGGAGGGATGGGACAGTCAGTTTGCCAGAGGAGGCGGAGCGGGAGTTGATAAGGGTAAAAGGTACCATCACTGGTTGGAGCTGCAATTAGGCATAGGTCTCACTCAAAATAATCAAAGGCTCTGACCAAGATGTGCCCGAGGTGTTTTTGCATGTTTTTTTTGTTTTTTTCCTGTAGAATGGATTTCCCTCTGGATAAGAGTGTCTGCTAAATGCTTAAAATGTAAATGAAATGACTATAGACATTTTGTGCAGGAAGCCGAGAGAGAATCTTACATGGTGACTTTGCCTTCTGCTGGTTTTCTGCCCGTTGAACACAGCCTTGGTCTGTTGATCAGCAGAATGAGTGATCACATTTCTCATAAAGTGATGCCGGGTTTTGGAGTGATCACATTTAGCACAAAGCCATGCCGGGTTTTGGAGTGATCACATTTCTCATAAAGCGATGCTGGGTTTTGGAGTGATCACATTTAGCACAAAGCCATGCCTGGTTTTGGAGTGATCACATTTACGATAAAGCGATGCCGGGTTTTGGAGTGATCACATTTAGCGCAAAGCCATGCCGGGTTTTGGAGTGATCACATTTCTCATAAAGCGATGCTGGGTTTTGGAATGATCACATTTCTCATAAAGCCATGCCGGGTTTTGGAGTGATCACATTTAGCACAAAGCCATGCCGGGTTTTGGAGTGATCACATTTATGATAAAGCGGTGGGGGTTTTGGAGTGATCACATTTAGCACAAAGTGATGCCGGGTTTTGGAGTGATCACATTTAGCACAAAGCCATGCCGGGTTTTGGAGTTCACATTTAGCATAAAGCCATGCCGGGTTTTGCAGTTCTCACATTTTGCAAAAAGCCATGCACGTTTATGCCTTGCTGTTTAAGGCAACAATGAGGGACTTGTCCAGATCGATCAGGGCTTCATTGAACCGCCGCTGCTTCACGACCACAGTCTGGTTTGCGGTGTGAGTTTGGTCTTCTGTTTCAATTGTTCCCTTTTCTGCTATTTCAGTACCTCTCATTTTTCATTGATTTGAGTGTTTGATGTGTAGATAACAATGTGCATAATAAAAGAAAATGTGAAAAACGATACTGAAAACCCTCATGTTAACCGTCCCCTATACAAAGCCTTTGAACACTTCCTTCAAATGTCCTATTTTTAGGTTGAAGGGAGGTTTCTCTTACCCAGGGCTGCTGTCGTGTTCAGTGTGGCCTAATCCCGGCATATCTTTTATTGAAACGTCACACTGAGCATGTCGTAGGGAAAATAGAAACCGATTTGCCATGCCAGCACCCCCTGCAAACCTCTGTTCCTGCTTTTGCTTCCGTGCATTTCGTCTGTAACTCTTAGTCGCCAGGGGATTTAGCACACCTTCCATTGCAAACAGAACACATCCAAAATGCTCTTGAAGGTCTATCACAGAGGTGTTCTACTCTCTATATACATATTCTAATGTGATTACAAATCTCCTCCACTGAAATGAATAATCAGAATTATATAATCCCACCATTGTGTTTTCCTTTTTGTGAATAAGTAAGGTCAACTACAATTTAACAACATTTGCCTTTGTTGGCTTTGTTTTTCACTGCTTTTGCTGTATCTGTTCAATATCCTGTCAGCATATTCTTTGGTTTGGTTTCCATAGCATTTTGTGCCAAAAAAGTTTTTTTCCCCCTGATTTAGAAATGCCCAATTGCAACTGTAAGCTGGTCTCATCGCTGCTACATGCTCTGTCAATTCAGGAGAAGTCAGCCACAGCTTCTTTTCTTGCACTACAATATGCCTCCTGATTTTCCATGGTTACTGTGTCAAAGGCCTGTGCTGTTGCAGAGGCAGAACGCGGGCGGCAAATGAGGTTGCTATTTATTGATGGGCCAGGGGATGCTGTGGTTAATGAGAGTGCCGCTGTATCCAATCACCACCCAGCAGGACCCCTGTCCACGTCTGGACTTTCTCCAGACGTTAGGGTGCATCGCTGCATTAAGGGAGATTTAGATCCCGGTCAGATCAGTGTCATAATATAAGCCATTTAGCAGACGCTTTTATCCAAAGCAACTTACAGTAGTGAGTGCATATGTTTTTCAGTGTATGTGGTCCCAATGGGAATCGAACCCACAACCTAAGCATTGGCAATGCCATGCTCTACCTACTGAGCCACACAGTACTCACCAGCGTCATCATACAAGTATAGCTAGGGCTGAGCGTTAGGTGGGCAGAAACACTGAGACCAGGCATCCCATCATGCAATGGTGCACGTGTAAACATTGCAGTACCAACAACAGTGTGGCGTGAGGCAGTGGGTTCCTGTGCAATGTCGCAGAGGTCACCAAGGAAGACCCTTTCAAAGTTTCTGGATGTGTGTCTCGTTTAAGGCCGGGGTGATATCCCATTTTTGATTATCAATACATTGACCAGAACTTATCGATAAAGATTTATAATAGCCATGTTTTTGCTTTATTAAGTCAAACTTGTCAGTATGGGTGAGCCATTCCAGTCCAATCTGCAAACATTTAATCAGGGAAAAAAAAACATTACATCTAACAAAAGCCCTGTCCAGTTTCCACATGTTGGACTGCTATGGGAAAGCACAAACAGCTACTTTTACCTCAAGGAAGGCATGTTCTTGAAAGCCAGGGAGAGGCATATGCTTGCACATCAGTGGGCGTTGGTTGTTAGCGGGCGTTTCGAACGGCACAGAGACTCACTTTTTAACAGCAGTGTCTCCACACGTTATCTCTAACACTGTGATTTAGTCTCGCCTCCCACAACTAAAATAGATTAGGCTCTGGATTATCAATTATCAGCAACTAGATTTTTCTGGCGAATTTACACAGCGCCACCATGCTGTCTGCTTTTGATTTCCGGTTTTGGCTTGTCTATTAAAGCCAGTCAGGTGGAGCTCAACACCGCTTGCTCTTTTCATAGAATGACTAACTTTGTGACAGACTTTTGCCATAACAATCAATGTATTCATACCTCTATCGGAAGTCATATGCAAAGGAATCTGAGAAAGGTCAGAGATCAGGAATGTTGGGGATGATATGAGAGGAACAAATCTGTCATACCTCAGTCGTTTACTTGCCATGGCCAGTGTGGAGTAGCAAAACATTTATTTGTATGTTTTTAATGAAAATCATTACATTAAATAATTAAATTAAAAGGGTTTATCTTTTAAAACAACATCCCTAGAATTCAGTCTATTCTGACCATGAGTCGGCCACTGGCGTTTTCCTTCGCCATCATTGTTGTCCCCATTTGGAATCGCCTTGGGCTCTTGCGAAGTCCCTCGTGCATGTTGCCTCTCCTGTACTTATTCGCACCTCTTAATTGACGTGGCAGATTAGGGGAAACGCCGTGGGAACAGCGCTGCACATGCCTGTCCCTCGAGTGATCCCTGAGAGCAGACACGTGCATTGGACCCGGCAGATATTCCACACTGTCCGTCTGTAACGTTGAGGAGTTTCTCGGCCTTGTTCGCTACTCGTGCACGGGCCATGTGTCTGTGTGTGTGTGTGTGTGTGTGTGTGTGCTCTCCAGACCTGAAATGATCCCAGTTAATGACAGCCGCCCTCTTCCGAGTTCCGCGGTCGGGACGGGCGGTAGTTAGCCCCCCGCGCTTTCAGCCTCTTCCACTCCGGGCCACGAACCGGAGCCTCTCAGCGCGAGCCGCAGCGCAATCCGAAGCCGCGGTGCGCCACCACCCGGCGTATACAAATCTTCCCTTTCGCTTTTAATTGGCTGTTTGATTGTGACAGACGGCCTCCTCTGCTCTAACTGCCTCTGGAGCCCAGTGGAGAGTTCTAAGGATGCCCTGACTGGCGGTGTCATCACAGCTCCGACATTATCCCTGTCGTTCTGGAGGAGCCGGCGCCGCCGACAGTCCTCACCGCACCAGAACTAACCCCCTTTCTGGCGGCAGCCGTCAGACCTAAGCTGTCAGACCATTGTACACCTGTCGATACAGCGTAACTGCGAGCCGACGCGCTTTTGTCAATGAGGGGACGACAGCCGAGAGTTTCTAATCTCCCTCACATCAGACGCCAAGGATCCTTGTCACAGCAATGCAGATGTAGATTTGTCACAGCTTGCCCGTGCCTCTGACCCACCCCACCGCCCCTGCCTTCTCAAAGTGCGCCATAACGAGGCCGACAGCGCTCATGCTGGCAGCCAGGGTCAGCCTCAGGGGCTCTCGGATACAAATGGTACGGGCACGTCCACGTCAGATAAAAGCACCGCGCGAGCTGATAGACGTGTCACGTCGTGTACATTTCAATTTGGTTTGTGTTGAAACAGCTTCGGGGAGAACAACTTATTAAACGTCCATTGTGACGTCTGCCTAATTCTCATACCTCAAACTGCTCTGCCGAAGGCGTCATAGCACAGCCATTTCCCCCCCCATATCTTATACTAAGGAGCTGAGCTTTGTAAAGTGTCTGAGTTACGCTTAATCTAGTGTTTGGCTCCCCTAAGCAGACGTTACATGATTATTTAAACAGGTGCCAGCATTCTTCTTGAAATTGATGAGTTCCATAGATAAAGAAGATATTATGACTTTCAGTCCTTCCTCTTCATTGCAATTCCATTAGAGACTGCATTCAGTCTTTTTTTTTTATTGTCATGGCTGTATTTTCTCATGAAGGAGATAAAAAATGATTGGAGATCAAGGCGGGCTGGATTGAATCTCGCCGAGAGTTTTAACACACCACAGCGAAGATCCAATATTAGATAGGGTTTTTTTTGTTTTCTTTTAAGAAAGAAAAACCTCACACTCGTGAGTCTTGCATGAAAGTGCAATTTAAATATGTATAAGTATAAGATTACCTCCTGACAAAGCCTGGATTTCCTGTTGCTGCCTTTGAAATGTCATCATATTTGCATATGCTTTGGCTGCTGAGCCAGTTCTTTTAAAGCATTTCAGCTCATTTTATCCATTATTTTACCAGGCAGCTCTTTTCCTGAGACCATCACCGGAAATTTGAAAGAGTGGACATTTGCGATTATTGAATCCGAAGTGTACTGGCTGACGTCTCCCTGAGAGGCCCTCTATCAAGTAACAACAAATACAAAATGGCAGAAGACTTTTGCTTGTTTATTCCTGAGTTGTTATATATGGAAGCGAAAGGGCGCAGAGTGTCTGCACTTCTTATGCCATGAAACATTACTATCATGCATTTTAGGGAATGCATGTGAGGGGGAAAAAGTCTGAATTTGTAGGGCCCCATGGTAGATGATTTGTGAAGCTGATTCACCTTCACACAGAAACATTGACTGAAACATATTTTTGTATATATAAAAAGGGAACCTTGTATATTTAGCTTGTTCTGAAAGACATTAGGTAACACATATAGGTTTTATAGGTTTAGAATCAGGGCTTGTTGCCATTTGGCTCAAAGACATTAATGGGCCGCTATTTTGGGGCTGCCGTTCGACAAAAAGCATATTGGGGTTTATAGAAAATGAACCAATGGGCCGCTGTCCATTTTTTGTTGGCAGATTATATATTTATATATTTTTAATTAAAAATAATAATTATACCGAAAAACTGGAACTAGACTATATAGCCAGTCCAGCCCTGGTTATGGAACTAGGAATATGAGGGTGCCACTAATATAATGTGAGTTGGCAGTTATGTTGGGACCTCCTCACAGAAGAAAACAGATTATTTTCTTATTGTCTTCACACAACATGTAATTAGAAAATTTGTTAAATATAAGCAGTTGTATACATGTTTCTTAATGTGTTGCATTTATGCAAGCCATAGACAGAGTTTAACAGTTTCAACCGAATGCATTCAGTAAAGTAGGGATTATTAATAACTTTCTTATCATGGATGTCCCAGCATAAAACCAAAATTTTAATTCAATCATGATCATTTTATTCCATTGCATAATTGTATTTATTGCCCTTAGCAGTAACCTGACAGATTCAGTGGGTATCTCTTCAATAGCTATGACTAGGGATGGTCATACCATGAAACCTGCTATTGGGGAGCCACACTAAGCTGTGACTCACTGACTCACTGACCAATCAAAAGGTTTGTTTTGCTGTCCACAGCAAGATGTAACAATTGGTTAAAATCAGCCAGTCACTGATGGAGTATCGTTTCCCTGCCTGTGTTTGTTTCATGAAGCCTAATTTTCCCATCACAAGCCACGGCCAGAAAACATACACACTCCCTAACGCTTTGGCATAATGTGCTTGCCACAAAGTAAAGAAAAGAAACCCACACTCCAACACAGGTGTGATTTATACGACTAGAGGGCCTGTAATCTAATAAACCAGGCCTGTGAAGTGCGTGAGCTCTCTTTACCATCTTCCCACTTGTACTGCTATGGTATTGTTCCAAGACATTTTTGAAAATGTTTTGTTTGTGTTCTTTACTGTTACCTGTTGAGAAAATGCAAGTGCACTTTTGCGTAATGCATTGCCATGGTCACAACCTGGAGTTGACCTCCGATCGAGGCACTGTAAAAAATAAAATAAAAAAAGCGACCATGAGAAAGCTTCTGAACGGTAAATATTTAAAGTGTCACGTATACTTTATCTCAGAGGAAATATCCAGAGCATTATCGTCCCATGCATTTTAGTCTCCAGCTCTGTTCAAATAGGTATTGCAGTGCAGGCCACAGATTATTTATTTATATCCGAGCAGACGGCCTTTATTCAGGGAACATTACATTTCCACATATGCTCTGTTTATTACATGCAGCTGGATATTTACTGAAGCAGTTCAGCTTGAGTGCCTTGGTCAAGGGTACAACAGCAGTTCCCCACCTGGGAATTGAACTGTCAACCCCTAGGATATAAATTTAAGCTTACTTGATCTCTGAGTCTTTGAAGGATCTGTGGTATGTACCTTCTAGAATCTGGGCCCAATCCCTTAACAGTTGTCCATCTATTTTGCAGTTTTGTGATTACAGCCCATTCATATTTTAATTTAAAACTGGTTGGGTTGTGTGGTTCAGTAGGTAGAGCATGGCGCTACCAACACTTGTTGTGGGTTTGATTCCCACTGGGACCACATATACTGCAAAATGTATGCATTCGCTACTGTAAGTTGCTTTGGATAAAAGCGTCTGATAAATGGCATATATTATATTTTAAATTAAACATGCAGGAAAAGGAAGTCATTGGTTGACATGTATGTGTACATTAAGCAATGATGCAAATGACATTTGAACAACAGTGACATAGTGTACAGGCGTGTACAGGTGGGTCTAGTATGGGGAAATAGAGTCACACATGGTGGACATGCCAGTGGAAACAAATCCAACGATGCTTTGCGTTCTGAATGCTTAAAACGTCTGCCCTGTAGCTTTAAGTCTCACAGATACGAGAGCTTTCAGTGCAGTCGCCAGTCTCCACAACTTGGGTACAGTCCAACTGCATACTTAAAAAAATGCATAACCTACTGGCCTAAACAAAGGGACTGTGTGTGTGGGGGGTGTGGTTGGGGGGATGAGTCATGAGTCAACGTAAACAAGAAGATGAAGTTGAGCTGAGGTCTCCTTGTGGGTGTTTGTTTCTCACGAGGGGCTGGCGACAGATGCAGCACAAACAGGCATCCTAACAATTTGAACTATGACTTAATGAGATAACTGTTCGCAAAGAATTTGCGATCTTAACAAGCTGTGCAGAACACGAGGAGAGCCGCGTGAGGCGGGATGAAACAGTCGGTGTCAACAAGTTTCCGCTTTATAATATTTCTATGATCGCATATATTATTGAGTAATTCACACTACGCGGCGATACTGCGGACCTCCCAGAGGTTGTTCTCTGTCGTTTTTCTTTGTTTATATAGATGGATTATTGCTCTTGTTTGTTTATTTGTATGGGAATGAAATGCACCAACATTAATCAGGATTAGTCGATGCACACTGTCCTGGGGTTCTCCAGAAACAAATATTTACTGAGCATTGAGTTCTGCCTCATTTCCTTTTTGTAAAATTTCTGAGAGTAGCAAACAATTGGAATTTCCATGCAAAGATATTTTCATTTTTATCATTTTATGAGGCCTGTGGCTCAATCACTTTAGACATTGAAAGTAACAGGCTTGGGGGGTTCAATTCAGATGAATGTATTCAGCAGAAACAGCATTTTAAGCATTCACTCCATTTTGATAACTGGAAGGAAGTGTACGGGTTTCGGACCGTGGCCTTGATAGGCAGCTCACACTCTGTAAAGGACCAGCCAATACGGGTGCGTCAGACCCAGGTTTTCCGTTATCCGGTAATTACCGTTTTTTTACCGGGAAAATCTGTTGGAGTCCAACATATTTAAATCTCTGATAAAGCGTGCACTCGGATTGAATGCCGTAGCCTGCCTAACCACCATAACGGCAAACAGCGACGACCGAGAGAGATCAGACATGACCAAACAAGCAACCCTTAACAAGTATTTTCTGAAACCAAGCCGGTCTAATGACAATGATGACGATGAGTCTGAGATACAGTCTGAAGTCACGGAGACCGCTGATGCCGTGGCTCCAGCCGAAAAGAAACAAAAATGTAGTTCTCCGCGGTTATGGAGGCTTGTATTTCTCAACAGCTTGCGAAGTCCTCATCAGGGATTTCGGCGAAATCTATCCCGAGTGGGCCAAACTGGCCAAGGTAGCCTGCTTGATCCCCGTCTCCAGTGTTCTCTCTGCAGAACCGAATCAAAACAGCGCAGCGGAGTCGCCTTGAGGAGGACAAGGTCACAAGGCTTATACGCATTGCAAGTTGTGGAGAGACAATTGGCACCTTTGATTTTAAGTGGGCAGCTGCACGCTTCACTGCTGCGAAAAAGCATAAGAAGTAAAATGATATGAGCCAGCAATAGGTAATTTTTTGTTTTTGTTTTCAAAGAGTTTTTATTCTATTTTATTTTATCTGAGAAACGGTCTGTAGCGAACGGAAATTATTTGATTTCAAGTCGGCAGCAGCACGCCGTAATTAAAATGTTATGAGCCAGATAGGCCTACATGTAACTTTTTGTTTGTTTGCAAATAGTTTTTATTCTGTTTTATATTATCGGAGAATATGTAGGCCTAAAGCTGAAGGAAATTCTTTGTGTTTACGTGTTGCCCCAACGAACGTAGGCTAGCGTAATATTTATTTATTTATTTTTAAAATAGCATTATGCACGTGAGTCTATTGACGGGACTTATTTTATTTGGAATATAATGTATAAGCAAAAGTAGCCTACTTTTCAATAAAAAATATTATAAATCTACATGCCTTGATGTCATTGTTTATATAGCCTGCCTATCAATTGTTTTTAAGCTCAATAAACACTGATAATATTTGACCGGAATTTCTCCCATTTGTCCGGGACATTGAAATCTTCCAGGACACGTGGACCAGCACCAATTTTTTCTAACGGAAACCCTGGTCAGACTACTACGCTATTTGAGGCTCCATCTTATCGCTTTCTGATCTGGAACTGATTGATTTTTACTCTGCACATATGTATATTAAACACTAAAACTGGACAATTTTATCCCAAAGTCAGTTTTCAAGGACTCTATTATGGACATTCTCGCTGTTTCCCAACCCTCTAATATTCCCTAACCCCTGTCTGTTGCATGCCTACTGTTGTCCCATGCATGCTTTTGCTCTCTTGCTGCTGCTGTTTGTTTTGACGTGTATGCTACTCTTGTTCTGTTGCTGTTCTTTGTTCTTTTATTGTATTGCCTGATCTTGTATGTAAGTAGAGGGTTTGTTGGAAATGTTTGGATGTGTGCTGCTGTCTTTTAACTGTTGAAATGTTTGGATGTGTGCCACTGTCTTTTTAACTTAACTTTTGACATTCCCTTTTAGCCCCTTTACCCCCTTTACCCTTCCCTCAAGAGGCTTTGCCTTTTGTCAGGCTGCCATTGTAAATAAGAATTTGTTCTTAATGGCTTGCCTGGTTAAATAAATAAAAATAACATTGCAAAAGAACGTGGAGTAGGCTATTGGTCTGCGCTGGGGTTTTATACAGCATTTTTGGAAATGCACTGTGGTATATTGGCCTGGACTTTACGCTTTCACTACAATAAAATGGAATATGTCATTGGACGTTCATACATTTCCAATCGTGAACTAAACGAAACTAATATATATGTCTATTCCATTTCCTACTTGCTTTTCTTAGCAAAGCAGAGGAAGTCTCCGTGTGGGTGTTTGTTTCTTGGGAGGGGCTGGCGACAGATGCAGCACGGCATCCTAACCATTTGAACTATGACTTAATGAGAACTGTTTGCAAAGATTCCGCGATCATAACAAGCTGTGCAGAACACGAGGAGAGCCGTTTGAGGTGGGATGAAACAGTCGTAATTCACACTAGGTGGCGTTACTGCGGACCTGAGTTATAATGAAATTACTTTTACTTTTACACTGTGTGGCGTTACTGAGGTTACCGAGGCTCCATTTTATCGCTTTCTGATCTGGAATGGATATATTTTTACTCTGCACGTGTACAAATTATGTGCGAATTTGAGTGCTTCTCTTGAGTTGGGAAAAAACATGTTTATTGCCTTCCTAATTGGGAATGTGCAGTTATGTGGATGCAGTATGCATTTCTAACATTATTTCATTATACCACACACCCACCAGTTAAAGCAAGTGAGCTCAGACTAGAATTTGAAATTTGCAAGACATTTTAACAAGTGTTTTCATTAAACTGACACTCCATAGGCTATAGTCTACTTATATTTAATGTAGAGTATCACTCATTGCTCATTACCTATTAAAACACACTTTCATACTGTAATAACAGTATGGTTTGGCTATCTTAATATTCAATCTTCATTAAAAAATTGATAGAATAATTTGTGATATTTCTATTATCTTAATCTGCTAGGAATGTTTTTATTTTTATTCCACCTCGTGTAGAAATAAATTAATATCCAAATAAATGCTGATGGAAGGGAAATCTGTGAGGATTAAGTCATCCTATTATTGGGCACTTATGCAATGTTCTGTGACTTAAGGGTGTGGTGTCCCCAGGGGTTGGGCGACACTCACGGACCTTGCAGAGGGCGTTGGCAGGTTAAATAACCCAGAGGAGGCAGTAATATAAACAAAATGATAAGTTATTAAACCATTCTTGACACACACAAAACAAAGGGTGGGGTCTTCGGGGGAATATAAACACATAAAGTCTGCAATCTTCAGCTCGTTGTCAATGTCCAAAATCCAATTCCGTTATCCAGTTCCGTTCCGCAATCCAGTCCGTGGTCAATATCCAAAGGGGGGGTCCTCAAAACAGTCCAATTTCATACACAAAACGCTCTTTCTAAATCCTGGCTGGTCACAAAGACTTCACAGGTTCTCTATTCTCCAAACACACTCAACAACTCCTTTCCTCTCACCGTGTACTGGGAACAAGTCCTTTAAATAGGCCTCGAAATGGCCTTCAGCTGGTCGTTAGTCCCATTGCCTTGACTCCGTTCAGGTGTGACTGTGGCCTGCTGGGAAATGTAGTGTTTCCTGGCTCCCATGTGTTGTAGACCAGGCAGCCATTTCCTTGTGCAGCCCCTTGGGCTGCCACAAGGGTTACATATCACAGTGTGGTAGGACTTAGAAAGTACCAGGAACACGACTGCTTACTGAAAGACAGTTTGTAGTGTTAGTGTTCTGAATGGCATTATCAGATTCCCTTTCCTTAAAGTAGTGGGACATATTTATGGAGAAGTTGAAATAAATTACATGGATTCTCATCATCAACCAAAACGAACAAAAAAAACAACAGGCAATTTAATCCCATATGGTATGTGGCAGGATGCATGTAAGTGTTTCAACACCCCCCCAACATTAGGATAAATATGTCTACATCTGGGAAGGTCCCTGACGGTTCATGCAAAACCCATATTTTATTACACTCTGTCTTGTGTTGGAGCAGAAACTGAGTGGCATTTCAATTTGTGCAAATTAGCTTTAACTCTGCAAGAGGTTGCCTCTACCTGCCAGTTAAACAAGATTAAAGGATATCAGATTTTAATTGCCATTCTGTTACCTACCTTCGGCAAGGAGGGGAAAAGTGATTTGGTACAGTTCTTTCACATATGCTTGCACACATGCTCCCTCACGTGCACACACACACACATACACACTCTTTGTCTTCGAAAGCTGTGCCAATTCCTGTCAAGGTGCAGACAGGTTCTCACATATATACGTGGGCTTGTGCCCAACGGGTGTGGCACCTCAACTCACCAGAGTGCCTTCTGAGAGCCACGTGTTTTAGGACGAGAGGGCGATCTGCCGGGGGAGGTGATGGGGAACTGTCACCGTGAAGCCTTGTGGATTGGCGGGCGATGATTCAGCCAAGCCTGTGGGCAACGCATAATGGATAAGAGTGCCGGTCTCCATTACCGAACCACCAAATCCACCAGCCTACCTACTTCCCCATCCTTATATGGTCTTCACTTTAGGAATGATCCTATTTGGGTGGTTTTAGACAGAAAAGAATGTGCTGTCTATATTAGTATCACATCCTTCTCAAGGACAACTTGGATAATAGGTACATTCTCTTGTTCAAGGCTACAATGGAAGTAATCTTTGAATCAAACAGTCTTTGTTTATTGCAAGCTCAGTTGTATAGCCACTACAAACTCCATGAATTGCTTAGTAATTGGGAGCACACATTTTATCCACCACATATTTACTGGCAAAGGGAGCCACTGCTTCACAGAAAATCCACATTTGTAGTTTCAATCAATAGCAAAAATAAATTATTATTTTCTTCCAGAAATGTAAACTTACAACGCGATTTTGGGTTAAAGGAAATCGCAAATCATTTGCCAGCATCTTATTACAGGGGCAGCATCCATACCATTTATTATGAAGATTTTGGTCAAGTTTCCATATGCTGTGCTGACACGTCTTCGCTCCGTAATATGTTTAAACGCTCTGGACCTGAGGAATTTGACCTTCGCCAGATTGCGATGCATAATGTATCACGGAAAACATGCCATTCCACGCCTCTATGTAAGCAACGCGATACAAATCGCAGCGAGCCTTACGCCCCGGAAATGTAAAGCATTTTTATGCTTACGATTTGACGCGCTCAAGAAAACAGTGCTTTACTTTATCCTTGCTGACACATGGAACCCCTGTCAAATTTGGCACTTCATAGTGTCTGTATAGGCCTATTGGAATATATTCATAGTGAGATCATCTACTATTGGATGTCATTAGTCACCTAAACTAAACATCTGTTCCCTTGAATTAAAAACTGTTCTAAATGTTATATGCATTTGCACGACATATCGGACTACAGATTTCGACGAGACTTAGTTCCAGTGAAACCCCCGACATAACGGTGGGAGTCGTCAATGACAACGCATTTCATTTAAATGCCATCGCATAATAGCGTGCATGACTTTGCCAACTGTCTTCAAGGCTTCAAATATGTTAAATGGGCTCTAAAATCTACATAGACTGTTACACCTAGGGCCTCGTTTATAAAAAGTTGCATAGAAACCATCCTATATTTGATCTAAGATCATTTCTGAAATGTGCGTAAGTGTGATTCAGAGAAACTGAACGTACGCACAAAAAACCGTGCGTACGCCAGTCCCCCAGATGTGAAATCTATAAATTGCAAATGATCTTGAAATTGTGCGCAGGTGAATGGTTTTAGATCTCCGCCTTGTAAACGCCCCCTAATTAATATCATTAGCATATAAAGGAACTCGAATCAAAACACAAATCCTCTACTTGACAATGGCGAGCTGCAAGAAAAATAATTTTAGCGAGGCCGAAATCGAGGTCCTGTTGACGGAGGTGCAGATGCGTGCAGTGACGCTGTTTGGGAGCCTTTCCAGTGGCTTTACCAGTAAAACCAAGTACGTGGCCTGGCAGTCTGTCGCCCAGGCTGTGAACGAGGTGGGTGGGCAGTAAAGGTCCCTGAATTACATAAAGAAAAAGTGGTCTGATTTAAAACTGAGGTCAAAATCTCTAATAACTCATTCCCTTCTTATTGCGCGGTTGGCGATATCTTCGAGAAGTGACAATGCTGCCATTCTTCCTCTTGCAAACCACTGCATTATTGGACATTTCATAGCCTATAGATTGACCGAAATGTTTTACACGTGTGGAACCATAATATGTACAGTATATTAAATACATTTCCTTCAAGGATGTGTCAATTATGCTAATATGGGTAGTTTTGGAAAACCAATGTGTGTTTTTGTTTTGTTTTCCACAAGTAGCCTAGCTTATGTTGTTTTATTGTGCTAACCTTTATTGTGCAAATCATTACGTATAGCTTAAGCAATGTGTTCAATCTGGTAATACTACTACTACTACTAATAATAATAATAATGAGGAAACAATTAGGCAGCAGAAGACATGTTGGTGCTCTTAGATTTCCGAATACATTGTACATTACATTTACATTTTAAGCATTTAGCAGACACTCTTATCCAGAGCGACTGACAATATGTACATTAATACATGGTAGGAACAATCATAGTGCGCGCAAGAGATCAATGCAGTAATACAGCGATAGACATAATTGCAGGCAGCTGCGTACCATACCTGTAACACTGGGAAGGAAAAGGTTAGTAATGAAGAGTAAGCAGGGGTATATAGTGTTGAGCAAGTAGGCAGTGGTGATGACAATTAGCTAGATGTACATAATTCAGTGGTAGTGGTGTCTGAAAAGGTGGGTTTTGAATCTCTTGCGGAAATCGCAAGTGATTCCGCGGTCCTGACCGATTGCGGAAGGTAGTTCTTCTGGGTTCAGGACAGAGAAGAGACGAGACCGCGAATACCTGCAGTACTCCAACATTGCCACAAGGAAACGTGCGTACGCCAAGTTGAAACCTGACGTGGAGCTGAGTACTTTTCCACGTCAAAGAACGTTTTTATAAATCTGAATTTTGGCGTGGATTTGAGCGTACGCACGTTCTAAGATCAAATCTGTGCGTAGGTACGTTTTATAAATGAGGCCCCAAGTCTTGGCCAAATTAAAATATTTTAATTAATGACACTCGTGTGCTCATAATCCATTTACATTACAAAGATGACAGATTTTAATGACGCAATGTAATAAAAATAAAATAAAAATGAAGCTTGTGTCATTGATTTACCAAAAAATGTTTAAAAAAAATAATATAAATACTACCGGTCAAAAGTTTTAGAAAACCCCCATTTTTCCAGTTTTTACCTAAATTTAAGCAGTTCCAGTGAATAACCTGAAATGGTACAAAGGTAAGCGGTAAACTGCCAGAGGTAAAAAAAAAAAAAAAAAAAGTTTAGGTTACCAAAAACTAATGTTATAAGAGTTATAAAAAAGGCCTTTTTCAGGGAACAAGTAATGGGTTAACGTGGGTTAACTATGGTATATATATATATATACGGATATACTGGAATTCGAGAGAGATTTTTGTCTAACTTTGGTCTTAGTGTGAAATATGCAGCATTGCACATATTAATCTGCCAGAGTTGCTCTAGCAACGTCTTGCAACATGAGCTTCCGTTCCACATAATTCTGCTTATAATTCAGATGCCTGTAAACCAAGTGATTCTGCCACCCTTGCTCTTTCCAGTGAAAGACTTCAAGTACTGACAGGACTTTCTTTAAGAAAGATGAAAGAAAATAAGCCACATTTTGATGATATGTCCACGGCCTAAAAGCACACTATATATAAACTTGATTGATTCAAAGCCCTTTTCATTCTTTGCACTAATTAAACTCCACCACCACATAATCCTCTCCAGGGGTGCAACTCTTTCAGTCTGCCGTCGACATTGATTGATAAGTACAAAATGTATACAGTCGGAGTTGCTTTCTCCGTCCCCGGCCTACCATTCAGGAACGACAACCTTCAGCCAGAGAACATTATAAACGTTCTTTCCCAATGCCTAACAGCACTCTGCAACACAGACTGCACACAAAAATATGATCGGCAAGAATAAGGATACGCTGATTTCTTTCGCGCATCGGAATAAAGGACACTGACACATTAAGAGATTCATTTATCAGGCATGTGGAAGTTACAGGGTGGTGCGGCTGCAGAGGCATGCGGAATAACAAGGGGATTTACTGGTAGCTGAGTACGCCACAACGTGATGAATGGAGATCATTTGAAAAAACAGGTCAGACGACCCATGTTGATGTATGATTATATGTGTATGTTAAGGAGGGGGATGTATACGACAAAGTGAGCCCTGGTTACCACATACGGCTTTGGTATATTTCACCGTTGTGCTGTGAAAAAAATCATTGCTTGGCATATCTTTTAGGCCATTAAATGGGCGTTGCATGTTTTCAGGTTAAGAAAATAAGCAATCAGTGTGATTGGCAGTAAAAGCAGTCGAAGGTAAGGTTGAGGTCAGGCCTTTCCTAGAATGGTTACATTTAGCAAATCACTTTTATTCGATGCACTTTTCAGAGTTCAGAGCTGAAGTAAAAAAACGAAACAAACAAATCACAAACAATAATAATTTTTTTTACAACGTCGATTATGGATGTTGCTGCACGGGCATCTAAATGGCTCAGTCAGTACAAGCGCTCAGCAAGTATATGGGCTGGCCAATAGACCTTATCGCTGCTTTGAGGCTGCGTTATGTCTTTAGTGGACTATGGCCTGGGGCCTGCAGTGGCAGGACGCAATCAGCCAGGGTTCTGTGGGTTAGCATTGCATTAGCTCCTCCCAGTGACGTGCTAGGAGCCCACAGGCTACCATCCATCGCCGCTGTCATCAGATATGCCTCTCCTACAATCACTGCTGGCTCCTGTAATATGGGGAATTGACACTGGCTTGAGGGTGAGGTATCGGAGGAGTGCACATTCTCCAACCGCGTCGTGTCTCACGCCAGTGTGGGTGGCACAGCAGCGGCTCGAGAGGCCGGTCGCAAAGCGGCAAGAAAGAAAGGCAATGAAGAAAATGAACACGATTTTCATATCGTTCACCTTATCAAGCGTAGATCGAAACAAACATCGAATATTACTGTATGCAAGTCATCTCCAATTAAAACACACATCATGTTTATTTATCTTGTTATAAACATATTATAAATACATAACATGTTCAATCTAGGTATATGTCCACAATATGTCTTCACAAACAATAAAACATAAGAGATGGCAATAACTAGTCGATAGGTGCACATTACATATATGGCAGGTATAACGATTGTGACAACAGCCCGACTGCATTTGTGGCAGGTGTTAACTTTCGACGAAGGGCCATTGTATCCGCGTCTAATTATTAGCATCTGAGACGCTGGCCTGACGGAAGCAGGATAACTCGCTTAAATGATGATTAGTCATGACAAAAGTCTAATTTGCATCAGCGTTTAGATGCGCCGCGGATGGCTGCTCCCACGAGCGTCCCCGCCACTGCATAATGATGCTGTCACCGTTGACGGGAGCAACTGGAGCCGCCGCGGCGGTCGGAGAACGCCCTCGTGGTGGGGAAGTCCGCACAAAAGTGCGGTCACAGGTCAACTCGCTGGATCGATGGCGCAAAGCTGAACCTAACACTACCGAAGAGTCGCGTCTCACCGTCGCATCTGCAGTCGATCGGAATTGGAGGAATAATAACCTTCGAATAACACATGAGTGGTTAATGTGTACACCCTCTTAATTGACAGGAAACATAGTAGGCGTTTACGTGTACAGTGCATAGTTTAAGTTGGTGATGGACACGTTAATTTCATTAACTTTCTCTACTTAGCCTTTCTTACTCATTGACTCTGATTCCTGACTTGCCAACACAGAGATTTGACGTCTTTGCCTCACGCAATTTAACTGATATGGAGTGCAGTGATAGCCACACTCGTTGCTTAGTTAAACTTTATTGTCCCTCGCGGGGAAATTCATTAGCAAAAACTGCGAAAATATAACCTCGGACAACAACATCAGACATAACACAATACAGCTTTGCAATAAGAGGCACTCCCATATCTGCAAAATAATTTATGAAATACATGATCAATTATTTATTTTTAAAGCAGAGGGATTGTATTCCTCTTGCAATTTCATCTGATCCAAAAGAGATCGTTTTGGAGAAGCTCAAAACTAATAAAAAAACTAATAAAATAATTAGTGGAACATAACGTTCCGTTTCAAAATAGGAGTTCGATGTGAACAAAATGCCTAAATCCATATATTTTCTAGCAGAGTTTCAGTGCTGTGCTGTCTTCTGAATCTAATAGTAATAAATATCTCCTCCTGGACTGAACCCCAGTTTATGGTTGTATTTAAGTAGTGAAAAAATGACCTCCCTTCCAGCAGTTTTTAAATGACTGTAGGCAGTATTGTGTTAGGCCACTGGATGCTTGACCAGGTCTTTGGTTTGCATGCCAGATTATGGCCTTGAGCAAGGGACTTTGCATCAATTCTCCCCCAAAAAAGCTATATAAAAGGATTAGATAGTATGTATAATTTATCAGCACTCTGCCTAGCCCGGGCTGACCCCAATAAAAAGAGAAAAAAAATGTTTTTAGAACATCCCTGAGAGTTTTGCAGTGAAAATCAGAATGACTAGTGTTGCAAACATGATTACATGCAAATATATATTTTTTACCTAGTTACTGTGGAGGACGATTTGATTGTCGGGAGCCCCCTCTCTCCTGTTTATCCGCATTTACATTTGATAAAGTTGCCCTGGGGGGACAATAACTGCCAGAAATGTAGGCAGTGATAGATTTCATCTTTGCAGTTTCACACAGTTTCATGTGTTGTGGTGCACTCTCTTCCTTGTCTTAGGGGGGATATCCAATGCGATTTGAGTGTCAGATTTTAAATCACCGTAATGGCTGCAAATGACTGTGAATGTCATTGGCTTTTTGTTGTCTATATCTGTTTGTGCCTCATCTTAAGTAAAGATAATAGCTTCTGTAAAGTGAAAAGATTTTACAAACTTTTTTGTGCATTTTCACGCTTGTCAATGGTTGTTAAATGCTAGTGGACGAATATACTATTAAATTAAACCACAGTAAATAGTTTTACAAATAGTTATTTTCCTTTTATAAATAACAATTAATGATATTAAACGTTTGAATTAATTGTTTTGGTTCAATGATAAGACCTTTACATTTTGCTGTACACAGACACAACATACATACACAACATCGCCTTTTTTTCGATAAAAAAGGAACAGCATTACAGGAACTAGAATACAGCAAATAAACACTGTCATTGCAAACCTGAATATTCTATAATGATCTATATAAATATACATTTCCAGGACCTGTAACAGCAGCTTTTAGAGAGATGTCCCTGATGGCATAGATCAATAACCTTTCATTATTTTGTTTGTAGCTGATATTTTATCGGATCAAATGGTTCTGACCATACAGCAGTTTTTTTCCAGCAATCTGTATTCTCAATTTCTATTTTTCTAGCAATCTGGAATAGCCAATTGTATCTGCAGGCCCTAGTTATTGTGATCAAAAGTCACCGTGCCAGAGGAGTTCACTTCGATTGCAATTTCGATTGCACGATGAGACCGAGACAATCCTGCTGACCGTAAGTCTTCTTCCCTGGATGAGGCTATTATAGCAATTATGTCAAAGTTGGCACTGGCATAGACAGGACACGATAACTTTATCGAAAGCCAGTGTTTTAGCTGGATGATCTTTAACTTTCTAGTGGAGTAATCCTATTTTCATTTTGTACTGGAATAGCTTGTCATCATTAGTGCCGAATTTGAAAATGTCTACAGCAATCACTTGAAATGATTCAGCAACTGTTTTTAGTTGACATAAGTGGTTATACATGTAGCATGTATCGCATTGATTTTGGCAAGGCAGTGCATCTCTAGCAGGTGTGGAAGAGAGAGAGAAAGGGATAGACATAATTTACCAAAAGGGTCAAGTTCACACCCAGGAGGAAACGCTGGACACTTTGAGAAGTGACCTTGACCCCATGAGACAGCATTCTGAATTTGTTCCGCTGTAACAGATAAAGGGCTCTTTAGTTCATTGTCGTTTGTGTTGACAGTAGCACTGATCCAGGATGAAGGCACATTAAGGAATGTCCTTGTCCATTGTGGTAGTTTAGTGACAAGAGACAGTAGCACACCTACAGAGCAGTTGTAAAAGAGGTTGGTTTAAATAGAGTAAATCTGTTCATTTGAATCTGGTCACCCTAAAACGAACATGCGTGTGTATCAGTTTCCTGTTGACAAAGCACGCTGTTCTCAGTTGGAAACTGAAATAGCCTACTGTAGTTGAAACTGTAGGTTTGTTTAGTTAAGTTTAGTCTATGCATATTTATGTTTGCTTCTGATATTAAAACCTGTTTATTAACTGTATTGACTATAGCTGCGTTTCCACTGCAGGAACTTTCCCCAGGAACTAGGAACCTTTAGAGGAACTCACTGCGTTTCCGCCGCAGGGACCAGGGTCTAAATTTAGTTCCGGGGACATTACTTTACCACCAAAAGAGTCCCTAGTCAAGGGGTAGTACTTTTCCGAAGTACAGGAACTTTGGAGGTGGGGCTTGCAGCACTGAACATTTCTGATTGGTCCGTTGTCTTGCTATAAATATGTCTAGCATTTTGGGCGTTTTGCATCCGCGTTGCAGTGTTTTCAATCTGCTGTGCTTCTTCTGCTTGTCTCTTTTCGAGCATTGACTGAATTACATGCTGTTGTGTTGTATGCTTTGGTTTGCTTTGTTTTTCATACTAAATGCCTTTCTGGGAGGCAGGTGTTTAAAAACGCGACTGAATTAAATAAAATGTAAAAATGTGCGATCTTTACATTTTGTATTAAATTAATTAAGGCATAAGACCACCCTAGTTAAATCACCTAAGGCGTACTGAATCTAAAAATGTATTTTGTGAAATTTTCTAATAAAGATTTGGTGAAATAGCCTAATTAAAAAAAATAAAAGTAAAATTTGTGATCTCTGAAAAAGGCCACCTAAAAGTATTTAGACATACTAGCTAAGGTACATCAGACTCGCTGATCATGAATATCATGTTTAGAATACGATAAATTGTTTTTGAGAACTTAAATTGAAAAACTTAAATTGTAATTCATTGGCATACGAAGAAGAATAACATGCGTCCGCAGATTAATTTGCCTAATCTTCTCGGTTCGTTAGACCCCTGTGGAAACGCAGACTACAATGGACTGAAGGAACCTTTTAGTTCTTTGAAAATAGTCCCTGGGACTAAAAGTTCCGGGGACTTTTTGGTGGAAACGTGGCTTATGTTTCATTGATGCACTTATGATGCTCACTTAAAAAGTTATCTCCTCTCCCATGCACTCTGTTTCTCCAACCTCAGCAATTGCTAACGGTATTGCTGCCTGATATGCTGTACAATTATATATGCCATTTTATTGAAGTGGACATTTAATATTTAACATAACAAAACCTGTGTGCATACATACATACATATATTTATTTAAAAAAACATGAATCATCCTTTACAATTTGACAGGTATAGATACTCACTCTCTCTCTCTCTCTCTCTCTCTCTCTCTCTCTCACAAAGTTGGTATTTTATTTTAAATGCAGCAATAATCAAAATAACGAAGCAAGATAAATTGGAGATGATGTCCATTGACATGGGGTCATGATATTGTTGAGCGGGTTTCATAATAATAATGTTATTTTACAAAAATGTGGGATTGTCCCGCACAATGCAAATATCTGGCACATTAGTCATCAAACTGGTACATAATGCCGGCATTTGAGTTAAGAGACAGTCTGTGTCGACAAGAGCACAAATTCATTATCAGACAGGAAACCTACACAGTGCCTAATGTTTATATTGACACCCCCCATTGCGCCACCTGAACCTTGTTGACACAAACACCATTATTGCAGACCACAAAACAAGCACATTAGGCAGAGGTGAGAAATATTCCATCTGCGACTGACGAAACTAGCAATTACGCTACCGCCCAGGTGGGTTTTCGCTAGCCTCCTCCCCAAACTAGCTCCCAAAGCCTTCTGTCTGTTTTGCCTTTGTAGTGGAATGCAATTTTGGAGATGGGCTGAGGAGAGGGAAAATGTCTGAGGACTTAAATGGTCATAGTCCTCTCAGCTGGATAGGCAGAATGTGTTTGGATTACGGGTTGCTCCCACCATCGGACACTCTGGGGGCGTAGGACAATCCGAGGCAGAGTGGCTTCCAACCGCACTGATAAAAGGGATTAACCACCCTCTCTTTAAATATTTAATATTTAATATTGCATTAAATAATTGGTAAGTGCCAGTCAGCTTAATTGATAGACATGTTGTACCGTGTACGTTAATTACGAGAGTGGCTTATGAGACAAATCTTCGGCTTGGATTCCTCCTCTTTGTGGGGCCATTTTGTTCAATCCATCCAATTGTGGGTCTGTTATATGGGGCTGTGTATTACCAGTTCTTATGTGATTATTTGGAAAAAAAGGCAATTTTGCTGTAGCAGAGAATAAATCCCCCCCCCTCCCCTCCCCTTTCCCTCACAGAAATGTCTGGCAAATACAAAGGGATATATTTTGTGTGGGTTAAAAGAGCCACCTACTGACCTCCCTCTATGTATTCATAATGGGAAACCTCTTCAGACCTCAGCGTGTGTGTGTACTAGTGTGTCTGTGTGTGTGTGTGTGTGTTTGTCTGTGCTAGTGTGCATGTGCGTATGTGTGTGTGTCTGTCTGTGTGTGTGTGTGTGTGTGTGTGTGTGTGTGCGCATGTGTGCGTCTGTGTGTGTGTGTGTGTGTGTGTGTGTGTGTGCGCGTGTGTGTGCGCATGTGTGTGTGTCTGTGTGTGTGTATGCGTCTGTGCATCTGTGTGTGTGCGCATGTGTGTGCACATCTGTGTGTGTGTGTGCGCATGTGTGTGTCTGTGTGTGTGTGTGCACTCTCTTGCTGTGTTCCCACGTCACACTGTTGCGTGCAGCTTAACAGATAAAGACCTGCAGCGCTGGAGAAGTGTAGCAAATGAGGGTTAAACAACTGCCAATGATTGCTGGGTTTCAGACGGAAACTTCCCACATCATTTGTTACCGAGCGTTTGCAGGGATCCAGCTGCGCTGGGTTGATAGCAGAGTTTTAAGTAGCAGCTAATAGATCTCCAGAGAAGAATGGCACAATTTTCTGGAACGCCTTGTGCTGGAATTGGCTCTCTTGCCTGTCTGGCTGCGCGAGCTGTCAGCGGACCAAGTGACCCCTCCGCTATAATATTTCAATGCTTTATAAAGCTTTGGTGGCATGCCTGTCCTTTCAGGGCTTAAAGAAGGAGATTAAGTAGCGAACCACTCTGCTGTCCTTGAAAGTTTAGGAAGATCTAGCCCACCTTTTTCTTGCCATCAAGGTCAAGCTATATAACAAACCGACATCGGTGGAAATGAAGAGGTTCCTGATAGCTATAATCCACAATGTATGCGTTCCTTTTGATATTTGATTCAATGAGCTGACGATCACAGCCAATTCTAATGAAAACAGTCAAGCAGGGGAAAGCCCCCTATATTTATTTACAATGTATCATAATGAGGCATGCAGGACTGTTTACATTTAGGTGTTACTGAACTCAATAGACTTGCATAAATACATCATACGGGTACAGATCCATCCACATATATTTATTAAGACTCAAAAAAGCAAGACAAGACCATTTTAATTAGAGAACCTTAACAGACTTTAAGTTGTATCCAGTCACTAAGCAACAAGAGTTCCATATCTGAACATGGCCAGAATTCATGCAACGGCCATTTTCTTCTCCATGCACCAATAAGTTAAACACCAAACAGCCCCCTTTCAAGGTCTGGACCTTGAGCCAAGGAGGCAGAATCAGATATTAAGTCACAATTTTGAAACAGAATGATGTTACAATGATGTATGAACATTTTGTTTAGCCGTAGTGTATCATTAATATTTCGATTTTTATACTACGGCTTGCATAAATACTTGATTCTGATTGACTGCCTTGACTGACAAAAGTCATCTAATTTTGTGTTAACAAAAGTAGCTTGCTAGCTAGCTAGGCAATTAATGTTAGCTAACATTAGCTAGCTATTCAGCATTTTATCAGCTGCTATTCAGTTTGCATGACATATGCATTGACTAACATTGGCCGTATTTGCCAAGTGTTGCTATTAGCCTGGATTCAGTCAACATTTGTCTGTAACTTTGACTCACGATTCAATTCCAGTGTTTTTTTTATTGCAAATACAGCTCGCCAAACTGAGTTTGTGAAGAAAAACCTCACATACATTACTTCCATTTCATTTTGGTAATGTTGCTAGAATCCAGGCCATTATCTCTGGAAAATGTAGAAAAGATTGAGCCTAATCTCACAACACAACCAAGAAACCACAAAGATGTGTGAGGAACGAGGGAGCAGAGTTTCAGTCTCATTTCAGTGTCTCCATCCAGATGAAAGTGTGTGTGCTGGACTAAATCGAGAGTCACTTTCCATTACAGGCAAGCCCATTGTGGTGAACACTGGAATGGAAATAGGATTAGGAAGGAAAAGTGAAGGATTATTGAGATTGGGATCTGTAGAGGAGGTGAATGCTCAAACCATAAACCAGAGATTGAGAATAGCTCTGGAGGAGCTTCCTTCTCCCTCTTTTTCCATTAATGGGGAAACCCCCTAAAAACTGTTCAACACTCACAGTCAGTTAGGCTGAGTTTAAGCATCAAACGGTGGTAAATCTTAAAAAAATATATATATATTTTTTTCTCCCAAATTTGGTAGCTAATTACACCCGCTGTTTTCAAGTCAATCCCCCCTCGTAATGCGAGTTTGCTGCCGTAGCCCTGCAACCGGTGGTGATGAAGGTGAAGTATTGTCTCCTCTGAGATGGCACTCGCCAGGCCGTCGACCGTAACCCGGTACTCCAGAGCCACTCCTGTGCGCAGCAAATGTCCTGTCGGCCACCCTCCCCCTCCCTGGGGCAGACAGCCAATCACCGTTGGCACTCCTGGGCAGAGCCGACTCTGGCACGGCCGGTGGGAATTGAACCCCGGTCACCGTGGCCAGCCTAAAACGTTGTAACCACTGGACCACACAGAAGGCCCAACAGTGGTAAATCTTTGAATTGAGTGAAAAAGGACGAAGGGCCTGAAACGGATCTGTGATGATGGGATAAGGACCCAGACGCAGACCAGGATCAGGCAGAGAGGAACGTTTAATTCAGGCAAGGATCAAAAACCAATAGACAGAGTAGCGAAGACACAAAATCGAAATCCAAGAGGGTAGTCAAAAAACTGTCAAAAAAGTCAAAAACCAAGAAATCAGAAAAGGCAAACAAACAGAATTGGCAGGCAAACTCAAAGTAAAATGGAAGGGGTCTCTCGGAATAATTCAACAGACTCTGGCTTACTAATAATCGGCACAGGGAATGAGGATCAACGTTCTGACAAAGGGTGAATGTAAACACGGAACTTAAATACAAGCAGGGAAGGGAAACACAATAGGAATCAGGTGTGACTGCGAGGAGAGAAGGGCAGGAACACAGGTGAGAACGATGGGAATACTAATACAATAATGAGGGGAAACGAAAGACACGGACTGGGAAGCACATAGACACATTGAAAATATACGACCTGGAAGAGCAGGCAGACACGTGCACAGTTCGAAGGGGAGGAACGCATAGACAGAATCTGCGTGCAGATAAAGCGAAACGTGTCAAGCGTACAGGGATAGGACAACGAGAGAGAGAATGATAGCGATAGATAGAAGCGTGAGATAATTAGTAATTAGTAATGTTAGTAACTTAATCTAAATCCCTAATGTTAGTAGATTAGTAGGTTAGTACTATATACATCTAACTAATATATACAGAGTGTTTTAGAAAGAAAGAAGGAAGTAAACGAGAAACTAAGACAGAAAAACCGTAAAGTTGAAAACCCTGAAGTGCAATGACAAAGACAAGGAGTGGAACTCGAACAACAAGGAACACAGACAGAATGAGGAACAGAACGTGAATGAAAATGTGAATGATGAGATAAATATAACAATTTACAAAAACAAACCGAACAGACATGGCAAAACATAACAAGATCTGAAGGTGTGATTGGTATTGCAACGATTTCTCCAGATTATATATACAGAATATATAAGTAATTTAGGTCATATTACTAATATGTCCTACTCTTGTCTTGCTTTATCTTTAATGACAAAATTCTACAAAAAAGTCTGAAATTATAAATGTGTGCCACAACCACAGGCTCTTATTTTCTCGTATTAACTTGACTCATTTCAGAATGTGGAGATTTGATTGAATTCAACTTCAAAGCCTTCTCAGCTCCTTACAATTGAAACGTAATTACTAAGCAACACAAATTCCATTAGCACATATTACTGGCATATAGTGCAGAGATTTCATAAAAATATAAAATGTAGAGTGTATATATACTGTATATATATATAAAGATAGAGAGAAAAGAAAAGCAGAGAGAGTGAAAAAGTGAAAGTTATGTCTAGAACTTTTTGCGGTTATGACAGGCTACAACTCACCATCCTGGTTCATAATTACCCAACAATCCTGTTAAATGGGCATGGTAACCTGAGCACCTCGTTCCCTGCTGCGATTAATTGCTTTTGTTTTCCCCATCCTTTTATGACCCCACACGACGGGGGGCGGTGGGGGGTCCGCTGCCACAGGGGTAGCGAACGCTGTTCAGATATGCCTCCTGATTGGCTGGGTCTCCTAAACCGCAGAGCCAATCAACCCGCAGCGATGCGAAACCTCCATATCCGAGTCTAACAAAATAGTATTGCATATTTACACAGGTTTTCTGATTGAAATGTGTTTCAGGCGCAGGTTAACACGGATTGCGGAGTCGGCTCTCGCGACCGTTCATCGCCTTGACATTTCGCACGGCGATCTGAAATAAAATTCGCCCGGGAAGTGTGCTAATGGCTTCGCAGAGTGAGGTATCGGCTTTTGCCCGTCCCATGCTGCCCGGCGATGATAAAGACCTTTGCTCGCCTCTCTGCAGTAGGCGAGGCTTTTGTCTGTGCCTCTGGCATGGCGCGGCTCACATTGACAAAGGAACGGGATGATGCTATATCGGAACAGCCAGACTACGGGGCGAAATGCTATTACTCCAGATAACTGCCAGTTGTCTTTTTTTCCTCCAGCCGCACGGAACAAAAGGCGAGGCTCAACCGCTCTTTTGTATTCCCTCTGTGTCTTTTAACCAGGCTCCCACCCTGTGTCACCTAATTGTGTTTTTCTTCTAAATCTGTAAGGGGGCTGAGCTCAGGCCTCCCTGCCCTGGTCACCTCCCCCTGCCATCAATAAAGCCTGCAGGAAGCACTTGCAATGTTAGTAGATTACATTTTACCCTGCACCCCCCACCTCCCCCACAGAGCCCTCCTCAATCGTTTAGCCAGAGTATTTCCATTCAGTCCACAAGTCAAGGGACCCTCCGTCAGGGCCCTCCAACGTGTCTGCCTTAGATATTCAATATTCATGAGCATTGTGCTGCGACGGCATTGTTCTCCCTCCAAAGTTAATCATGGCTGTAATGGAGTGGATTACCTCCCCCGTCCTGGGGTTTATTTTACAACACTTCTTTTTCTGCAATATGGATTATTTTGGAAGTGCCATGGGAGGCCAGCTGCAGAAACACAAACATTGAGTCATCTCAAGCGGACTGCTTCTTTCTTTCCATTTCAAACTGCCGCCTGGAGGCCGACAAGCAAACACACGCACGCACGTGGACACACGCACACACACACGGACATACGCCCACACACGCACACTCACGCATGCACACACACCAGCTAACACATAGAAAATTAATTATCGTGAACCGACAATTGCATTGTTCTGGCATAAGTCTGCGAATACACAGTCTGTTGGACACACTGTTTTGATGACCCTTAGCTATTATTTTCAAATATTTGTGACTTGTTCAGTCCCGGTCACAAAGATGGCTGAATAAGACAGACAATTTTTTTGCCTTTCAAGCTATGCAAAACGTAGGGCTTCAATTTGAAAATTAGGTTTAAGAGTACTGTTACGATACCTAACGGCATTATTACCATACTTAGTTTATCATATTAGTATGAATCTGTTCTAACATGTACATTGGATTGCACTTCTCCCTACAAAGATTTAATTCACTCTCAGGTGCTGGACCTCACTGCTGTGGACACCTGGGAATATGCTGTAGTTACAGCGTGACCGGACAAAATATTATTTTAGTAATAGGTTTACAAGCTTATATATCACAAGCTGCAAAGGAAAGACCCACAAGGCAATGGGGCACCAGCTGTACCGGCACCACATGCAAGCTTGAAATTGACATTTTTAATAGCACGCCTACCTGAAGGTGAAAGATCAAGACGCTGACATGCGGTACACAAGTACAGGAGCTTTGTGGCGAGATTGAACCCAGAGCATAGGGTGGACAACACCCCGGTGGGGCCAGAAAGCTGAAGAAAATAGCTCTCCCCGATCTGCCGTACGCTGCGCTACAGAGATTGAACAGGGTCACGGTGCCTTAGCGGAACGATGTCCGTCTCAGCCCACCGGCCTCAGCGCAGAGATATCAGTAAAAGCTGTGACCGCACAAGCCACACTTTGTCGGACATGACCTCCATACGCGCCCCGTTTTGCAGGGTTTGTCAAAAATACATCTGCGTGATCCTAGTTTAGCCAAGTGTCTTTCGCAGTGGAGACAGGGGTTACGTGCACACATTTCTGATGCATTTGCAAAAAAAACCCAAAACAGCAGGGTTCAATGTACTTTATTTTATTTTTATTTTTTTGCACTCAAAAACCTCTTGCCACTCGGCACTGCAATTTCCCACTCCACGACAACAGAATGCTTCCTGCTCTTTTCCAGGCTCCCCCCCCATCGCTGGCTCTCGTTGGGGCATCATCCCTGACCTTGCTTTTTTTCAGTTTTTTTAACTCCCCGGGCATCGGTCACAGGGCTCCCCTCTGCAGCAATTAATGGAGGCGAACGCCGCGTGGTGTGAGGGAGTTGACAAAAGCCAGAAGCCAGTGTGGCGGAGATGCTGACGGACGGTTTGCCAATGCACTGGCGCGCTCCCGAGGAGGAGTGCAGGGACATGAACCGTTCGGGCCCCTCGTGTGCCAATGGGACAGGTCTCTGAAGCCCCTATCACTAAAAATCCACAAAAATAGACTCTTTATCTGCCGGCCATTTAGAGACATCGTCTATTTCTGACTATTGTTTCGCGGACAATGGCAACTCACACTCCATTAACACGCATTAAATTCCCGATATGGACACCAACCTCACGGATTGGTTAATGAGGAGCCATCCCCCCTCCCGTTAGCGCGTTTTAATCTCTGTCCTTAATTGGTTCAGGGCCTTTACTTCACAGACTCTGCACTCCTTTGGAGACTCTGTGCATCCCTCTAATGTCTCTCTGCAATTAACGGTTTTACAAGGATGAGATATGTACCTCCTTTTTTTTCCAATAAAATAATATAAAATATAGCAACTAATTTACGGCCAAGTTTTTATCTTCATTGAGTGAGGTCCTTGAGTCCTTCAGAGACTCATTCAGCTCAGAAAGTGACCTTACGCGCAAAAAGCCCGACTGATTTCATTTAAATGCACACTAGCCAAGGAAATATTCACATTTCTGTAAGAAAGAAGGAAGGAAAAATAGTTGAGGATGAGGCCATTCATAATTGTACTTTTCGGGTCATTGTTTTGGGTGTATAATAAGATTAACCTCAGGAATCCAGCATAGAGCTTTAGTAGCTGATAATGTCCTTTTTTTTCTTCTTTTCTCCAGCATGTAAATTTGACCTCTCTCCTCAACAATAGGTGTCCGTGATCTCCCCTGCTCCTTATCTGGCGCCATTCATTTACCCATAAACTAGGAAAGAAAAGTCCTTCAACAAATTATGTT
Organism: Aldrovandia affinis; assembly: GCA_029706075.1. Classification (NCBI taxonomy): domain Eukaryota; kingdom Metazoa; phylum Chordata; class Actinopteri; order Notacanthiformes; family Halosauridae; genus Aldrovandia; species Aldrovandia affinis. The sequence continues at coordinate 6,649,506 of JAINUG010000012.1, read as the reverse complement.
TTGGCATGTTTGTGTAGGTTAATTTGAAAAATGTTCAGGGCGATTTGCACACAATATTCTTTACAACTTTATCACAGCACAAATCAGGTAAATGTAGCTAATCAGGCAAATAGCACACTGTGCATTTATGTGATTCTATAAAGTATTTGAATCTGTCTCAACATCCTTATACTTTTTTTGTTTTTAATTAACGTTTTATTTAACGATGGGGAACATTGTATCTGAAGATATGCCTATTCACCTGTGCAGTGACTAGTATATACATTGACATTAGCATAACATAACATGAACATATGCATTAGCATTATGCTATCCAATGTGTAGGAAAAGGAGAGACTGTGTGTGCCATGTCTTCATGTTAACTTGATCTTGCTGTACCCGATGGTACATGAACATTGTAGCATGAGACAAATACTAATTCTTGAATAACGTCTGTAAAACTGCAGGAGATTTTGTAAGGCCAAATTCTTCCAGTAGGGATTTCCTGTGACTAGGGATATTCATAGTTTTAATTGCCTACAATTTACATGGCTAAATTGTGTTTTACTTCAAGCCAAATTTACCTTGCCAATGTTCAATTTCCACATTCTAATTAGATTTTTGTACCTGTTAGAATAGTCCCTCTTAAGCTTCGACGGCTTTCCTCGACTAGTCCAGAGATGACATGCGTCTGGATGAGGCTCTTAAACTCTACCAGTGACCCAGCACTTCTCTTTAGAATGTTCACAGATTGGTTTACACTCTAACCATGGTGATGACATTGGCTCAGTCGTTTAGCAGTTTTGAGTTGCTATACAGTGTGTTTTACTTGGCTCTGCATTAAATTCATAATCATTGTTTACATTTTGAGCAATGCGCTGTTCTCTCCATCTACATGCACTGGTGCCCCACACGTTGCCTTGGAGAAGTTAATTGGACAAAAAAAGCATGGCAGAAACGGCGTGGGTAAAGTTTGGCGACTTGTTTGAATAAGTTCGCATCTGAACGACTTCTTGGCAGTGGCGACCGCCACTCGGATTGAGACCTCACCGCGGTGACCCCTGACTGTCGGCTGGGAGTCTATCTTTAGTTCAAACAGCAGCGCCAGCAGATGTTCCATACGGGCTCCATTCCTCCTGTACACCTCGTTCTATTGTACCCTGGGCCACCATATGGTCAGAAGTGCCCACGCTAGCACACGGCGGACTGGTTTTTCCCCCCCTTTTTCGTTTCTCTGCTCCTCGTCGAGTATTAAGCTGCTCGGCCCTCCCTCAGCAAGGACCTGCTTCGCGTTCATGCTCGCAAGAGTATTCATGCCACCGCCATGATGTAATAAGTGTCAGATCGAACCCGGCCCCAGGCCTAAAATGTACATAGACACAAATCACACATGTTCAATAATGCGCAAGTTTCCTTTCATGGGGCAGTGCGTATCTCCGTACTTTATCTTCATGTTTTTCTCCCCCCTTTTTTTCTCCACCTTAGGAGCACGAGGTCTCCATGCACCTCTCAGTGTAGCAGAACTCCTTCCAGATTGTGCCGTAGAGCAAAGCGACTTTAATATCAGTGTTTTTCCTTTCTTCCGCTTCTCAGCAGACCCCGTCGTCCCCTCTGTGTGTGTTTTGTCGGGTCACGCTGCGGTGCGACTCTGTATGAGCTGAAAAGACAGGCTGGCTCAGTGCAGTGTCAGCTTAAAGCAGGAGTCACTGGGCTTTGCCATATTGATACAGTTACATCCTCGAATAGGCCATCCAAAGGCCACACATGCATCAATTCTCTCAAGGAGAGAGTGCCTACTGTATTTTGTGCTGATGCCCATAACCCCTGTTAAAATGACACTGCCCGTGACAATATCAGTGAGAGAAACCCTCTAAAGCTATAGCCATTTGCTTTGCACACCATCTTCAAGGTACTGTGACTGGGTAATCGTTTCACTTATAGCTTGTGGATTTGACAAGTATGATGCACTTTGACATTTGGGGGCCTTTTGACATTTAAGTATGTTGCCAGTCGCGGGCCCAGACCACTTTAACAGGGGTGGCACAGAACCACACATTACATTTTACATGTTACATTTTTAGGCATTTAGCAGACGCTCTTATCCAGAGCGACTTACACTGTTTTTATTTTATTTCTTTACATACAATCCATTTATACAGCTGGATGTTTTACCTTGCTCAAGGGTACAATGACAGTGCTCCATCTGGGAATTGAATCAGCAACCTCTGAGTTACAAGTCCAGTTCCCTAACCATTACACTACACTGCTGCTCTGTGTAGTATACAGGGGGGAACATTCAGAATGTAATGCATTTGAAAAGATATGATTGACAACCTAATAACCTATCAAGTGCCAGATGAAGTAGGGTGGCACCCAGGGTGGCCAACCAAATTTCTGTGGGGGCGGGTGCCACCCCAGGCCCCTCCCTGGACACGCCCCTGCATGTTGCACAGAACCAAGTTCGGGAGGGAGATATTCTAAAGACAGATGGTGAGGGGAGACTGGCACGACCACATCTGCCATTCACTGCAGCATCTACCAGCAATTATTTTAATCATTTTATTTGATCTTTTTAAACATGAGCATCCACCCGCTTGCTCTGTCATCTACCCACTCTCCACATCATCTACCCACTCTCTCTGTCATCTACCCACTCTCCACATCATCTACCCACTCTCACTTCATCTACCCACTCTATCTGTCATCTACCCACTCTCCACATCATCTACCCACTCATTATCATCTACCCACTCTCCACATCATCATCTGCCCACTCTCCTCATCATCTACCCACTCTCCACCTCATCTACCCACTCTCTCTGTCATCTACCCACTCTCTCCACATCATCTACCCACTCTCCATCTCATCTACCCACTCTCTCTGTCATCTACCACTCTCCACATCATCTACCCACTTTCCATCATCTATCTACCCACTCTCCACATCATCTACCCACTCTCATTATCATCTACCCACTCTCCATCTACCCACTCTCATTATCATCTACCCACTCTCCACATCATCATCTGCCCACTCTCCTCATCATCTACCCACTCTCCACCTCATCTACCCACTCTCTCTGTCATCTACCCACTCTCTCCACATCATCTACCCACTCTCATTATCATCTACCCACTCTCCACATCATCTACCCACTCTCCACATCATCATCTGCCCACTCTCCTCATCATCTACCCACTATCCACCTCATCTCTGTCTATCTACCATCATCTACCCACTCTCCATCTCATCTACCCACTCTCTCTGTCATCTACCCACTCTTTCTGTCATCTACCCACTCTCCACATCATCTCCCACTTTCCATATTATCTACCCACTCTCTCTGTCATTTACCCACTCTCTCTACATCATCTACCCACTCTCCACCTCATCTACCCACTCTCTCTGTCATCTACCCACTCTCCATATCATCTACCCACTCTCCACCTCATCTACCCACTCTCTCTGTCATCTACCCACTCTCCATATCATCTACCCACTCTCCACATCATCTACCCACTCTCCATATCATCTACCTACTCTCCGTGTCGTCTGCCCACTCTCCGCGTCAGCATTTTCATCCGTTTGATTTATTCTGTTGATTTATTCGTCCACCACTGCAGCAATTCAAGTGAGCAACAGTGAGTCACCTAAAACAGCGGCGGGCTCGCACCCCCAGCCCCCAAATGAAAGGCCTGAAAGCCGTGGTGCTCTGGGCTTTGCAGCTGTCAGAGGAACCTACCTAAGCCGACGTAGGGAGAAGAAAGTGATCTGCTCTAGATTAGCATTTCACCTTCACAGTGTATCATCGGGCTCTCTGAAAACACTGTGCGAAATGCAAAAAAACATTGGATGTTCCCGTTTCACCTGTGTGGAAGCTGTGAGAGGAGAACGAGCTGAGTTAAACTGGCTGGAGAGGACCGGAACAGAAAATGTTCTCTGCCTGCCGTGAAATGCTTCTCCCACATTTCCTCTGCCTCTGTTAAAAATGTGCAAAAACAAAGCCGCACTGAAGGTGTGCATGCAAATGCATATGCAATTTCGTGGTGCTATTTTTGTACACGCTGAGCTAAAAATCCTGTTTTCAATAGACCGAAAAGGAGACCACCGTAAATGAGATGATACATATTCACTCTTTCTACACATAGCAGCACATGAATCAATTCGGATAATATTCTATTCTGCGTTCACATCGACGTGTCTTCAGTTATTCATGCTTTGTCGTGAGGTAACGCGTGGGACCCTTCGGTGTCTAAGATTCAGCACGTGGAGTAGGGTACTGAGCACTGGAATCTTGCCTTGAGGGATGTGGGTTTACATCCCACTACAGTAGGTATGGCTCTACTGCTGCACACTGTCACTCGTAGAAGATACAGTGGCGCCATACCCTCGAGTGCAGCAATGAAAGTAATTATATATATATATTCATGAACATTTCACCATGCACATGGCCACCTGTTAAGCAAATAAAGCTGTATCACATGCAAAATCACCATGGAAACTCATAATCATAGCAAAGTTATTTAAGGTGTAGTGGTCTATGAAGGGCTGGGGGTGTCCTACATTGATGCTACTGTCTTTGATCCAGAAAATATTCACTTAATTCTCATATCCTCCTATGCATGATGATAAAAGGAAAATACATATGAATAGGTACAGGGATGATAACAGTAATTGAATTATTATTTGGCCATTTTTCGGCGGAGATTAGAAGAAGCAGCTCCAGAGTGTCCCTTATGCACACAACGGGAACATTGCGCCACTCAAGGTCCCAGAGGGCGGAAAGACAAGCGGAAGGAGTGGCCGGTGATACGAACAAGAGCCTGTTCCTGTTCTCTTTCCGGGAGCAGGGGGGCGGGTGGGGGTCTATTTTGGCAATCCGTGAAAATAAACAAATGGGCCGGTAAATGTCAGGTTGTGGCCCGGGGCGTCAAGTATCCGGAGGAGGAGGAGGGCTCCGGTTGTCAGGGGCTCAATGGAGGCCAGGGGAAGGTGGTGTGGGAAGCCCTCCTCTGGCTTGTCACCGATGTCATTATGAAGTGGCAGACTTCCACCGAGGCCGGAAGATAAGCCGCTACCGGAGGCGTCCCGACAGACACCTGGGCTTCGGCCCACGCGCCAAATTGACACCCATCTCTCAGCAGCCTGACAGGTGCGTGTCGACGGAGGACAAATGCTCATTCCTTCCGGCGGCCTCATGATCGGTGGCTGCTTCTGGAAGGGGAGACCGCGCGCCAAGGACACATTTCCCATGCGCGTCACGGCCGGTGTCGAATTAAATTTGTGTAGGAGTCAACGGACTGCCCAGAGACGACGCCATCATTACTGCGGATATATTGCCGGCCCTGTCTTTCCCGAGACAATAATGCCAAGTGAAAAGGGGTCTTGTGGCACACTTTGCACAGCGAAATAAAAGCGAAGAAAAAACCTCGTAAACTTTTGTGCCAGCAAATAGGTTGCGCTGTGATCTGTGCTCATCATAACACTGTATCGCTGAGGCTTTGAATTTTGTATTGCCAACGTTTTTCCAAATCCCTGCAGATTAGCATGAGATGAGCACAAGATCGTCATCTGTGATGTGAAGGCCAGCTCTATTAAAATAAAAAACATATTTATCTACCACGGTTAATTGTTAATAGTAAGCCCGTTTGATGTGATCAAAGCTCTTTTTTGCCGACCCAGGAAAGTAGCACTTCTGATGTTGGAGCTCAGAGTGGAGAGTAAGTAGCATGTATTAAATCATATTTACTGGAGAGTTATTGACAGCAGTAGTGAGCCAGAAAAGGATGCAGACATATTGATTACTCAGTCCTCTCCACTCACTCAGTAATGCAGGGCTCTCTGTCTGTCACAGCTTTTCATCTTGTGTGGTCTTGTGATTCATTATGCCTTTTCTGTTTGCAGTTAGAGCCCTGAACATAATTTTTTTTCCCTTCGTGCTCTGCTTCCATGCAACATTTATGAAAAAAAAAAATAGTTTCAGATTTTTTCCCATTTTCTTCCAATATACACGTATTAGCCAATTATACCCTCTATTTAATTCGATTCGCCCTCCCCCATGAACCTCCCGCTGCCCGTCCTCCGGGTCAAGCCAATTCCCTGAGGCCAGCAATGAGCCGCCTCCTCCGAGATGGAACTCGCTTACCTACTTCTGAAGACACTCATCGGCAAGTTTGTGCTGGCTCACCCTCCCCCCTCCCCCTGGGGCAGACAGCCAAATGTCACCCCCTCGGTCTGGTACAGCCGGGTTTCGAACCGCAATAGGCAGCTCACACTCGCAAAGCACCAGTCAATGTGAGTGCATTAGACCACTACGCTGTTCGAGGCCCCGCTTCCATGCAACATTTATGACCTGATTTTTTTTTGTCCTGTCCTGGGTTTGAATGCAACATTTTTCCTGTCCCTGTTTGCCCACAATGTTGTCTTGCAACTCATGCTCGTATAAATTCTGGCTTTTGGATCATCTGCAACTTACCACCACAAACTTGCCGCAAACATCTGCCATTTCTTTTAGTTTAAACATAAACATGGTTTCAGTTTTAGTTTTTCTACTTTGGGTTAGTCAGAAACATGAGAACAATTTGTTTTAGAAATAAATAAATTATTGCTGCTAATGTTTGTATGATAATAATGACCAGGGCTATTTCCAGTTTTAGAAGTAGGCTACATTAGAAGCATAATTTCAGTACATAAAAGGGTTTTTGAATGCTATAGTGTTCTTCTTCACTAACAGCCAGATCCCACCCCACAGACTCATGGACCCCAGTCCTGCTGCAGGGCTCGAATGGGACCCCTCCTCCTCAATCTCCTTCTCTTTCCACCTGCTCCCACCCCGCTTTACAGTAAATGTGTCCCACACACGCAACCATTGGTTGTGGTCCCACGGGACCCCAGCCCCGTTGCTGAGCTTTACTTCTGGGGTCCTCGTCCATATTGTTGGCTGTCAGGCTTTCTCGTGGCCACCCTGCGAGTTCCACTCCAATGATGTCATCCGGGTGATCATGCCACATGTGGGCTAGACATTTCCATGATGTTTTTCTATGGATATTTGAATGCTTATTTTCCAGAGTTTAATTTGGATATTTTATGTGAACTCTGGAGGTAGAGAATTAGATGTGGACAGTATATTGATTTGTAGTTTACATAATTGTGCTTCGATATGCTTTGTTGTCAGGACAAGTAATATAATAATACCATTTGCAATTTAGCAGATGCTTTTATCCAAAGCGACTTACAGTAATGAATGCATACATTTTTCAGTATATGTGGTCCTAGTGAGAATTGAACCCACAACCTAAGCTTTGTCAGCGCCATGCTGTACCTACTGAGCCACGCAGAACCACATAGAGAAGAACAGATGTATCTTTTTTTGTGATCAAAGGTTTGCCATTGAATCATTCAGTGCCATACATGAATACATGTCAAAATGGTTTAGGAGATCAAAGATCCATACACTCCTCCATTTCTTTGTAACACAAGGAAAGGTGAAAAAAAGAAAAGAATGAAGAACAGTTTTTTTTAGAGATGAATATGTTGATGTCGGCTTTAAGGTGGATTATTTTATATCACGGAGCAGTGAAGGGAAGGTATAGTCAATTTAGCTCAAAAATTATTTTTCACTTTATTATGCCAAGCATGATCTAAATTTTAAGCAGCCCAAAAAAACTAAAACAACAAAAAAAAGCCAGTATTATACACTGCCAAATGCAATTCTACCAACGGTTTCTTTAAACCGGTGCCAGAGTGCAAGAAATATAGCTGTGAGACATTCACAAAACATGAAGATGGATAAGATTGTTCGAGACACAAAGAAAACTAAAAGTCCTAAATGTGTCCTAAGGGATTTTATCACCGCAACTGTGATGTGAATATCTGCTCTCTTAAAGCAACAGGAATACACTGACAAAGAGAAGCCATGTTGTACAATCGCACTGACCACGTTCCTATTATATTACAATACAGTGGCCAGTTACAGAAATAACGACATAATAATATGTACATATTAAGTAATAACTATTGTGCTATTAATTTCTGAGGGCTCTCTGTGAGAAAGTACTGGCTAAACAAAGGCACTTCTATAATGCTCATGTATTCACATATACAGACAGTCTGTCCTCCATTTTGTACAAGGTACATGTGTGTGGTAGTTGTGTGTGGTACAAAGAAGAGAGGACAGTGTAACAATAGGCATTGGCTAGTCCGGACTGCACACAAGAATCAGACCAAACTATTAGACATAGACCCATAGCATAAACCAAATTTTGCACAATAGATTGTTATATACACTACCGTTCAAAAGTTTGGGGTCACCTGCTGGAAACTATTTTTATCTCATAATTGACAATGCTTTACACCGTATACATTTCTGTAAATACTTTAAAATGACAAAAAAACACATGTAACAATGAACAAAATGAACATCAAAGAAATGTTCAAGAAAATTATATTGAAAATTGAATCTTGGATTCCTCAAAATAGTCACCCTTTGGCGTGAGAATAGCCTCACAAACAGTGGCCATTCGGTTAATAAGTTTTAGCAGGAAATCACCCGACATGTTTTCCCAGCTATCCTGCAGCAATTCCCAGAGAAACTTGTGGGTTGCTTTGCTTTGACTCTTCCTTTCCAGTTTGTCCCATACGAGGTCTGGACACTGGGCAGGCCAGGTCTTTAGTTTGAGTTGTTGTTCACATTCCTCCTTCACCAGATAGTTCTTGCACAACTTCAAGGTGTGTTTCGGGTCGAGTGCCCGATTAGCCATAGTCCAGATGGAAGGTGACCCCAAACTTTTGAACGGTAGTGTATTATTCTGCAAGGATTTTCATGCAGAAAATATGTAACCGATAAGTCACAGAGCAGACGGTAATTTGCAAGGACTGCAATGATTTATAACTCTTTTATAATGCATAACAAAAAGAAAATATGAACAGGGAAAACAGCTTAGCGAAAAAATGAATTATTCAGAATCCAAATTAAAATCCAATATTGTTCGGGCTCAAGACCTTATCACCTCCAACAACAGTTTTCTGTTTTTGTCATACTGTGCCTTTTAAGAGCTTTAAACTTTGCAATGAATCACGCTGTACAAATATAATGTTATTCTACTTATTCTCCTACTCTTTCTTCATGTTGTTCTTATTATTATTCTTCTCCTTCTCCTTATTATTATTATTATTAGCAGTAGTAGTAGTAGTAGTAGTATTATTAGTATTGTTATTAATAACTGGAATGTACATCCTCACTAGGTAATTGAAAGTTCAGCAAAAAATGTAAAAGTGGTAGAGTCAAAGGAGGAAACTCTGAGACACCAGCACTGAGCAATTATGAGATTTCAATACAGAATGAACAGCAGGGGATCCTCCATAAAAGAATGTTTGTTCACAGAATTCAACACCCGGAGTTGTTCTTATTATCCCCTCAAAGGAGATCCTATGTGCACATGCTGTATTCGCATACCGCCTTGCGAGTTTACTGTGAACGTGGTCTGATGTGGGATACAAAAGTTGCGTTTGCATACATATCTCTGTATCTGTGTTTGTGGATATGTCATGTCTTGTTTTAAGGCTCTTGGTCTCCATTAGTCAAAGATTACGAGCTTGAAATAGAGGAGGCTGAAATCTTCCCTGTAAGTTTAACATTGGTCTCAACCAGTTTTAATTAGTTTTTCTGGTCACCATGTATGATTGGAAGCCAGGGCCCAACTGTCCTTCATTGTCTTGTGGTGCTGTGAAAAAGAAATTGCATAGAAATTAATGAACTCTTTAAGTCCTGCATTCCTATGAAAATAATCATCTATTTCAAAGACATTCAAAGAGAAAGTTTGATCGAATCCTCTGGAGCTTCCCATTTTGTGTTGGAAGCCTTATCAGTGCATAGGTAAAGATAATGGTCAAGGTGTCTGTGTGACAAGTGTCTGTGTCTTTTTCAGCTTCTACCACCTATTATCTATCTTAAAAACATAGTTTTTTGGGTTTGATTATATATACAAACACACACACACACACACACACACTATATGGTGTAAATTAGGAGTCTCCAAACTACAGCCAGAGGACTAAACACAACCTCTTTAACCTCCCTGAATAACATAGTACTACAACTTCTCAGTCTACACTGCTAGCACTGGATTAATACACATAACTTGAATAGAAGAGATGTATGCATAATATGTAAGCAGATGGACGCCATCATGCCCACAACCGTAATTATCAATTGGAGCAGGTGATGAACTGGAACACCAATATTCATATAAATACATGTACTTGCAGGCTATGTTTGCTTACACATTACTTTTATTCCTCCATGGAACATTGACTAATACTGTATACAGTAGGTATGATTGCTAGCTAGCTGTGTGTTATTGATAAAGTCTAGAAATCTAGTCTGCGTTTACTCAAACATGTCTTTTTTCCCCATTAACCCACAATATGCAGTACATGTGTGAAAAAAAGAAGTACACCATACAATTTCTCTAGATATCATATCAGTGAGTTCCTGGCTTAAGTAAGAAATACATTTCATTAGTCTTCATGCCAGCAAATAAATATAGTCTTGGATGTGTTACTTTTATCTTCACTACAGCAAGTTCAGAGAGCCGAACAGATTCAACACTGAATAAAATAAGGATGTCTATATACACTGGAATATAAATGTCTTCTGCTTCTTTTTCGTCTTCGCCCAAGTGCCCGGGTCTGTAACGCTATTTGCTCTGAGCACAGGCGGATCCCAATGGCCAAGCCGTAGGCTAGTTAAACCAAGGCCGTTGCCATCAGCTGAGTAAGTCCACAGCGGCGGGAGGCAATTGGCTTCATCTCAAACCAGCGCCTGTGGTGAAAATCTTTACCGTCTGTGCCACCCGCCAGCCCCGTTCTTCTGTTAGAACCAGTTCATTAAAGTGGATGAGCTGGCACGGGATAAGCAAGTAGATATCAAACATAGCCAAATGTGCAGTAGTCGCGTGTAACAAAAGTAGAAGAAACCCAAACAAATGAAGTAATTACTTGAAAGATCCATATCACAGGATCCCATCCATTCTACATTCTCCTAGCAATTGAGTCCTTGAATGCGTTTATCAGGAAAATGTGGGCACTCCAAAAGCTGATTTTCCATTGTTAAAACCCAGGAAGGAAGGAAGGAAGCTGAGAAAAGGCCTTAGCTAAACCTTGCCGTAAATGGGCTGCTAAGTTCCTGGTCTGTGGTAATTAACTGTGCACTGAATTAAACAGTTTGGATGCAGTAGACACAACTGAGTCACTGAATTAGCCACTGAACGGGTATTTGTACATTGTTCATTTACATTTTAAGCATTTAGCAGATGCTGTTATCCAGAGCGACTTACAAGATGTGCATTAATACATGGTAAGAACAATCATAGTTTGTGCATGAGATCAGTGCAGTAATACAGCGATAGACATCATTGTTGGCAGCTGCATACCATACCATCTTGCGGAAGATGGCCAGTGATTCCGCAGACCTGACCGATTGTGGAAGATCATTCCACCACCAGGACCATAGGGGTCAGGACAGAGGAAAATTATGCACGGAGCCAAATTTACATTGATTTGATAGCAAACTCCACCTAGCATACGCTGCGCGGCACCCACGGGCAGAAACATAAATCGGCGCCTATGGTCAGGACAGAGAAGAGGCAAGACCCGGAGGGATGGGACAGTCATTTTTGCCAGAGGAGGTGGAGCGGAGGGATCTGGCTGGAGTGTAGGGTGTGATGAGTGTCTGGAGGTAAGGGGGAGCAGTTCCTCTTGCCGCTTGATAAGCCAAATCCTTGTGAGTGGACGTATGCATGGAGACCCTGGAGTAAGCTACTATTCAGGAAACAGTGTAGATCAAAATGTGAAATTACTTGTTTAGTTTTATCAAGTCTGGCATGAACCATTCCTTCCATCTCCTCAACCCTGCACCGATACAGAGTGTTTATTTTGCTACTGCATTTAAACGTTGACTTAGTAATACATCCAAAGGTTATTTTATTTTATTTTTATTTTTTTTGTGGCCAGCTCACCAAGTTGTGCTTGTGAATAAAAAGGAACCTAATATTACCATTTAATGGCGAGCGGAAGTTGTTGACTGAGTCCAGTCATCGTTATAAACCCTCTCTATATGGCATAAGTGTCGCCTGTGCTCTTATTGTATGGGGACAGCCCTGAAGCTGTTCTCCACATTTTAAAAGCAAACTGTGGTGAATCAACAGTCTGGAAATGAACCTGACCTTACCTCAGACTTTTTTCTTGCCATTTGAGAAAACCTAGTTTGCCCTTTAATACACGTTGTGTGTACTGTATTGACTAATACTTAATGTTGGCCATTAGTATAAGGTATAAAAACATAAACCAAAACTATATATATATATATTAACAATCCAATCCATTGGCCACCCTAATTACTTTCATTAGACCAGGTGTCATGTGTACTGTGCCACTCACTAAAATCCCTCTAGTGCATGAGCCCTTGGGTCTAGAAGTCTATGTTTTACACACTCTTAAGGGAGCTTGATAGCTACAGTAACAAGCAACATCACCAGTCATATTCCATCAATAATGGAGGCTCAAATATGTAATTATCATTGAGATGTGTTTCATGGGGTGCCAACAGTGAGTTAATCTGTAGTGATGTAAAGAATTAAACTTGTGTGCTCGCTATTTGCTCCAATACAATTCTGATCAATTGTTAGACCTGGTTTAGGAAGACTGGTTGCTTGGAGCTGTGTACCTACCAGCCCTATGGCCTAATAAATCATAATTTGGTTATAGCATGTGTACAAGCTTCTTTTTTAGTGTTGGATATATAGTTATATAATTGATATATAACTTGACACCGTACACTGAAACATTCCAGAGTGCATATGGTTTTTGGTCATTAATCTTCAGAGATGGAAGGAAAATAAAAGACAAGACATGCTTTAGTATTTTATGTTATTTGAGAATAATATTCATGCAATCCAAGAAGCAGCGAAGAGTGGCATTTAATTACAGTGTTTATGTACTGCAATTTTTACCGTGGGTAATATGATTCTGTAATGAGATAAACTTATGGTTAACATGTATTTTGATTGTGGTTCTGCACATAGGCAGAATATTCTGATTTCAGTTTTGCGGTGTACCAATTTGCATGAAGCATAACAGCAACGTTTTTACCCCGTTTCATTATGGCTGTAGCGAAGCTTAATTTTACCACCCAATAACCACAAATTATATGATAAACTGACAAAACTACAAGAACACAACATTTTCACATTTTAAAAGCTTTAATTGGCTTTCTGGGTATAAGTGTGTGTTTAAAATGTGGGGAAGCAGCATATCTACAAAGCAAGGGCAATTGTGTGTAGTTTTAACAGCTGAATATTAAATAGGTACTGTTACAAAAGCCCTTTATGGCCCATTTGTAATTACTCAGCTCATTAATGCCTTTCAAATGACACAGCAATGAGTATGTCCCCCGCATGAAAGGAATATTTAATATGAACACAGTTTTAATACGATTGTAATTTTCTAATTGAGCTAATTTTAATAACCTAGCTGTTCCTTTCTTACCACCAGGAAACTGAATTGGAAGTGTATACTCTCCTCGTTAGTGCAGGCGAAATCTGAATGATTAATGCTTACAGGCTGACAATTAGAGCTCCATTGATAACTAATGAAACAGCAGAGAGTAAATCAGGAGTAGAGGTAATTGAATGATACTGAATCACAGAAACAGAACAGTATCAGCTGTGGTGGGATGCTGTATGGAAGGTTCATTTCTGGTTCCTGGGATCACATTTCTTAGAGACGAAGACCTGCATTCAATTAACGTTTGTATTTACCTATGATTTGCATATAAATGCAATTGTTACACGTTACAAGTGCAAACACAACTTTAGCTAATCATCATGGTCAAAGTCCACTTGCAGTCTTTCAGTTAAACACTGATAGATTAGCCTGTTAGGTGTAGGTGTATGTAGGTTGATCGCTTTTAGGAAATTAAAAAATTTGAAGAAGGAATTTTCACAACATTGATTATTTAAAATGAGCTTTTACTGGCGCGGTGTCTTGTCGCATTAGTGCGACTATGTGATCTCATTGCGATTTCTGTAGCGGTGTTGAATTTCCTAAAGTCTCGTAAGTAGCTACTGGGACACTCAAGAGCCCAACATTGCAGGAATGCCAATGTAATATTAAATTCAAACTCAGCGTGTGTTCTGTGAATGGGACAAGCAGATGACCAGATGGGAAGCAGACCAATTTGCAATGGAGCAGCCTCCAGGGATGAGGAGCTGGAATGCTTCCATTTTATAGCCATTCCTGCACAGAAGACATTCCCAGAAACATTTTATGGCACAGAGTTTGAGGAAGAAAAATGGTTAGTTGATGATTTCACGACAGAAAAAAATAGAAACAAGATCAATTTAAAGAGCCGAAGAGCCATTTTTATGTAGCATTTATTTGGTTCATAGACTTAATGAGTGAAAAATGGAAGTGATTTAGATTTTGAAAATGTAGCCGGCAGTCTGAAATGGCTGCGTGCGCCAAATGTTTTTTTTGGGTTAAGCATAAGTACTGTGTATATTCTGCCTTCAGTGCCGAACAGTCCGCTGACTACAGGGAAGTGAACTGCACGGTGTTGTGTGCTTGTGAAATGGTCCCTCGAGTTTCACAGACAACGGTTTTCCAGACAGGCCAAGGGAATCGGCTAAGCACATGTCAAGTTTGCCAAATCAAAATGTTTCCTTCATATGATTAAATCGTTTATCAGCACTCAGCACAAAGACTCTGAGCTATTTCATCGCCATGGTCCTGTAATCACATCCCTAAAACAAATGCCCTGTTTGCACTGGGCGCTTGCGTCATTCTTGACTTATGTGTATTCCTATGGGCCCACAATATCTTTCTGGTCATCCAATTTGCATGAACACGCTTCTTGTACCTAATCCCAATGAATCATGGCAGCACTGCACCCCTTAATGAAACTGGGCCTCTTTAATATCTATAACAAGTTGCAGTTGCACTCATGCAGTTATTCACAAAGGGAAAATTATTTTGTAATCAACTCAAGCGGAATTACGTGCACGTTCATTTGCATTTATAAACGAAGCATCTGTATTTTAATTTACTCCATTGCCATTCTTGAAATGTAATTACAGTCTATTATTCTCCTTTGAAACGACTGCCCTTTTTAAAATGAGCACATGTGATGAATGCGATAATTTTAATGAAGGTTGGCAGTGTCTTGTTTTTTCACTCTCCCACAAACAGTACATTGTCTGAAGTGATTATATGTTCAATATTCAATGTGCCAATTTACAAGTCACTCTTAGACATGAGCACATTTCACAGGGATGAGTATAGATGAACCTCACGTTGGTTTCCCATTCTATTGCTTCTACAAGAGATGCCTGTTTTAGCCATCTTACAGGTTGTATCATACATTGTGTTTCATATTTCGTATCCGAAGCCTATGAATGTTGCATGAGGTTTGTGTTGTATGACTGCAGCAACATGGAGCAGTGTAAATGTTTCAAATCTAAGGAGGGAGGGTCAGCCATCTTTGATTGTGCTTCTCGATATCATGTTTGAAGATATGGCTGTAATCGGGTGAACACTGTGGTTGCATCAGCTTCAAAATGTTGATAAAATACTATGAACAGGTTGTAAAACATAGTTTGGGCATGCTGGCCAATGTTAGCATACAGCAGAAGGCAATTGCACTTCCAGTAAGAATACATTGAGTGAGAAAAAAACCATCAAGGCAGTTGGCAAAACAAGGGTGGTTACAATCTGAAGCTTTGGTATGTAGGTTTTGAATTTGTGTTTGTCAGGCATTATTTTGTAATTTTATGTGTATACAGTTTTTCTCTTTTGGATGAAAAAGTCCATAGCAAAGTTAGGTCTCATCCGTGATCTTATGTATGCCAATGTAATGTTAAATTCAAACTCAGCGTATCTGTGGTGTCTTCTGTGAATGGGACAAGCAGATGACCAGATGAGAAGCAGATGACCTTGCACTGGAGCAGCCTCCAGGGATGAGGAGCTGGAATGGTTCAATTTTATAAGCATTCCTGCACACACCTTCCCAGAAACATTTTATGGCACAGAGTTTGATTTCACGAAGAAAAAAATAGAAGCAAGATCAATTTAAAGAGCCGAAGAGCCATTTTTATGTAGCATTTATTTGGTTCATAGACTTAATGAGTGAAAAATGGAAGTGGTTTTGACTTTATTTCAAAATGTAGCCGGCAATCTGAAATGGCTGCATGCGCCGAATGTTTTTTTTGGGTTAAGCATAAGTACTGCCTTTATATTCTGCCTTCAGTGCCGAACAGTCCGCTGACTACAGGGAAGTGAACTGCGCGGTGTTGTGTGCTTGTGAAATGGTCCCTCGAGTTTCACAGACAATGGTTTTCCAGACAGGCCAAGGAAATCGGCTAAGCACATGTCAAGTTTGCCAATCAAAATGTTTCCTTCATATGATTAAATCGTTTATCAGCACTCAGCACAAAGACTCTGAGCTATTTCATCGCCATGGTCCTGTAATCACATCCCTAAAACAAATGCCCTGTTTGCACTGCGTTTGCGTCATTCTTGACTTATGTGTATTCCTATGGGCCCACAATATCTTTCTGGTCATCCAATTTGCATGAACACGCTTCTTGTACCTAATCCCAATGAATCATGGCAGCACTGCACCCCTTAATGAAACTGGGCCTCTTTAATATCTATAACAAGTTGCAGTTGCACTCATGCAGTTATTCACAAAGGGAAAATTATTTTGTAATCAACTCAAGCGGAATTACGTGCACGTTCATTTGCATTTATAAACGAAGCATCTGTATTTTAATTTACTCCATTGCCATTCTTGAAATGTAATTACAGTCTATTATTCTCCTTTGAAACGACTGCCCTTTTTAAAATGAGCACATGTGATGAATGCGATAATTTTAATGAAGGTTGGCAGTGTCTTGTTTTTCACTCTCCCACAAACAGTACATTGTCTGAAGTGATTATATGTTCAATATTCAATGTGCCAATTTACAAGTCACTCTTAGACATGAGCACATTTCACAGGGATGAGTATAGATGAACCTCACGTTGGTTTCCCATTCTATTGCTTCTACAAGAGATGCCTGTTTTAGCCATCTTATAGGTTGTATCATACATTGTGTTTCATATTTCGTATCCGAAGCCTATGAATGTTGCATGAGGTTTGTGTTGTATGCCTGCAGCAACATGGAGCAGTGTAAATGTTTCAAATCTAAGGAGGGAGGGTCAGCCATCTTTGATTGTGCTTCTCGATATCATGTTTGAAGATATGGCTGTAATCGGGTGAACACTGTGGTTGCATCAGCTTCAAAATGTTGATAAAATACTATGAACAGGTTGTAAAACATAGTTTGGGCATGCTGGCCAATGTTAGCATACAGCAGAAGGCAATTGCACTTCCAGTAAGAATACATTGAGTGAGAAAAAAAAAAAAAACCATCAAGGCAGTTGGCAAAACAAGGGTGGTTACAATCTGAAGCTTTGGTATGTAGGTTTTGAATTTGTGTTTGTCAGGCATTATTTTGTAATTTTATGTGTATACAGTTTTTCTCTTTTGGATGAAAAAGTCCATAGCAAAGTTAGGTCTCATCCGTGATCTTATGTATGCCAATGTAATGTTAAATTCAAACTCAGCGTATCTGTGGTGTCTTCTGTGAATGGGACAAGCAGATGACCAGATGAGAAGCAGATGACCTTGCACTGGAGCAGCCTCTAGGGATGAGGAGCTGGAATGGTTCAATTTTATAAGCATTCCTGCACACACCTTCCCAGAAACATTTTATGGCACAGAGTTTGAGGAAGAAAAATAGAAGCAAGATCAATTTAAAGAGCCGAAGAGCCATTTTGATGTAGCATTTATTTGGTTCATAGACTTAATGAGTGAAAAATGGAAGTGGTTTTGACTTTATTTCATAAATGTAGCCGGCAATATGAAATGGCTGCATGCGCCGAATGTTTTTTTTGGGTTAAGCATAAGTACTGCCTTTATATTCTATATTCTGCCTTCAGTGCCGAACAGTCCGCTGACTACAGGGAAGTGAACTGCGCGGCGTTGTGTGCTTGTGAAATGGTCCCACGAGTTTCACAGACAATGGTTTTCCAGACAGGCCAAGGAAATCGGCTAAGCGCATGTCAAGTTTGCCAATCAAAAGGAAAGCAGATTTTAACATTGGTGTAGAGCACACTGAGGGCTGAAAGACAGCTTGTTCTTTTAGGGGATGTGAAGAACTGAGCATAAAAATCCCCTGTGATGTAAATAAAATGTGCTCTCATAAGAGAGCAGCTGTTGTGGCTGATTACTAGGAATTTCCACACAAAGCAAGGTATAGCAAGGAGAAAACCCTGGAGACCTCCAATAGGGGATAAAGGGAAAATCCCACGTGCAGATGGGGCTCCTGTTAAGGACCCTGCAAATAAAATCCCTAGAACAGACATTGTTATCCTGATGTTGTCAGGGGGCCCCGTATGCCAGTACTGTAAGAAAAGAGGGCACATAAAATTTTAAGTTCTGGCAACCGCAGTGCAGGGGTTCACATTCAAGTTCAAAATTTAAATACTAAAAGCTTTATTGTCCATTAAATTTGCATAGGATGTAAATGACTCCTTTCTGAACTACTTTTTTGGATGCGCCCAGAAAACCCATTTAGCTTTAGTGTGCAGAGGAGTCTTTTACTGTTGGGAACAAGACGCCTGTGCAACCGCCTTGCAAAATGAGTTTGCTATCCCTGCGGAATGTTAGGATTTATTTTCCCACAGCTTTGTTTCTGTTAAATCCAATGTTCTGTGGTGACTCTGAATGACATTGGCGCTACCCAGGAGCTGCTTTTGATTTGCCTCTTTGTAGACCTGTGCAGGGTGCAGTTGGGCCATACCTGTATGTCAGTGCAAGCCACTGTGCGAGCTTAATCCACGCTCTAACATGTTGAACGGTTGTGTCACCATTGGGTAGTATCTCTGGCCATAGAGAGCGATAACTTTGATCTTAGGCAATGACCTAGCATGGAGAAAGGCTGTTGTGATTCTTTTGTGTAAAATATTCCTGCCGTAATGCCCAAGACAGATGCTCTTAAAGAGATATTACCTGACACATTGCCTGCCTGCAATCCTGCCTCAACCCATAATGCAAAGCAGGAACAACAGAGTGTGAAGAGGCATCACCCTGCTGTTTCATTGCCCGACTCTTTCTTTGCCAACGTGTATGTTTCAATGAAAGACAATGAAGAGCACAAGCTGTCCGGCCACAATGTTTTAATCAAGGTAGCACACAAAATAACACTGAATCTATAGTGTAGGAAAGCCTTACAATTTGAGCGAAGCTGTTTGCATTTAAATGTCCAGATATCCATTCCACTGTATTCCACCCATTTTATTTGGTTACAATGTCAGTAGATCATTAAAACTGAGAGGCCTTTGTCAGAGAGGCTTTTGTGGAAACAGGTGTGCTTCATTCAACATTGTTCAAATGTTCATTCAACATTTCTATCTACTCACAATTCAATTCAGGTATCCTTTTTTTTGTAGTTGGCTTTCTTTTCATCACAAACAGTTGGTGAATCAAAAATGGTGCATTCAAGAATTGTTGAGAAAAAAATCAGATGAGGCTATCATGGGCCTGCCAGAAGCTGTCCCCACCAGTGAGTGCTTGTCCATCTCAACTGAAAAGGACATGTTGGGCCATCTGTCTCTTAAAGCGAGGAACTTGTGACTCACATCAAAAATGTCCCCCCGAGACTAGGCTCTGCTGGACTGTGTGTAAAGCTACCAAGAAGTAAGATTTCACTCATGACTGGCTCAGTACATGTGCCAACATGGGCATCCGGATTGGCCCTATAGTCACAGGTCTGAGCCCTGGCATAGGCTGGAACCTTTGATTGTAGGCAGCAGGCCACTATCAGCCTCATTTTGCCAGGGACAGAGTGGGTTTGATACGCCTCAGTTTTCCTCCGGTTATCACTCCTTTCAACAGTGTGCCAGACACCCACAGGCAAATAGCTGTTATCAGTGCTCAGATCGTTATTAGCTTCCTTCTGTGGTACTGTTTGACTTGTAGGGCATAAAGCAGTGCCGCTTTGGCTTCAGCAATACTTCAGCAGTACTATTGGTGCGGGGTGTTGGTGGCACCAGCAGTAACTCAAGAGGCACAATTTGGCGATTCAAAATAGTAAAAAACTGTTTAAGAAATGAAATCGCTGTGGCTCTTGTTAGATCATTAGAGAATGTAGGAGACATGGGTTGGTTAGATCCAGATTTCTAAGATTCAAGCCATTGTTTATCTTTTTGTCCCAGTAACTGTTGGATGTCCCGGGTATGCATGAGTTTTTAGAGAATGTTTCTTCTTTCACTGAGCCACTTTCAATTTGCAGAGAAAAACTACCCTGTGTCACTAGAAAGAACAATATGAGGTAGCTGTTGATACTTTAAATGCTATCCTCGCAGGTGAACTGATGTTGCCGGTGCCTGACGTGACTGCGCCTTTTATGTTGGCGGTTGATTTTTAGGATGTGCGATTAGGGGCTGCATTTCTACAAGAGGATATCTCTGAGGTGGATCAGCGTGTGGTCTATTTCTCCAAAAACTTAAATAACAGGAAGCCTATTACACTACTGAAAAGGAGCCCCTTCAGCATTTTGAGATCTGTGCGTCTGGGGGACCAGAATACCTTAACTGTTTACACAGAGTACAATCCATTTGTTTTCTGTGGGAGTTTGGTGTTGCAACACTACAATTTACGTATCCAGAATGCTGTAGGATTAAAGTAACATCCTAGCTGACACATCATGTTCTTGGAAGTATTGACCCAACATTCAATTTAGAACCCTGGCCCTTGGGCGCAGACCTTATTTAAGCTTTAGGATGTCTTCTGTACATGAGTAATACACTTCTGCGTGTTCATAGATGCAGACATCCTTCTCACAACCGCCACACCTGCACCTTGGCTTTTACACTTATGAAATGAAGCAGGAGACAGTTGCATCTCCAGAAAAGCGACTGCATGGCGACTGACAGCTGAAGCTTTGGGTTATGCACTTTAAAGAGTCTACACCCCGTCTCAAAAATGTCACATTTTGTTGCCTTACAACCTGAAATTAAAACATATTAAATCACCTTTATTTACACATTTTACCCTTCCAAGTGAAAAGAAATTCAAAAAACACTTCTGAACATTAATTAAAAATTAAAAACGAAAGCACAGACATGGCGACAGTTGTGTGGGTCTGCAGGGAATGCACTTTTCTCTAAGAGACCAGGCCAGGTTAGGAGATGGCCAGATCTACTAAGGAAATTCCTTCGCAGGAAGGACAGTCGCTATATTGTGGCTATTTTGTGGCTGCAGATACCGGCACATTGTTACCAATTTACTAAGACACGTTCTACTTACGCAATCAAATAAATTAAACGCCCTCATTTGCGATTTTGCAGTAGGAGATGTGCATGAAAAAAGAAACAATATGACACGTCCAGATAACAATGGGCCTAGAAATTGGCACAAGTAGCGAAAATTCTCACGCAAAGAGGAGAGTCGCAATTATGGCATGCTTTAGTAAATCAGATAAAATATTTAATCAACCTAATTTTGCAGATTTAATAATTTATTTAAAAGAAAGTCGCAAAGTGACGTAATCTGCGCAAATTACATCCTAATGGGCGATTAGTAAACTGTAGGTATTGCGATCTTGTAGCGACTCCTTTTGCGTTATAAAAGTCGCAATATTTTAGTAAAACAGGCCCCAGTCAGTTATTAGCAGTACTTATGTGTTTAATCACAAACACACACACACACACACACACACACGTTTGTGGTTAAATTATCCTTTAGGATGACCAAATCACAGTTTTTCTATGAGGTGCCACCTACACATCAGCTTTAAAATGTTGTCATCTAGAGACTTAATCTGCTCCATACTTTTTCACGTATACAGTAGTTCAATGCATTTCAATTACAATTTCAGACGTAATGGCTGCATAGCTTTTATAATAGTGCCAACATGACTAAAATGAGGACTAAAATTAAGGAAGGGTGACCTGAAAACTTTCCACCGCTTTGAAATCATAACTTTTAAGAGACAAAAGAACGTGAACGTGAACATGCCCTTTTTTATACTTGGGCTTTTGTTTTGGATCAGCGAGAAAGCTTCACGGCGAAATGCGCCAAACAGTCTTAAGTTGTTTCAGTCATCTGCAGTGTACACCAGCCCCGAATAAAGTTATATTAAGGTATTCCCTCTCAATTTAGGCAGAAATCAGTGGCCTTTGAGTTTTTCAATTCCAGTGTGCACGAAGAGAACAAAATATGAAAAAGAAATAATTTGAAAGGAGTCAAGTCACTCCGCATCCCATGAGCCAATGAAATGGCAAGATTATCTACATGAGTATAATTTGACCAGGCATTTGTCAAATTTCCATGCAAAAAGGATAACCTTCTCTAGCACTTGAAACAGTCCGGATAAACTTACCAGAGGGACATAATTTAAAACTCCTTCCAGCCCAATCAGTTTAGCCCATTTAAATATTGTGCAGGAAGGATCAAGCCACAGTGGAACTTTAAGGGTTGATTTGACAGTTAATCGTGCGGTAACAGAAAGACTCCAGATTAGAGCACTGTGTTGAGGATAACTGATACCTCAAGGGGAAGTAGAGGTGTATTAGAGGTTTTAATTAAGAGAAATCTCGCCTGGGTTGCTATCGGGAGTAGGGACGAGGCTGAATATTTGATTAGTTCAATATTCAAATATAAGGTCCCTAATATTACTTGGAGTGGTATACAACTGCTTGTTAATTAACCAAAGTGTTGAAAAAATTCTGAATGATATTCTTTCTCATCTGTATTCTTGAAGGAGGTGCCCAATAACTCAGCATAGAATAGAAGATAATTCAATGATATTCATTTCCTTGCCTGGAAGTGAGTGCGCATGCAGATATTTTTGCAGTGAATTATTATTTGAACAGGGGGAACTGGAGATTCATATGGTCCTGGGGGTAGGGATATTCTTGAAATATTAATTCTTGGAAGCTACAGAATATTCATATTTCAGGTGAATAAAAATGAACTAGTCATCCCTCTGTTGTTCAGCACTAATGCTTCACACACAAGACGTATCACGTAGAGACAGTGAAATTGAAAAATTGATCTTTGCTGCGTGTTCACTGCACTGCAGACTGTAGGAACCGTGCACATAAAACAACCGGTGTTAGAGTTGTTGGACTGGCAACAGGTGGCGATGCAAATTCCAGACCTTCTGGAGGGGAACATGGATTAGTGGCAATTACAACTGATTAACTCTAGGCATATTTCCCGCAGCAGAATATGCATGAGAGAATGGAGAGTTCTTCTCATTTCCCCAAATCTTTAAGGAGCAGCGCGAGCACGTTTCTGTGGGTCACGCTTCCGCGGCAGAACAGGATTAGCCGCCTGCCGCAGTCATTTCTGAGGTCAGAGCGGATCAGCCAGGGAAAACGCGGTCAGTCAACAGCATCTATCAGCCTGGGCTCGTTCCGTGTGTGGCGTGTCCCAGGATATCGCAGGTGATCGTTTAGAGACACACATGCGAACGGTAGATAATGAGAAAAGGTTCGGCGTTTGACCTTGCCTGGATGATCTATGTCTGAACGGGCTCGAAGCTGACCCTTGATGCATCATTAGGTTGGAGTTAGCTCCACTAATTCCGACCTTTGCCAGAGCTAAATTAGAAAACATTTTCCCGGACCCCATGTGAGGACATTATTTTAGCATTTTCACGACAGGAAGTCAAAAGTTAATGCCTATGCAGCACTGTGCCCAGGCTTTTGTCTCCGAATTATTTTTAGTCTGCAGGTAAACCACACTCAGGGATTTAATTTAGAATGTGTATCCCATAAACACCATTGATTAATGAAGGCATAATTCAAATGACAATGAAGTGTGTCCCTCGAAATCTATTCATAGGGTATGGGCCACACCTGTAATTGTGGGGAACATAGCTGGCTACTCGAGGTTCAGTGGTGGATGGTTATTTACTAGAACAGTGGTACTTAACCCTTGCTCTGGAGAGCCACAGGGTCTACTGTTTTTTGTTTTCACCTTAAAAACATCCATCATTTCAGACCCCAAAACCCAGGGCAGGTGAATTAGATGTTACCAACCTCTTTATGACCATGAGCATGAGGTATTCGACTTTGGCACGGTATTGTTGGCCGATGACACCAAGCCTTCCTGATGCAATGCGCCCCTTCAGAATGGAAAGAAAGGGTGGAGAGGGGCAGGAGGAGCGATGTGGATCCGATTATTGCATATGATCAATACTGATACAAAACGAGTAAATAGTTGGGAAGGTGTTGTCCTTCCGGCTGAAACTCCAGCTCAGTTTAATATTGAAGAATATCCAGAGCGTACATCATCATTTATCTATTGACCATCAGGAAACGGAACAGGATGAAGCACAATACTAAAGATGGTGGACCTGAATAAGCTAAAATAGACTAAGATTTGCACCCACATTAAACATGTCTGGTTTGATTTCTTAAAGTGGTAAGACCCTTAATCGTTAAAAGGTTTTTTTTAAAGATTGAATTCATATTACATTACTTCCAAAATCTCTTTCCAGTGGGGATTGCAGATAATGTTTGCAGGGTGATTAAAAAAAAAGTGCAATGCTCGCAAGTTTAATTATTTGATTATTTGAACATTTATCTGCAATGCGCCTTTGATCTTAATGCCTGATAAATACAATGAATATGCATACCTAAAAATAATGCAAATTGTATGGCTTATCTACCATGTGACTGGAAAAGAAAGAAAACTCCACCGACAACACAAACCAGGGAGGGTTTAAAGTGTGGCCATGAGGAAAGAGACATTTTTAAAGGCCCATTGATTTCCGGCTATGGACAAAGAAGGCTTCATCAAACTTCCTGAGTCATTGATTTCATGGAGGCCTATTTAAATGGTCTAATTTAACTGGTCTATGAGGAATTATTCCCTATCATTATCCAGCCTTGCACACTAACAGGGTCACTAATTTGAAATTCTAAAGTGAAACTTGGTGTAGGCTACTTATTTGCTGGAAACAAAAGAGGGGGGAAAAAAATAAATGTGTTCAAGGTTCTTTAAACAACTGTGGCTCGTGGCTCTTTTTAATTGAATCATTATCGGCATGTTTTTGAGTGCATAACGGGCCATTGAATCTACAGCAGGATGGTAACACCCTCAAATATTAAAAGGTTAAATTAAATTGATTTTTTTGGTCTATTTCCTAGACATACAAATCATTTCCTGTTCACGTTCATGCTGTCAAACTTGAAAAACCTTTGACAAGCACGCAACTGCCATTAATCAAGTAAAACAATATAATGATATCCTGTAAATAATAAAACGCATCACTGACGTTTTTATAAGCTGTTTCTGGGAACATTAATTATTTGGAAAAGGCCGGGAGATTTACCGTAGTGAGAAACTGCCCTTGAGTTGCCCTTATATTCCCCGCCCCCTCCCCCCCACTCACCCCAAAAGAGATAGAGGCCGGTTTTTGCAGTGCGCCCTTAATTCTCCTGCCTTTTGCTGCTCCTAGTCGCTGCCGCCTTGTCCGGCCCTCTGTGGTCGCCCCCGACGACGGGCTGAGAGTCCCCCCAGGCCGGCATGTTTGTTGCCATGCCATGTCTTGTCACCGGGAAGCCTTCGGCAGAAAGGGGGACTGACCTGCTGACAAGATGTCTTGTCAAAGCACAGTTTGATTCCTTATCCCGGAGGAGTCTCTGTCATTGCACAAAATCCTCCACCGCATTTCTACTTCCTGTCACAGTCGGCTGGGTGGCTTTATTTAAATAAATAAAAGAATAAAAACAGATATCCACTCGGGCCAAAGGTGCCCATTGTTGTCTTAGCGGGAAAAAAAGAAGTTCAAGTGTAAACAAGGAGTTTTTCACATCCCATTATGCTCCCACGTTACCAGACCAGAACAATTTGGTATATCATTTTTGATCAATTCTACATTTCAGTTACATCCACCACTTTTGAATTAAAGGTGCAATACTCCTACGAAATACTCAAATACTAACTTTGTTAATGCTTCGGCTTAGCTTTGGTTTCAGCTCCCATTTGCAGAAACAGACGACAATTAGTTTGTGGTATGTCGTATTTTTTTCTCAGTTGAACTTTTTCAATTGAAATGATCACTGTGTAGTGATGTTAGCATGGGTTGCAACAATGTACACTTGTTCAATATTTAATTTGTGAGTATGAAGCCAGTGACAGACAAACAAAAACTTTAGAAATGTATTAATCAATTTGAAATATCAAAATATATCCAATTTATTGGTAATAAATTACCAAAGTGCTGATTAAGAAACTAGGAAAACACTTTATATATTTGTGAATATATATAAAAAAATAATAATAACCAAGATAAACTAAACATTTAACAGAGTGGGGAAGGTCCTTAGGCTATACCAACAAGGGGTTAACATCATGGGTATTAGTACTTGCTAGAACATCATTAACTATTATCTGGCAATAATACGTTAAAAAAGGAATCTTTCTTAAAATATATTCCAAATACGTCAACTTAATCATAAATTGCAAATTAAATAAATTCAATAAGCACATGGTTTGACAATATGCAATCCTAGTTCATTCCAGTGAAGTATAGCAAAAGTTGAAATACTTAATGACACCAGGAGGACCAGTCTTGGATCCCTGTTACAGCTTGTTAGCTGTGGTTAGAGAAGGTGAAATTCCAACTCTTTACACAGTCTCAACGTGGAGGTTCACAGGAGACCGAGACCAGTTCACAGGGACTGAAATCCAGCCTTTGAGTGGGCGTGCAGTTCTAACTTCTCGGAACACGTGAGTAAGTTACTCTTCCGTGGGCAAGTAATCAGCTGCACTGCTGCCGAGAGGGGAGCTGCCAAGAGGATGTGTCTCTCCCTAGAGATCCCCCCCATAACCCACCGTCGGCAATGTATAGACCTATGTTTTGACAGATGCAAGAAGTATTTCCTGTTCTTATTCACCTGTGGGTCAGAGCTGTTTCTAGTTAGTGTGTAGGTTTCCAGTTTCTGTGTTGAAATCAGGCAGGGAGCCTGTTCGGCCATTCAAATTGCCACAGATCAGCACATTGCCCTGGGCCTGGAACCTGCAGGCCTTATCGTGGAGATTAGGAAAGATATCATAGTATAGGGATTCACTAGGGGGGATGTAGACTGCACAAAGCACCAAACATAGCGCCTAACATTGAGGTCAATAAGTTCAATCTTGATCTCATCAGACCATAGAATCTTTCTCTACTTGTTTGAGTTTGAGAGTCTCCCACATGCCTTCTGGCAAACTCTAGGCACGATTTGATATGTTTAATTCAACAATGGTTTTCTTTTTGCCACCCACCCATGAAGCATACATTTGTGAAGTGCCCAGCATATTGTTTTCGCATGGATGAACAGTTTCTCCTATCTCTGCCATGGAAGACTATAACTCCGTCAGAGTTGCCATTGGTCTCTTCGTAGCCTCCCTAGCAAGTGTTCTTCCCACACAGATGTTCAGTTTTGGAGGATTACCTGTTCTAGGCAAATTTACAGTTGTGCCATATTCTCACCTGTTAAAACACTTATTTTTGTGGTGATGGGGATGAGATACAGAGATGGATTTTTTTATATATGATTGTTTTCAATACAGTCAAGCTCAACACCTGCTAGGGCATTCAAACCCCCACACAGTAGCACATTTTCCTGAGCCTAGAAATGGCTGATGTGGAGATTTTGAAAGAATTAATCATTATAATAGGGTGATTCCAAAGGTGGAGTATATGCCATTGTCAAAATGAACAGTGCCTTTTTTGAGCTTGAGCCAAATGTGTGTTGGTCCTTTTTTTTATTTGGTTTAGTTGAAACTTTAAGCTTCCCCTATTATACCAAATTATAAAGTTATCACTGGAGTCCCTGCCATGTTTTACGTTCTTATTTTTAAACGATAGCAGTACAATTTCCAGTGGTTCTAAAACTTTTTTGGGCTGGGGACCCCTTTTTTAAAATACACTTTTATTGCGGATCCCTTAATACTACAATTTTCCTAAAAACTTGTTTTAAGTTCAGAAAAACAAGCATGATTAACGCAACCTATTGTCGACTGTACAAAAATTATTTTTTTTACCTTCCAAAATCAACGCTTAAATTGTGCATGGCTTACCTCAATGAGAAGTATGAGTCTGTCTTTCACGGTAGACCGTATCTATCCAAGGTCAAATTGATGCCAGGCACACCCTGATGTCATCCTCCACGTTTAATCGGGCCCTGTATTTCGACGTCATTGCAGTCATGGTCGAGAATGGTGCCTCGCAATGGTACATTGTGGGAAAGGGCCGCAATATCTTCATGGCTGCACTGGACAGCAGTATTAATATCTGTGAAGTTCCGACTGAAGTGTAATCTCCCAGTGAGATGAGGTCGGTGCTGATTTGGATGCTAACCAGATTTGCAGACAGGCCATTTTTATCTAAAAAGATGTTAGATGTGGAGCCATGTTAGTGATCCCAGTGTGCAGCCTATTTCTCCAAAGTTCAGTCTTTCTCCTGAATGCATCAACTTTGTCACTCACTTTAAGAATAGTGGAGCAGGCCCCTTGAATGGACAAGTTCAGTCCGTTCATCAAATTAAAAACTTTGGCGAGATAGGTGAGTTTCGCGACACCTTCTGGATTAGAAAAATCTGCCGAAAATTTGGATTTCTGCTCTTGGAGAAAATCATGCAGTGCACTTCATGGCTTGAACGCTCACTCAAGCATTTAGCAGTGGGAGAGCCAGCACACCTCTGAATGAAAGAACAGCTTATCTTAACCTGCACCCATTTCTATGCAAAGTTTTGAAAAGAGATGCAATTTCAGTGGTCACGATTTTTACAAAGTTAACCGCTGCTACAACGGTATCCAACACGGTGCAGGTTGGGTGCCATGGATCTAGATGCGAGTGCCTGCCGATGCAGCGTGCGATGAGTGGCTATTTTCTTTGGATCCGTAGCTTTAATTGCGGCAACCACCCTACTCTTCCAGTCATCATTGCTGTGCCGTCAGTGCAAACAGCCCCACACCCACAGTTTGAGAACCGCTGCTTTAAAACAGTCATCCTGAATAACTGTATCCTTGAGATGGAAATAGCAGAGGCTGAATGTTCCGTTTATTTAATCATCAAAAGATATGAACTACACATGAAATAATGGATTTCAGAAAACTTAATAGAATCGGTGCATTTTCATCAGGAGTCAGTTTCCACTATTTTAATGCCGTGCCGATTATCTTATCAAACAAGCTGAAAGCAACTGTTGGTTAAATGCCCAGAATTTCTGTTGTGCATTTTCTAAATCCGCCCACCCCTTCCACAAAATCACATAGGAAAAGCAGTTGTCCCTTCTACCTGGTTTGAGTTTTACGCTTATTTCCACGAAAAAAAAAAATGAAAACACTTTTTTTTTTAGCTGGTTATTAAAATATCTGCTGATGGTGGTTCTGCGCAGCTACAGGAGGGAACAAGGGACACACACCTAGTAATGATACAATACAAATCAAGTCATGTACGTGCAGCATTTTACAATCAACGTATATCTGTGAACTTAATTTGTCTGCGCAGCAATGCAAAATATATACCAGACGGGCAAGGTTAAGCCTAAGCTGCTCCAGAAATGCACGCCTGCCGCACTACGTTCACTTCTGGGGTAGATATACCCATCCATTGGCATTTTAATTAGTGCGGAGTGCTGTGCCGTATTGACTGCTCACATAATGCATGTGGTGTGTCTAAGCCTTCATGCAAAAATTCCTTCTCAACTAAGGCAGAATCCTGCTATGCTGCTTCTCTGTGCCCTATCTATATCATATGGCTGTCGTCTTGCCCTGTTCTCTCTCTGTAGCCCCCGATGGCTTGAAAACCCTTCCTGCTCACTGCTGTGCTAACAATTCTATACATCTTTGTCTTTAATCTGCTTCCCCCAACTTTTCTGTCTACTGAGCTCATCATCGACTTGTACTCTTTTCAATCAATTCAATCTTCTGTGAATAAATCTAGTTAATATTTCTAGCTCCCGAGTGGTGGAATAAACTGCCTTCTAGCGTTGTCTGCGCGGCCTCTTATTACACTTCATCTCACAAAGAAACTTCATCGCACTGTTTCCTCTGTACCTGTCTGTCGTACGAGGTGAGATTTCAGGCCACCACACTCGTTTCGCTTGCAAAGTAAAGGCAAAATGTCTACTCACTGGAGGAGAGAAAGATGTTTACAGGGACACAGCAAGTCAGCTGATTGATGCCCGACTTTGATATCCAATTCTGTAGCAGGAGACCCAGAAGAAAGATAAGATTTTTGTCTGCTCTGATAGAGGAGCAACATGGACATTTTGTCTCTCTGTCAGAGTCGCAAACCCAAATGGTTACTCCCCCCTCAATAGACTGGAGATGTTCTCTCCTAACGTCTGCAGTCTTTCTCTCCAATCTCTGGGTTGTCAAAGCTACAGAATACTGTTTACCTCAAGCATAGCGATGAACACCCTAGATAGAGCCTCCTGCACACTGTAGGATAGAGGATATTAGAAGTCTGCTGTTTGAACCAATATAAACAATATATCCCCGTCATTCACAATCCCCAAAGCTACGCGCGTGAGAGTGACAGAACAATATGGACAGCACAGTCCACGGGAGCCAACACATTATATTAGGTTGACTTTGAATATTTCATTACTATTATAGTTACAATTACACATTTGGTGAGCATAAGGATTAAATGCTTTTTGTTTTGATTTGCAAAATTGTTCCTAAATTATTGCCAGACAGGGCAGACTTAGCTGAAAGGATTCCTCTCCTCCTCCTATTTCCACTGGCTGGCTGACAAAAAAGCATCATCGTACAATACAGAAATCTCTGCAAGCCTCATATTGTGCATTTTCAGTCATCCAAAGAAATCAGTAACATTTTGAGCCCTTGTATTAAAATATTGCTGATGTTATTATTCAGACGTGCTGGAGTGTTTGTAGGTAACACTGACATTGTGTCATTCGGAAGCAAACATTACTTCAAAAAAGCAAAGTTGTGAGGATGCTCAGCCCGAGAAAACATTTAAGCTTTGACACCTGCACGAGCCAGTGTACTTGAGGTGAGTTGCTAGAGCTCAACCATGTTTGCAAAAATATGTCATTTTAATGGTATGAGTCTGCTTATTCTAAGGCTTGTCACTGGCTTTAACAGATCTCATTTTACAGGGTATAGCATGCAAATCACTAAAAAATATATATGAATAAAAATTTGGAAACAAATTAGAGGCGTAGTTGCCTTGCCGTCATTACTCAGAAAGGTACCATGGGGGAACTTCATATCATATTAAAAGGTAAGGCTGTCAAAATGAAATGCATGCCTATGAATACTCTAGGCTAAATGTCAAATTCAGATATATCAATGTCAAATTATATACATCGGTAGTAACTATTTTCCTTCATGTGCAGTTGGCTTCTGAATCAATGCACAAATAAATGTTTTTAAAAATCTGCTCCCGAGTGGCTCAGTCAGTAAATGAGCTTGCCACAAATGCAGGCTGGGCTCTTTAGGCAATATATGTCAAGTTCAAGCTTGGGCTATGTTATTAGCTTCCATCTGTGACTGGAGGCCTACAGCGGTCGGGTGGTGGGACACAATTAGCTTCATCCTGTCATTAGTAAGGTAGGCATGGTAAGTCAGCATAGACTCCTTGGGTTACTTTGAGCTCCTCTGAACAGCATAACAGGCACTCACAGACTGGCATTTGTCAACATATAGAGCTGTTTTCCTGCTCCTTTCTGGTTTCTAGCTCTCCTGTATCACTCACTAACTCAAGAGGCAAGGCTATTCCATAGAGAGAAGAAAATTGTACAAATAATACCAGTTATGAAAATATTATAGTAGTAGTATATGTAGTATACAATTATGTCAATTGTGTAAGTGGCTCTGGATAAGAGCGTCTGCTAAATGCCTAAAAATATAAAATGTAAAATGTAGGTACCAGACAAACCACAGCAAACAAAATGGGGATGGGGGAAGTTACTTCATCGTTTAATCCAGACCTAAACCAAGGTTGTTACAATAATTATATTTCATCATTTTCAGTTGTTTTAATGGTTGGGGTGGGGGGTGTAGGGGTAAGAATTATCATAACTGTGAAATCAATCTAGAGCTGCAGCCAAGCCTGCGTAATTCCACAAATATTTTTCTTATCTCACCACACCACACATTGCTAGTCATTCTAATCTTTCATCAGGAATGTACAACGTCATTGTGTTGATAAAATTATATTTCGGCTAAAGATAAATCAGAATTTACATCATTGCATTTGTATGCGTTTTCTTTCCTGTTCTTCCAATTTGGTAGCCAATTACACCCTCTAGTTCTTTCAATTTACCCTCCCACCTGCCACTTGTCCTCGGAGTCAAGCAAGTTTGTCCCTTACATGGATGCCTTTCATGCTTCTCGGCCTCTCCTTCCCCCCTCTCTCTGGGGCGGTCAACCAATCACCGCCCCCGATGGGGCCCTCAGCCAGAGCCGGACTGGCGCAGCCAGGTTTTGAGCTGCGGCCACAGTGAATTCCAGGCGAATGCCTTTACTGCTACACCACCCGAGGCCCTGCCTTTTTAAGCTTTGTTGTGGAAATTGGCCATGGGGAATTGCAAAGATGATTATTTTTCATACCCACAACCTTTTGGGAAGATTTGTATTACAGTATTAGTATTATAAAAGTTTGTTGGTTGGGTTTTGTTATGTTGGAAGATTGTGTCCCAGGTGTACGGTCATAGAGAAGTTTTCCTCTGAGCTGCTGATGAAGAGTTGTATACTGACACCAGAGGCTGGATAATGTTGAAAATCCCTGCGAAATATTTCTTAAATCACAATATAAATGCAATATTTGATGTTTACATCTTAAATTATTCTGGTACACTCAATCTAATTGCTTTCGCTGTTTTCCTGTAACTTTGATTTTTGTTCAATTTTTCTATTCTTATAGCAATTATGTTTTTAACCAATGTGTTGTTCAGTTCAGGAATTGGTCAATCAGGTTGCACTGAACAGTTAGATGAAGGAACATTATTCTCAAATACTCAGGAAATTATTTTCAATCCATCCATTGTGTAACAATTCAGCATGCTGGTTTACAATCTGACAAACACATAAGGGCATTGTGGCAGGGTGGCAGGGGTGGCCACCTTGCCAGGCAGTGAGTGGGAGGATGGAAACAAAAGGAAAAAGGTTTCTCCTGGGCCAACAACCTTTTTATTTCCCCTTTCTGGCGGTGGTCAAAACAAAAATAATAAAATGTCTGAAAAATAAAGTGAACCTAAATACTGGAACTGAGGGTAGGAACAACAAGATCACCACTGTTTCCTCTATGTCCCCAAAACGAAGACTCTGCAGGCATGGCAGGCTGTGCTTTTATAAAGGGCCTAACAAAGGCAATGGCTCACAGCTGAGTTGATTGCTCATTAGCCTCAGGTGAGCCTGCCTGTAAGTGAGGCCGCTGCTGTCCAAGGTCCTGTAGTCCTCTCCAGGCTGTGGGAGGGAACAGGAGCACCTGACAGCAGCCAAAATGGAGACACAGCCCTCTCTCCCTCCTAGCGTCACAGGCAGATGCAATATTATGCAAAGCAATTTGTCCATAACAACATTATAGAATGTTTTACTAATACCAACAATGTAAAATACATCTAAAACATCATTCGTTTTATAACACAGCTAACCCTTTTTTCATTTTCTAAAACTGGAATAAATTAAGTTAAAGCTTAAGATTTTTCCTGAAGTAAATGTCCCTAAACCCCTAAGCATAATGTTTGTAAATCTTAAAAGTTTGAGTGAAAAGCAAGTTCAACATTTGTTCAATTATTGATTATTCTAAAGTCATAGCCATGCATTGGAGTGCACAGAGGCCCTCATTTGTACTGCATCTAAGATGCATTCACATACACATGTGCAAGACTTACTCACTTTCTGTTACAGCAGAGTTACAACTGAGATCCACAGCTGTGTAGCTTCAGGGGAGTTCCATCACACATCATTTATTGTCACATGTTAGATATACAGCTAACATTATACACCTCTGATGTTAGCTATTGTATCTCCCTCTCCTTCTGAGAGCTTAATGAATGGAAATATTATATGACGTTGAGAACTATAGTTTAAATCAAAACATATTAAGTTATAGAACAGGGTTCCTCAAATCTGGCCCATGAACCCAAATTTGGTTCTGGATTTCCTTTCTCTCAGGTAGTTACTTGAACAATTAGTGCAATTGATTGGCCAGGGTGTCTTCACACCTGACTCCCAGGTAAAGGGATTGTGAAAAAACAGCAGTGCTCGGCCCACGAGGACCATGATTTGAGTAACCCTGGTATAGAATACTGAATACTAAATACTGGCAAATTCCCAACTAAAAATAAGTCTTTCTGTTGCCTTTATCATATATTGTATATGACAATTTGGTCTGCATTTTTGCTGGGTATACCATGATTAGGGCCATGCATAATTCCTTGGTACTCTCATTAACCTGCAGTTCCATCCTCCAACACCAAGAGGTCGATGGATGACTTTCTGAAGCTACTTGTCATGCAATCAACACATTGCAATCTCAATCATTAGGAGGAAACATTCCTGTCTGCATCAACAGAATTGTTGACAATTCATAAATATCGCTTTGCCATTCGTGTCAGATTGGGAAGTAATTGGGCTATTGCAGAACTATGTGCAGAAAAAGTGCAGAACTGGCACAGCTGCCGCTCTTTGAGTGGCGTATGCTATTCTCCGTCTGCTGAGCTAGCCTACTGCACTGCAACACACGCCTAATTTCTGATAATTGGTTAATTGCTTAACAAGTAGCTTCAGGAAGTGGTGTGGCCCTAAATGGTACAGTAGTTACAAAGTCATCCTAGAATATGTTCAAGGAAATATTGGAGTAATTGTTTAATTAACTACCTGAAAGAAGGGAAAACCAGGACCGAATTTGGATTTGTGGGCCAGATTTGAGTAACCCCGGCCTAGGTTGTTGTATGTTTGCTTGCTGGAATAAATTAGTTAGTTTTAAATATTTGTTGGGCCTTCTAATGATTTTAATTTTAAAACTACTCAATTTGTCACAAAATCATTAGAGCCACACAAATATAAAAACTAACTAATTTATTCCAGCAAGCTAACATACGATATCCCTAGGCAAAGATATATAGAATTATTGCGACCTTGGTTTATTAAATAGGCAAAACAATGAAAGCGTGTATTTTCAACCTGGATAAAGAGATCAATATTTCTTGCGTGAGTCTTGTGGGCTTGTCATGGGTACAGTATTAATAAATGAAAGACACAGTTCAATTATGATATTTGACTACATATTTTCTCCTTATAATTGTCTTTTAACCCCTTATAATTAGTAGTGCGAATGTTTCAACCCACCGCAGGGCTGGTTTCTGTCTCTCTGAAAACATTTTCAAAGGCTACTGAAAGCTTGAGTTATCCTTAAGAAGCTGCTTCAGAAGACCCAGAAGATCCTCTTTAAAGACATTGATGCAAAGTGTTTTATTTCATATTTTCATGGAGAGAAATAGATATGTTCTATTTCTAGATTCTGTCTAATTCATGAAACAATTGGCTTGTGTCTCATGATTTAATAAGCGGCGCCTCATGGTCAGAGGCAAAAATGCCTCGTTGTATCATATTGAGGCCTTGCATCTGAATTAATTTGCTGTTGTATAACAGCAGAAATGATTGTACAGGCCTAGAAAATCTGGGCTTGTGTACACTTGCGAATGCACTGTGCTAATCATTTAAGCAAGTGGATGCACACGTTGGCTAATTGTGAGTATCTTCCAGTTTAGATCTACAGCGTAAGCTGTCTGCAGACCCGCCGTTCTTACTACTTGAATTGTATAAATGTTTAATTATGGATAGTATGGGCTGCAAAGATGCCCATTGAGAAAGAAAGCCTGTAATGAGCCATTATTAAAGTTTAATTTGGAGTTTGCATTTTTTATCACATTCCCATTTCTTTCATTGTATAAATGTATAACTACTGGGAAGTTGAAAATGGAAGGCATTAATGAGCTATTGTTAAAGTTTCAATGGAGTGAGTCAAAGTAGAAAAGGTAGAAATGGACAAAAGCGAATATGCATTTAACCTTCCTCTAGTGTCCATTGCAACCCCCCTTATTAGAGTGTTTGGGGCCAAATTTGGCTGGTCTGTTTTAACTGCTGTTATATTAACACAAAAACATCACCAAATTTTCTTATTTATTAACATTCGCTTACACAGTCACTTACTCATTGTGTTCACAAAGTAAAATGAGAGCAGGGCACAAAGAAAGTTGTTTCGTCTGGAATGTATGGTTCACGTGGGGGGATGGGCGCATAGGTATGTTTTTCCTCTTCCTTCTTAATTTCCTATGGCGGTCATTTTAGATCCGGAACACCACAGCTGTGACAAAGTTGACTAAACCACTCAAAATTCAATGAAAGTGGTGATCAGCAATTTAATATGTTCAGATGCCTAGTGTGGAGGAAAACATAAGGTCTTGAGGCAATCAGATGAAAAACACAGTATTTATGATTTAGGAAACTTGTAAAGCGGTCAGATTTGACCCGAACACCAGACGAAGTTAAGATTCTTATTATGAATAGAGACAGTTTGTAATTGAAAAAAAATACATTTGGATAATGGCATTTTGAAAATATGTACATATATGTACAACTTTTTTTTTTTTGGTCATGATTCATCTGTGGTTATGTTGCACGATGTTGAGTAATTAGCATTATTGCCAGCTTTAGCCTTTAAGAAAAGCAAGGCGCTGTATTTATGTGTTTTTTTCCCCGCTGCGGTTGTTTCTATGTCAGCGGCGTTTCTGCAGTGGTGGGAACTGCAGCCGTGCCTCCCTGAGGTGGCCTGGCTCTCCTAATTAAGAAGAGGAGTATCCCTCGGGTCTCCTGGTCTGTTTTTTTCAGAGAAAAATCAGTTTTGGTCACGGTTGCTGATAGGCTTGCTACTACATCACGATGCTGACAGAGACATCCTTCTCCTTCACCTTCTTGAGGAACTGTTTTTCACACCCACTTCTTCCTGGGATTTAGCGTGTCGTGTGGTTCCAGGTACGTGATGTGGTTTGATGAGCTGTTGAGCGGGGTTTAGTGTGGTGCTGGGAGACTGAGGTTTCGTGAACCCCATAATGAGTGGGGCTACAATGGCCTGTCGATCATTGACTTCTGGACTCTGTGTCGGGACAGCTCGTGCATCTTATGGACCTGCCCAGGGAAACATTTGACCTGTTTTTGGGCTCAGGGGTCTAGGAGACTTCAAAAGCATAGCCCAGATAAGGCTATAATGGAAACACAGAGGAACAGACCACAGAATAACTTGAAGGCATGCACCAGGGCAGGGACTCTTAATGGCCCTTTTGGGAAATCCATGTGTGTCTGTTTGTCTGTGTGTGTGTGTGAGTGACCTCACTCTAGCATATATTACATAACCCCTCCTACACCTTACATTACAAATCAGATTTTATCTACAAGCACTATTTTGGAAATTATGTGTCAGGCTACACCAGATAAAGCAGAGGTAGTGTTCCAACACAAGAGCTTAACAAACATTTCTGTACAAACTAAACCCCAACATAGCAATGTTTTCTGCCACCCATTCCACTCATGGGAGGGTCAGGAGGACCACAGGTTGGTGTTTATCAGTTGTTGGTGCTAATTGAATAGAACCAATATATTGTTGAACAGAATGGATTGATTTTGTGGTTAGTATACAACTTTAGTAAGATTCAGGCTAGAATAAAAAGACAGGAACTGTGGTCTTCCATTTCATGAACAGTGCACCCAAGAGGAGACTAAAGTTTGGTTCCCTCTTGGATCTGCTGAAGGTCAGAGGGGAGGGGATGCTACTTTAGATTTTTTTTTCACTAGATGAAAAACAGTGGGATGAAGAAGAAAATCAAGAACAGAGAACAGTTCGAGACTGTAAAAGCAAAGAGAAAGCATTTAAAAGAGTAGAAATTGAAACTAGCAGACATATCTTGTATCATCATCAACTTGATCCTTGTATAGCGTGCCTTATAAGAAACATGTGGTGAAGACCAAGAGAAGCCCTAACCCAGGGAAAGTGCTTGGTTGACCACGCTGTATTCATAAATCCTGAATTGAATTGAATATGAATATTGCAACTGCTACTTTGATTGCAGCCCAAACAATTCTGTATTAAGTTCAATGTATTCAAGATTCAGATTCAGTTCAGTTAAATATAAATATTAAGTGACCATTTTGATGTTAATATGTTATTGAAAGAGTTTCTGCATCTGTTTAAGATGAGGTTCCTAGAATGGGCTTCACCAAAAAGGATTTGGTTTGGATTTGGGGTTAACCTGCTTATTTGCATACTTGAAAGTTCCAAGATACAAACATGGGCTTTTTTGACAAGCTTGAGAAAATAGCATTCGGGTAGGAGGATGGAGTAGTGTTTACCCCAGTGGATTTAAAATGTGCAAATATGTACTGAAATACCAGGTATTTTTGTGTACTCTTGAACAAGCTACAGTATTTTCCTTCATTTGTTCCACTAAGACTTCACTTGTACTGCATAAATGGACACATTGGAACATTGTAAATGCCATGTATATTTGATGCGATAGAGCGGAGTAGGATCTTAGCTCATGCAAGCATGTATAAAGCTAACACGTATTCATGCATAGACGACAAAGAACCTGCTTAATGCGTGAATATAGTGTAATGATATGATTATTCAACAGTGAGCTCCCAGATCCAGATTTTCCTTCCCTGCGCTCAGGTATACTTTATTTGTGAACTGTGGACAGTGTTTGCATTGATCACAATTACTCAAATTAAAATGGAAGTTAAAATGTGGAGGCTGATCGATGGGGCTTTTATGGGAAAGAAATGGGGTGGAAATCAACACGTTCTACAGTAAATAATTGTAATTACTGGAGTTCTCTAAGCCATTTAAAGGGTAATGCATTGCACTGTACAGTATTGATCATGCCCGGGAGAGAGGGTGACAGAGCTGCTGTACGAACTGCTGCTGCTTAATTTAAGATCTTGCTCACTCCAAATTGAGTGGTGGAGAGGTAACATGATTTAGGAAAAACATGTAGAAAAACTTTATTTATATTAGGATTGCCATCCTTCAGTTTTGCATGTGGGGGTTGCACATAGTCTATCGGGAGATTATTTCCTGGAGCTAAGAGGGAGTATAATTAACCCTCTGAGGTCCGTGCTAAGCTTTTAGATGTTTTTAGATTTTGGCATGGTCTGATATTTTTCTCAATTTCATCAATTTAACACACACTTACTCCAAAGTGTTTGATATTTTTATTTGAAGGACAATCACAGCTACATTTGTATGCCATCAATAGTTTGGTCAGTATCATATGCAGCTTGTAAATAGATCTACATACAAATATAGAACAAATATAAATTCAAAAGTGGAATTGTTAAAACAACAATAAACAAGTATGATTCTTTGAAAGCAAATTTGAGGGAATTGAGCAATGGAGTAGCATTTTACATGTACGGATGAGGGACAAAGCAAAATGTCAGAATCAACTGTGTTAGCTGAAGGTGTTGAGATACATGAGACAGAAGTGCAGAGACAAGCAGCCTAAATAATTATCGTGTAGTTTTGCATGTGGCAGACGTATAGATGTCATTGAGTCACACCTGTTAGTCAAGGGGTTGTCCCTGGAGTCCGGCGTGCGGTTCCACCACGAGCGGGATGCCGGGGGGGGTGGGTTAGAGCCCGCCTCCCAGGGAGGCAGAGCCTGGACACGGCGGCATCATCGCTGTCAGCTCAATGGGCCTGGTAGCTGCGCCGTAATGCTCCTCTCCATTCCCCGCTGTGCCGGACGTTGAGAAGACCTGGTGATGGTGGGCTACCTGGTGAGGGTTTCACCTTCTCAGAGCACTAAGATCACATCCCGATATATTGACCTTTGCTCCAAAGTTCTGTCCCCAAGTAGGGAGTTTGGCATTCCCTATTGGGTGCACAAACTTGTATATATTACGTTGGTGGGGCAATTGGTTGGGTGACCTTGCGCATATTCACTTGCCGCATGATTGTGGCCTGCTGGTTCGAGCATGTTAAGCCAGGATCCCTTCATCCTCAAGGTAGGCGGCAGTGTGGTGTAATGGTTAGGGAAGTGGGCATGTGATGTTAAGGTTGCAGGTTCAATCCCCAGGTGGGACACTGCCGTTGTACCCTTGAGCAAGGTACTTAACCTGAATTGTTTCAGTTAATATCCAGCTGTATAAATGGATTGTAAAGAAATCTAAACTGTAAGTCGCTCTGGATAAGAGTGTCTGCTAAATGCCTGTAATGTAATGTAATGTATGGTGTGAACAAGGCCAGAATGGGGGGGATCTCTATTCTCCTGGGGCTGTTCCTTGCCTGGCAGGCTGAGGTGCCCTGCAACAGTAGTCTGTCTTCAACCCAGCAGGTGTTCCTTGTTAGTATGGTGGGATCAAAGATGGTAGATTATAGTTTGGACAGAGGGGTCATTTTATGACCTTGATTGCTTGGGAAGACTGCAGGGAAGTAGAGGGTAGACCAAGTCCAGGGATCAGTAAGGAGGAATCCTTTGCGAGGGACCCTACCATTTCTCTCTTTGTAGGGAGAAGGACATTCTGTATTCTGTATTGTTTTTACTGGGTTGAGTACTGGGCCTTTTGAAAGATCATTGCATCCCTTAAGAAACATAAAAAATTTTTTTTTTACAAAAATAATAACATATGTGAATATGTGTGTGAATAACACATTGAGACAAATGGCCACTTAAGTTCTTACAGTACCACACATTTCCAGTGTTTAGTAGCATGATTTGCATAATTTAATGTAGAATGAGTGCATATTTATTCTGTATTTGCTAACATTTCAAGAGTAAACATACCTTTATTGGTCAATAAAAACAATATGTCTGGCAGAATATAAAAATTGAGGCAAGGCAGCACAAGCAAAGGCAGGGACAATACGCTGTCATGTTCAATATGCGTAGTTATTGCGTGCATTTTGTGAGATCAAAAAGTAAGGCCGACACTCACAAAATGATAAAGTGAATCACAGTGTTTATACCAACACTGTATTGATACTGTCATATTGAAAAAGCAACACGGAAGTACACATATAATATTGTTTGTATAAGCACAGTGATTCAATCCATCTTTTTTTGTTGAAGCGTGGGCCATTTTAAACTGTTGTGTATACTGGGATCGAATGCTTTCAATCTCACATTTTGAGAGAACAAAACACTGTAGTCTAACATACAGTAAATGTGATATATTTATTATCACAGACTCATTGATTAAACCCGCACATATCCATTAGCTGCTAACAGTTGTTACCTTTTTTTTCCCCTTTCATCTGTAATGTGACGAATATGCAAATAGCT
Organism: Aldrovandia affinis; assembly: GCA_029706075.1. Lineage (NCBI taxonomy): Eukaryota > Metazoa > Chordata > Actinopteri > Notacanthiformes > Halosauridae > Aldrovandia > Aldrovandia affinis. Next base: position 6,608,099 of record JAINUG010000012.1, on the reverse strand, counting down.
TGTGTGTGTTTTACTGGCTGCGAATTAAAAAATGTTACGGTCCCCGGTTTTATCGCCATGCAAAGATTTCAAATAAAAAGGGACAGAGGATGAAATCTGAATGTAATGGGGCATGATGCTCATCACAAATTGAGTAATATCGTTTTTGAACCCTGAGAAAGTGCAAGCGGCAGCACACAATGTTTTATTGCATTTTTAATTATGAATGATTCAGTCAAAGCCCAGTGTCTCACACTCAGACTTTTTATTTGACATTACTGCAGTTTGGTGGGTTCAAGCAGTTACTCGTAGCTTTGACATCGGCCGCCCTACCCGCCATTGGCATACACGTTAAGAGCCACCTTAGCATAGCATGGCAGCCATTTTGCAGTGCAAGGCTTTGTTAAACAATTGAAAAGTCAGTTGGTGGCGACCAATGTATTTGGACGCTGGCAAAGCATTTGATGCAACAGCTTTCACTTTTAAACTTGAACTGACCAAGCCTTTCAGTCCCTGTGCAAAGCATTCTTCCTAGATATATGTAGGCCTATGTAACACCCTCTTGTCCCACTTATCTTTTCATTTTGTGAAATGGCATACTGCATTCATGGTTAATTGGCACACATTTACAGGGCACAGCACCAGACAGCCGTTCATTTGTTTTTTGTTTTTTTACATCTGAACAAAGCCTGTTTGTAAGAACAGGCTAATGCTCATTTACTGCTTACAATATGCCTGCTTTCTCATCCCAATCAGCAATTATGGTTTTAGATAAAGGCACAGGACCTGGGGCGTCTCCGGTGTTTTGTTCCAAATAATCGTGTGCAATCACTGACATTTCCCTGCTGTTCCATGTTGATGATTGATTTTCTTTGAATGTTAAAATGCTGACGTACACTGAGCTTGACTCAACTGAAGACATCCATTCTTTTTTTAAATAAAACATTTAATTAATATCATCTGTCAATATGTCTGTATTAAGGGGCCCCCTGGTGGCGCAACCGGTAAAGGCTCTTGTTCCAAGTGCAGGTTTCCCACAGAAGTCTGAGTTTGATCCCCGGCTGGTCAGCCCCAGGCTCTGGCCCGGAGTCCTGTTAGGGGGCAGCGATTGGCTGTCTCCCCCAGGGGGAGGGGGGAGGGAAGCGAACACAAGCTCGCTGTGAGCACAGAAAGCTTCCCTGTGCGCAAGGATGAATCAGCAACCGTCTTGAAGGAAGCCGTTCATTGTCGGTCCCCGAGTATCAATACAACCCCTGAATCATTCCAGGATACACATCTATATTGCAGGTCGCCCAGGTTAAACTTTTTACCATTTTCACAAATTTCCACTTCATGTTGGACTATAAAGTAATTGTATTCTATTCTATGGTATGTCATCATTTAATGGACATATCAAAACTTTCACAGACGAATGTTTTCCAACAGCAATTTAAAGTTTGCTTGCTTTGTGTGTGCTCTGAGTAGTGCATGGATTGGTCAGTTATCGGAAGTGCTCTCGATCAGAAGCTGTTCATCAAAGTTGTGGTATAATTGGAACGATTCATCCACTCACACCATGAGACCATAGTTCACACTGTGCAAATGTATTTCCCCTTGGCCTGGTTTCCCTCAATGAAGACACGGAGTGATCACTGCAATTATACTTAGCACACGATAGAAGTAGTTCTTTCTCTAAAACAAAAAGATAATCTGGGTGCTTATTTAAATGTTTCATAACTATAATACAATACAGAAAATAATTTGTTGCATTCGGAAAACAATGGATATTTCTTCAGTGGCGCAGCCAGGTTGATTCTCTCAGTATAATGCTAAAATTTTTCTCTGACCCAATCGCTTTAATAAATGTCACATTGTATTGTTTTCACTGCAGGCTCTCAACAGTAACTTACTTGCTTCAGTCCATTTGTATTGGCTCACATTGTCAGTATTGCATCCTTAAATGGGAATGTAGTGTTCAATTTAACATTTATATAATAAACATTTAGGGCAGGATTTACAACTGCTTTTTTGAACGCAAAAGCAGTTGCTACACGGTCGCGATATCTATGTCGGATTTATGAAATGGTTGCAATGGGTCAAATCACTTGCATATCATCCTAGCATATCATCCTTTAGACACATAGTTAAATCTGTTTATGCATGTGTATACCTGGGGTGAACAGGGCGCTAAAACAGGGTGGAGATTATGTAAATCGGGCCGATTATGTATTGTGTCTGATTTAATATAGCATGCCTTAATTGTGACTCCTCTTCGGGTAACAAAATCTGAAAGCAGGCGATATTTTGCAGAGCGCTGATATAGCCTAGCCCACGTTCTGTAATCTCTTTAAAGAACGTGACCACAATAAGTAATTCATTCTTATGGGTGATTTTAATTTGAACTGGTCTGAGAAAAAAAAAAAAGTCTATCACAGACAAATATGATCTAGATCAATTATATATCAATTATATAATTATATTATATATAAAAATAATCCTCAAAGGCATAATTAGACTTGATATTTAAAAAAAACTATTTGTGGCTTACAGGAATTTCACAAGCCTTGTTTTGTATTGGGCTTTACATATATTCCAGTAGATAGAGAAGACGTTAAACAAACAAAATAAGGTTTGTACAATGTGGGTTGTTTCACCTGTTGTTCCTTCGGTGTTAATATTATATTATAATATAACATCGTGCCATGTTTTACCTGGTTGACCAGTCAGTATACTGTGTGTTTTGTTGTGCCTAATGCATAATGTTTTGGGTGATGCTACTCCAAGTGTTTCGCCTCTCCGTTGGTGTTGTTCTCCTATACTGTAATACGGCGTTGTGACGCTGTACCTTGTTGATCATTACTTATATTTCCTGATCTGTGAATTTAAGTTTTCTTTTTGTCATGGTTCTACTTGCGCCTGGTTGCTGTGTATCCATTTCTTGGCGCATTGCCATCTGGACGTGTAAGCATGCCATATTGTTTTGGACCCTTTTTATGGGGGACTCCTACCGCAAAATTGCAAATGAGGGCGTTTTATTTCTTAGATTTTGTGATTACGACCTGTCTTGGTAAATTGGTCATTGATGTGTTGCATTATAGTGACTGTTGTTGCGCTGCGACTCTTTCCTTAGTAAATCTGACCCTTAGTGCATACTATGCCCAGTTACCACACTTCTTATGGGACATTTGATAATGTTTAGCAAAGGAAAATGAACTTTATCACTAGGGTAACAGTATTGGTTTGGTATGATTATAACCGTTTCAAACACAGCATTAAATCCATATGGAACACATACTGTATATTGATATATATATATATTGATATATATATATATATATCAATATATACAGTATATTGATTTTGTGATACCTATACTTATTTTGCCTATTAATAAAAAATATGACCAATATATATTTGTTACTTTTGCAAGGAAAAAAAAATCTGCTTTGTATACAGAATTTGCCGGGATAATTGACAGTGGCAATTGCTATAATTAGCGAGGATTTCTAGCGGAATGTTTTTTTTAGGTTTTTTTAAGCATGTGGTATGTGTCAGTTGTAGCGATCAAAGGGAAAAGGAAATAATTACAATTTCTGTTTGAGGTGCACTAATGACAGCATTTGTTCTGTTGATATATTTATGTCCTCTACAATTCAGTTGAACTGTGCCCAGTGTGTCTTTAGATGCATCATCAAAGGCAAGCATTTTTAGTGGAAGGCCCGTGAGGTTTACCTGACATTATATTTAATAACCATTTGATTGAACGGGTGAAGCTGCGGAGTATCACCCCGTGTCATTTGGAAGTGGTTTGTCTGGAACTTTTACACAAATATACTACTTCCAAATACACTGAAGGTAGTAGTTATTTGTACATAACTATGTGAGATGATTTGACAAGTGGACAAATACTTATGTGTTTTGTTCATTGTTAAATTTGTTTTTTTCACTTTTTCATCTTGCTGCCCTGGTAATCAGATTATATGGAACAAAACGAAATGCACTCTAATCATTGTTTGCTGAATACAGCTTGCACACATATTGTTCATGATGCATGAAACTAATCTCTTGTTTTTATTTTGTTTGTTTTCTCCCTGCCCTGGTCCTGTCCCTGGTCATCACCAAGGTAAGAGAAGCTGCCCTTTACTTTGCACAGCAATGTCTATACAAGCGCTATTTTCTTATTGACCAGTCTACTCCTGGGTGTAAGTAGGGGCCAAGAGGTGGTTTCCGTCATGCACCTATGTGTGACAAGGGGAAAACAATGCCTCGCAGGCTCTGTCTATGCTGAGAAATCGACTGTTGTTGCAAAATTGTCATAAAAAATAGTTGTTGCGAAATTGCATGCCTTGATATGGGTGTTTGTCTTCCAGCTTTACTTTAATTGCCATCTGTCTTCTGTTTCCTGTTTCCTGTTTAATTCCAATCGTGAATTAAACATTTTCTAAAAAAGTAATTTCAGTCATTTTTCATGTCCATGGAACTATTTATTTGTATTCTCAATGTTCTATGGATATGTGATGGTCACTTAGCTGTACAGTTACAGTAAAAGTAAGCATAAAGTAGCCCCTTAAGCATTGCAAAACCATGGTACTTTGCATTAGGTCAAGGGAGACATAGCCTGAAAAATCTGTAAGACTAGCTTCAGTCATTCATGAGCAGAAATGGCTTGAAAGAGGCCCTGCGATTACTATATGGCGACAAACTCTGGTCATCTCAAGATGTTTCCTACACTTTTCACACTTGTGTAATATTAGGTGAGTCTATGGCAAGTCATTTTATGGCATTGGTCATTTTTCTTTATTTCCAATTCAAACTTTACAATGTCATGACATTGTAGCACCTCGGGTGGTTGTGATAATGATTATGTTTATAATGTTTATGATGTGTTGTCTGAATGTCCTGAGAAACGTTATTGTGTTACCATTACAATTCGCATTGACACACTGCTAATTTGCTCTTTCAATAATATAGCTGTAAAAACACCTGCCTTCCATAACTATTCTACCTAAAAATATAATCATGTAAGATAGTTTATTGAGCTATCTAAGCAATTGTGTGCCTTCACTAACAAAATTAGATTTTCATGTACTCACATTACAGCAGCCATAACGGCATAATTGTGTGCATAATTTTTTTGCATGCGAATAATTACATAATCCTGAAGGACTAAACTACCAGGGAACAAAGCCTGGCCAACACCGTTACAGAGGCACATAATGCGCCGTGTATTTGATAAATAGCCGCTGACATTTTAAAGAGCAGACCAACAGTTTTGTGTGCCTTAAACACAGCAAATGTTAGATAAATCTGCCTGAATGTTTGATGGTGTTTTAATAATAAAGAGCTACATTGCACTGACATTGCAATTTTGCTGGAACCATATTGAATGCACGGCGGATTCGGGTACCTCAACAGCAAATGGTAGAAGAAGTAACACGGCAACAAAGTGAGAATCGCAGGATTCGCCCGGCATAGACAATCTATTGCAGCGTTGTGAGGAGCCTAAATGTGCTTTATCCTCTCGCGTGACATTTATCCCTGTTTGACTTATGCACTATTGACACCCAACAAACATGCACGTTGAAGAAAAAATATTTTCTCACCAAAAAGGAAAGTGTCTGTTGTGTGCAAAATAGCTGTTACTCAAATGAAGTGTGTCAGTGATGAATTGGCATTAACAACCTCATTAGCAACTGAAAAATGTATGCATTCACTACTGAATAAGAGGTCCATTTGACTGTTGTTAACACACTGCTGTAAGCATGATCTGACTTTTGATGACCGCAACGTCCTCATTTCCAATTCCGTTTCCAATTCCAATTCCGTTATCCAATCCGTAGTCAATCCAAAGGGGGTCCTCAAAACAATCCAATTTCACACACAAAAACACACCAAAACACTCTTTCTCCAAATACTGGCTGGTCAATAGACTTCACAGTACTCACTCTTACAAACACACTCAGCAACTCCTTCCCACACACGTTCCTACTCCTCTCCAAGTGTGATGGAATTCAGCCCTTTAAATAGGCCTTGAAATGGCCTTCAGCTGTTCGTTAGTCCCATTGCCTTTACTTTGCTCAGGTGTGACTGTGGCCTGCTGGGAAATGTAGTGTTTTGGCTCCCATGTGTCGGAGGACCCGGCAGCCATTTCCTTGTGCAGCCCCTTGGGCTGCCACAATGTATATATCTATATACATATATACATAAATATAAATATTTTATGTATCTAGCCACAACTGACAGCATTTCAACAATTTCTTCATGACAACAAGGCTGTTGTTCCATTGTTAATTAAGACTATCATGTCATGCGTCAGTTTGTTAAGTAGGTGTAGCAGCTCACAAATAAGTGATGCATTAATGATCAGAGCCCTTGTTTTGCCGTCAACGTTGCCAGTGCGCTTGCATTGTGCCAGGCGAAAAGTGAGCACGTGGCAGAAAGCTCGAGCGGAGCGGCGCGAGGCAGGGGATAATTCAATTGAGCAATTAGCGGCGCCATCGCTAGAGAATCGCGGCGGAGGTAAAAGCATTGGGAGAATTGGTCCTGCATCGGCGTCGAGCCGGTGGATCAGAGAGTGGCTTATCCATCACTGACAGGCAGGTAAGTTTATCTCACAAGTGCCTGTAACTGACACCACTTCCAATCAATATCTGCTCCGCGTGATTGATACTCCATCACACCACTCCAGTCGCTTGATAGATCCACGCATTACCTGTCGGCAGACGGTCTGCCAGTCAAGCTCCTGTTTTACAGACTCCCGGTCTCTGTTCACCCTCTCTGCGGAAAGTAATGAAAACATTGCACAAACTGCGCCTTGCTCTTGAGAGTCACAAAAATTCTTTCTGCAAAAATGGAATGAGTTTGAGTTCCAACAGGATTCGGTCTTGGGTGTTTAATTTGAATATTCCGTAGAATGTCCTTTGGCTTTCTTGCCAATGCGCACATCAATTTAAAATTGTATATATCATTCAGGTAAAGAGTAAATCCAAGGAAAAGCTCAAATTTAAAGTTGCTGTGCCTTAACTTACAGTTTAGTAGGTGTGCAGACTAAGAAGCAGGCAACCGATTTCACAGTGGAAAAATGTCAATTTCCCATGACATCAGTTTCTTACTCTGAAATCAGTCTATTACATGTTCTCTTTCTAATGCAAAAGCAATTACTTGACATTTGATTTCTAACTTACTGGAAAAAGCCAGTTTCCTTTCTTCAATTTTCATTTGAGGTGCCAATGCATCTACAATGCCGGTTTCTGTCCTGGCTACACTATGCTATTCGCTTTTAATTAACATATTAATAGAAATACTGATGATCGACTATAGTAGTAGGCTATTGTCATTACCTGAGAGAACAACAACAAATAAATAAAGGCGTAGTAGTAAAAAGTGGTAGTCAAAAGGTGGACATCAGAAGGTCCACCAGCCATCCCATAGTAAGTAGGTGGATGCCGTGGTCATTGGGCTTTCATGGTCATAGAATTTTGGTTGGCAGTTTTTATAATTATAACCGCGGTTGACGGTTAAGTTTCCCATTTTTTAATCACCAATAGAGAGAGGATGGCTTATGAATACAGAAATAAAACAACTGCAAAATATGAAGTCATAATGTGCAAATATAGCCTAGATTTTCAAATTATTCAACAGAAAGTGACTCCACTATTTCCCTGCATCTCGGTTCCGTGCCAGGGACGTGTTTATCTGACTTTAGAGTAGGGAAATCTGTTAGGGGTAGCAATGTTCCCAGCTGTGCTGAATCCTCTCTCCAACTTGGTGCTGATGGCACAGATGGACATATATTTCCTTGCCAGCTGAGCCAGAAAACACAAAAAAACACTTACTGATAAGTTTCATATATTCATACGTTTGACATAGCCAGCACGTATAGCAAAAATGCTAGCATGTCTGTGAGCAGTGGCATAATTTCAGAAAAACCTTGGTAATGGCAGAATGATGTAAAATCATAAATTACATCATGATAAAAAAATAAATCTATATGTAATCTCAAAATTATGCAAAATTATGCTTATAGGACTGGTTCCAAAAAGTGTGTATATTCAGGAAACATTACACATTTATTCAGCAAAATAATAAAGAAAACTCCCAGTATTTATTTAGCCTATTGCTTCATTTACGGCTGCAGTATTCTGAGTTAATGATTTGATTTAACACAGAAATGAACAGCATAAAACTCCATGAAATGTATTCCCGACGCATAGAATCCACATCCACACGGAAAAGCTCTTTTGAACGTACACTCGTACAAACTTATTTTGCCTTTAGCATGATGCGTACTGTTTTGGAATCATCATGTGCTGCTCATTGTTCAGTGGAATACAATAAACCAGCAAATAACATGACACTAGCAGTAAATTCTGAACACACATTGGAAAAAAAGACAACTAAGTCAAGTTAGCTGACTTTATTAGTCAATTTGTATATTCATTGGAACTCATAGGAAGCCACTACAGAGAGCAACGCCTGGAATTATTCATGGAATGTCATGCTGCTGCTGCCACTTGACGCACATGACAGAGTGGGACTAATTTAGAAAACAACTGTAGGCACGTTAATATATAACTATGTACAGTGGTACATAATTGGACGGTATATCACACAGCAATACCGTGAGCGATTGCATTGTCTATTTATGGGTGAAAAAAAAAAGATAAGAATGAGAACTTGAGCCAGGATATGACAGCTGCCATGTCCTGCCACACCCAAATGATGGCACTGATCATGAGACGGTTTTGTGAAGTGAATGTATTGTGGTGTCCCCGGGGGTTGGGCGACACTCACGGACCTTGCAGAGGGCGTAGGCAAGTTAAAAAACACAGAGGAGGCAGTATTCAGAACAAAAACAATAATTTAATAAATAAACTCTAGACAACACAAAACAAAGGGTGGGGTCTTCAGGGGAATACAAACACACAAAGTCCGCAATCCTTCTCGTTGTCAATGTCCGTTCCAATTCCAAATCCAAGTCAGTTCCGTAATCCAGTCCGTAGTCAATCCAAAGGGGGTCCTCAAAACAATCCAATTTTCATACACAAAACAATCCAACAAACACTCTCTCCAAATACTGGCGGGTCAATCGACTTCACAGTTCTCTCTTTTCCACACTCACCAACTCCTCACAAACACGTTCCTACTCCTCTCCCAGTGTAGTGACAATCAGCCCTTTAAATAGGCCTTAAAATGGCTTTCAGCTGGCCGTTAGTCCCGTTGCCTTCACTTGTCTCAGGTGTGACTGTGGCCTGCTGGGAAATGTAGTGTTTTTGGGCTGCCATGTATTGGAGGCCAGGCAGCCATTTTCTGGTGCAGCCCCTTGGGCTGCCACAGTATTGATGGTCTGACGGGTTTGTTTGAAGGTGTTATGTCTTCAAATCATGGACATGCCATTTTGGTAATCATTTGACTATTAACTGTTAATAAATATGACCTTTGCCCATCGTTTGTTATGTCTTCATTATGCACATATGGCAAAATGGTAAATAATGACTGCGGTTTGGGAGTGAAAGGTTTGGAATTGTATTGCTTGTAATTACTCCAACACGCTCAAAAACAATGAAAATAATAATTTAGAATAATTAAGACCATCATAAAGAACAGCTTTCTGAAAGCTTTCTGATATCTCAAAGTATGATATCTCTGTCAACAACAAAGTAAGCTCCGATGTTGAGGAGATTATTTACTCTGAAAATAAATATGGAGGAGAAAAATGTGAGCAAAAATAATGGCAGTTATATACTTACAGTGACAGCTCTACTTGTCAGTTTTCTAATGGTTAAAGTAACTTACATAACTTAAAAATACTTTTTAATATATTTCAGTCTGCCTTGGGAGCATAAAATGTTATGCATAGACATGTTTTAGTGTTCCTGGTCATTTAATTTCCCATGCGTACGACAGAAAATGTAACTAGTGTATTCAGTGGGTTGAATAGGTTATTAATTGCAAAGAGATTCATATGAAATGGGCCATAATTCTGATTTTTGATCAGGTGACGGAGACGTACTCAGAGGCCATTACCCGATTCTTATGAACTTGGTGATGTCACCATGCACAATGCCTTGATTTGACCTCTAACCTAATTTTCTAATCAATGTAACCCATGTGGGAATAAATTGCCTAGCTAGTCTATCCCGGGATTAGATTTGGTTGGATGAAGTAAGTGTGTCACTTAGGACATGCCGAGGCATGGATTAGAGCCCAGTACATTGTGGCATTGTCAACATTTCCATTGAAGCGTAGGGGAGATGAAATTAGTCCGGAAGATGGCCACCCTGAGGCCTACCTGCATCACTAGTTCTGGTAATGACTACAGGCACAACACTAAACGGCATGGTAATTATTGTGAATATTCGACTGCCGTCTTGCGTTTTATTAATCAATATCAATCGCACTCAGGGCTTGCCGGCTGGACCTCTGGCTGTCCTAATGAATGATTGATATTATCTCCCACCGTTCGCCAGCCCGTCTGATTAAGCTGACCTAATCCTGAGCGGATAGCCAGCGAGGCGGCACGGCGGGGCTTGGATATTGACCGGGTGTTACCCCCCGAGCGAGGCGTGGGTGTCCAAAACTGGCCTGTGTTATTGAGAGAGGGATGATCCTGGACACCGCTGACCGCAGAGTGATGGGAGTGTGACTGAGGACGCTCACTGAAACCCCAAATTGAACATATCTATATTGCTGGGTCAGCAGTGCAGCCTCACAATCAAAACCTTTGCCATGGCACATTAAACATGTAACCTTTGCTCACGGTAGAGGCCAAAACATTTTCAGATGGGACAGGACCTTGTCCAATAGTCTAGGATTAAATCTTACATCATGTTCAACTGTACAGCATTTCTATGAACTCTGAACAGCTGTACTATGTTAGGAAAGGATTTGGATAAAAGTGGAAAACGTTGAATTTAGAGACATTATGAGGTATAGAAATATGCCAAATCATCATCATCATTCCACATAACGAAAATGTAGTTACTTTAATTTACCCTGGACAACATTCCATTTTCATATCAACTAATATTCTAAATTCAAAGTTTTAATTTTCACATTTAACATAATCAAACTTTACCGATTACTAATTTGATTTGATACATTGAATAGTATGTCAAATCAAGAACTAACTATACTAGATCTACCTTGCTACAAAACTAAAGTTAAGCTATGTCGACCATCTGTTTACAGTTAACGTAAATTATTCAGGTAACAGTAATTCGTGGTGGTAGTGATCTACTTTGCTGTACCTAAAATAATGTTAGCCTGCAAGCTAGCTTTTTAGCCAATTAGTCATTTTAATCCTGATTTTCTTGGCAGAGGACTGAAGCCAAATTAGTTATGCTTCAGCTTGTTATGGTTTTCCAGCCACCTTGTGATTACAGCCATTTGGCTGACATTTTTCAAAATCAAATTATTAAAAAGTTGACTGTGAAGCAATGTATCCCTATAGTTGGGCATAATTCTATAATTTGACAAAGTTTGGTGCCTATAGTTCCATAGCAAAGGTAATGGATAGTTTCATTTTTGAGCTGGCAAGCATGGAAACAAGTAACAGTATTCCTTCAGAACAATACTGTAGTAGTTTAAAGCTTTACAATATCAAAGCAAAACAAACAAAAATTACTTATTTGTTCCATTTTTACTACAGCTACATGAAAGGGCTTCTGAAGTTGGGATGTCCTGTTGTTCATAAGCATCATTCTGGTACATGTACAAATACTGTAAGTGACAGTATTTTGCAGAACTTTGCACACACGTTGATGGAATAATAATTGTTTTCTTTAAGCCAAATATCTTCCGGCAGGATGGGTTCAGTCTTTGAGGTCCACTAGGATAACTTTGTTTGTAACTAAGTGCAGTGACTCTTAATATGTCATGTGATGTCTGGGTAATAAAAAGAAGATTAGTAACAATGGGCTAATCCATTCAACGCAGAGAAGCTGTATATTAAGTCTATGGTCGATGAATGAAAATATGCACATTTTTGTTCATCACAGAATTGAGAAGATCAGTGTTTTTTATATTCATCTTGAGATATATTAATTTGTCGATCGATCAAAAAGGCTAGAATGTGATATCGCCTTGCGCTCCCTGCTTCAAAGGCCCAATCAATTGATTGGTTTGAGTGTTGGAGAAAGCCTGCCACTGTCATCTCTGGAGACCTCTCCACCTACCTCTTCTGTAACCCAATTCAAATATCCAGATGGTGGCTGTGTCTCATTAGAGTCGTTATTCAGTTTAATGAGTAATAATGAGTTTGCTCCCTAATCCACCAAATACAGCTAAATGTGTGAAATATCCAATACTCAGTACACAGCCACCCCTCGTCCCATTGCAGACACCAAGATTTTATTTTCATGGTGCGTACAGGAGCAATGGTGGTGTATCTGCCTCCCAAGGAGTACAATTCTCTTGAATCATTTCCATTTAAGTTATTTGACAGAAATCGAGATAATTTTTTTCCCACCTCTTGCAAACATGACAGCAAATGAGTTGGATCACTCAAGACAAAAAACTGTTATGATTTGCACTGTGGTACATAGGACTTAGCTGTCCACTTGTAACATGGGGATTGTGCTTTAGCTGGAGGATCAGCTGATGCAGTGCTAATATTTGAAGAAAATGGAAAGATTCGACACACAGTAAAATAGTAATATTAAAATAGTTATAATTGTTTAATAATAAGTAGTACATAGATAAACTATATTCAACAGGGTTCCATGTGTGGTACTTCACCATTAAATTACAATTTTTCTAACAAAAAGGTTGAAAACATGCAAGAGAAATTACAATCATTTGGTGATGGTCACCATTTTGTGATTGAACCACCATCTAATATCAGTTACTACAAGAACAATATTTCCATAGGGTTATAGTACGCAAAAACCAGGTGTTCTTAAAATGGTAACAGTTTGAATTTCTGAGACTAATGTTGCCAGTGTGCTGCTGTGACAAGATTATGAAGTCAGGCCAACAGAGCGCACCTACACTTGGGCTACACTGCAGGGAATAGTGGAATTAATTAGTATAATGATTCAATTTAAAAATACAGTTTCAATAAGGCAACTCACTCAAAGTTACAAATTGTATCTTTAATATTTCCCCCGATGTGATGAAATGAGCATGGGCCTTTTCATAATGCATGCAGGTTTTTCATAATTTGTCTAGGCACATTTTCTTTCAGTTGACTGTTCCTATTTTCAGACAGGAACAATCTAGGTTGCAATTCTCTGCATTCGATTCCCCCTTAAAACCGTTCTAATAATGCTCACTAACGTTACATCATATCAAAGGCAGACATGGTGTTTCCCCATGATTACAACCCAATATAATGCGTTGCCTAAAATTAAAATGGGAGCACTTGGGACACTGGACCTATGGGAGCCTGATTAGTTTCAATAAACCGCTGCCTTCCCATGGGCATAGCCATAACATGGGCTCCCTCACCAGTACAGTAATCCCATTAACATTACATTTCCATCCAGCGGGAATTTATTATATATCAAATTTCAGTTTTTAGTAATTATATAATGAGGATATGCAGGAAGTAAAGCTGTGACATTTTTTTTTAAAAAGCTTAACAACACAAGTGTCTCCCATTATGGTAAATGGAGGATTAATGGTGTAATTAGTCAAATCAAATAAAATTGCATTTGGCACCCTGCTATTTGGAAAAATTACCACAGAATGCTTTGCAAAATATAGCGGTCGAACTGGAATTGAATTGAATTATGTGATTCTGTGAAAGATTACGTGAAAAAAGCAGATTCACATTAGTCCAGCCAAGGCCTGTAATTATAGTTCCAACAGAGCAATAACTCCATGTGGTATACCATACTCCTCAAGTCTCTTCAGACTACTCCATTCATAACTGGTCCACAGATCATGGCTATTATATGCATATGATGTGACAGCTGACGATAGGGGCTCTGCTGGCCCCTCATGCCTCAGTATTAAATCCCACATTCTTCCTCTACATGTGACTAATGCAGCAGATTCCCCAAAACAGGAATTTTTGAGAATCCAATGATGAGCTATAACACATACCCTCAGTATATTACACTGTTCCAAAACATATTCCTGAGAATATATGAACTAAGTTCTTATTTAACTGCCATAGATATTTAAAAAAAAGGTTAACTAATAATGGACCCCCAATCCTCAACATAATACAAATAATATTGTGTCAGTGAGGGATTATAAACAAATGGTTATGGGGTGCACTTTGTGGGATTAAGTTGTCTGGTCCTTGAGCCATAATTGAATAAATTAGATTGCTAATCAACATTAACCCATCACAAAAGGAACGGCGAAAGGAAAAAACAAGTTGGTCTGTAAGCACTGCCGTGTTTACAGGATTGATCCTCTGAAGTGTGTTTTTGTACCCCTCTATTCTACCAACGAGTACATGCAGCTCCTGGTGTGTGTGGCCAGAAAATAAATCGAGCAATAACAATGGAGCTGGATCTTTTGTTAGCACCGGTTTAAGGAAGAGAAGTAGGCAACGTCATTCATCAAGGGTTTCTCTCCGCAAACAATGCAGGTTCGCTGCCTAATCAGAAATGCAACCAGGCCAAAACGCTCTCACCATTGCTAATTGCATGTGAGACTTTCATTCCTCCCAGACTCTCTTAAACAAGCTCGACAGGAATGATCAGAATGGGGGAGAGCCCCTTTGACAAATGAGGGACAACTGGATTGCGAGCCTGAAGGAAGTAATAAACCCAGGAATTCATCTATCATCGGAGATTAACTGAGGAGAGATATAAAATAACAAATTGATCCCGCACTGAGGCAGTGGAGTCGTCTCATTTTGCAGGCACATAAATTACCGTCCAAGGGCCTCCGAATTTGGAAAAGAGAGAATGCTGTTATGCTAATATATCACTCAGTCTACTTTGAGTCCAGCACAGCAGCAAAATGATTATCCCACTCCATTTATCACAGTAGGGAGCAGCGAGAATTTTAATCAAAGCAGTAGCAACCCTCTTCATATACATTTTGGAAATAATGCTCATGCATCCTTGTTCTTTATCTCGATACTACTAGTAGTTCAACTATTACTATGGCGATTAATTACAAAGGGCAGCAGTGTGGAGTAGTGGTTGGAGATTGGGCTTGTGTCCAGGACTTTGCTTAATGTATCCTGAGTGGTTCAGTATTGACGTGCACTTGCACGAGGTACTTAACCTGAATACAGTAGTTTCGTATGATACAGTACTTACAGTGCAAGCTACACCTCTTCTTAGATGAAGGCATATGCTATGTAAATAGCTAATTGAAGCAAAGGTTTCAGGCTCATGCTGGGACAAAGGGGGGGAAACGCATCATGGCAATGTATCTCCTTTAGAATGCTCCCATAGTCCTCTCCCCATGCCTTGTATTTTAGTATTTTATTTTATTTCTTGTATTTTTTTTAACCTCAATTTTATATTTTTGCATATCAGACATTGCTGACACACAAAAAGTCATAGTTTAAAACTGTCTGTTTTAAACTATGTCTGGCACCAGAACTGACTCTGCCTGATAGCAGTACCAGTTCTGGAGGAGACAGACTATTAAACACAAAAAGATGTTTAAAGTGGGATATAATGGTTGCCAAAAGCCAAAAAATACAGGAAATTTGTACTAGCACCTCAACCATTAACTTGACGTATGTACTGACAAGTCTTCCAACCCATAATGGTTTGATACCTGCTACGTTACTGTCACCATGTTGGTCTTCTTCTGTTCAAACAATGTACTCACCACTGGGCAGGCTGCTGAGGAGTCAATCAAACTTTCTCTTTGAATCAACAACCAAATATATTATTTTGAATGTGGAACCTGAGGGAAAAGGAATAGGCAGGGTAACCTTTCAATCAACAGGTTGCTATTGTGAGGGGTTAACCAACGTATTTTGGAGACCACAGACCAAGTCCATTGAATGGATTTTGAATGGTATTGAATGGAGCCTCATTTACAAAAAAATTCGTTTGAGGATTCGTTTGAATAGTCTTGGTTCTTTTCCACTAAAAATTGTTCCATGTACACACAGTCCCACATGTTGCTGGAACGGCATCAGTGATTTTTGTATTTTTAGACCAGACCAGTGATTTTTGTATTTTTTATGTAAAGGCCAACCGACCATTAACTAAACCCTATGTGTCTGTGCAGTGTTCAATAAGGCAAAAAAGGTGTGCGGCATCCCATAATAAGTGCACGAGGTCATAAATGTGTCTGTGAGAGCTTGACAGCATTAGCATTACAAACACAGGAATTGTACCCAATGTGCACTTGGACAGAATTTGGTACCTTTTGGTGGCCGGAAGCGAATAATTTGAAAATTGAAAACATAATAATCTTTACGAGAATAATAGGCCTGTTGCCATTCAGCTCGGAGCGTAATAGTAATTATTTTAATAGGTGTTTCCCATCTAATTACTCAGCATCTGCATGCAGGCAAAATGGTTCTCGCACGCGTCTCCTTCCACACCATCGCGGGCCCGTGAAGTGCAGGGGACTTGACATACTCGCCCATGTCACCACTGCTTCCACAGCCAGGCTGTCAGCACTTTCACACAACTTTTTTCTACCCCTTCATTAGTTTTCCTGACATGCACGGTGGATTACAGCTGAGTTGGCAGAGAGCGGCAGTACAGAGTGCATTGCAGTGGTACTTAACACCCTCCAACGGTATGATAAAGAGCCTTTATGGGTTTTCTGGCAAATCACGGCGAGGCTACACGAGTAGCGCAGGCATTGAGAAGGACGTGGGACGGATGAGGAGGACTACCAATGAGAGAGGAGGAAGATGGCCACGGGGGCCATTTTGTGTGGCCAGCCTCTCCGGACGGCTAATGAAACGGACAAGGTTTTAATTAGTTGTCTGCCTGGTGGAGGGAGGGCACGAAGCTAAGTCATTAAGTCAGGGTGCTTTTCAGATCTTCACTGAGTAGAGCGCACTCCCGGTCTAATCTTTTAGAGTATATTAACCCTCTTACAGATGTCACCCCTTCCCACGTCTTGTGATCAACCGGCCGACCCCTTCATTATCACTTCACTAAAAAATAATAATGCATTCTTTCATCCAAAAATATACATTTTAATATGCTGTCCATTACTGTGAGTGTTATTTTTCATACATGTTGAACAGAAAGTGACGGGTTTCACATAGATATATCTCTGCAGATGTTTGCTGCCACATGTTTATGACCCCTCTTTAAAGCCCCCCCGTTGAAATTCCCCCACTCCACAACGCACGGATGCTTCCAAGTGGTTGTCCTGAAATTATTATTATTTTTTGGTCAAAACCGAATCTCGTTACTCCATCTCGTTTTGTTCCACCTGTCGGCCTCCAGTCTGCAGAATGCACCGTTAAATTGGTCACACCCCTACTGCCTGCTAGCGCGAGGGTAACTCACCTTTAAAATGTAGATAATGTTAAATTACACAGAATAAGATACTGACTTTACTTTTTTTTGGATTATTGTGTGTAACAGCATGCAACATATTGCAATATAATTTATAACGTTACCATTTATAGCCTTAGACACTGCAGGTTAAATATATATATATATATATATATATATTTGTTTTTAGAAAATGATTTCCTGATAGTTATTTCAACCATGGTGACATTATGGGTGCACATGTGAATACATGTGTGAAAACATGTGAATGCTCACCGTAAAAATAAAAATAAAGCTGATGAAGTTCTGCTGCCTTAGACCTGCAGTGGGTATAATAAGTGTTCGCCCCCTTTGGCATCCAGCTTGAGAGTCTCCCAAATGCCTCTGGGCAAACTAGGGGAGATTTAATGTGCGTTATATTCAACAATGGTTTTATTTTGCCATCCTCGTATAAAGCACAGATTTGTGAAGTGCCTGAGCTATTGTTGTCCCATGGACAGTTTCTCCCATCTCTGCCACGGAAGACTGTAACTCCAGAGGCCTCTTGGTGGCCTCCCTAACAAGTGCCCTTCACACACGGATGCTCAGTTTTGGAGGATGGCCTGTTCTAGGCAAATTCACAATTGTGCCATATTCTCTCCATTTCTTTATGATGTATTTACTGGTGCTCTGGGAGATATTCAAAGTCTTTGAAATTGTCTTATATCCTTCCCCTGATTGGTGCTTTTGTCTTCATGACGATGCAAGTTTGGAAATGCAGTAACCAAACATGGGATCTCTCACAGACAGGTGTATTTCATTTGAAATAATTGGAAACACCTTAATTGTACAGATGTGGATTAAATAATTAAATAATTATGTGACCTCTGAAGACAATTGATTCTGGTTGATTTAAGCGAAGGGGTGAATACTTATGGAATTGATTATTATCTGTTTTTTAAATAATCTGTAAATAATTAATAAGAAGCTTTAAAGTATTTTTAAAACTTTGAATCTAGTATTTTATTTTGATCAGTAGCAAGACATCCTAGTTAAATCCATTTTGATTTAATGTTAACAAAATAAAATAAAAAGTCCAAGGGGATGAAAATGTTATATCCTGCTCAGTACACAGATACACAGGAGTTCTCTTGACTGACAGATTACGCCACTTTCTTGAGCAAAACAAAAACACTGTTTGTTTTGTTTAGCTCCTGTTCGCAGGGCAACCTGACTCGAACTATCCCTAACAAACTATCCCTACTGTGCATTCGTGTTAGCCATGGCAAGATAGTGAATTGTTTCTCCAAAAGAAAGAAGAAAAGTCATAGCAAAGCTTGGTTTTGTCTCAGTCGGCTTACACTCATTTAAATAATTCACATGGTGAATGTGCAGCACCTACACAGTATGATCTTTGAGAATATTTATAGCGAGAAATTTGTGTTCAACAGACTTTTGTCTAATGCACTAGAGACAGTGTAAAGGTGGAAGTCTTACAGGCCACTAATCTCCAGCCTAAGGAATATATACAGTAGAGAAGGGATAGAAGGAAGGAAATGGCTTCAGTAACCCTAACCGACATATGTATTTATTTGTGTCATGTTATTTACCTTAAAAGCTAGCTTGATGTGCAATGCTTGGATCTATGTACCGAGGTGTCTTTTCTAGTGACATATCCTATTTAATAAACATAATTAATGTAATATGGGACAAGTATTGTACAGTTTTGGAGACTTAGTGACCCCAAGATGCAACCAACTTCTGCAATTCTCCAACTGTGATCCTTGGAGAAATGTTTGCCTCTCGAACGATTCTTCTCACTGTGCGTGGAGGCAAAATACACTTGCGTCCTCTTCCAGGCAGGTTCAGGCAGCTCCAGTTGTTTTAAACTTCTTCATTATTGCCCTAATCATGGAGATGGGTATTTTCAGGCGTGCAGCTATTTTTTTATTGCCACTGCCTGATTTATGAAGGTCAGCAACCTTTTGTCTCATTGCATTGGTGTATTCTCTGATCTTCCCCATGTTGATGGATTAAAACATAGAGTTTGGTCTGTGTACATTTTACATTTACATTTTAAGCATTTAGCAGATGCTCTTATCCAGAGCGACTTACAAGATGTGCATTAATACATGGTAGGAACAATCATAGTTCGCGCATGAGATCAGTGCAGTAATACAGCAATAGACATCATTGCAGGCATCTGCGTACCATACCTGTAACACCGGGAAGGAAAAGGTTAGTGTAATTTTTTTTTTTTTTTTGGAGTATAGTGTTGAACAAGTAAACAGTGGTGAAGACCATTTAGCTAGATGGACAGAGTTCAGTGGTAGTGGAGTCTGAAGAGGTGGGTTTTGAGTTTCTTGCGGAAGATCGCAAGTGATTCCACGGTCCTGACCGATTGCGGGAGGTCGTTCCACCAGCAAGGGATCAGGACAGAGAAGAGGCGAGACCGCGAGGAGTGGCTGCCAGGTGCCCGGAGGGAAGGGACAGTCAGTTTACCAGAGGCGGAGCGGAGGGGTCTGGGAGGGGTGTAGGGAGTGATGAGTGACTGGAGGTAAGGGGGAGCAGTACCTCTGGCCGCTTTAAAAGCAAGCACCAGTGATTTGAATCTGATGCATGCTGCGATGGGGAGCCAGTGCAAAGAGGAGAGTAGAGGGGTGACGTGGGTGAACTTCGGCTGGTTGAACACCAGACGAGCGGCAGCGTTCTTGACTAGTTGCAGTGGTTTGATAGCACAGGCCGGAAGGCCTGCCAGCAAGGAATTGCAGTAGTCCAGACGTGAGATCACCAGGGCCTGGACTAGGAGTTGTGTGGCCTCTTGGGTGAGGAACGGTCGGATCCTCCGCATGTTGTGGAGGGAGAATCGGCAGGTCTGAGTGATCGCTGCAATATGGCTCGAGAAGCACAGCTGGTTGTCCAGGGTTACCCCAAGACTCCTGGCAGACTGGGACGGAGACACTATGGAGCCTTCCACGGTGATTGATGCATCAATCATCGGGGAGCCCTTCGCTGGGAGGAAGAGCAGCTCTGTCTTCCCCAGGTTCAGCTTCAGGTGGTGGGTGGACATCCATGCAGAGATGTCAGCCAGGCATGCAGAGATCCGTGCCGGGAC
This sequence comes from Aldrovandia affinis, assembly GCA_029706075.1. Lineage (NCBI taxonomy): Eukaryota > Metazoa > Chordata > Actinopteri > Notacanthiformes > Halosauridae > Aldrovandia > Aldrovandia affinis. The sequence continues at coordinate 6,587,654 of JAINUG010000012.1, read as the reverse complement.
CTGGGTATCAGATGGAGAGAAGGAGAGAAAGAGTTGTGTATCATCAGCATAACAGTGATAGGAAAAACCATGAGCAGAAATAACAGAGCCAAGTGACTTGGTGTACAGAGAAAATAGGACGGGGCCTAGCACCGAGCCCTGCGGGACTAAAGTATAGAGAGGGAGAGGTTGAGAGGAGAGTGATCCTCTCCAGGCCACCTGGTAGGACCGGTCAGCCAGGTAGGACTTGAACCATGTCAACGCAGATCCAGAGATTCCCATCTCAACGAGAGATGAGAGCAGGATCCGGTAGTCCACGGTGTCGAATGCTGCCGACAGGTCGAGGAGGAGGAGGACAGAGCTAAGGGATTGGGACTTAGACTCCTGCGTCTTTGTCCGCCGAGTCTTCGTTCGGTGAGGCTAGGAAGGTGAGGCTGCCGCGAAAAGCTGCCGCTATCCACAACTTGCTTATATGCGCTTAAGTCCTCCCTGACAACAATAGAGACTAATTACCCACTCACAGATTCCTCACACTAATCAACTACAGATACGGGTGCTACGCCTGTTAAAACAAAACCGATTGAAACGCTAAGTATCAATCAACTTTGAACTAAATCTTCTAAGCTGCGACTGAAGCTAGTAATTGAGATTAATAAACTGTGGAACAAAAACAAAAGCAACAAGCTACTAATTAAACTAACAAAGTAACGAGAGCTGCTACTGCAACATGTGAAAACAGGCAGCGAACGCAGAAAACTACACACAAAGCCTAACGCCGGGTAACCAACACTTACTAGAACGCAACGAGATGACTCTTACCATGATCGAATGCACACTGTATCCTAAAGACTCAGGTTAACTGAAACATAATAAAATATAAATGGTATTATACTTCATTTAGATTTTGTTCATAAGAATTTATAAGGGTGCCAATAATTGTGACATGTTTTTTTGAGGAATTTTTTTCTTTTAATAATTTTACTTCAATTAAAGGTTAGATTTCTCTCATATTTTGAGTGTAAGATCAAGTTGATGAACAACAAACATTTTTTCCATAGGCTTCTTTGCTCATCCTCACCAAGGGTGCCAATAATTCTGGAGGGCACTGTATGTATAAGGTTTTGTCTGTGTTTTCATGCTTGACCAAAAAAGAATCTTGATAAAATGTCTGTTATTTCATTACAAATCACTGACAGCAGCCATCAGTGGTCAAGATAGCCAAGTGAATTTAGGGAATCAAGTACAAAAATACGTGGACAGGAATTTTAGTCAAGTGAGATCATGAATCATGTCCCAATTGAGAATAACATTTAAATAATATTTGATATTTCACCCTTGAAGCAATGCTTTTGTGTGTGGTTGAGTGATAAAGATAACCGTGTCAATGAAGCCATTACACATTTCAGGAAGGCTTTACAAGTACATTGTGTGAAGCGTAACTAAATGTCTGATAGACTACTTGTCGTAAGAAATACCAAATGTATGAGCCACAGATAGAAGCCTGGATTCAGTCAAAAATGCCTTTATTTTTGACTGGAATAAATGAGTTTTCACTTTTTCTAATGGTTTTTTGTGAAGAAAGAGCTAAACACTTGCATTTAATTTTCAAAGTAAAGGACCAATGTTGATTGAATCCAGACTAAATACTTTATCAGAAGATTATAGGGGTCATTACAAGTAAGTATATTAAAATAGGTATAATTATTTCATTGCAATTAGTCCCATTGAATCTCTGAATAGAATTTAGTGTTGGCAGGCATGTTTTAAAACATGGTATTGAATGTTTTATCGATTTTTTTGATCAATTTATCAAAATTTTCTATTGAATATCTGCTTTGATAGGTACACGTGCAATATTTGAGCCTCAATTGTGTCCTAAGCCATTTTGAGTGAACTCAACTGCAGTTTAAAATAGCCTTAGGAATTAGCTAATGAATTTTGTGTTTTACAGTCTCAGATTTGTGCTTCTTTTAAACCAACAGTACTTATCCTGTCATTATTTTGTGTGGCTATGGTTGAGAATCAATACGCTGTTTAATTAGTCCCAACACATTTGTCCCCACAATTTATTGTATAATTTGATTAGGTTTTTTTACATTACTATAATGAAGCCCAACGGCACACAGTGGTGTATACTTTACCTCTTCTCTAATGAACTGCTATCAGTCCTTTCTGTTTCTTTTTGGTATTACAAAATTGTTTTGGGGTGTAAGAGGGTTGACAGCTATACATTCGCATATGCTTTCTGCAGTGCAGCATATTATATTTATATTGTGATGTGTGTGTGTGTGTGTGTGTGTGTGTGTATATATATAATATATAAATTATTTAGTATTTCTTGAAACCTTTTGCAATTTATCTCATGCATATCATTTGAAAGACCGTGTTCTCCTCATATTGAAAGGTGAAAAGCCTAGTTATGGGAGAATGAGGCTTCATGAAACTAAAAATAGCCTGAGCTGAGGTATGCTATCAGTGACTCAGTGGTCACAACCAATCATTGTGTAGAGAGCAAATTGTTATGATTGGTTCAAACGAGTCAGTGATTGACAGCTCATAGTAGCTCCACCCATTATTGGGTTTGTGTCATCTCATCCTCTGACATCACTACAAAAACACACAGGACCAAGTTAGGTGAACAAATGTAGGAAACATGGGGTAGCATTTCTTTGGAACAATGCTTGTGTAGTTTGAGACATATGGCAAAAATAGCTTGGTCAAACTTAGCTCCATTTTGATATCAATGATTTTGTTAGCAGATCAATTTTAGAAAGTGCCAATGTACAGAGATTTAATGCTTTTAATATGTTAGCCATTAACTGTTGAGATATCCATCCATCCATTGTCTAAGCCGCTTATTCCTGGTCAGGGTCGCGGGGGGGGGCTGGAGCCTATCCCAGCATGCGTTCCGGGCGAGAGGCAGGAATACACCCTGGACAGGTCGCCAATCCATCGCAGGGCACACACACCATTCACTCACACACTCATACCTACGGGCAATTTAGACTCTCCAATTAGCCTAACGTGCATGTCTTTGGATTGTGGGAAGAAACCGGAGTACCCGGAGGAAACCCACGCGGACACGGGGAGAACATGCAAACTCCGCACAGAAAGGCCCCCGGCCTGGATTCGAACCCGAGACCTTCTTGCTGTGAGGCGACAGTGCTATCCACTGCACCACCGTGCCGCCCTGTTGAGATATTTATATATTAATTTGTATTAAATACAAAAATACACAGATTAGTTCAACATACATTGCATCCACTTTTTCCACATTTTGTTCTGTTACAGCCTTATTCCAAAATTGATTAAATTCATTTTTTTTCTCAGAATTCTACACACAATACCTCATAATGACAAAGTGAAAAACGTTTTAAATGTATTAAAAATAAAAAAATAAAAAATCACATGTACATAAGTATTCACGCCGTTTGCTATGACACTCAAAATTGAGCTCAGGTGCATCCTGTTTCCACTGATCATCCTTGAGATGTTTCTAGAACTTCATTGGAGTCCACTTGTGGTAAATTCAATTGATTGGACATGATTCAATTGATTGAAGGCACACACCTGTCTATATAAGGTCCCACAGTTGACAGTGCATGTCAGAGTAAAAACCAAGCCATGAAGTCCTAGGAACTCTCCATAGACCTCCGAGATAGAATTTTGTTGAGGCATAGACCTGGGGAAGGGTATAAAAACATTGCTAAAGCATTGAAAGCACCCAGGAGAACAGTGGGCTCCATCATTGGAGCCGTCTGGCCAAACACAGTAACCGGGCAAGAAGGGCCATGGTCAGGGAGGTGACCAAGAACCCAATGGCCACTCTAAGAGAGCTTCAGAGTTCCTCTGCAGCGATGGGAGAACCTGGTAGAAGGACAAACATCTCTGCAGCACTCCATCAATCAGACCTTTATGGTAGTGGCTAGACGGAAGCTACTCCTAAGTGAAAGGCATATGACAGCCCACCTGGAGTTTGCCAAATGGCACTTAAAGGACTCTAAGAGCATCAGGAAAAAGATTCTCCGGTCTGATGAGACACAAATTGAACTTTTTGGCCTGAATGCCAAGTTACATACATGTAACATCTACCTGTATGTTTAAATAGTGTGGTCATCCACAGAATAAAATATATAAAAGTTATATATATATATATAACCATCTCCGATGGTTCAAATTGTACTTGATTGAACTCTATTCAGACAATTCAATTCAATGTTTTAGAATGGCAAGGCTATATACTTTTTTTCCCTTTGCTATGTAATTTCATGACCCTGATTTGCTTTGATTTTACTCCTGCTGTGATTTGTAATGTCTTGTTAATGTAAGTATAATCTTAAATGTAATTGTAAATATTTTACCACCCATCACCCTTACAATTAGCTTACAATACTGTTTAGTTTACATAAAAATCACAATTTCTTTTTGTGTTATTTTCATATTTTCATCTTCATGTTTTGTCACTAACCTGTTTGCAATGCTATTCTTCCACAAGCACTCGCGCCAGGCGACACAAGCACTGTGCAGCAAAATAGTCATCAAGGCCGCTGTATTAAATACATTTTTTATTATCGATTGGGTGATATTAATAGAGGCAGCAGTCTTCAGAGGCAATCCTCCGCCTCGATGATCGACGGGTGGGTCAGCGTTTGGGGCCGGCACGATTTCGATCAACGCATGCGACGATAAGCGGGAATGAGGCATGAATGGAGACACATTTCATTTGAGCACCTATCAGAAGGGAGATAACTGCCGCGGTGCTGAGCTCGCCGGCGTCTGCTCTGACAGCAGTGGAACTTCATCAGTGCTGTCACGCTGGCAGGCCAGTCACATGGGGTCACGTCTCCTGTGCCTCCCACGCTGAGTGGCTGCTAGCTAGCTAACTTGTCAAGAACCCACATGATGAATTAGTCACCTACTCATGAATAAAAACAGCTTCCACTGTCTGCCACGTCCCCAGAGAGTAAGATGCAGAACGGCAAGCAGTGCACAATGTACATTGTAATTTAGCAGGAAGTCCTTGGTAAAAAAAAAAAAAAAAAAAGGAACATTTAAATGCTCTGATAATAATGTGTGCTTTCAATGTATTTAAATGCCCCATGTTGAGCCTGTATTTCTCTGTATGCATGGAGCGACAATATAATCCTACCTTTCTCTTTATGCCATGTATATTTTGCATAAATGCACGTGCCCAGATTCAGGGTGTTGACTAACTGTTTTTGACACCTAATCTGATTAATCGGTCCTTTGTAACTGACATGAGTGACTTTCTTGCACACTCCCTGAATAACCCCATTCGCCATGAAGGTGGTGGGGGCACAGGCATTGAGGTGTTGTCAAGGGTGATGTGAAGTTAACAAAAAGAAAAGACATAAAAATACCCTGCTCATGAAGAGAACAAAGCCTCTGTGCCAACAGCATGTAGGAGGATGGACTCTGGAGGCTGAGCCATCCGTCGTGTACCGAACCAGCGTTTTCTCATGCCGTACAGGCAACAAATTCACAGTATTTATTGTCAAAGAAATGATAATATCACTTTTGTAGCAGGCACACTGACCCTAACGGGCCTGACATAGAACTTCACTGTGGTGATAAATACTGATTAGCAGGCTTAGTCAACAGCTGAAAGCTGATGCTAAATTCACAGGCCAGAAGGGTATGCCCCCCCCACTTGATGTCATCCAAGCTGTAAATCTGTGGCACGTGCTTTGCACTTGGTGGCAGATGCTGTTTTTCTGGGGTTCTTTTCCGTTCCTTGTTAAAGTTTGGACAATCACAGGCCTTTTTACTGGTGTGTGTGGCCTTGATGGCTGCAGCGGCATTTGATGTCACACAATGTACCGACTGGTACTCATTAATATTAATCTCATAGCTCATTTACTATGGACTTGAATGGCTGTTTAACCCTTCAGTATGGCATTTATTTGTGACAATGCAAACCGCCATGTTACAATTATGCTTTGTTTTGATTGTGTAACTCATTTTTTCTATCTATACTGGTGTTCATCTAACCCCGTGGTTTTCAACCTTGGCCCTGAGGACCCACTGTGTATGCTGGTTTCTGTTACTGCCATCGCTTGATGTAAGGCTGTTGAAAACACGTGTGAAAGTTCTACCATCATTTTTGCTTATTTTTGCAGGTTTGGCTTGTTGTTATTTGCATTCATTGTCCACAAATGGTTGTTTCAGTGACCAGATGTTCACACTTTCAACAATTACTTATTTCACCTGCCAGCCTACAATGAATCAATTAGCCTAAAAGAATCATGTGTCATATAGCACATAACAGAAAATTTGAACAATTAGTTTATCTGACTGATTTAAAGTCCTGGAATGTGAATATGGAATATTTATTGTTCATGGCATGCATAGCTATTTCTAACATAATTTGGCCTTGAGAGAATAAATCATGCTTTAATTTAAATTAAAAGTGTCTAATTAAGAAAGAATTAACAGCTAGTCACAATACAGAGGTTGCAATTATGACTGGAACGAAAACCAGCGTACACAGTCGGTCCCCAGGACCGATGCTGAGAGCCACTGATCTAACCCTATCGTATACACTATGTTTTAAGTCGCTCTGGACAAGAGCGCGTGCTAAATAAATACATATAAATGTCTTGCGATTTAGCTCGCTGAGCTAAAGACTCAAGTTCCTAACTCCGGGAAGTAATCACACTCTTATCCACGTCACTTTCTGTAGCGGGCGCTCACGTACCAGAGCTCATCCGCTACACTAGCTCACAAGGAAGCTGTTGTTACAGCAGCACAGAGTCATGCATTGTCATGCTGGGAAGTTGTCATTGTCAAGATGAGCAGAGAATGCAGAGAGGTCCCAGGTCTGATGTAGTCAAGTTGTCATCAGTCAAGTAGCTGCGGTGACTGGGGCTCTAACCCAGACTATTACACTTGGACCTCCCTACTGGGTTGCTGTACACAACAAAACTTGGTGTACACTTTGACACATCTGTCCCGTAGTTTCTCACGTCTGTCAGCGTTCCAAACAAGGCCTCAGTTTTGCTGGCGTTGCTGACACGGTCTCTGGAAAAATATTGTTCAGAAAAAATGATGAATGAAATAAATGAGTGGAGCACATTGTCTTCCAATGGGTTAAATCACTGCATCGCCCTGGGATTGAACACTTTTCTAAGCGATAAAGGGCCAAAGTAAGCTACAGCCATAGTTCATCAAGTGTACCATGGTCAGTCATGAATAATCGATGAATCAAAGTATATATATTGTATTACTTTGAAAATAATCGTTGTTTCTTGCTGAGTATATTATGTGACTGCATTGATTTGTAGAACGAGACATTTTGTAAAATATGAAACATTTTTAAACGCGTTATCATTTAAGTAATCGCTTACAGCTTAGATCACATACTTCAAAAGATTGCATATTTTGTTGGGGGAGAGTACAGAGATGGAAAGACTAAAACATTTTTTGGCTCTGCTCTTGCTCATGGCAGCTATAAAACACAAGGGCCCAAACAACCAATCAATAAGCAAATCAATTCAATTAGCCAACCGAGGATGTTTAATGGCCTGGATCAGCTCGAACATGTTGATGCAAAATTGTTCACAATATATTATTTGTGTGTACAACACAGTTCTTGAGGTTTTAGTTGAGCTTGGTTGGATCAGTAGTGTAATGATGTCACAGCATATTACAAAATCAAATGGACAGCTTTTTCTGTAAGGCCAACGGGCAATGCAATGACCTTAATCGATTGTTCTGTCTTGCTTTCGCTCGAAATGGCATTTTGAAAGCACGTCCCTGCCTATTCATTCTTGAAATTATGCTTTGTTTGTTTTGGGTTTTGTTTTTTTCTCAATTAAGTTAACAAGATCATTTGATCCTTTAAAATATCAGAAATTCTCTGTGCTATTACTGCAAATATTTCTTATAAATACATAAACACCAAATCCAAATCTAGTGCCAAAGCTAAATTTGTATGTACATGCGGAATGCAGTGCTATGCATCTGCTTATTGTAACTTTAATATATTCAAAGCTGTTTTTGTCCGGCTGAACTGGAAAATCTGCTGCCGAAAAGATCCATCAATCATGCGAATGATTGAATCCTTGAGGCTGAAAGCGCGGGGAAGGGAGGCACAATGCCTGTTGCACAGCTAACAATGACAGACAGTGCTGTCAGAGGGGACAGAATAACCGCATTGGTTTCAGGAGCGTTTTCAAATCACTCCAATTGTGTGCGTCGGAGATATGAGGCGGAGTATAGATATGATAAACGGCCCCGCGCAGAATTTCCCGTTGAATGCGGCCAGCGTCGTTGCGGTTGATTACGGCCCTAATGCGCGTGTCACCGATGCCATTGCGACTTTAAGGACAAATCTACCATAAATTACGAAGGTCAAACACCGATGCTGCCCGATTTCCTTCTTCAGTGGCATCCTGGGAGTTGGTGTGTGGAGGGGGCCGGGGGGAATTTGTGTGTATTTTTTTCTAGTCTTAGTTTTCCATTTATTTCTGTGCTTACCGAACACTGATGTTTAAATTTTGGAAATAGGGCTATTCGCTTCACCATTTTATCCAAATGTTGTTATTATAACTGTCTTCATGAGCACCAAGGCTTCTAATCAATTTAGCAATCTCTGTGTGCAGTGGCGGTCTTGGTGACTGCTAGATGCCTCCAGAACTTGTGCATCACTTCCTTAACTCTAGGGGGTCATGTGTGTCAATCTATAATTAATTAAAAACTTTATCGGGCATTGCTTATTTTACCAATTAAAAGAAAACTCAGCTGCACTCCATAATCTGTCAAAATACTCTTTAATAAGTGATGATGTGCAATATGAAATATTTTATTGGAGGAATTGAACCAGAACATTTTAAAATCAAATATTCTTTCACAAAGGGAAATTTAATGTTAAATAATTTTTGAAAATATTTAAAGTTTACACGGATGAAAAGAGCCTTGTTCTTAATTAAAAAATATTAAGGTTTGTGGCTCATTCTCTCTCTGTATGGAATATGTACGCATATATTTACTGAATATGTACATTTTTACTTTTACATTTTAAGCATTTAGCAGACGCTCTTATCCAGAGCGACTTGCAAGATGTGCATTAATACATGGTTGGAACAATCATAGTTCGCGCAAGAGATCAGTGCAGTAATACAGCGATAGACATTCTTACAGGCAGCTGTGTACCATACCTGTAACACTGGGAAGGAAAATGTTAGTAATTATTATTATTATTATTTATTATTATTCTTTTTTAAATGAGGAGTAAGCAGGGATGCATATACAAGAAGCGTTGAGCAAGTAGGCAGTGGTGATGGCAATTGGCTAGATTGGCTGAAAAGGTTTTGAGTCTCTTGCGGAAGACCGCAACAGATATTGAACAGATATGATGTAAGATATAAATCACGACATGCTGTGCATATACAAAAATGTGTGGCACGACGGGTGGTGATTGGCCTGGGGCTGAAAGCCCAAGGCCCTTAACCATCCCTGAAGTTCCATATTTCCTTGTATATACACTGGCATGGAGTGGTTTATATCTCTTATACCACAGCTACAATTAAAATGCATGACCTTCGGATCCTACCTGCCACTTGCGTTTACATTTCAAGCAAAGACATTGGGTCTCATTCACGAACAGACCTGTTTTGGAATATGAATCTATCTTGCTGGGGTGTACGGTGTGATGAGTGTCTGGAGGTAGGAGGGAGCAGTGCCTCTAGTGGTATGCCTGGACCAGTGATTTAAATTTGATACGTAGAGCCAGCCAAATATGATCTAGATCAATTAGTCAGTTGTCCAACAAGGATAGCAAAATCCTTCAAGATACAATTAGATTGATATTGTCATAATTGAACACTATTTGCAAGAAATCTTTCTAAACACAGATTCAACCTCAATATTCCAGGAAAGCAAAATAATTATTGGTACTGTGTACCTAAGAAATATCATATTCATTTAAAACAATAATTAAACTTAAATATGAGTGAAATACAGTTACAACTATGCACTTTAAAATTGACAGCTTATGACAGTGAATGAAACAAAAGAATTAATACTGAAAACAGCAATAAAATCAGGATTAGATGCTGACCAAATCATGTTCAAAGGGTTAAGAAATAAGGTTACTTCAGAACTTAGGAAAGCAAAGGCCAACTTCTTTAATAACATTATAAACGAGGCATAGGGCACTTATAAACTGATTAAGAAAAGTATAGATAATCTAAATGGAAAGGGACATGCAACATTTTCCAGAGAGATGCAGGTAATGCTAAAGGATGGCTTTTCAATTGCCTCAACTTTGATTAATTTATTTCTGGATTCTGTTCAAGAGTTAAGTCAAAACTTCACAGTGAGATAATTTGATATTACACCATGTAATAACTCTCCAAGTTTGTAATTTGTCACCAATTACAGAGGACATATACAGGGTGTATAATATATTGAGAATTCTATAGCTAAGGATGTGTTTGGCTTTGATACCACATTTTTAAAGAAACACGAAGGCATCACGTATAACTCTTCTAATTAATTTATGCATAAACCATGCCAGGGAAATGCACCCCACCCCATAACAGAGCCTCCAGAACCCTTCATTTACTCTCTTAATTATCTCCTCCTTAATTCTCTCCCTCTGTCTCTCTCTCTCTCTCTCACACACACACACATATATATATAATTTTTTTAAAAATATACACTGTATACATATTTGATTTTAGTGGAACTCACAAGTTTTTCTAAGTCAGTGTACAAACAATGTGGGGAAGTTGGTGAGGTTAATAAAGAACAGATGTTCGGTTATCGGAGGGAAGGTGAAAGTGGAACTTAAAGTTTTTTTTACAGTGAAGCCTTAACAGAGAAGCTGGATTTTGGGCTCCATCTGAGTCTAGCTGTATGAGGCTTCAGCACATTTTTATAGCCATGCACTTTCTATTGAGAGCTGCACCTATCTATCAAAGGGTGGTCCATTGTTATACCTTCTGTATGGCAATAAAGTGGTCGCAAAAATGGAAACTGCCAGGAATCCACTCGCCCACAACTGAGGTGTTGCTTACGCTGAATATATCATTTATTCAAGCTCACGGACTGATGCAAATTTGATTCTCCAATGAAGCGTAATTTTTATTCCGCCTTTCATGGTGGGTGGCTTGCACGCGGAGTGGAAATCGGTTAAAGTCAGAGTGCACATTATTTGCGGGATCAATTTTCCCAGACAAAACCCCCCAGTCCATTTGCTTTCACACATTGCTAAACACTTTTCAAATTAAAAATAAAATAAAAAAGAATTCACTTTGTGATTGGGCTATGTACGGCTATGATAGATAGCATAGATACCATTTGATTGATGGGCATTTTATGGACCCTGGTTAGCCCTGTGTAGGTCCAAATCACACACTTGGTTTGCCCTGAATAAGTGGTTCAGCTCTATGTGTAGATCAGGATTAATCGAGGGCCCTTTAAATGTTCAGCAAGATTAAACGACTCCAGTTTATTTTCAATCTGCTTTGTTTATTACAAGAAGCATGTTGTGCATGCGTGAGCTTAGAACTCGAGCAAATCGAGTACTTAGTCATTATTTTCTAATGTGATGCTTACTTAACAGATGGAGACACATTTACAAATGTTATAGGAAGCAAATGGATGCAATGCCCTCCGCAAATGGTGCAGACCAGACTTAACCACTGCAAATGAAAGCTCAAGACCCTCATAATGCTTAGCATTACCATAGATGATTTTAACATGCGGGAGAAGCAAATGGCGAGACAGCAGACCTATCCGTACACATTATCGGCGTCATTACACATACATTATACATTTATGACACACTGGTTACCAGTCACTGTCCATATTGAATAACTTATTCAAATCCACATCTCACATGCAACGAATTTGCATTTCAAATTCACCATCACCGGAACACTCATCCTTTTGGCACAACTATTCAATTCTAGCAAACTATGAACACTGATGTTCTTTTGATATACGTATATAATATATATATATTATGACCTACAACCTGTACTGGGGATTATGTGATCAGTACACAGTGAAAAAGAAAACACACAAAAGAATATATAGGTCTCCTGCTAGGCTATGTACTTGTAAGTGCTATAGAAGTCACTTGCGTATTTTTTCCCCACATGAAGCATGCTGTCATTCATGAATATGCATACATGGCTACCTCTGCATAACACTTCCTGCTTTATTTGACATCATTCCCTTGCATTTTAATGTCCCCTGAAAACACACTATTCTATTCACACTGTTCTATTCAACACATATTTAACAATCTACTTGAAATTAAAATAGATTAGGCTTAAAATAGATGAGTGATAAACTTTTAGCAAGGTGTTTTACGGACTTTACAGAACCTACATAAATCCTTTTGGGTACCCCGTTTGAACAGTTTATAAAATATGTTGTTCGGCTCTGGTTCAATCAACATTCGTCCTTGACTTTGACTTTGACAACTCACAGTTTGGCAAGTTCAGCGAATCGCGAAAATGAACCTGCGAAACTTGTGTTCGTAAGGAAAAAAGCAAACAAATAAGTTCAAAGTTAAGGACAAGTACTGATTGAATAGGCCTTTCTTCCTTACTTCACTGCCGTTTAATAGTGACCACAGTATGACCATTGTTCATTGGAACATGAATTGTACAGGCAGATGAGTAGTCAAATCGTAAAAAAAGAAAATGCCCCATGTCCGCGAAGACACTCGTGACATTCAACTCAAACGATCGTCCCCCCATCAAGCTGGCGTGCTTCGTGTTTTCTTTTTGCGAGTCTCTCTTACTGTACCTGCACTCTGAAAACCGGCCTCGGGTTTCTTTGTGGATTATCTACTCCTCTGAAATACAAGCTGCCTCTTTGCGGATGCCGCCCTGCCAGTGTTGGTATGGAATCGATAGGGCTATTACACAGGGAAATTGTACAACGTTATTAAGTTCTCTGCTCTTTGCGGTCATTCTTCTGGGTGTGCATTATGCATGGTCCCGTTCCTCACTTCTGAGAAAGCATGTGCTACATGCCACCTCCCCTCCCTGCTCATGGTCCCCCCCCCTGGGGCCTTGTGCTCAGGGGATCAGCTTGTAGGGATGGCGGGGGCTCGTCACCCGCCAAAGCCGGCCGATCCGAGAAGAATTATTGGCCCTCAGGTGCCAATGTGCAGTGCAGCTGTTTAAAGCACGTCTCTTTGGATACACAATCGTTGTGAAGCTCAGGAAAGTTGCCAAGCGCCTTCAAAGCTAGGCTTGCAATGTATTCCGACGCGTACGTGTAGGCATTAACTGAATTAGGACCTGAATTATTGGAATTAATTATGAATAATAGAGGACGTGGCGCTCTTGCAATGCAGATGTGAGACAGACACAAAAGAGGCCACACCCCACAACAACTCTGCCCTTTGCAAAATTGCAGAGAGACCTGCAGCTCGTAAAGATTCCGATCTGATGTTCCACAAGAGGGAAAAGACAGCAGCGGAGGGCATATGATCTATGGAGCCCTTGCCTCATTTCTAGGAAATAGGCAGGATGTGGAAAAATGCATTAGCCAGTCCTAAGACCGATATGAGGTTTTCAGTGATCGATTTGCTCACACATTTCCCATGTGTTTTCCATTCTTTAGGGGCCGTTGCTTTCATCAATGTTTCGGTAGATCCTGGTGTTTTCAACAAGAAACTTGATTGAATGCAGGTTAATATGATTTCCTTTGGAATTGAATGAGGACTTTTGGCTGCAGATAATTAACTTTTGAGAAAGATTTGCGTTTCTTTTTGAGCTACTTAATTCAAGTAAAACCTTTTCTCCTTTGGGAAGTGCAGGAATACTTTCCAATGTGTTTGCTGGAGGTTTATTTATTATTTTATTGTGTTTGTGGTTTCTCTTCATTTCATTTTCATACAATACCGGGATGAATGCCCAAGCATAGACCAGTATTAAATCCAGATAATAATTGGCTTTTTTAGGAAAAATATTATTAAATAGTGCACTGGTTGGGTATGACTGGATTTGGTCAAGGGTAAATGGGAAGATGTCCAATTCAAATTTTTGCTTGACTGCCCCTTTAATTTAGCTCTTAAAGAGAGAAAATGTAGGTGCTTTATGCCACCAGGCACAGAATCACTTTTCATTTTGAATAGTAATAATATATGCTGCTCCGTTGAATTATTTATTTGGTCAATGTCATTTCATGCAGAAACGGTCTATTTTGACCAGAGAGCATTTCTGAATGCCATTTTAAAACCACTAAACAATCACATTTGAGTGTATCCTTCTACTTAACTGCATTGTATGGTGTCCTTTAGTTCATACAATAGAACCCCTTTTCACCTCACGAACAGGAATTTGTTAAACAAGGTGTGTTTATTAATTTATTCATTTTTAATGTACCACATGCATTGTTTTCTCAATTACTAAGCTTTACCATGTTTGGTGAAAAGGGACCATTTAGAAATGATTCATGTTTGTGTTACTTTTGGCTGTCTTGTTGAGGTTTTCAGTGAGTGGGCATTTCGCAGTCGATATAAATCCTTCGCCATTCTTATTTACGGCACATGGCTATCGGTGTTTCTTTCCTATGCACTGGAAGCAATAAATCGTTCCGAAAGCCTCTGTGCTTCGAAAAAAATAAAGGGTGTTTTGTCCATTGACCTCCCCTGAGCCACTAGGCTGTTGATCCCAGATGGATGACATCTGACAAAATACACATTGCTTTGTCCATTGGCACAACTGACGGACATAAAATTCCAGGGTAACGTCCAACACATTGTTTGTCTGTGTAAAGTACTCCCGAGTGAGATATCTCAATTCATCCTTTCAGGTACGGCTGCATCATTACTCAGCAATGCTTGTCCATAGATATTAGTCAATCAAATTTATTGCATTGTGTGTGTGTGTGTGTGTGTGTGTGTGTGTGTGTGTGTGTGTGTGTGTGTGTGTGTGTGTGTGTGTATATATATATAGTGGCTATAAATGTGCATTTTTCACATTTAATTTTCTTTCTTCAGGGAATAAATTGGGATTTCTTGCCATTGATCAACACAAAATACTGTAATAATACTTTAATAAAATTTAAAAATTCCGCAAAATGCCAAAGGGGGTGTATAGTTTTTATACCCAATATATATGTATATGAATATATACTGTGTATATATATATATATATATATATATATATATATATACATACGTACAATATAAATCATTTCTCATCTTTTTAATCTATTCATGTGATTTACTCATACAGCTTACTCATTTGTAAAACAATGAGTGGGTTGTATAGTGCCTTGCATTGTGCCTTCAGTTTGGTGATGAAGGCAGTACTATAATTGCCACAGGAAGCCTCAGTTGAATGTCTCATCCACAAGATTATACTGTATGTCCTATCCTTCATTCCCCCCAGATTTCATTACGGTTTTTCCCCCCTATGTTGCATCATGTTACTTCTAGTGCAATGACAACTCAGTAACAACTTTCATGTAAAATGTCATATTCTGGTTACTATGGCATCATTGCCAGAGTCACGATCAATCACTACATTCTCCCTTTTTCTTTTCTTACTTGACCTGACTCCACTGTTTCCCAGCCAGGGTGCATCATTTTATTATTTATATTTAATAGAATTTTCCTCCTTTAGAGGATCTCTCTCATCTAATCTTCAGCCGCTTATTCCTAGTTAGGGTCGCGGGGGGGCTGGAGCCTATCCCAGCATGCATTGGGGCGAGAGGCAGGAATACACCCTGGCCAATCCATCGCAGGGCACTACATACACCATTCACTCACACACTCATACCTACGGGCAATTTAGACTCTCCAATTAGCCTAACGTGCATGTCTTTGGACTGTGGGAAGAAACCGGAGTACCCGGAGGAAACCCACGCGGACATGGGGAGAACATGC
This sequence comes from Aldrovandia affinis, assembly GCA_029706075.1. Classification (NCBI taxonomy): domain Eukaryota; kingdom Metazoa; phylum Chordata; class Actinopteri; order Notacanthiformes; family Halosauridae; genus Aldrovandia; species Aldrovandia affinis. Next base: position 6,571,792 of record JAINUG010000012.1, on the reverse strand, counting down.
AAACTCCACACAGAAAGGCCCCCTTTAGAGGATTTCTATAAAAAATGATGAGATTTATAAAGCCATATTTCCTGTGCATTAGAGGTAACAGAGCACAATTTCCAGGACCTAACCTTGCCTTGAAGGAAGGCCTTTCTCCTTTTAAGGTCTGAAGAGCCTTTGTATTCCGCCAGTAACATACCACACCACACGGTTGTCATTCATTTCAAGGTGCCATAACAGTTGCAGTTATCAACATGAGCACGGCGTTGAAATGTTACGTTTTGTGGGGCCTCGAGTCCGACAAGCGAGAGCCCTACTCAAAGACCAAAGCTGTCACATCGAACGCGCTGTTCAAATATTTGGAAAAGTATTCACGGGATCGGCTGGCCAGCAAAGCCGTGCATCTTCACAAAGCTCCGGGTCGGCTCTAATGGTGTCGGCTCTTGCCTCCCTGACATTTGAATCGCCATCAATTTTTCTCCCGTCCGTCTTTCTCTCCAAGTCCCCCATTTCAGAAGACAACAGTGAATTTGCCCCGTGGGGCACTCAATCCACATTATGTGCCAGTTTTCCCTGTTCTCTCAGAGGGAGGGTGGGGGCATGTCCATTGATTCCCCAGCTCCATCCCTGGCTCCCTGTCAGGGTTGCGCCGAGAACCCCTTACGCGGGATTGAAATAGAAACGTCTGATCATGAAATGAAAACAAATGGAGCAATCGCGGTGCCTCATGCGTCTTACTTTGGACGTGGCCCGGCTCCGCCGAAGGAGGAAGGAGAGGATGAAAAGAAAAACTCCCCAAACCGGAAAAGCCCCACAGCACTTTACGCCCTCGGATTGACTCTTCTGCTTTGGCGTGTCGCAGGGTGCGCTCTCAGCGGCCACAGACACTCCCCGTTTCCTCCCCCCGGCTGCCCTGCGGAGAGAGACGGTCACGTACGCGCGCGTCGCCAGTGTTCGCTGGGGCCAGTGTAAAAACTCTGACATTCCGCTCACACACAGAGGGCCTCTCTTGGCCTGTGATGGGAGCCTGCGATGCCTGTTGCATCAACTCCCTTTGTGGCGGGGAGGGAAGTCGACATCAGCTGTCACCTCAACGTCATTCTCTCAGTACACAGGAGCGTAGGCACGGTGTGGGTTTGGATCATCACCCAGATCCACTCACCGAAAGGGATCAACAGCTACACGTGTTTCCCCCAGTTTTGCAGGTAGGCGCCCATCTCCTTGCTCGTGCTGGGCACCGACTGTGCTCTGACAAGCCCTTTGCCGCATGCGTTCAGGCCTGTCAGGGTGGAGGGGGATCTGTCTCTTCTCCTCCCAGCCCCCACATGATGAAGGCGACCGGGCCGAACGCCTCAGATCTGTCCCTCTCTGAACATCGGGGAACACGACAGGCCCCAAGACACGCCGTCGTGGATGAAGGCGTTGCTCTGATCGCGCGGCGGCCGGACCCTTCGGACGTGCCGCCGTTCCTCTCCGACCCCGTGCCCCCAACACAGCGTCCCTGCCGAGAATGAGATATCTCGACACGGTGTTGTGTCTGTGGTTTTGTACTTTTCAGCCTCTGTGCTCGCCTGAGGGTTTCAGCCGGCAGGTCCCAGTTCCAGTCACTCGAGTGATGACTACAGGCAGGCTTCACACAGGATCAACAAGATAATAAAATGGTCCGCTTGCGCCAACTGGCTCTGTGATTTTATTACTGTTGTTATCATTATTTCTCTGAGCACGTCCCTTTATATAGGACAAACTCTGTCCTATGACTAGCACTTACATTTACATTACATTTACATTTTAGGCATTTATCAGACACTCTTATCCAGAGCGACTAACAGTTTACATTTCTTTACATACAATTAATTTATACAGCTGGATATTTTACTGAAGCAATTCAGGTTAAGTACCTTGCTTAAGGATACAACGGCAGTGCTCCACCTGGGAATTGAACCAGCAATCTCTGAGTTACAAGCCCAGTTCCCTAACCATTACACTACACTTCCGCCTAGGAAGACATATAAAGCCAAAATGAATAATAATAGCATATTAATTCATACACATTTATATATTGTAGAATGTACTCACTCAATTGTATAGTCTGGATAAGACAGAACTATTGCCTGTTTTCCCCATTAAGGCCTCGCTCTGCAAGAGTCTGGATTGATTTAAGTAAAAATAGTATTGTTGTGGCGTCGATGAGGGTTGCCATGGGACTCTGTTGCATGGTACTGAATCTAAGCTGGAGACTTACCTGGTCTTATTATAGTCTTGTTCTGGTCCCAAGACAGTCTGGATAGATGTTTACATTTTCAGTGAAGCAGCGAATGGGGAAATCTGATACGTTATAGCAAAATGGCTCTACGCTTTGCTGTAAAATGTATAGAAAGCAAACAGTGTTGTTGTACCGCACTTCAAACAAGACACATACTACAAGAAATGATTTAAATACACAAATAAATATTTCAATTTATATATTTGCCATGGCTAAAAAATATATTTTTAGGCATTTTAACCAACTAGCAGGGTAAATAGAAAACTAACAGAGAGAAAGAACCCTCATATGGACATATACTGCCTTCAATAAATGCTTAATGCAAATGCGTATGCTAATTATTATGGCCAGATGCATTCTTAAAGCAGGCAGATGCAATGTTTTCTTCCTCATAATTTTGCATTGAATTAGTAAAAATAGGTTTTTGGACACTGGGTGTGGCACCAGGCATTGATCATGAGTCATAATAAATGCAGCTCCCTTACTGCTACCTACACACTTAGTTGAGTGCTGCCTGGCCATAGCTGGGACCATGGTAATTTTTATAGAAGGTTCTGCACCACTGTGCTCTGGGCATAGATGCATTAACCATGAACGTACAAAAAAAATACCAAGGTGGATTGCACTCTAGAAAACAACACATTTTATATATATATATATGTATATCCTCAAAAATAGTGTTTCAGCTTTTTTTTTTTTTTTGCACAGTATAAAGCGGGAGATGAAGACACGTTTCGGTGATATCACCACCATCAGTGTCTCCAACACAACAACAAGCTCAACATCTTAAAACGTTATTGCAATCAGGTGTATCCCCTTGGTCATTAGTTTGATCGTGTGTGGCAATCAAGTCAATCAATTAAATAGTCGATCAATCAAATTAAATTGGACAAATTTTAAACAGCTACTCAGTAATCAGCAATTAATGAATGTATTAAAGACACTCAAAGACTTATAAACAAGTACACTTCGAAATATTAGAAGAGAAAAGAAAAAGAGTAAAGAAACAGCACGTCGGTGGAAGATCGTTGTGTTAAACAGAAAAATAAGAATAGTTGGTGATGGAACCTACGTCAACGGCCATTCTATGAACCATCCTCTAGATCTACTAGATTTAAATTGTACATGATGATAGTCATGTTCCACACTACAAATTTGATGTTCTGTGCCAGACACTGATGGTATTTTTGTTTACAGGAAACGCATACGCTTCCACAACTGCCCGGAGTGTTTGATTAAGGCAAATGAGAGTGTAATTATGTCTCATTGTGGCAGGGTTGTAAAGTCATAGACAGGGTGAATTTGGGGCACAATTGTGGCTGCGATTGCCATCGTTTCCCTCTGGGAACGGCATTGTCTCACACCGCAGTTCAGTTCGACTCGACTGCTTAGACTGGACGTGCATAAAATTCCACTTCAGAGAAACTTTCCCCAGTATTACACAAACATCTCAGAATGCAAATGCCATTTCTATTGCTTGCCATATTTTATATTAGTAGTGTACACTACACATCGCACAATAAATCGCTCTGTAAACTGGTTAATATTACTGATGCTCACCGGTAATGTGGTAGAAGGCAAGGCTGGTGAGATTGTTAACCTTGAATGGGTCAGAATACCCATCGTCCTTCCCCCACGATTGAGCCGAAATTCACAAATGTATCGATAATGAGCTTTTAGATTTTCATATGATTTTCAATATACACACAAAACTATATTAAGATGATCGCAGACTTCTTAAGATGTATCCCTGTACTTACTGTTACTCTCAATCAAGAATGAGAAATTGGGACAAAGGAGAGACAGATGTCTGCTGGGAAAATGTGATTGAAAAAAGCAGTTAATATGAGAGGACATGTTTAAGAACAGTATGCGCCGACAGACTCAAACAGGAATTATACGCCCAAGCCTTGCACTCTCCAATTGTCACAGTCCTTTTCAGCAAAACTTTAACCAGAGAGCAAATGAAAGTGAAAAGAGACAAAAATGTGATAAAAATGTCACCCACAAATAAGCCACTAATTGCAGAAACTGGCACACGATGGCCCTCCACAGACAAATACTAGATTTGGTAAGCGACGTCCATCTCTTAACCCATGATTTTCTGCTGTGATCGATCTGTGATGCCCATCAGATTTCACAAAGCCTTCTGACATGTTTTGATTTTCTCTGGTGTCTAATCCGTTTGCTCCCCCATCCCACCCCTGTGTTCTGTGTGAAGACCAGGAATCTTCAAAATCCTGTTCATGACAATGTAAACCCTTATCTTATACAGGTATTTTACACAGCTATGTGCTGCATCCAGATAAACCACTACCCTGCAGTGCAGCCACGTGCTTCACAAGCTGGAATCGAATCCGGACCATTCCAGTGCCATCTGCGGCAGGGAGTCCCAAGGCGAGAAGCATTGGCCATCATTTTTCCCAGTGAGGGAGGCTTTCCCCCAGGGGCATAACCACATATTAAATATTGGGGGGGCATAATGAAAGGGAGTGTTTCATATATCTATAAATTATTGTGGGGGGACAGATATGATATATATCCCTCCCCCCCACTCGTTACGCCTATGGCTTCTCCTGCCTCATCATGCGTGGCCTGGTCAATCAGGCACCTGCACTATGCCTGCAGCAGCCGCCCATGAAGCGTGATCCCCCAACACAATCACCGCGCGGCTCAGCCGTGAAAAGAACCATGGCCTTCGACATGTGCGTCGGGGGCTTGTGTGCCAGGCATGGATTCTGTCGACATCTCCCATAAAACGCACCATTAAATCCAGGTGTTACATTTGGTTATGTCACAGATTGGCGCAGTTCAGCGATAACAAACATCCCCTCGCCAATTTTTGAAGAAAAGAAAAGTAACACTTGAATTTATTTGTAAGTAGGAGTTAAGGACACGTGTTTATTGAATCCAAGCCCTCGTCTCTCTCCCGAATTGACAAAGAATGTTGTAGCTACGGTACGGATCAATAAACATACTGTACATACATGTCTGCTTGTAGAGCAGCATATACTGCACCTAAGAACTGACCGGAGCAAAGAATGGTGTTACAGGAACTGCTCTTATGGAGCTAGGGACAGGAGATCATTCCAAACCTTCCACCAGGAACGCATTGCATTTATTAACACTACCATTCGGCACTCTCACTCCCCCTAGGGTCATCGGCGATGATAATTTTTCTTCATTGAACTCTCCGGATTGATCGATGCGAACAATAAACACTGGGGTCCGCACTAAGGCCTGGATGCCTCTCGCTGAGCAGGGTGCAGCTGAGGATGTAATGATAATCGTTGGATGTGCATGGTCAATTAATCCTGTGCGCCTGCGTACTTCTAATGACTGCAGCAAACCCATTGGTAATGTGCATCGGTCCCTTTCCTTTTCCCGCACCAACGATTTGAGGTTTATACACAGGCTCTGTCCCTGATACCCAGAATTTTCATGGGACAATGTTCACTGCGCCGATCATCAGCTCAGTGCGTTTGTCTGATATATAATAATACATAATAATATAATATAGTAATATATGATATATGCCGTCTGCCGTGACGAGGTATATGACAATGATGACACATCATCTGTCCCTGTGTCCATTTTCTCTCAAACAGAGCCTAGGTGTGTTTCATTCAAGTCGAGGTGGGTGTCCCAATGCTGATTCATTTTTATATATCATTTGGTGATTTATATTTTAAATAAATTCATTTGAAAAAATGTTGGAAAAATCTACTCCTCCCGTTGGTTGCAACTCTTCTGGCATGTTAGACCGCTAAAGCGCATACCCCAAAACAAAACAGAAAAAGGTTTTTGTGTGTGTGCGTGCGTGCATGCGTGCGATATGTATCGCCCTAATCCTAAAAGTATATAAAAGATAAGCATAATACACAGCAATGCCATAGGTAGAGCTAGACAACACGAGGTGTAAGAACACAGCCCCGCCTCTAACCCTTGCCCTAGTCTTAACCTTAATAGGGGACAGGCCTGCCCACAGACATGCTGATTGGTGCTTCTGTCAAAGATTTTCCTACACCCCGTGGGATCAAGCACTAGCCCATTCCTAGGCTGTGTTCGAAACCGCTCCCTATTCACTATATAATGCACTATGTAGTGTGTACGCCATTTTGTAGTGTGCGACGAATTCTAAAATGTTATGTTCGTTCACTATATAGTGAATGAGAAAATACCCACAATTCACCGTGATTTGTAGTGAACAGCGAATGTACCCTACAATTTATCCCGTGTACCACAATGCAATGCGGTCATGTCATACCGTCATACATACACTTCCGTTTATGCCTCAAGAACAAAAGTTGAGCCAACAGCAGTAAAACAGCAACAGGAATCATGGTGATGGTAATGTTAGCTAACTGCTTTAGCCACCGATAGCTACCGTTATTATCGCTATGGGAGTTGGTGCTAGTCGTGAGCTCGTGAGTTATCCTAACGTTATTTTCTCCATTACTTCCATAACGGTAGCTATTGGTGGCTAAAGCAGTGGCTAGCAGACAGCACCACAGTTGACAAAACCACACTTGCACATCATTAGAATTTCAACAAATTATTTGGGATTTAACATTCAAAACTGAACATGCAAACCCGATACTACCTCAGTACATTTCAACGGGCTGCCATGAGTGCTCGGTTTGTTCACGCGATACTGGGCGCATCTGCTTGCGTCACCTGAATATCCGGCACTTTTTTTTGACGCAAATGACGTTCAGTTGTAGTATCTGAAAACAGTTTGTCGTTCGCTACATAGTACACTATATAGTAAACACTATATAGGGAATAGGGAATAGGGAACGAGTGAGCAGTTTCGAACACAGCCCTAGTCATATGTCTTCTTCTTTTCATAGGTATCCTGCAAAAGGAATACACTGGGGTTCACTGCCACCTATTGTTCAGGAGTGTTCATTGTGTTGCTCTTGGGAGGACACAGTTCAGGGGTCCGTTGGGACTGAGTGACTATATTTAATGTGTCCATCCTAAATGTTACTGAAATGCTAATTTTATGACTGTATGACTAGAATCAAATATACACTCGCCAAAAAGTAATCAATAAATCACAATTAGCTTTAGATTCAATCTACCTGCGATGGACTTTGTTGTAACATTTGCATAACAAAATTAAGCAAGTGCTACTTCTGTCATTGCTTACCCGTCAGTCAGCATCAAAATTAATGTTAAGTGTTTTGTAAATAAATAAAAAAACAAGCATGAAATGCAGATTGTTATTCAGAGTTAAGGGCAAAGTGCATTGTGGTTATATTGAATCAGGCCTTAATGTTGCTGCTAATACAGTTACACAGTTATTGTGTTAAGCACTAATCAATATTAATGTATCAGCCTGAATTGCAGTGGCTACTGTCCGTGAGCTCCTGGACTGTTAAACGTCCTAATTCAGTGCCTAATTAATTTGTTGAACCAAAATGATTAATAAGGACCATTAATGAAGTGAATCGCCGTTTAAATTAAAGTGCAAAATGTATTTTGCATAAATTAAACTACATCTAACGCCTATTTTTGTTGATGCACACTAGAACGGTTGCGCCTGCTTCAAATTGTGTTGTCGTATGCAGTCCAGTGAACAGAAACAGTCTGCTGTCAATGCGGACATTCAATTTTATCCAGTGATCAAACAAATTATTTCCATGAAAACATAGCAGGCAGGTGGAAAGTGGAACCTTGGGGGAGAAAAAAAATGCATTATGCATTACATATTTTTCCGTGCATCATTTTAATATGTGCAGAGTGGTTTCTAAGTAATGGGCCTGCATTCACATGCATGGCACACTTTGATTGACTGCTCAGGTTTGTGCCCTTGCTGCACGAGTACCCAACGGTGCACTCACTCTAATTCACCCATTGTACAGTCTTCAACAAAGTGTAGACCATGCCACCAGTCTCGGAGCCAACGGGTAGCATGACGCATGCCTGTACATTTTGGGAACAATGAGAGCCGTCAGCGCATGCTAATATCATACGGCATGCCCTTCCTCGATATGAAACATTAGATATGCAAAGCAAAAAAGCCCTAAACGAACTTGGTGTAACGGTTGGTTTGGTCTTAAATCTCTTTTATTACACAAATCAGCCGTTAATTAATAGCCTAAATGAAGTATGAAAGAAATAGATTAGACCCCCCCCCCTCTCAAATGGCTGTAGATTTTCCACCTTTATTTAAAACATAATCACGTTCAACATATTTCCTTCCATACTAGAATGCAAGATTATAAGTACAATTTTCTGAGAATTAACTGTTCCCCAGTTCCTGTAACACATTGCAGGTCCCACGTGTACTGAGTTTTGAGAAAAGCTAATCAAGGAATACATTTTTTAACAAGCTGTTTAGAGTATGTTGACTGTACAACATACACGATTATAGAAAAAAAGTTAAAACTCGTACAGAAAAAGGGAACGATCAATCTGTATGAAAAAATAGTATATTTCTGATTACTAAACCCACCCAGGCTCGTCCACACACTAGAATGATGCCTTAACAGGATGAGCCACCCAGTTGAATTTGAAGTTGGGTTTCAGATTAATCTGATGGTCCCCAGAGATTCCAGTGAGTGGCATTCCAATATAGTCAGACGTTTTTGCAAGAAAAATAAAAGATATTTCAAGAAAGTCAGGGTTGCACATTTTGTTCGATAGCATTAGTAGGTGAATTGTGAGATTGGTATGATTGCCTAGCCAACTCCTAGCTAGCTGGGATGCTATCTAGGACTCCTAGCTACCTGTATAATAGTCATCATTGTAGTTCATATATGCCATTTAGCAGACACTTTTATCCAAAGTGACTTACAGTAGCGAATGCATACATTTTTCAGTATATGTGGTCCCATTTGGAATCGAACCCAAAACCTAAGCGTTGTCAGCACCATGCTCTACCTACACAGAACTACATGTTTCTACATTGTATATTTCTACACCATAGTTCATATTTCTTAAAATCCCAACATGTTGGCCGCACAGAATTGACAGAGCTAGGGACTGCTGGCTCATCTTGTTAAGGTTTTAGTGTGCGGATGAGCCCCACTGTCTAGGTGCGAATCAAGGCCATGCTAGTACCGACTGTGGCCAGCAGCCCCGCAGGGAAGTGTATAATTAACATCACCCAGGGATGGAGGGATTTGGTTGGCAGGGTGGTCCATATTTCATCTCTCACCTGCAACCTACGGCAGTCAATTGGGTACCCACAGAATGCCAGTGTGAAGCTGCACACAAAAAAAGCATAAAAAATGTAAAATAATTGACTGAACTAGTATTGGTTCTGTTAATATTGTTGCAAAAGAATTAGCCTGCGTCCACTGTATATGAGGTGCAGATTATCCACTGCCTAAACTCCGCTTAAGTACCTAAACACTGTGCCAGTCTCTTTTCTGCTGTTGCGGTGCAGTCTAACGACAGGGGCTGCGATCAATTCAATATGATCGATAGTCCACGGGCTCGCATCATGTCCACTGCTCTTCTCAAGGTCAATAATGGCATATTGACCTTGAGGTCCACGATATGTGATGAAGTGCCGGTGATCGATCGGCTATGACGAAGGCCCCCACCCCCCAGCCAGTGGGGTCTGCCATTCTGCCCGAGGGAGCAGTGGGCTGGAGAGGAGGGCTTCATGGCGAGCAGGCCTGTCGCTTTGCATTCCCAGACAGGAAGCGGGCGTGGGGCTCCAGCTTGAGCTGTCTGTTTTATTGCTCCGTACTGATCTGCGTATAATGGACATTGCCTCAACCCCTGCCACCGTTTCCCATCCCACGCCATCCCGGTCCCTCGAGAGGGCCCATGCAGGGACTTAAGCACAGGCAACATCATTAAAATTCCCCCACACTACCCAGCATGCAATTCCACGCTTTTGCCCAGTGGTGACTAAGGAGGCCATTTATAGTGTGCCTGAGGGGAAAACAAGTTAAGATCGGGATATCCACCCATGCTCAACTCGACATCGCGGCAAAAGCGCATTACAATAATGAATCGCCGTTGTTATTGTGATGCTCGGACGCGGTGCGGTATTTGTGAACCGGGGCGGCGTTTGTGCCTTTTGTCTTCCCCGGCAGTGTGCCCTTATGCTTTCCGTGACCGATGCCCCGGAACCTTCTGCGTCGCCCCCCCACCCCTCCAGAGAGCCACAACGATGTTAAGCAAAGTTTATTTATAAAGCAGGGGGTCGTGCCCTCACCTGACTGAACACACGAAGCTTTCCCCATCCCTCCCGAAGACAGGGGAATCGGATAGCTGCCGTACACTCGCAAATTGCTTTTCCATCTGCAGGCAAGACCCGTTTCCCCATAAGTATCAATCAAAGTAGTCAGCTTCCTTTATTCACATCCATGGTTGCATAGAAATTTAAAACTGAATAGGACTAAATACAGCAGAGAGGCAGATATTTGAGATCTGCCTGAATGGAGGAGCAGCCCTTTCCCCGTTATCTTACTGTAATTGACTGTCATTGTTTCAAGGGTGAACCACTGATTGCTGTTTGTCATTTTACAGGAACATCACCTAAAATACCCCTGTGCAATTTTCAGCATATATATATTTTTTTATCATTGTTACATGTTATACTGGTTGATAAGCTGTTAAACTATGATGAAGTGTTCATACTTTGTACTTTGAGAATGCTGCACAGATGTGTTTAATTGCTCCCTGAAATCCAAGCCATCTGTGGGATTTCTTCCAAACTTCTTCCCCATTTCATGGACATTAAATGTTTGTTAAATGTTTGTTAACACAAAAATATGAAATTACACAGCGATTCACTTTCAGTTTTCAACAAAAATATGATCTATATGTACTGTGTAAAACATCTATTATTGTCAATTTGGCACTTGCCCTAAATATTCCGACTAAATACAGTATTTTGGCTGTGTTTATAATAATATAGATATGCAAACTTGATGTATTTTGCATAGCCTTGGTTAATATCAGGACAGGCTGTAACCTATTCTTATCCATGTCGTGATGTTTCAAAAGGTAGAGATGGGCAATAAATGACTTGATAAGGAATTTGAAGTGTAAGGTTGTAAGGTTGACATTCATATTGTGATGTACTCAGCTCAGGTATCTCAAATGCAAGTAGCATTAGCATCCATGATGCGCTATTTTCAATGGCTTTGCTTAGTTTAGTTGTTATTACAGATGCTAGTGTAATGCAAAACATAATGAAGATTGGTCATAGGTATGTTTAATGTCACGTCTGATTTATGGAATATTTCACCTTCTGTTATGGGAAATATGTGTAATTCTAGTCCTAAGGGTCTAGAAATATTCTGATAAGAGTTTTAGAGTCACAGGGTTGCCGCTTAATTCTGCTCAGAGGCCACAGGTACGGGGGAATGAAATACACCGGGCCAGTGCCTGGGACAAACTCGTGCCACAGAAATGACAGCGATCACAGCAACCCCTTTATAAAGGTTACGCAGGGCAGGGGGAGAACAGCTAACGCCATGTGCCGCTCTCGCGAGGGAGTCGGCACTCATGACATGACAGGAGGCTGCCGCGTCACGCGAAAGACCCGGAGGCCAATCAGATCCAGGATAGAGGCATAACGTGCCGTGCCCTGTTCACCCCCTTCGGAGGGCCTGGCAAGCAGCCACGCAGCCAACGGGGCCCTTAGCCAGACCGAGGATGACTCTGTGCCAGGAGGTGCCAATGCTGCGGGCGGAACAGGGAAGCCCGGGACTAACAGTGTCGATGCAGAGCTGGCACCGGCACATGACTGCCGGATGTCCGGCCATGAGCCAGAGGAACATATCCCCCCCGCAGCAAACCACAATACGAGCCAAACACTCCCGGAGGAAGCAGCCCCCTGTAGTGTTTTCCACCGTAAAACATCAGTGTTCACACTGCAATTTTAACATTTACACATTACCATTCATAATTCACCGTCCATTTGAAAGTCAACACTTTCCATTTGAAGTGGTTCTGTGTGGCTCAGTAGATAGAGCATGACAACGCTTAGGTTGTGGGTTCAATTCCCATTGGGACCACATATACTGAAAAATGATTGCATTCACTACTGTAAGTCGCTTTGGATAAAAGCGTGTGGCTAAATGGCATGTGTTATGTATGTTAACATTTGCATGCAATGCCAGTGGTTTACCTGGTTTGATTATGCAGCCCAATGGTGTGGTTGACACTAGATAACTAGTATAGCGGCATTTCAATAATTATTTGGTGCACATTTTGCTAATTATTATTTCAATGTTCACTTTTGTAAATGGGTGGTTTCAGTGTTCAGCGTTTCAAGATGAAGTAGTGTTTTGTTCATCTTGGGTTAGCCTCGACCCATTCTTTGTATTTTAAAGGATGGCTCTCGTTTCCTTCAAGTTTACACAAAGAGGTTTTAATACAAAGCGGTGGTTACTGCCTGGCTTTACTGCTGCTAAATTTGATTCATCCAAGGATAGGATCGTTCCATGGAGTGATATTGGATTCTTACCTTTCAAAGCACTGTTTCATTGTGGCACTGCTAAACATAAAAACAGAGAGCAGACATAGCTTGCCTCAGCAGTAAAATGCTTTTGTGTTAAGATAAAACTTTGCTCTTGAAAGTAGAATGGCTTACTGTACCATCAACTTCTGCCAATTATGCATGTATTAACTTATTTAGTTTTTGGTTGATTGTATTTTGTTTACATTTAATTGGCATTGAGTCATTCCCGTCCCCCAAATATGTTCTGCTTGTTAAAACATAATACAAAAATACAATCATAAAAATCTGTGAAGAGGTCCTCTCTGCCTTAATGTTTGTACAAACTGATTACAATTATCCCTGCTCTATTTATCTTACCCCTACAAATGCATGGAATTGCTTTTCAATAATATACTCTAATTGGGCAGTTTTGCTACAGTCGATCGTTTCCAGTGTACCATTAGGATCTACGCTCAGTTGTTAATTGATAATCTGTGCTCTAAGTGATATCATTATTCACTATCACAATTGAACAGCACGAGTGTGTTATGATGTAAATTCAAAATACAACGCAGAGCGGCTCAATTCGAAGATCAAAGGCACCTCATATTATTCAGCATTGTTGCTTATGTAATTATTGCAATCGTGCAGAAAGAAAAATACTTAATTTTCAGAAGAGACCGATCGCATGACTGCTGGGCATTGGTGGGCTTGCACACAATTCCAAAATGCAATTGCAGCCCTTTAAGAATTTAGGATGCAAATATATAATATAATATATGAGACATTTCTAAGAAATGTTTCTAATAATTTTTCCCCCCATCAAAATTAGGCCCTATGTTCCCCCAGCCCTATGTTCCCTCAGGCCTACATCCCCACAGCACAGGTATGGCCATTCCCTAATGCACATAACGTGTTGTTGCCCCCCTTAACCCGTGCCCCCTCCCCCCCTCAAAAAATAAAACATAAAAAAGAACCCCACACCCCCCATCGTATTGCTACAGTAATAGTGATCATCTTGGTTTCAGAGAGTTGTCTTTATTTAAGAACAAGGAACATTATACATTTTTAGGAACATAGGGCTGTGGGAACATAGGGCTGGGGGAACATAGGGCTGTGGGAACATAGGGCTGTGGGAACATAGACACACTCCCGTATCAGTCTTACTGCATGGGTAGGAAGGTCCTCCTGGCTGGTTGAGTCAGGTTGAGTCACTGGTGCTGGAGAAGGGTTGGTTGCGGGTGTCCGACGTGATGAATGCATAGCGCTTTGTTTCAGTTGCCCTCAGTATTGATTAATCTGTCCTCTCGGTGAGTTGTTCCTGCAGCTTGTTGGTGGATTTGGACTCAATAGATGGTAGCTGGCATGTGTGGTGAAGTTCACACAATATATGTTGCAGTATGATAGGGAAGTGTGGCTAATAAAACTGATCCCGTGGTGGATACAGTCAGTTTTCGACAGGGTTGCCAGAGTAAATGCGTCAACTTCTAATTCAGAGAGTTTTATCTCAGAATTAGGTAACGCTGGATAGAGATCTAGAGGTTGTGGGAGAGAGATTACTCCGAAGAGCTTTCTGTTCCAGGAAAGAGAAAGAGGGAAAGAGAAGGAAAGAGAAAGAGAGAAAGAAAGAAAGAGAGAAAAGAGAGAGGACAATAGGGCGTGCTAGTTTATAGTGGGGGTGAAATGTGACTGTACTAGGTCACCCATTGGCTAACGGTCTTTTGAAAATGCCGCTTAGCGTCGCGTGCAAGTGAATTCTGTCTGTCCCTGTTGATCCGTCATGGACATGTGGACCCTACAACAATAATGCTCATGCATATCAGAACAACGAGAACTTGAATAGCATGAATACAATGTTTTATTGAACTCACTACGTAAAGCTGGCCACCATGATGAAACATTTAATTTGGTAGTTGCTATGGTACCCAGGCAGGAAAACTAGCATTATCTAGCAAGGGGTCCTGTAAACAAGCACAAATGAATAGGCAGATATTATCAACTAAATATCACTTCAGTGACCATTCCTGTCCTGTGGATTGGAAATTGTCATCCTGGAAGACACCACTCTCATCAGGCCAGAAATGATTGACCATAGGACAAAAGTGATCACTCAGAATGGCTTTGCATTTGTTGGCGTTTGCATTGCCCTCTAATGGGTTGGATAGACCTAAACCATGCCAGGAAAATGCACCACACACCATAATAGAGCCTCCAGAACCCTTAATTTACTGTAAAGGTTTCCTCTATTTTGGCAGTTACCTGTATAAACACTATTTTGCAATGTCTGTGTCTAACAGTTGCAGGGGCTTAGTAATGTGTTTCCATGGTGAATCTGACCACATGCCAGATTTTTATGTCGGGGACACGTTTCACAATCTCAACGGAATATGAAGAAGAAAAAATATAACATTGGAGTTTATTATGTCCATTTTTTCAAGTGAATAAAGCATACAAATTATACAGAAAATGAACATTGTAAATTGATTGATTGATCGTAAACTGGGAACCGGCGCAAAACAAGGGAGATTCCTATTTTAAAGGTCAATTTTTGTGAGCTTACTATGATGATTACAGTTACCTAGTAACATAGTCAGGGAGATAGCTAGCCAGTACTGGAGATATTTACACGACAGGCTAGGTTTGCTAGTTATCTTGGGCAAGTGAAGTCTGCTCATCTTGAATCTTTATAAGGTGACATTAAGGTACTTTGATGAGCTAACAGTCTATTTTTAGCTTGCTAGCTAGTTAGCTAATATTGTCAGATAGCTAGATACAGTATTTAAGTATTTGCAGCTTTAAAATAGAAGGAATTATCATGGTTGGTTAAGGTATCTTCTTTGTAAGCAAACTGTCTAATGCTAGCTGTTTAGGTTAGTGCGGTAAGCTGTTAGGAGTGGAATTATGCATTATGACATCAGCCAGCAGCAGCTTGGTCATCGTTGCTATGCTATCCTAGTTAGCTAACATAATAATTGATAAAACATTGAATATTTCTGAGTATTTATCAAAAATGAGTACAAACTATGAGCTGGAAACACAAGCACAAACCAAACGTATGTGTGAGGTCTGGTGGTAATATGTTAAATATTTTTAAAAGGACAGAATGTTATATTGCAACATTTCAGCCTTACAATTTCAGTAGTCTTCGACCGCGTACTTAATAAAAAATAACATCAGCTAGTGACTATTATTATTATTACTGGAATGTTTTGGCAGTTAAATCTCCATATCTTTCTCTCTATCTCTCTCTCACTCTTTAAATATGAAAACACTCACAAAAACTGTCATCTGTCTCAAGTTGACTGACAGATCTGTGTAGCTCTTTGCTGTTGACCCAGTGCATATCACTGGCAGAAACTTGTCAGACAGTGAACATAAGCAGGAAAAAAAGGTTTTCCCCTGTGAAGTACTTGTAGAATTTGATTTACACAGCTCTGTGTTGAGGGCTTGCATTTGTGTGTGAGTGTGTGTGTCTGTGTGTGTGTGTGTGTTGGCATGTGCTTGGGTGTGTGTTGTGAGGATGATACATGTAGCATGTCTGGAGGGCACACACGCCCTCCTCAAATGCCTTCACAGCAAGCTGCTGGCAAGAATAGTTGTGTGCTTGTGACAATGGTGCCGTAGAAATCACAGCCACCCTTCTTGGAACAGATGGAAAAAGCCATCGCCTTGCTATTCTTTGAGATACTTCTGCAGTCTTAGCCTCATTATTGTAATTAAGCCCCCATGTGCCAATTGGCTTGAGGGAGGAAGCTATGGAACACAGCATTATTAGTGTTCTCTCTTCTACTTCCTGCAAGAGAGGACGTTCTCTGTTGGGTACCATTAGCAAAAGAATATCTGAAATTCAGGGCATCTTGAGGGGGAATTTAAAATCAGATCAGCAGTCAGTGTGATGAATTTTTACCTTCATCTCTAGTTTGAAATTGTTCAAATGGAACCCCTCCTCTTTTTTGTGTGTCCGTATGCCTCTGGATAGGATAACCAGTGCACTTCCAGATGGATTCAAATTAAACTAGAGAACATTATTACCTTTGGGTCAAGAAAGACATTGTTTTAGGGCAGCTACAACTGCTGAGGGTGACGGAAGTATGCACTCAATCGAGTACCACTATTTATTTTTGTTTGTTTGTTTGGTTGGTTGTTTGTTTGTATGTGGAGAGCTGTTATAGCAAAGCCCATGGTTCACGGTAAAACAGGCTCATGGCCTGACAGTATTTCCTGCCAAAACAAATAAAACAAAGATTTTTCCCTTTGTCCTCCAAAGTCTATCATTTTCAGATGTTCTGACTTTTCACCTTGGTACTATGGTAACCTTTACACCTTTAACTATGTTCCCAGAGCTCAGTTATAACAGTAAATCTGGACACACTGGAAGTCACATTGGTGACAGATGTAAGCAGAGCAAACATTAAATGATAATAGCCATATAAATATGAAATCATCTAACATTATGATGTATAAGATAATATTCTCAGTAAAGGTATTATGATTCAGATTTTAAACCTAATAAAATGGATTCTAGGTTCAGGGTTTGGGCGGCAAGAGGTATAAAAGCATTCTGCAATATAATGGAAAAGGGAGAACTCCAGAATTCCAAAAAGTCTTAAAGAGAGATACATTTGAGAGCCAAGATTTTTATAGGCATCTCCAAATGTGCCACTATATCAATTGGAAAATAAAACGAGGTGAAATTAACATTACGGGGGATGGGCTACTGAAGGTATTTGCGAGAGCTTATAAATCGGAACAATGTAAGGGTATTATTTCTATATTGTACGAAGGATTTAAAAAATATATATTTGTTTTGGATGTTTTCCTTTTTTTCTGCCAATTTAGTAGCCAATTACACCCTCTATTTCTTTCGATTTTACCCTCCCCGCAAGGGTCTGCCACTCGTCTCTATGAGGCAAGCTAATTCTCTGTGGGCAGTGAACTCCCCTTCCTTCGAGACGGAATTCACCCACCCACGTTCTGGAGACTCCCTTACGTTCTTCACAGCAAACCCGAGCCGGCTCACCCTCCCCCTCCCCCTGGGGCAGACAGCCAAACGCCACTCCTGATCAGGCCTGACAACCAGGGCCAGTCTCGTAGAGACGCAGGTTTCGAACCGCATCCCTGACAGGCAGTGCACACATCGGACCAGCCAAAGCCAAAATGTGGTACGTTAGACCCCTACGCTATCCGCCGCCCTTACCTGTCTGTGGCTTTCAATGGAAAAGTACTAAAAACAAACTAGTAAGTGGAGGGAACACTGCTGGAATAATATTTTTCTATCTTTTATCACCCCAAAACAGAGAGCCTATCATGCAGAGGAATGTCCAAAGTGTTGGAGACAGTGTTAAATAAGACAGGGGAACAGATTTATAACTATATAGAGAAGTATTTGTATGATGTAACTGTAAATAACTGATGTGAGAAATAATTGTATTGTGATATTGAAAGATTATGAATCTCTGTTTACCCTACTAAATAATAATAATTAAAAAAAGAAATATATATATATTTTTATGTACTGTGACACTAATAATGTATTTATTATTATTAATTTTGTGCATAGCACTTTATAGGACAACCATATTGTATACAATATGTGAAATCCTTTTCTCACAAAAGCACGGAATTTGGCACACGTAGAGAGGCTGCATCCCCTAAAGATATTTAAATGCAGAGCCATGAACAAAATGGCACACTTTTAAAAATGAATTTAATGCCACCATTACAATAAAAGACACTTTTGCTTTGTATTGACATGATGTACAATGTCTACGCAATGGCACATCTTAGGAGTCATCAGGGACCCCAGTCTGTAAGTGTGATGGTTCATGCTTTTGCGAGAAAAGGCATACGTTTTTTTACAGATCGTCATACTTGCTTATGCTGTGAAAAGTGTATATCATTTCCCCTGAAGCATACATTGCCAAACCAGGAAGGGGGGTAAGGGGGATGTGTGTGCTGGAATTTCACACTCAGAGAGCAAGTGTTGAGGACTTGGGGGAAGGGGGGGAGGGCAGAATTATATTGTAGACATCACATAAATGTTTATTTATATCACATAAATGTTTCATAAAACTAGAAAATATCGGCTGGCCATTACAAAAATGTCTTTCCACAAGGGTAACATTTCTCATCATAGCTGTGTGTAGCTTGGATGTATTATAAAATCAAATCATTGTGTCAAACCCAGTTGAAGTGCTCAGTGAACAAAATGTGGACAGGGCGCAGTGGCGGGGTTCCTCAAATTTTAGGAAGACAGGCAAATCATTCGTGGGGGGAAACCTGGAGGGTGGACAAGTGCACCTTTTAAGAATATTGATTCTCTTGAAGTGGCTCAACTTGCACTTCAAGGAGTTTTGGGGGACAATGTTTCAATCAGCCTTGGAGAGCTCCTGCCCTGCATTCAATCCACCAGCAACGTCAGGGATATGTGGCAAGATTTGCACAGGAAACGATGAGGAGGAATAGTACCTGAGACGTCAAAATCACTCGCAGCAGCTGCAGGTCTGCACTTCATTCAGTATGGGCAAAAAATTGGATGGAAGGCATTGGCAGGAATATTGAACAAAATATAAATAGCAAGCTTAGCATGGGAACCTACACAGGGCCCCTCGACACAGAAATGATCTAAATGTTGCAAGCACTTTACTTCTAAATAAATAAATAAGAGACAAATACTGTCTCAATGTAGAAGGGACGTAACCTGCAATTATTGCTTCCTTGAATCCATACATTCTTCAAATCCTGAGACAATAAAATGATAGTTATACTACAGTATGTATATAGTGAGCACCATAATTCATTGGACAGCCACACATTTTGTGTTATTTTGGTTCTGTACTCTAGCACTTTGATTTTGATACAGTGACAACAACGTTGAAGTGCAGACTGTCAGCTTTAATTTGAGGGTATTTTCATCCATATCGGATGAACTGTTTAGAAATGGCAGCACCTTTAGTACATAGTCCCCCCATTTTAAGTATTTGTTGAATTGGCTTCACAGATGTGTTTCGTTAGGCAGGTGAATTCACTTGAGTCGTTAGTGAATCTAGAAGAGAGCTGTTGATGTCTAGTCTTGATTCTAGACTTTGCAATTGCCTTTGGAGATTGTTGTTGGGGTGTGACAACATGAGGAAGACAGCAGTGTCGATGCAAATTAAGCTGGCCGTCATAAGGCTCAGAAATGAAAATCAATCAATCAGGAACATTGCAAAAACCCTGGGCATGCCCAAGTCAACAGTTTGGTTCATCATTAACAAGAAAAAAACAACTGGTGAACTCAATTATGTCAAAAGACCCGGTAGACCAAGGAAGACCACTGTAGTGGATGACCGGAGAATACTCTCTATGGTGGGTGAAGAAAACCCCCCTGACAATGGCCCAACCGATCAAAAACACTCTCCTGGATGCAGATGTGTCAAAGTCTACCATACGTAGAAGACTACACCAGCAGGACTACAGAGGGTACACTACAAGATGTAAACCACTGATAAGCCTGAAGAACAGAAAGGCAAGATTACAGTCTTGTGGACAGATGAGACAAAGATTAACATGTACCAGAGTGATGGAAAGAGGAAAGTGTGGAGAAAAAAAGGAAATGCCCATGATCCAAAGCATACACCACCTCATCCGTGAAACATGGTGGAGGGGGTGTTATGGCTTGGGCCTGTATGGCTGCCAGTGGAACGGGCTCACTTGTCTTCATCGATGATGTGACTGCAGACAGAGGTAGAACAATGAATTCTGAAGTCTACAGAAATATTTTAATATATGCTCAGATAAAACCAAATTCCTCCAAACTCATTGGACGGCACTTCATCATGCAACAAGACAATGACCCGAAACATACTGCTAGAGCAATGAAGGGGTTTTTGATGGCCAAAAAGTGGAAAATCCTTGACTGGCCGAGTCAATCACCGGATCTGAATTCAATTGAACATGCATTTGACATGCTGAAGAGGAGACTGAAGGCAAAAAGTCCCCAAAACAAGCAGGAACTGAAGATGGCTGCAGTACAGGCCTGGCAGAGCATCACCAGGGAAGATACCCAGCGTCTGGTGATGTCTATGTGTCGCAGACTTCATGCAGTCATTGTATGCAAAGGATATGCGACCAAATATTAAAAATGATTACTTTATTCTACATTATGTTAAACTGTCCAATGAATTATGGTGCTTGAAATTGGGGGGGACTATGTACAAAAGGTTCTATAATTTCTAAACGCTTAATCCGATATGGATGAAAATACCCTCAAATTAAAACTGACAGTCTGCACTTCAACCTTATCATTGTATCCTTTCAATCTCAAAGTGCTAGAGTACAGAACCAAAATAACAAAAAAACTGTCACTGTCCAATTAATTATGGTGCTCACTGTATATATATATATATATATATATATATATATATATATATATATATATATATAGTGGGTATAAAAAGTATTCACCCCTTTGGCTGTTTTTATTTTCGCCATTTATTTTTTTACTTCATGAATCAAAAATGGATTTAATACAAACAAATTAATGTCAATTTAAAAAAATGAACTCGTGCCCTGTGGATGGAGCATTGTCATCCTGGAAGAGACCACTCCCATCAGGATAGAAATGCTTAAAAAAATAAGATGAAGGTGATCACTCAGAATGGCTTTGTATTTATTGGTGTTTACCTTGCCTTCTAAGGGGTTGAGTGAACCTAAACCATGCCAGGAAAAATGCACCCTACAACATAAGAGTCACCAGTATCCCTCATTTCTCAAGTGTTTCCTTTATTTTGATAGTTACTTGTATATATATATATGTGTGTGTGTGTGTGTGTCTATATACTTATATAAGTGTATTTTATTTATTTCATACTGAGTATCCCTATCCCTCAGATCAGAGGAACGTCACTATATCCAGCATCACTGACAGTCTTCCCTCCAGGGGAAAGGAAAGGAACTACTTTACAGTAGTTAAGGATTTTGAAATGAAAGGGTAAAACAGGCCCTTGGGGGTAATTTTCCAGCGGATGGGATGGGAGCCTGATGAAGGCTGTTTTGAGTGGCGTGACACAAAACAGTTGGAAGGCAGTGGAAAGGATCCAGTATTGTGGGAAGAGGCTGAATAATGAGGGATGAATGGGTCACAACATTGCAGGGTGCCGGGAGATGGGGTCAAAGTCACAATTCGTGAGTTTATGAGATTGGAAAGAGGGAGTGGAGGCCGATGTCAAAGATGTGTGACATGACTTCCATTCCAGTGGGTGATTTTCCTGGGTGAAAAAAAATATAAATAAATATATATATATATATATACACTATATGGCCAAAAGTCAGTGGACACCCCTACTAATTATTGAGTTCAGGTGTTTCAGCCACACCCATTGCCAACAGGTGCATAAATTCCAGCAAATAGCCATGAAATCTCCACAGACAAACATTTGGAATTCAGAATGGTTTGTAAAGAGCTCAGTGACTTTAAAAGCGGCACTGTCATAGGATGCCACCTTTGCCAAGTCAGTTCGTGAAATGTATGCCCTACTAGATGTGCCCCGGTCAACTGTAAGTTCTATTATTGTGAAGTGGAAGAGCCTAGGAGCAACAACAGCTCGGCCACAAAGTGGTAGACCACGCAAACTCACAGAGCGGGGCCGACGAGTGCTGAAGCGCATAGCACTTGAGTGGTGTAAAGCACGCCGCAACTGGACTCTGGAGCAGTGGAAACATGTTCTTATGAGTGAATCATGCTTCACTATCTGGCAGTCTGATGGATGAATCTGGGTTTGGCGGATGCCAGGAGATGCCAGGAGAATGCTACCTTCCGGAATGCATTGTGCCTACTGTAAAGTTTGGTAGAGGAGGGATAATGGTCTGGGGCTGTTTCTCAGGGTTTGGGATAGGCCCTTTATGCTACAGGATACGAAGACATCTTAGCCAACTGGGTGCTTCCAACTTTGTGGCAACAGTTTGGGAAAGGCCCTTTGCTGTTCCAGCATGATCTTCACAATAAATGACCTCAACCCCAGACACACTTGGGACAAACATCTTGACCTCACAGATGCTCTTTGGCTCAAAGCCTTCCCACAGACACACTACAAAATCTTGTGGAAAGCCTTCCCAGAAGAGTGGCAGCTGTCTAGCTGCAAAGGGGGGTCCAACTCCATATTAATGCCCATGGTTTTAGAATGGGATGTCCAACAAGCTCATATAGGTGTGATGGTCAGGTGTCCACTGACTTTTGGCCATACAGTGTATATATTAGGTAGTGACAGGCATGTGAAATTATTTCATTGTTGAGTACTCAGCTACTCGCAACAAATAACTCTAATGTGAGAATATCTTATGCATGCACATTTATGTAAATTAGCCAACCAAGAAAACAAGTGTAATTTGAAATTAATTCATTGAACATGTTGTGACGTCAGCATGGGTCACATCAACGTACACATAATCAGCAGTTATAATATACGCCATTTAGCAGACGCTTTTATCCAAAGCGACTTACAGTAGTGGATGCATACATTTTCAGTATATGTGGCCCCAGTGGGGATTGAACCCACAACCTAAGAGTTGCCAACGCTGTGCTCTACCAACTGAGCCACAGAGAACCACGTTACAAAAACATTAGTTATTTGGTGGGGACAGTAGTCCGTAGAACCCAATTAGTGCAGAACAGAAGACAAGATAACAAACTTATCAATGATTAGGGACAACTGTCAATGAACTAATCCTGATTATGGCACCATATCACTAAAACCCACAATAACTAACTAACACAAGGAATCTTAGGAAGGCAAAAGGGGGAAATAAAAGGGGCCCTGCGGTGCTCCTGGGTTCTTGTGAGCGATGTGGACAGCAGTGGGAGACCTCACTGGCACATGTGGAGGCGTTCACTCTGAATGAATACTGGAGCTGGAGCCAAGACTTGTAGATCAGGCGAAGAGTTCAGAGGAAGTGCCAACCAGCAGTTCAAATCCGAATCCATAATTACCTATTGATTTGCATGCTGTTATTGGCTAGGTAAAGCCCCATTCAGTGACAAAGTTTGTATATTTTGCCTGATCTTTTAAGCCAAAACTTCAAAGGTGCCGCTATCTCACGTGAGTCTTGCTCTGTCACTGGTTGGCTCCCGAGTATCCCGTGGTGACCATGGCTGATTGGTCGTGCAGGTGAGGGTTGTGTCCAATGGTCGACGCTCCCTGCTTCTGAGTGGCCGTGAGGGTTGAGGGTGTTCCCTGTGGTCGACACCCCCCTTCCCAATGTGGCTGACAACGATGGCATGCAGAGGTGGCGTCGTTGTGTTGTACCCTGGCACAGTTGGTGTTGCTCCCCACAGATCGGCCAGATGCTCTTCATGGCACCTCCCATGGCTCATCTCTTGGCAGGCCTGCAGGGGGCGCTCTTCATGGCACCTCCCATGGCTCATCTCCTGGCAGGTCTGTAGGGGGGCCATCCTGGGAGATGGCCTCCTGCTGGGCTTCAAGTTGTCTCTAGACAACGTACTCCTCTTTGTTTTTGACAAGAGTCCCTCATGTGTGTTACAAACCCACACATTCCTGGCACAATCCAGGCTAATTTTATCCTACTAAGCAATCAATTGAAAGATGAATATAAATAATAAAAAGACATAAAAAAGATGGGAAAGATTGTGTTGATTGTTTCCAATGGCAGGCTGGATTGATAGTACAGTTAACTCACCTCACTTTGTTCCTTAAATTAGTTGCAGATTTTTGGGTGAAATAAAAAAACAGCAGACCCTGTGTATCACCAGGACCAGGGATGGTTGCCCATGACATAAAGGAAGAGGATGATAGCTTAGCAGAAGGAGAAAAAACATTAGTCAGTGAGGACAAGGTTGGCAAAAGACAGGTGTATATAAATATAAGATACAGCCGCCTACCTGTTTCATTTCTGCGGGGATGGGGAGAGGAATAAGTTGAAGGTGTGGAGACATGCGCATATCTATATACTGCAGGTAACTAACACCCTGTCAAAAAATCTGAAAGCAGTACATTGGTTATGAGTTTGCAGCCTAAAAATCATCCCAAATAATGTCCTAATATCACATTTACTGACATGTTTATAGTAATGTAGTATGTTCACATTCAATATATTTTAATGGGAAGTGTTAATTTTATTCCAGAATAATCATTTTAGATTATCCTTGGGGAAATTGTTAACTTCTAGTGAGTATTTATTGCCTGCTTCAGTGGGATTGTTTGTTTTGTGTTTGTGTTCTCACGCATTTCGTCACTTTTTTCTGTCACCGATGCAAACCGGTTATTCCCCAGGCCATAAACATCCCAGGCATCTGAGCTTTTCTTCTGCTTTCCGGTTCCTTCAGCATGAAGAAGGACAATCACATTCTACAAAGAGGTTAATATTCCAGAAGCCATCATGAAGGATGTATCACCAGGGGTGCACATAAGTGGTACACCAGTACGCATTCACGTCCTCAAACATTAATCGCGTCCTCAAAAATAAATAAAAATTAAATAAAAACGTTATACACAGGGGGTGCATATCACATAAGTGTATGCTAGTATGCATTCGCGTCCTCAAACGTTAATCGCATACCAAGCAAGACGACAAACCTTTGAAACATACGCAGTTTAATTTTGATCAGTCCATCATTAATAAGGTAATTAACTTAGTTAGTTAGTTAGTTAACCAATTTGGTAGCCAATTACACCCGCTATTTTCAAATCAATCCCCCCTCGTAATGTTAGTTCCCTGCCGTAGCCCTGTGAACGTTAGTGACGTCTCCTCCTCTGGTGTGGCCGGTGGGATCGAACCCTGGTCACCGTGACCAGTGTTGAACGTTGTAACTGCTAGACCATGCGGGAGGCCCCTGTGTATAACGTTTTTATTGCTTCAACATAACATCTTTGTAAAACATTAACAAGCATGCGGGTGGGAATTTTTGGTCAGAGGTTGACCTTTGTAAAGTGACATGAGTTATGACGTGTTTGAGTCTGACATTTTGATGACCTGCACCATGCCATTTTTCATAAGATTGTATTTGGCTATTAATGAGTTATAAATATGTTATGCCATTTTAATGAAGGCAGTATACATGGTTCATAAAGGATGTGGAATTATATAGTTATATAAAGTGTGACCAGAGACCTCTATATACGAGCCAGCAGCCAGACTTGATTGAAACTTCAGAAGCTTTTCCATGTGAAAAAATAGCTTTACCCTTTCCCCAAGATCAAGGAGATGCTTTGATTTCCAAATATCCCTTGTGTGCATACAAGGCGCATTGCCCTCAGGAGAGATCTAAGAGCTTCCATAAGCCTTCTCTAGACTTTAGAAAACCTTATCACGGATGTCTGACTGGAACACCTTTAACTTGTAAAGGAAATCAAATGGTAAATTGACTGTTTCCTTCCAATACATCTTGAGTTGACAGCTCAGTTGTTTGTTTTTTAGAGACGCTGTATTAAAACATGTATATAAGGATGGACATTGGATGGATATGATGTTGACAAGAGTGTGATTAGTTCCCAGAGTTAGAGACTTGAGTCTTTGGTTCAGCGGGCTAAATCGCTCTCTTGTCGCGTCGAGATCCTTGTTTCAAAACTCACTGCAAGCAGAACCAACTCCGTTACAAGGCCAGGAATGATCATGTGCAGGAGAGTAAAACTGCCAAGTTAATAGTCCTCACCACGGATCACCCGAGGACAAGAGATACACATGCTTATTTCACAGTTGAAAGTGAGTCCCAGCTTGTGTGAGTCCCCCACGCATGGCTGTGGGGGTGGGTCTGAGTCAGCAGCAGAGCCAGTTGCCGTGGCTGTGTCTGACAGTCACTGTCACTGCAGCCCAGAAACAGTGCGTGTGACACCAAATAAGCACGCCACGCAGTTGCGCACTTTTGTGGTTTTAAAGTTGCACTGCGTGGACCTCTTTCCAGCTTGAATAAAGCAGGGCAGGTGGTTTGGCGAATAATATTAGTTCTTGGAACATCTGTTTTCATCGTAAATTCACAGAGATTATTCATCAAGGGCCTTCCTACAAAATTGGATTTTCATAACTGAGGGTGGACCTTCAAAGTTTGTTTTGGTTGTAAATGTTAGGGAAGTGCATGGTGGGTCTCCTCCCAACATAGTTCCCATACGATGTAGCTGAGTGTAAGATTGCAACATAAGTCTAATTTACTGACCCAAAATACAATACAACACATCTGTTATAAACACCTTCCTCAAGCTTAGGCGGACAATTTGCAATTACTAGAGACCATTATATGTTAACACTTACTCGGTCGTAGTGTTCTGCTGTGCACGGCAAAGTTGTTTGATAGACTCATTGAAGCAGCTTCAAGCAGATTCTCAGAACATGGAAGCTCTACCCCCCCTTCCCATCATAAGAATCATGAAAGCTTTCTGTCCCAACTCAAATAAAAATGTATTCCTGTACTCTACTGAATAAAAAGGCAGGCTGTGGCAGTATTCAGCCAGGGAAAGGAGACACAAAATGGTCAGTTCAAGAAATGACTCCAGAGATTACCTTTGGCACCTTTTATCACTTGTCAAGAGGGTAGTCTCGGTGGATTTGAGAAAATCTCTGGAGGTTATCACTGCAGCTGAGTAGAAAATACCCCTTCATCCCCAAAGGATCATTCCCCACCATAGAAAGGCTCTTCAAAGAAGTCACTACAGGACATGCATTGTAGAAAGCAGAGATAAAACCTAGCCAGTTAGGCTAAATTAAGTCAGTGATTAGCTGGATTATCTTGATGTGAACTGTTTAAAATATTCTGTCATTTTCAACTTGGATGTCATGATGACAATATTTCAAAGCTTTTTGGTTTGGTTATGCTAACATGTTTAAGTGTCATGGTCAGACAGCGAGGCTATTACATAGTTTTACTGTTGCAACATGCAATAGTTGTCATTTGCCATATAGCCAGCTAGCGGACATGAGCAAGCGCCTTAACAAAGCTATCTAATTAAGTTAGCTAGCTTGCTTGTTCTCTGATAAGCAACAATGTTTAGCTAGCTACGTTGCTAACATTATTAAGTTACAGTATCTAATTGGCTATTTGCGGACAGCCTCTAACGTAACTTCTGCTAAATTGATAATAGTTCATGTTTAATAAATGTGTTGTTTGCGTAGAGTGAGAGATGCCCACTAGGGAAGCTTTTCATGATTTTACAATTATTAACTATTACAATATATCAGGTTTGTCTTATCAAATGTGCATTGAATGTTGTTATACTTAAGTTAAATGGTCTTGAAATATAGAAATCTGTCTGGCTTACAAGAGCGAAGGCACAAATGACCATGGGAATTCTGGAGCAAGGACGTCCACGTTCCAACCAGCTTTCGAGACAACATTTACCAGGGGATTTACAGAATCCCCACATGAAATGTATACATTCCCCATCGAACTGATGGTAAATCTATACATTCCCCATCTATTCCTCGCGTGATGGGGAATGTATAGATTCACCAGGACATCTACACACCATATACCATAACATATATTCTCAGATAAGAATGGAAAGTGCTCAAAAGTTTTGACTGTCAAAAGCTTGTAGTCGGTGTGCATATCGGGAAAAAACGTGGCCCAAAATGTATGAAATGAATCATATTGATTTCAATACAAATGTAAAAATAAATTATATTTCAGGAGGAGATTTATATGTATTACAAGTTAATTTTAGCCAGTTACCAAAAATTCATTATAGTCTGGTGTTGTTCTCTCTCTCACCTTCGTGTTGCAATGATACCACATCACCTATGTGAGTAATACTGCTGGGTTTATTGCTATTAACATTACATGTCTTTACTGAACCAACGTGGCACTCTTTTGAATTGGTGTGGATGATGTTTAAATGAACCTTTGGGTACAGGGTGGTTTTGTGGAAGGCAGCAGGTGGTTATGATCATGTGGCAGGAATTTCAATTGAGTAATAGCTTTCATTGAACTGTGCCTGCAGCAGAGGAGAAGTGATGAATTTGTCCCTTAATGCTTCCCCAAAGTGTTGGTACGTCTTGCTTGCAAGACATCATGCTGGGTTTGGCAGTCCCTCTGTTTGTTTTCGATGGTGCCCACAAGGTCAATCTGATCAATTTGTCAAGGACACAGTTGTCTTCGCAAATCTCAGTGTTCTGGAAGATGAATCTACTGACCTTCCGGTACATTGTCCACTTAGAAATGAGAATCACATAGACAGTCTCTGGTACAAAGCTAAAAGATCTTGCAAATCCTACTGAGGTTTTTATGCATCTGACCTTTCATAGTTGCTCACACCAGGGGGTCCCCAGATGGCTGGAAGGTCAAAATCTCCCTCAAAGGTACCAGAGGACTCTCCAAAATTCACATATCAGCTTCTGGGAAAACATATTTGGAATCCATCATAAGAAACCTTGGAGACGAACCTTCCCATCAAGTGAATCTAAACTATTTGATAATTTGCAATCCATCTGAAAATATTCTGTAGTGACTCTATGGCTTCCCTTTATTGTAACAAGCTTCCATCTTCTCAGTATTCTTGAAAAAGTATCCTAAAAAAATAAGATGCCAACAGCAGCTGTCAAAAACAAATTCACATAGTTCACCTCCAAAGGGGGTTCAGTCGATAAAATAACTCATTGTGGGTGCAATCTGGGTCCTATTGTCTCAGACTCTAGCCTTTGCTATGTTGACAATAACCTGGAGTCTGAAGGTATGGGAGATAATTGGCCTTATGCAACCCACTGGGAGACCACTGTCCACTTTTATCTAACAATATGAGAGAAATAAAAAACCTATAGCAACCCATTAAAAATCACAAAGGTACTGGTTTTAAACCAGTTGTGAAGCCTTTTGCTTAATTTTGAATCTGCAGCAAAGTGTAGTAATTGCATATTCAAGTATCTTCTGGGTATGAATATGTGAGGACTGGAGGAACAGAACTCCAAATACAGACTTTTTCTCCTGACATCTTTTGTTTTTGAGGGGAAAAAACTATGAATATCAAGTCTTTTATTTATATATTGACAACAATGGTTAGAGAACATTTCTTATGTTACAAACCACTGTAGAGATATCCATTAATGAAAGAAAATATTTTTAGGTACAAAGTGTGTATATTGCATTGCAAACATTTGAAGAATGGAAGTAGCATATGAGGATAATGTTATTGTTTTCTCCCTTGAATGATATGCACTCTAATGATCTGTGCACCATGATAAACATTGTTGGAAGTGATCTTATGGTAACAGATACAAAAACAATGAGTCCTGGAATTGTTTATCAGAGCATAAAATGCTCATGCTTACTACATTTCCCAGAATGCTAAGGGCCAGATTCACTCAGTCTTTGTTGTGAGGAAAAAGCAAAACGCAAAACCATCAGCACTGGCAATATGGCACATGCCCGTATTTACTACACTTATTTACTACACTTGATTTAAGGTACATTGAGAGTGATAAAAATGCAGCTGCTAAATGTGTAGTTTAGCTCTAATGCTTATGTGTTAATGTGAGGAGAGTATGCAGATAAATGAAACTACCTTGTGCAATTATCAAGTCTTGCTGCAAGTGCGTGAAAGATAATCGTGTTTGTTTTTACCGCCTGGGGAAAGCGGGTCTTCATTTTTGGATCAGGCACGAGACAACGAACATGGCTTTTGTAATTGATACTAGAAGAAGACCGAAGGCTTTGGTCATTACATCACAAATGTAAAACATTTTAATTACATCATTACAATTTTTAAACATATACAAATTTAAAAAAACGTTTAAAGAGCTATGAGCTGAGGTTAGGTAATTCTAGATGTGTAGAATGACAAACACACACTCGTTATTTCTCCAGTATAACACCATCAACAAGATTTATATACAAGGGCTGCAAAGATAAAACCGATAACATTCAATAAAACCATGAAAAAAACGTATTTATACTTATTCTATATTAAATATATAACATAACATAAAATGTTCAACCTTAATTTTTGTGTGTTTATGCAGTCATGTTGTTTACATGTAAGCTATTTAATACAAGTTATAGCCACTAGATCATTTCTCTCATTCTCCATGAGAGAAACGTGGTCTTGATTGCATTGAAATTCTATATAAATATTGTCCATTGACAGAGATGTAAATTTGTTATTTGTGTTAACTATGATTTATGCTTTAAAAAGAGCAGTACATTTTTGTATAACGTTGATTTATAGATCATATTTTATTGATGTCGATTAATTAAAAATAATGATTGCATACGAACTAACATAACATAACTTCAGATGAAGGTAAAGGTAGCTCATATTAACTTGATATGAATAGTCTAAACACCCTCACTGTACATTCATTTTTCATCTTTAAATGTATTTCATAGATGCAAATGTTTTAAAACTTTGAACTGCTGTATGTTATTATACATACCATCTAAGAGTACAATGAGATAACATAATGGGTAGCTCGGAGATTTCTATGTGATGCTACACTTGCGTGGCTTGTGTCAGATTACCTTGAGCAAACTGGAACAAACAGAAGGTAGTTAAAATAGGGTTCAAGAGGTAAAAAATGCATTTGAGGAACAAGGTCCAACATGTTGATATGCAAATTAAGTTAGAAGGAATACTTTAAGCACACGCTGGTTAACATAGACCAAAGAGACTCTATTCTAAATGAAAATGACAATGTTGGTTCACACCATTCCTTGCAACTAATTTGTTCTTTCAAGTAAACAAAGTAGAAACACCTTTAGTAGCTATGAGTCTATTTAAACAAGTCTCTACCAGCTTTGCAAATCTGGTCACTGCAATTTTCACCCATTCTTCCCCCATGGGGACTGCAATTTAGCAATTTTGAAATCTTTCCACAGATTCTCAATAGAATTGAGGTTTGGGCTTTGACTGGGCCACTCCAGCACATAGATTTTTTTGTTTTTAAACCACTCAAATGTGGCTTTTTCGCAGGGATGCTCAGTGTTGGAGGACGTCCTGTTCTAGGCAAATTCACAGTTTCATAGTGCCATATTCTCCCAATTTTGTTATGATTTATGAATTAATGGTGCTCCAGGGATATTCAAAGTCTTTGATATCTTCTTATATTCTTCCCCTGATCAGTTCTTTTAAAGATCCTTTCCTCAGATTTGCTTTTAAGTTTTTTAATTGTTTTTGTCTTCATTATGAAGCTCTTGTTTGGAAATCCAGTAACCAACTGTTGAACCTCTCACAGAAAGGTGTATTTAATTTAAAATAATTTTAAACACCTTCATTGTACACAGGTGGAGTCCAATCAAATCATACTCACTGTACACCATTTACACAAAGTGACTTACAGTAATGAATGCCTACATTTTACATTTATATTTATGTGGCCCCAATGGGAATCAAACCCTCAACCTAAGCATTATCAGCGTCATGCTCTACATACTGACACATTGAGCCATATTATGACAAATTTACAGAAAACAGGGCCATATTTTTAAACAATTATAACTATATATAACAAATTAAGTAGTATGCACATAAATAAATTACCAATAGATATTTGGTGGTTGTACATACAAAAACACAGTATTTTATTAGGAATAGCTACTTGGCAGCCTGTCATTTCATTGCTGAAATTCTTTCATGAAATGTTTTTTATGCTTTAAAATATGCTCCACGCGAGGCTTGTGCAAAAACTGTCAAATTTTACTACCACTCCACCCATTTTTCTCAAATGCATATTTTTGTCTGCCTTTCATAAACAAGTGCACATCAAAATACATCAAAAGCAGATTAGTATTGTTAATCTATTCAAAGCGCAAAACTGTTGGCCTTTTCAAAACATGCTTAGCCAATTCTCAGGTGGGAAAGGCTTCTAATTATCAACTCTATAGAAAGCAGTAGACTTCAAAAGATAGACAAAGGCAGTGAAATACTTGTGTGCTTTTTTTCAAATGCTAATTTATATTATTATTGTTGTATATGTTGTGCTTTACATTTCAATTATTTGAGTGATGTTTTGTTTTATTACACATAACTTAGAACATAACAAAAGGTTTTTAAAAATACAGCTGTAATTATGTGTGATATACTAAATGACTTGAAACTGAGTTTTTTTTCTTCTTGTAACGATTATCATTATGAACCTAGCCAAAGAAAAAGAGGCTGGAACTTCTAGGGTTAATGTGTCTGATCTCGCCTTTTACTGTCAAGGGGAAAGAGGGATTACCATGAAGATGTGAGGGGGCATACGTTTCATCTTGTCGATATGTCAAGCACCATCAGAAAGTCAATAGATTGGACATTCGTCATATTTAAAAAGTTAATGCCCTCATTATGTCAGAAATTGCCTACTAAAAATACCATATACCGTTTAACTGCGATGGGCTCCACTTGGATTCAAACAGACATCCTGCATTTCAAGGACTGGTTACCATGTAATTGAAAAATCTGCTATAAAAAAAGGTGAAAAATTGCATTTCTTTTCTGTCTTGCTTGGAAACTGCTGAGGAGTTTCTTACATCTCTGTGAGAGGATTCATCACGGAACGGGAATGCATGTCAGCGATGGTGCATAGGGAAATGCCCATTTCGCTGGGTGGCATATTGACTAAATGAGATTTCCTAATGATCCGGTCTCCCCTTGCCTCGCATGAAGACTCGCATGCGTCCGGGACGAGAAAAAAAACAGGCTGAGCAGGTAGGAGCCCCATTTCGGTCAGCGCCGGCAGGCCACACAAACACAGCGAGCCGAGGGCCCTCAAACCAAATTCATAATTCATCGGCCGGCCCGGCGAATATATGGAAGCGTGTCCGGTAATAATTTCTAGATTGTGTTTCACCGGACATTATTTAAAAAAGCCTCCCTCAGCTTGTTTCTGTTATTGCAGTTTCCAGTTGACTTCACTTGGGTCATCTGTTCGGGGCTCTGTGTGGTGGGGGGGTTGATTAGATACCTTTCCTTATGCAGACAGCCGTGTCTAATGATTATTCTCAATGGTTCTGATTTATTCAATGCTAGAAATTGAAATACTGCTCCAGACAACGCTGGGAGTTTTGCAGAATGCTGATTCCAGTCATCCCACAATATCTGACACACGCACATATCTTAATTCTTATGGAATGCTGAATCCAGTCGTTCCACAAGACATGACATAGACACGTACCTTTAAGCACACAGAGATTCATAAACAAAGGAACAACTAAGCAATTTCAGACACAAAAGACCACGTGATTAATTCATATCTGCCTACATGTAGGTAAATCCTAAATAATCCTTAATTTAGTACAGGCAAAGTCAGCAGCCGTTTCTACTCCATCTGCTAACCATTTCTACAAACTTCATAATAGGTCTAAAAGCATTATTCTTTACCTTGCTTCATGTGTCTCAATCTCATAATCAAATGCACTCGCTATCAAGATTTAGCCATGTGTACGTAATAATTCCATTATAAAGCCATACTTTTGTATATTGGAGCGTTTTATGTGTCATGTATAGCCATTTATCTGCCCTTATCTCAAACTCATTCGTTGAGAAAAGTTAACGCAACAGACATAACAAGCAAAGGTACAAAGCTTGCATGAACCATCCCCCATTGATTGCCGTACCGCTAGGCGTTATTACCTGCCAGCGTACAGGTGTCAGACCACTTAGTGGAGTGAAGGGAATGCTGAGTTAATTTCTCATCATTAGGTGTGGCATTACGAGGAGGTGATAGCACCTTAACTGAGCTCCTGCACACGGGGAAGCTCTGCTTCTCAGCCATGTGAAGTACATGTTTTTCCTCCAATATGAAATCATAGGAAGGCATGTTTCTCAGAGCAGTTATTGTAATGTCGGTCGACTGCAGTACTACAATGTAGGTTTTCTTGCTCTCAAAAGCATCGGTCACCACTGCAATCTGTGAGAGCATGGAGGGAAAAATGTACAAAATAATCTGTCCAATCATCTCATTGAGTTTGAACTCTGTGACCAGTGCCAGCATTATCTCCGCAGGCCTCTGACAGCGCCTCCATCCACAGTGAGGGGTTTGGTGAGCAAGAAAACATTGTAAACCACATGCCATGGTGGTCTCAGTTACCAGGTCTCAACCCAATTGAACACCCATTGTACTGGATTTATTACAGTCCATTGTAACAGTGGATTGTAACAATCCAAACAATGCTATATGTACTGTATATATAAATAACTAAATGTGTGTATATATATACAGTATATATATATATATATATATATATATATATATATTTATCTTTTTTCTGAATAAGAAATTCCTGGTGGGATGCGACAGCAAAGGTTTGAAAGAGAAAGTGTGAGAGCTGAGATTGGGTGCTTCTCTGGGTCTGGGGCTTGAAATAAGAATTCTCTTCAAATAGGGAAAGGCTAACTAAGTTCAGTAACATGGCTCAAGCTCAGCGCGTCATACAATGTGATGTATCCATCCTTTCTCATTGGCAAAACACTAGACAGTATTTCAGGTGTATTCCATGCAATATAATCTATTGTTATGAATAGTACATTTATGTGATATATGTATGGGCTATATCATGCTGATAACTACGATGAAATCATCACTTGGTGGAAGGAGGGGGGGGGTGTCTATGATGGTAAATATGTCATATATTTAAGACCTTATTTTACCAATGGTCAAGTCTTCCAATATAAGCATGAGTGTGAAAGCTGTGCATTGCTCCAACAAAATCTATGAAATATGAAACCAATTTAATATCCTTCGTTACAGTATATGGTATGACAGTTCCTGCCATATTAACAATCTTATTATATTAACAACTGCACCCTGGGGAGATCAGTAAAAGTTTGGCTAGATCAGAAGGGTCCAGGTGCCATTAAAAATAGTTGACAGGAGCTTCTAACGTTTTCATTTTCACTGTCATTGTGAGACATTCCCTTGTGATGTTCATGCCATTGTGTCTGATCTCTGATATGAACTGATTACAGATATCTCAGACAATTGCCAGTTTTTATTCACAGACATATCCTTTGTAGAAGTCTAAATTGAAATTCACAGATTTTTTTAGGGATTGTTATTTTTTTCTGGAAATTTAGATTCTTTGCCATTTGCATGGAATTAATTTCAGATTTCAAAGATGCTGGTATCATATAAAGTCAAAGTCCTGCTGAGTGAATTATTTTTATATTGCATTCACTGACTTGCATAGCCATTGTTACATTGACATCTCTCATGTTTCCATCATGTTCCCAATCTGTACATTTCTCAATTACTGCCTAAGGTGCGCGCAATTACCGTGTACATTGTTGTTCAGGAAATACATTAGGCCCTACTCCAATACACATTTTGACATAATCTGACACCTTTTGAGATGGGTGCGCACTCTGGTAATTAAAACAAGAATCAAAATAACAATAATAGCATAAACTGCTTCCCCATTATAAACTGTATTGAAAAGGCACCCAAACAGCCAAGGGCAGCCATGCGTGCGCTTCAGAGAATCTCCCCCTGCTCTGAAAATCCGCTCGAGCCAGGCGTAGGCGAGCTCACAAAGGGAAGACGGAGCTGATTTCGGCAGCAACCTGAGAGGTGGCTTCATCTGCTACGATGTATTAGTGTCCCCGAGTGCGGCTGATTTCTAAATGAAAAGCCATCAATCACGCTCTCCAGATTCCAGAATATTCAACAGATTGCGCCAGCAGTCACTGCTCAACTCGCGCCTCTCCTCTGCATTTGAAAGCTCCACTCCTTTACGATTAAAAATTCAATCTCTTTATTGCTTAAACGCGTTGCCGGCGTCTCGCAGCGCACTGCTCGTGTCGGATTTATAAGCGCTTCACAATATCATAGTTTAACCCTTGAACGCGACGCAGAGAGAACATAGATACAGATGAAATAGATGCAGGACTCAAAACTAGGGATTATGTGACAGAGGAGGGATTGATGGATAGAAATGATGGCTCTATTCATGTTATCCTTGGCTGCAGTTAAGGACAGCTCTGGAACAGGTGTTTAATACTACAAAAGCCAATGGTGTTATATTGAGGATTTTGTTTATGGTTCAATGAATATCAAGTGGAGAGATGGATGCTGCATGTCTCAGCCATTTTAAATGAATAATTCCCTAACCACTGTTTTAATCTATTAAAAAAACGATAGCCCATACATCAGTGTCTTGGCGAGAAGATGGCTGCATTTTTTATAACAATAAAACATTTTTAAATGTTTTCAAATGTTGACAAGATCAATAGTCTTATGAATTGCTGTTAAATGTTGGCTATCCCTAAGGGTCAGCTGCACATTTCTATCAGAAGGAAAATGATTTATGGGCTTACTTTAGACTAGCTTGTATGATGAGAAAGTATAGACTCTCAAGCATCAATTTATCAGTGCTGAAAGCCTTTCTTCATCACGATGAATGCTGAACTTGTTGTTTTTTTAATCTGAAAAGGAAAGTTTGGTTGCTTTCCTTCAGAATTAATGCATAATGTAATCATTTCCCTTGCAAATCCCCCTGTCCGCAATTGGTTTGCATATTTTGTAGTAGCTGTTTAATTGTTTCAATGGATTCATATTGCTGTGATATGTTTGTACAGTATACAGTTGGTATGAAATGCTTACAGAATGAGAGCGTAAAGGGAGTCAAAGTGGTAGCTTTGTGTTTCCTTATTTTTGGTTTGGTCTTGCACTGAATGCATGGAATTTTACTCAAAAGGGTACTTTGTTCAAAAGGGTTTAATGTGTTTTACAGAGGCATTTTTAAAATGTCAAGCAGTTAAAAATCCTCATGAAGTGTTCATGAGGACCAATGATCTAAAAAAACTATCTTAAGGGAAATGTAACTCAAATTGTATCATGTAGAGCAGTGTTGCTCAATCCATTTCTACAAGGCACACTGCAATTTTAATTCCAACCTCCGCTCCCAACCTATCATCTGCATTGGCCGTCTGTGAATGATCACTTGAGCATGATTAAGTGGTTAAGTGGTGGTTGGAATGAAAACATGCAGGGCGGTGTGCCCTGTAGGACTGGATTGAGAATCACTGATGTAGAGAACAAAAAACAACAAACAATGGAAACACAACAGTGTTCCAACAGTAAAGGGTTCTGGTGGTAATGTAATGGTTCGGGTGCACTCTAACTCAAACAAGAAGGCAAGGCTGAGATCAATCATTAGTTAATGGTACTGTGTGCACCTTCACCTCGTGTTAAAGCATTTATTTCCTGCCCAGAGGTTTTTTTTCAAAATGCCAATGCCCTCATCCACAGAGTTGTCATAGCAGAGGCCAATTGAACACATGGGGTCTAAATCGAGAGGCTTATTTCCCTCTGATGAGGATTAGTGTGAATAGACAGAGTAGGCGAGTAAATTGTATGAGAATTCATTTTCATTTTTCAACAATATCACGTGCCACCGTTGTCCTATATACCGTTAATGCCAAGAGACAAATATCTATTTTGTGAGCGATGAAGATGTCTATTCCATTCAAATACTCTTGCTCGCACTGTTAATTTAGGAACCTAGAAGCCAATTTGTGACTGTTATGCAGAAGTGATTCATAAACCCACCCTTCTGTGCACTTTAATATTTTGTGTGGCCTGTCTAGAAAATAATGCTTTGAATTTTGTAAGACAGATAAATATTTGCACAGCAGTGAGTCGGGGTAAGGAGCTGCTAGTCTCGTGTCAGTTTTCCGATCCAAGGGTACGGCCCCCCCGCTAGCTCCCGCACAAGGGCCAAAACAGAACAGCTTGTTTGCTGAGCGGAGCTCCGGAGACCGCCCTCCTGTAAACTGTGCCGCAAAGACCTTCCACTGCGCAATGCCTGGAAAGGAACCAAGAAAAGAGAGAGATCCGTATCTAATCTGACAGAGGAATCATTACCATTTGAATTCCTATATTGTGTCACTTTGATGGTGTACTGCGGTGTGACAGGGGTGCAAACGAAACGGGCGACGGAACAAAATGCGCTTTGATATGTGACATCCTGTTCGACATCTGTCCACCAGGATCACGGTTGGCATGAGCACAGAAGCAGTTAAACAAATGTCAGAGGCAGACGTGTTCAACATCGCAAGCGTCGGTTGTGGAGACAGAGAATAGCTGAGTGAAAGAA
This sequence comes from Aldrovandia affinis, assembly GCA_029706075.1. NCBI lineage: Eukaryota > Metazoa > Chordata > Actinopteri > Notacanthiformes > Halosauridae > Aldrovandia > Aldrovandia affinis. The sequence continues at coordinate 6,533,140 of JAINUG010000012.1, read as the reverse complement.
GAGGAGGCTATTCTCTTTGACTCACGCCCACTCCGCCACCTCACATAACCCCGTCACCTTGGACTGGAGAAACATGGGTCTGTGGAGATTATGTGCGTTTGATGTTTCAAGCATTCGTTTGCCAACGGTGTGGCTTTAAAATAAAAAAAGAGTCATTCACCTTGGGAGCTAATTGGAAAAAATATATATATATTGTTTTCAGTACTCCAAAAAAATCTGATCGGTTTGCTGGAAACACAGAGGTGTTTTCTGGATGGGCCCTGCCGTTTCTCGGTTGCTTCAGAGCCGTAGGGCTAAGGTTAATGCACTCCATTGTGCTAGAGTTCAGTTTCACTGCATACCAATGGAACTCAGACCTGTCTGTTTGGCTGGTGTCTGGTTAGCTTGTTGGGATCAAAAACTAACAGTCAGAGTATTGTCAATGGATGCATATGTGTTGTATTGCATTCTCGGGTCAAGAAAAAATATGTAGGAGCATTTAAAAGTGTATTACACAACTCGTAGTGCTTTGTCTACTGCCAACAAGCCACCAGAACAGTTTCAATGCACCTTGGCATAAATTATACAAATGTCTGGAACTTTGTTGGGGGGTTGCCACACTATTCTTCAATGAGAAATTACATAATTTGGTGTTTTGTTGATGGTGGTGGAAAACACTGTCTCAGGCACTGCACTGCTCCTTTACTACTTTGTGGTGGCAGTGTGATGTAATGGTTAGGGATCTGGACTTGTAGCTCAGAGGTTGCTGGTTTGATTCCCAGATGGGGGCACTGCCGTTGTACCCCAAGGTACCTAACCCGAATTGCTTCAGTAAAAAATATCCAACTGTATAAATGGATTGTATGTAAAGAAATGTAAAAAACTGTAAATCGCTCTGGATAATGGCGTCTGCTAAAATGTAAATGTAAATGTACTATCAGATGTGCATTTTTATATGTATTAAGGGGTTTATGCACTGTGACCAGACCACAGTATCTCTCGCTGTGAAGTTGTTGACGGACTGTTCTCGATGAAACTCCCTTCTCACGCTCTAGATTGATATTTGCAGTCAACTGATTCAGAGTTGTTTGTCTGTTTTGCCTTGCATCTCGAACAATGCACGGACGTCATGGTGGAGGAGTATGCGCTTTTGATCACAGTTGTCCCCCACTGATGATGTATTTTTCTCAGACTTCCATGCCAACATCACCTAAGCAACGGTTCCTCGTAACATCAGCAAGTTGAGCGGTCTTCATCACTGAAGGTCCTGCCAAATGTGTCCCAACATTCACCCCTCTTTAAAAGTCAATGAGATATCTTCTTCTAGCCATGATAGGCAAAATAATGGGCAACTGGGCCTGCCAGCATGTCCATATGCATGATGGGATGTTCATTTTTTAATTAGTTCAGGAACCACACCTGTGTGGAAGCACCTGCTTCCAATACACTTTGTAGTGCTCATTTACACAAGTGTTCCTTTATTTTGACAGATAATTGTAGATTTTCAAGCTAAATTTGCTACATGCTAAATATGGCTTTAAAATAATTAAGTAACAAAAAGGCACATCACCTTTAAGCTGAACTTTTTTTTGAGCTGTACAACAACACAACCATGTGTATTTTAACATAAACTTTAATTAAAGCCAACCAAATCTGTACAAAATAAACAAAATCCAATCTGCAAACAAAGAAAAAAAAAACGTAGCTTCTCTTTTCAAATCCTTGAAAATAATTTTCAATACAGGAACTCAAATCACTTTTGACAGGTTCTGTTACCATTTTAGAAAACAAGCCCCAGTTCCCATTTTCTCTTTTTCAGAATAATTCACCAGGAACAAATAAAACAAAAAGCAAGCATCAATATGCAGTATCAACAGCTCCATAAATATACAAAATGTGTATTGTAACCATTGTGAATCACATTGATTAACAGGCAAATGCATATAAAGTACCACTACCCAGGGTCCAAAAACAAAATTATTATTTTATGTTCAATTTGTTTTACAATTAATGTGTTCTTCGAGATCACACACCTGACACCATGCCTACGTTGTTTTAGCAAAGCAACTCCTATGAATTTATATGAAGCCTGTATGACGTGCTGTCTGTTGAGAGGACAGCCAAGGCATCATGGGAATAATAAAGTGTGGAACATGCACTGGGAAGGGTCATGCCAGTTATTTTAAGATGGAAGTGCTAATCTGTATTTGTGACAGGGTCTGACTGTTGGTTTCTTCCAGAGATCCACTGGGAACCAAATGCATGAAAAATATAATTCATCAGGAGAAAATAACCTGTGACCTGTCTCAGAAATCCGGGAGCCTGGCACCGTTTGTCCCAATTTCTCCCGCGATCCCACGTTGGAAAAGCATGGCATCAGCGTGAATATTAGCCACACTATGGAAATGAAATGGCAAGGGGGACGGAGACTGATTGCATAGCGTTGATTGATTGCTCTTGTCTTGCAGCCACTGCTGTCGCCTGTCAGCCCCGAGAACAATGAAGAATTTTTCAAATTACTCATCATTCAGACAACAAAGCAAAAATATTTCTTCACCTAGCTGTCATAATACAGCAGTCTCCCATTTAATTGGTCTGTGGTGTCTAAAGCATACTTCAACATTGCAGGGAGCATATGCCCAAGCACAACAAGCTTTCTTTCTTAATCCTTTTGATATTTCAAGATTTAGAGGCATTGGTGAGGATTAATTGTGTGAGAAAGCAAGTACTCAGGAGAGCACCAAGTGACAATATATCATTTCTTCCAGCTGATGCAAAATGTGTCAAGAAAGTGTCCCTGGAATGGCATGCAATACAGAATAATTTGATGTTCCAACACAACACAACATATTGTGCTTTAAACAGCCAGTTTAATTTCACTATTTAATGCTGTCTTGGTTACTAAAGAACAGAATTCCTTTCAATTTAATGTTTTTTTATTATTATTTATTTCCCCATGTAAAACTGAACATGGGCAGGGTTGGTTTGCCAGATCAACCCCTTTGAAAATGTTCTCTTGCATTGTTAAGTTCAGATAGTTTAAAGATGTATGCCTCATTGTATGTGTTAAAATCTTGTAGTGATTAAATGCATTAGTTTTTCATGTACATTTATTTAAAACTGATAACTGACTATATTCGTGTTAATCATGTTTGACTTTTGAAAAGTGCTGGAAACATATCATAATACATTTTTATTGTAATATAAGAAATACGAGAACAACCTTTTTCTCAGATTTTTTTCCATTTTTCTTCCAATTTAGTGGCCAATCACACCCTCCATTTATTTTGTTTTGCCCTCTGCCACAAACTCACCGTCCATCCTCTGGGTCAAGCTAATTCCCCGAGGCCAGCGATGATCTTCCTCCTCCGAAATGGAACTCGCCCCCCTACTTTCTGGAGACACCCCTTACGCTTCCCGGCGAGTACGTGCCAGCCCACCCTCCCCCTCCCCTGGGGTGGACAGCCAAATGCAGTTGGTACAGTCGGGTTTCGAAGCATAACCGCTATAGACAACTCACAATCACTGCAAGTTTGTTAGACCGCTATGCTATTTAAGCCCCTGAGGTCCGTGCTTAGGTCAGAGAAGCTTTGTGATTTTGGCGTGGTCTGATATTTATCTCAATTTTATCAACTTAACACACACTTTCTCCAAAGTGTTTGATATTTTTATTTGAAGGACAATCACAGCTACATTTATATGCCATCAATAGTTTGGTCAGTATCATATGCAGCTTGTAAATAGATCTACAAACACACAAGTTATAAAGAGTACATTTTTCTGCCGTCACAAAAGTTGTGAAAGCACACACTAAACAATAGTGACAAATTGTTTTGCCATCAGAGTAAGCAATAGTCAGTGAGCCATGCAGAAGACAGAAAAAAAGTTTTTTTCATTTGGGAAGATTCATTGAAAACATCACACAAACTATATAGCCTACAAAAAAATCTAAATTGAAACATGGTGAGACAATCTGTTCTTTCACAGTCTTTGGTGCCACTTCTCAAAACAGTTTCTGGTCAACTGTAGACACAAGGGAACATCACAAACCATGCACTCCCATGGAGTGCACTGTTGTTTCCCCGACATCTTGCAGAGTACGCATTTCTTGCAACCAACAGAAGACAGTTTGCCAACATCCAGAGTCTGTTTGGCAGTGGGCACAGGCACATGATCAAAAGTAGCCCGTTTTCTGGGTTTAAGATATTTATTTATCGTTAAACGTCTGTAGGAAAACGAAAGCAAGAAGACATGGAAAGACATAAACAAAACAAAACAAAATAACCAACGATCAGGAACAAACAAAGCAAGTAAAACGGTAAATCCAAAATGTATCCAAAAACTCGGAAAAAACTAAACGCTGGGAATCGAAACAACAATAAGCGCACGAACAAACAAGGTCTCGAGAGGCAAGAAACATTAATCACAATAGGTATTATCAAGCTAAGCTAGATAATGTCCAAGGACCGAAACAGAATGCCAGCTGGTTAAATATCCTCCCGTTAATTATTCGCAGCAGTCCGCAATGATTCTGATTGTTTCCATATAGCGTCACAAGACGCGGAATTCATATATTTCCATGAGTATTTGAAAACATGGGAAATAAAATAAATATCAGCATACACAGTCTGTTGCTGGCAGATCGCAACCGTAAACACAGACAAGATGCTAGGCTATATAATGTCGGGACATTGTATGTTGTTTACACGGCGATTTCACACATGGCTCCATGCCCCTCCCTGAAACTAGCACCTAGTTACCATGTCAATAGAAGGGGGACGGTACTTCCAGGTAAAACAGAGAGTGAAAGGCAAGGTTTACTTTTGGTCTAATTAGCCTAATTTAAAAAATCGCATATTATTTGTCAGTGCTCAAATCGGAAAGTCGCGATTCTAAGGTTTCTGTCAATGTTTTTGCCGCGTGTGTAATAAAATCTTGTGACGTTAGAAATAGTAATATACTTTTATTGCTGCTCGGATCGTCGGCGATCCAGTCGACCTCAGGGGGTTAATATTTACACACATAGAATGCTTACAAAATAAATGTACAAAAGGTCAGATAAGAAAACTGTGAGAATAAAACCTAATATTCAGAGCACAAATGGGAAAATGAAATATTTAAATAAGGTGCTGGCCAAAAACTGAGAAGAGAACCAACTTAAAGAATTTTTTTATCTTGAATGGGTTAATAAATACACACAAAAAAAGTAGGAAGCAGATTTATTGTTGCATCGGTAGAATGACAGTCAATAGAACATCTGAAGGTAGGCAATGATCCCATGCACATTTTTGCTAATCTTCCCACTTCGTTATCCTTGTAATACGTACAATCGTTAGCTAAATCTGGCCCGAAATGTGTGTTATGACAGAGGCAATACAGTGAGAACAGTCCCTTTGGTACTCACCTGATTTGTGCTAAATATCTATTTCTGGGTTGTACTTTTTTAGGTTTCATAATCAGGATGTTATGTCCAACTTAATGTTCACATATCAGTAGTACAGCAATAGGAAGATATTACACCATCGGTAAATTGTGATTTTTATTTTTATAATTCGATCATCAAATGAATGATTAAAATACATATCGAAATGATTTAAATAAAAGTTATTTTGAAAAACGATGATGTATTTTATGTGACTTATATAAACCAGTTGTTCATACACCTTCCCAGAGCCAGGTAAACACCACCTTTTGTGTTTGTTGCAAATGTAACGCTATCTCCCATGGTTTAAAGGCACACATATTTTATGCACTTTTTTCATTGCTGAAAGTTGTGCAGTTCATTCAATCAAATTAATTTTCACCTACAAGCAAGATATTTCCTGAATGACAGAGCTGTGGATCCATACGTGTGTCGTTGGTTAATTTCAGAGGTTCAGGATATCATAGGTATGGGATGCCAAGTTCCTCTATAGACTCTCTTTGATACAATGTATTTTCCTGTGCAGTTGCTACCAATGTTTTTTGGAATATGTTTTAATCTTTATGTAGATTAATCTACACACACTGGTCCCTGCTTAAATTCAAGTTAACTGGACAGCAAAAGCAAAGCCTTTGACAATTTCCTAATGTTGCAGTGTTCTGAAACTTAAGTGAGATTGTTGGTCCATGGTCATTATGTTGTGTACCTGATTTGCTTTAAATGCTATACACAAACAAGGCTAGCAACCCATATTGCCCATAAAAAGGTAGCGTAGTATAATGTGCAGTATAATCAGTGCTGTCATTGGGCCGGAACGCACCGAAACGGCAGTCCGGAAGTGACTTTGATGGTGGAATGCACGTTCCGGTTCAGATTTAACATGTATACATTTTTTTAATTATATATATATATAGCAACTACAGTTGATCATACTTTCACATACATTGAAGCTTTGATTATCCTTTGATACATAAATCTAAAAACTACATGGGAAACCAGGTTTTTGTATCTTTGCTTTGCGTCTTTGTTCTGCATATATTAAGGGGAGACACGGCAGGCAAAAATGCCGTTTTTGCTTCCACTCGTAAATTTTCAGATTTTTTTAAATTTTGCTTCTATAACATGTCTTCTTCAACACTGACCTCATAAAAATGGCCAAACTGCATATGTTTATTTGACTATATTTGTTCTCCGTACGTCCACAAATTGATCCCAACTTTAGCAAATGTTAGTATTTTTGAGCGAGGTATGGCTCTGCAATGTTTGAAAAAAAACATACAGCGTAATACATCATTGTAAAGCTTGTTCCCTGTAGCGTAATGTCAGCAGATCGATATATGGTCATCGCAATTGGTGAATGAACAAATGCTATTCAGCACGTCCGCGTTAGTGTTCCACAGTAAAAGTTACTCAACAGAGATGTGATCAGTTAGCTACTGCCAGAAGAAGAATATCCGGGAAGGTAACTGTCATCCTACACCTGACGATGTGTCTGCCAATAAGTCACCAGCTGTCACAGCCTCAACATGCAAAATTGACGAAATGGGGAAAGCTCTGTATGATCAGGATGACAGGCCAGCCACACAACGGTGGCTTATAATACATGTGTCGCATTTGAATGATCTGCTGGATGTTACTATTACATTTAAAATAGGTGGAATACCCTCATGGGCAAATGAGCATGCTTTATAGGAAAGTCTGTTGGTATATATATATATATTTTATTTTATTTTATTTTTTGTACTAAAAAAGCAACTTTGTCTGAAAGATTGTATGAACTCATAAAATCATACCCAATTAAGTTACAAATCTTTTGAAAAAATGCACTAGAATGAAGCATTTTTCTGTTGCGTTTGCAAAGAAAATCCACTGGACCCCCCTAGGTGGGTTCCCCCAGTGAATTCTGGCCACTGACAGCACTGAGTATAATGCTTAGGGAACTGGGCTTGTAATGCTAAGTTTGCAGGTTCAATCCCCAGGTGGGGTGAAGCTGTTGTACCCTTGAGAACGGTACTTAACCTGAACTGCTTCAGTTAATATCCAGCTGTATACATGGACTGTATGTAAAGAAATATAAATTATGTAAGTTGCTCTGGATAATGCCTGTAATGTAATTGATGCAATATAATCAAATTACTTTCACCAGGCACAAGCTGCAGTACATGCATGTATGAAATCTGCTAAAAATGTTGAACTTATCATTCAATATGTCAGAATATATATTATCCACCAAATACCTAAAATATTAATACAATTAATTGTGTGGAATACGCTATACCAAAATACAACATATATAATAATACATTCTAGGCATCGTTTTCCTGTAATTTCAGTCCTCATGAGTGTAAAATTGACCCTTATGACCATTAGGTTGGTTTGATTGAATCCTGTTTAAATTAAAATCTTGTCAGATTATAATTTTTCCAAGTCTCTATGACTGACTTTAGGCCCCAGACTATGGAACTCTTTTGTTATTTTGCCATTAAATGACTGAAGTGATTGGCCACACACTGTTACATTTACCCAGAAGCCTAATTTCCTTTCCTTCCCTGAGGCATTCATCTGTGGAGTACAGATGGTTTGTTGCGTTGTTGTTGTTTGTCTTCACCGTTGTGGAGTTTCTGTATGCCTATTGTGATGTTTCATTATTTATGCAAGATATTATTCTCTGGTGTAGCCAATGCTGCATACTTAACTGTTTTACAAAAGTATGTATACGTTTTATATATATACTGTATATATATAATGGTATACTGACTACTATATCTAGATAGCTGTAATGAACTGTTACATAGCAAAGCTTAAAACAGTTCATTAATAATAATTGGTCCTACCAAAAATATATAATAGTGTGCAGACTTAATTAATTTTTTTAATGCAAAATAGTCCAAATATCAAAGTGGCATGCATGTATTATTGAACTTTGATACTTACACCAGGCACAACATCTAAGACTGACACTGGGAATTAGCGGATCAAGCCTCTCAGACTCCTACACTTAAATTTAAGAATAAAAGTGATTTATCAAATTTCTCTGGTCTTAAAATGAGTTTTAAAGTGTTGGGTATTTAAGAGATCTCGGGAGCTCTCTTAACTCGGCCAGGAGTAGGCAAGATGGCACAGTTGTGAAGACAGACGTGTGCACACCTTCCAAGACAGGAAGAATGTTTGAGAAATGTTTGATGATATACAGTTAATCAAACGTTATCACTTAGATCGTCAGGGAATCATCTTTGCCACTGATCTTGCGCAGGATGTAATATCACCAGCAACTTTGAGAAGTATCGCAGTTACGACAGAGATGCAAGTTATTTTAACACTACGCTTAAAGGTCAAAATAATTTGAATAGCTGTTGTTGTTCATCAGCAATATTGCAATACGAAACAAATGTGTCTCATAAATAAGTAAATAACACTACGAACCAGTGCCAGAATGATTTCACTCCTAAGTAAGCTCTTAGGAGGTGTGGTAAGTGTAACTCTTAAGATACTTGATACATACCGGTCCTGGTTATGTGCTGAGGTTCAGGACTGTGGACAGCAGCTCATCCCCACACACTACAAAGGTATGGCTCTGAGAAAGAGGATCTAGTGGCCACTGGATAAGAATTTAGTTCCAAAATGTATTCATATGTGGCCACAACATAAGAGGTACAGATCTTGTTTCCACACGTTATTAAGTTGTGGTCGAAAGATATATTTTTCTGTCTCCATTTCCTGGTCTTACAATAACGAGGGACAGAGAGGAGCATTGCCTTTTGAGCCTCCTGAAAACATTAAGCTCTATAGATCACTTGTTATCAGGCTTTTACAGAACAGACATCTAAATGACACAAGAGAAAAACAACCCAATTTGATAATGCAACTCATGTGTACACAGACACATCGCTGACTTCCTAATGCATATTATGGCTGTTGAATATCATTTAAATTAAAAAGGGTATGGGACACACAACACAGTGGAGAGAATTATCTATTTGCATCAGTAGTACTTTGAAACCAAATTCCACAACTTGCTACTCTGAACAAAAGGGATTAAACCCTTTTGTCTTGTGGAGTGCAATTGGATTTGCTCTCAGATGCAATGTTTTGGGATTAGTACTAAAAGTTGACATGCCAATCCTTAAAGAGACTCAAGTGTGGCCTCTATGTTAATTGTTATTCTACTTTTTCAGCAGGGACTGTAATGAGACAAGAACTACAACTTTTTTTGTCTTGCATGGATGCGGGGGTGGATGGTGGGGGAGGGGGTCACCTGCCACACGTGTAAACTTCACTTGGTGTGGGTGAAATGATTCACCTGCCATATATATGAGTAGTGTTGTTTAGCTGCTGAGCCTCAGTGTACCTGTTCAACTTCTCATCAATAGATCATTTTGACTGCTTGTGTGTGCTCTGGCACCACGCCACCCCCCCCCCCCCCTCCCCTCCCGTTTTTACACACACACACACACACACACACACACACATACACAGACATGACAGTTGCAGCAAATAAAGTTTGTGTGTTTGTCACTATACCAGAAATTCTATGCATTGCCCCATGCACAAAATTCCATAAAATGTGCTAATGTTAGGTTAGTTTGCTAATCTTAGATCACACAATATCTAAATGTCACCAACAGTCTAAGGGTCTCACAACTATGCAGGCAGCCAACATGGAAACAATCTAAATTATGCTCAGATCTGGGAATGCCATCAGAAAGCATATCATACCAATGTTAGACTAGAGCTAGCAAAGTATATTTGCTGTTGGTCAACATTTGGATGAGAATGATGGGATGAGCTTGAGCCAGTTAGTCCACCAACCAGATAACATTAGCAAGCTGCAGGTCAGCTACCTGTAGCTTACATGAGCTAGCATGATAGATTTCGATAGATTAAAACTGTTGGCTGCCTGCTCATTGGTATAACTAGCCAGCTAGCATTACCAATCTGGGGATAAGTAGCAGCAGTCTGACTGGGTTTGTTAATAATATAGCTCGTGTCCGGCTAGCAAGGGAAAATAATGTCTGTGTTATACATTTATTGATTGTTAGGGTTGCCACAAATAGTGAATCTTTATTTAATTTGAAGTAAAAAGTTGTGTTCAGTGTAAAACGAACACAAAATGAGATTTGTCCCATATTTTCCCTTCTTAGACATTTGGATAACTAATGATTTGTAAAGGTATCTGTGATGCCATAGATTTGTTATTGTCGACGCGTAACCGCGGTACAAAATATCCACCATCGGAATTGTGGGGGATGTAGTTAATTGGTGGTGATGTCAATGTGCAGCATTTTGAGAAGTGGTATTAAGTCGTACCTCCCAATGTATTTCAAATGCCTGCCTATTGATTATCTCCTTGTGCTGGATCTGAATGTACTGTAAATACAACTTATTAGCAAAGTTAACACTAGCTTTGTAGCTAGGTAGATATGACCCAGTGGGATATTTAAATATGTATGCCCCACTTTCCCTGGAGAATAGATTTCGGGCTACAGGCCTAAAGGGCACTGCCATGATGTCTAGTTTATACCTCTAGTAAGGTAATGCACCAGGTAAACATTGGCGTTCAGGTTATCACTTGCAAACATGAATTGCAAATTTCAACTGGGTCAGTGTTGTGTGCTGTTGTCATTACCTAAATGTTTGCATTCATGCAAATGTTTATGTTGAAAAAAAGAACTCTGCTTGTCATAAAATACACTTAATTTTTGGTGTTTATTTTATAGATGCCAAAAAAGTCAGATTTTAGATGGCAATCCATCCAAAGTGGCATGGAGCTGTAGGGAGAAGAATATGATGATGAGGAGGAGTGGAGTCTGAATTAAATGTCTAAAATGTCTCAGGGAAGGCGGCGGTGTAGTGTAATGTTTAGGGAACTGGACTTGTAACTCAGAGGTTGCTGGTTCGATTCCCAGGTGGAGCACTGCTGTTGTACCCTTGAGCAAGGTACTTAACCTGAATTGCTTCAGTAAAACATATCCAGCTGTATAAATCGATTGTATGTAAAGAAATGTAAAAACTGTGTAAGTCGCTCTGGATAAGAGCGTATGCTAAATGCCTAAAAAAAAATGGAAGCTTGGATATTAGGGATGATGAGGAAGACTTGCATGATAAATGTATTTATCAGATCAGTGCGGTACTTGAGGATACAACAACAGATTCTCATCCGCAGGCAGCAAAGGGGCAAAGGGAAAAGGATAGAGCATCGGTGGAGAAATGTAGAATTCGAAACTCCAGCTGTTGATTTAATTAATGTGTTGATAATGCTTTAGAAGATAAATGCTTTAGAAGACTGGACACCATGGGTGCATTTCAAACAGTTTGCTACTGATAAAATGCTACATGACATTGCAGAAGAAACCAGCCTGTACAGTGCACTGCAACACGAGAGGTCAGGAAATACAACTGCTAATGAAATTGAGAAGGTTCTGGGTATGTACTTGCACATGGGCCAAGGAAAATGTGCAATATTTGAACCTCCTGGGATACGGAAGCTAAGAAGCTGCCCAGATTCTGATGTGATGTCTCAAGATCGATTTCTGAAACTGCTGACTGCTGACTCACTTTCAGGACAACCACAATGCATCTGATGATATGAAAAAAGATAAAATTGTGGACACAACAACCGTGAGATCACTGTCTTTGCATACCTCCTCTAGAATGTCATGTAGTTGACACAATGATGATAGTGTTCAAGGGAAAATCTACATGCCTCAAATGCGTGTGCTCAAGATTAAAGTGAGGGAGTGCTAGACAAAAGTGGATTTCTTTATGATTTTGACATTTATCAAGACACAGGAAATCCAGGCAAAGAGAAACTTGATGTTGATGTTCGATGGCAAACCAGGAAAAGATCATTGTAAGATGGTTTAATCTTTTATCGGCATCAAACCAGTTGGAAATGTGAAAAGCTCTCACAAGTGCAGAGCAGAAAAAACAAGGCTAAATAAATGTGGCAGACTAACAGCCTCCCCAAAACCTGAAGTACCGCCAGCCCAAAAAAAAGGCACAAGCCTGAAGTACCACTCGCCAGCAAAAAGGCAGCAACTAGTTAGCCTCCTGACATGAGAAATTATGGCTTTTGTCATTTCTCATCATGGGAAACCTGACTGTGGTCCATGTGATGCACAGGAATTCACTTCTCACGTCCATTTTTGTTTGAACAAGGACAGAAAATGTCCAATATTTGAACCTCCTGGGAAACAGAAGCTAAGTACAGCCCAGTTTCTGATGTGATGTCTCAAGATCTCAAGTTTCTGAAACTGCTGACAGTAACTCACTTTCAGGACAACCACAATGCATCTGATGATTTGAAAACAGCTTGGACAGAACCAGTTTTCATGCATACCAAAACTGAGTTCCCCTTTAACTGAAGCAGTTGACATTCATGAATGCATTATCTTCAAAATGTATTTCACTGTTTCTAAAAACAACAATGATAAAAAATATAATACATGCAATTTCTAAAAAATCTTTATTTTTAATGCCAATAAAACATTGCATTTAAATAAATATGTAACTTTATGATTTTTATTCCATGTGTTAGGCTTTACAGGGTTAACTTCTCAAAGACAGATCTTTAATACAAACCTGTCGCTATTATTTCCCATAATTAAATAACTGCATCTACTAAAAGCCAGGAACAGTTTATATGGAAATGATGAGAGAGCCTAGAACCTGCCACTAATAACATCAGCTCCTCCCCTTCCATTTAAACTAATCATGTTCATGTTGCAAGTTTGGTTATATTACTATGAAGGCATACATCACTAATCATAAGCTTTCTATTTTGCATTATATATATATATATATCCTCCAAGGCACCCAATAACCATATTCATTTAAACCACTTTTTTTCCTTGACCGCATATTCCAACAGTAAACCCTCAGCATATGTCTGATCTCAACCACTCTATTTCCATCCCTGAAAGAGATGAGGCTTTATTGGCAATGCAAACTGGAAAAGTGCCATGACCAGATTGAACCGCCCTCACTGAATCCTATTGAAACGTTCCTCTGAAATGTTCCTCTCATCTTTTCTATGCATTGTCCTATCTGAGTCTCCCTCCAGAAATAGCTATATGCCCCAGGGTTTGACCCCCAGCAACCATATCTCTTTTGATAAAAAAGGATAAAGATCCTTGCAAATGGGGGTCATATCATCCAATTAGCCTGCTCTGCGGTGAGTATAAAATTCTCACAAAGGTCTTCTCCTCCACTCAGAATCTGATACAGCCAATACAATAAATCCTGAGAAGACTGGTTTTATTTCCAGTTGGCTATCATAGATATAATTCATGAACACCATTCTCCAATTTATGTTGCCTTATAATATTCCTAACAAATGTACAGGGCTATCTAATTTCTGTGGTGTCGGTGGGCTAGTGGTGATAACTTTAGTTTAGCGTAGCAATGGAGGTAAATCCACAAGTTGTCTTTTGAATTAAACATCAGTCAGAGGTCCTGTGTTACTTAGGTCATTAATGATCTGCACTGCAACATAATAAATCCTGTGGCTAGGTATGCCAACTGAGACTTTCTAAATCGTGCTTAATGTCAATCCCCAATAATTTAGTGATTGGCAGCTTATAATTGTACTTAGTATATTAGACTTTGTAATATGCTTATAGGCAGAACATTGCATGTGCATTTAAAAAAATGAATTGAATTGACAGACATTTCAAATGTTCCTACTTAAATGCCCAACTCAATGGGCAATGATCTGGTTGGTTTGGTATAGTGAAACAAGTATAGTTCAACCAGTTTATTGCCATTCTTTGCCCATCCCCTTTTAAAAGCAATTTGGGCCAAATATACTGTACACTACATAACATAACATAACATAACATACAGAACATAGGAAAGTTTAAAGATGAGAACAGTCTAGAGGGCACACTATGGCCTGGATTTATTCAACAGTTGAACTTAAGTTGAACTTACAAAATTAATTGAACTGTTCTTTTCTTTCACAAACACAATTTGGCAAATTTAATTTAGGTGATAGCTGATTATTTGTAAAGATTTTAAAAAACGAAAGAGTTGCAGTTATTTGTAAGTTTTGAGTTAATGACTATGGAGTCAAGACCTGTGTCAAGTCTGATCTTTAACACTCCAAGGGGTTCTGCTTCCACTAACCTGCATCCCAAATTCTCCTTTCATGCTCTATTACCCCTGTGTGGTTGTGGTTTTCTACAGAACGGAGTACATTTTGGCTTCCGTCTTTGAGGCTTTTTACTCATCCACTTGACAACCCAATTAACCCAAACCTAACTACATGACATTTCATACACGACCTCAAAAGGTATTGGAGCCACCACACATCAATCAGAGGCAATAGTGTTTGGATCACAGTTGCATTGTTGCTGTATTCTGTATACATAGTCAACCCAGCTCTCCTACTTACAAAAGGTCAAATAAATAGTCAAGCTGGATTTTCAGGGCAATTTGAACAAAATCTGTAAATCCTTTTTTTCCTTTCATGTATTCCCCTTCTTTTCCCTACAAGTTTACAGAGGTACAAACACACACACACACACACATACACTAAAAATGGTTTTAGTGAGGTTTTAGTGATGTGTACCCACTATATTAAACACTGCACAACCGGGATAATGGTTGCATAGTGTACATTTACGTTCAAAATCTGAAAATCAAGCTGGCCCCTATGTGGAGCAATGGTAAAGGCACTCACCCGGAGTGCCGGTCTCCCACTGCAGTTGGGGTTTGAGCCCCGGTTGCGCCAGCCTGATTCTGACCAGGAGTTCCATTCAGGGTGGCGATTGGCTATCTTCCCCCAGTGGGAGGGAGCAGGGAAGCCGGCATGAGCTCACCACATCAATACAAGAGCTCTGTGCATACCGGAGTTACGGTCAATGGCTTGGCGAGTTCTATCTCGGAGGAGGCGGTTCATCACCTTTGTCACTGCCGGTCCCAGATGGCAGTGAGCTTGCAGTATGAGGGGGGATAGTATACATGAAAAGAGGGTACAATTGGCTCCTAAAATGGGGGAAAAAAACTGAAATAAGGAAATAAATATGAAAATCAGCAGTCTTTTCCTGGTGCCATTCCAGCACCCATGTAGCTTATAGCAGCGCTTTAGTGGTTTGCTACTGCCATTTTGGGTCTAAATAATGGATCTTAACAATGGCTTTGTGTGTTGTGATGGCTTTCGGTTTCCAGCATGATTTCTCCAACATGACGATGGCTAAATGACTTGCTATCTTTTCACCATTCAATTTGGATCCAAAAATCTAAATTTGAATAAAAGCCATGGCTCATGAAACTCTGCTCTTTCATCAGTGCACTGGTCCATTTAAAAGTCTGATGTGTTTTAATTTGATGAAAAATTGTATAATGCTCAAAAAAGTTGGTAGACGAACGCAAAAATAAGTCTTACGAAAATGACGATTAAAAAATATATATATGAAAAAAACAATTTACATCGGTGCTGGAACAATGTCAGGAGGAGACTGGTTATTTTTGGATTCTGAATGTAAATGCTGTGCGACCATATATGATACTCACTCTCTGCCATTGTTGAAATTACACTATTAGTGCTAAGTATTTGTGAAAGGACATGCAGGTTGCACATTACTGGGGAAGAAATATAACCCAGGCTTTATAGATAACCGTCCTGCATTAATTTGAATGTTTTATTCCCCTGAGTAGATAGCCACATGCGAAAGCAATAATTATCTTATTAGAAATAAGCTGCTGATGAATTTTCTCATTGGGAATTATAAATGCGACAGACCCAAGGAGCGCATATATTAAATATATTTTTAGTTTACATTTCAGAAGGGGTGGGGGGGGGCTCAAATATGTACTCCAATAAATCCTGCATGCATTAAGGTGAGCGCTCTTTATTCTGAACTGTTTCTGACTGCTATTATTATACATTTTAAATGGGCAATCTCTGATTGACAAATGTAGCCTGAATACATGATGGAAAAGCACGCCATTACCCTGTCAGGTGTGATGTCATGATGCACTTCGCTTGTTCTTCTGTGTTGCTGTATTGTGCAGTTTTACATGTTATAATCATAAGGCTTGCTGATGGAGTTATTGAATTGTAGCCTGAGCCCCTTTTGGATCTGTTGCTTCATCCATTCTTTCCAGTTTCTTCTCAATCAATTTTTGGTAGATTTCCTTCATGTATCTAGCAGAGAGGTGGATGTGTTGAGGGTGTGAGGTGGTCTTTGCATTTGTGTTGATTTTATTTTATTTTATAAAATGAGCCCAAGTCCAGAAAATTAGGTTACCCCTCACCTCAAGTCCAGAAGGTTATGTTACATTTGTCATTTATTACAGTCCTAATGTAGTTTTTTATTGTTAAGCATAATATGTTGATTCTAAAGAACCGGAAAGCATACATATTCACAACATATCCAGCAGTAGGCACGTCCACAGATAGGGCCCAAGGGAGGCTTGAGCCCCTGCCCTTTTGCCCTCAGAGTCAAAAAGTGCCTTTTTTTGGCTGGTTTTAATTGTATTTTATTTTTTCTTTATTTGTTATTGAAATTCTATCAAATATAAAGAGGGAAATGTATAGTAGTATCCATGCAAAAATACACCTTATCAATTTAAAAAGTACTCTGCTCTCCAACCCCCCCTTCCAAATGGTTTTGTCTCAATCAATCAATCAACGTTGCATCTTCCGACATTCCAAATACAACTTGTCATGAAAAGCACCGCATCCCCAGCCCCAGCCCGGTTACGGTGAATGATATCACTCAGATAGGCACTGTTTTAATTATGAAACCACGATTAAACAACACTTACTTACTTTTTATGTTATATATCCGTAAAAAGACCTATGAAGTAGGTCAGTAGGACTTCACGCTGTAATTTCGTCATTACTAGCCTCGGTACTTGCGAGAAAGTAAACTAGTCTATTTATCATTAAAACAACGTTATCTCCATCAGGTTGCAGGACAACTTACAAATATGTAATTTCTAAAGCAGGTAGTTACGTTTTGCATAGTTTTGCTAGTTTAGTGTAGTCACCTCCTTTTCTTTATAGCCAGTTTTCTAAAAACTTGATATTTAAAAGTGTATTATTGTTTGGGCAGTGTGTTTCCCTGTTAAAATAAAAGTTTTTTGTTTGAATGCCATTTAATTGTATCCTTCCTAACTTTCTTTCTCAAAGAAACCACTGATCTAATGTGATTGAATTGGTCTAAACAACTGAACATTGACAGACTGCATTACTTACACTGACTGACTTGCATTACTACATCAAATCTGTGGTTTCTTCATAGAATAATGTGTTTCAGTAGAATTTAAACAGGTCCCATGTTATGAACATAGTGTGTGATTATGGATGGCGGCGGTGTGGCAAAATCAGGGTGGGAATAGTGCGTGTCGGTGGGGTGAGTGCCCTTTTTTTTTTTACTTGAGCCCCTGCCCCCAAAATGTCTGTGCACGGCCCTGTCCAGCAGGATTGGAAAAGGAAAAAAATCTTGAATTGCAGTGGTGAAAGAAATATCAACTTTAAAAGGACCACAATGATACTTTGAACTGATATTGTTCTCCTCTTCTTCAATGCCTTTTTAATGGCAACAGCTGAACTGTAAACCTAGCAGTGATGATTGGGGCAGGAATACAATCTTCAGTAAGTTGGACCAAACGCAAAAGAAGTAGAAGACCTTGGAACTCAAAATGTTGAACCAATGATGTTACATAACTACTGTGGATAAATGTCTTAATTTAGCCACGGAGGTATGCAATGTTGCAGATGCTGAAGATGAACAATGCATTAATGTTTCCTCGAGGAATTGGAGGATGGAGAATTTCAACAATTGTTGTCTGATTATCAGAGAACAGACACAGACAGAAGGCATTGCTATGGCTATATGCATCATATCTGTCTGAATGTCATATATATAAATATATTACATGCTATAAATATCATTCAACTAATGACAGCCTGGAGCAGGCACACACACACACACAAACTCACACACACACACACACACACACACACACTTAATTGATTGATATTGGTTAGAATGTTATTATATGAGGGTTGGGGACAGAATCCTCAAAGGTAAACTGCCATCGATATAATAAATTGTCACTGTTACTAAGGAAAGATTACATGGCAACAATAATCAGTAAATATATATGATATTTCAATAATAATTAATATAAAAATATTTACTATAGCTGAATATGAAAGAATATATAATCTCCTTTTTATGGAAAGTGTCTCCACAGATATCATCTGTTCCTTGTAATGAAATTTTGATAATGTCTGTTTTCCTAATGTAATATTATTCTCATCGTCTCTGCTCCAGGAAAAAGCTCATAGGAAAGGTTTTAGGCTTATTTAGTGAAGAATGTATTAGCCTTAAATATCTTTCTTAGATGATGGAACATCCACAATGAAGCTATTCATCAATGCATATTGAATGTCTGTATCATTGGCAACAATTTTCCAGGTTATGATGCATTGTCTAAACATAATATTCAGTTTGAAATATTATGAATTGAGGAACAACAGGTATGGTATATATTGACAAAAGTAGAAGGACTTTGTACTGGTGAAATCTCTTGTGATTTTTGTGGAAGGAGTTATGAAATACGTCCTAAATCTTAAGCACAAATAAACTCCGGCTTTAGGCATAATGGTTTGTTACTCTTTCTATTTCATTCACTGAGTCCTGGTTAGAGATTCCTGTCAGTGATGTGATCTGCAGCCAGAGGAGAATACTGTAGTGGGTATATAATCATTATTGGGCCCTGGAATCCCTTTTGTTCAGTGACTGCGAATTCATATTTGTTTCAGGGCTGATTGAGGACAGTGTGCTTTGATTCATTTGCGGAACATGTTAACCGACAAACAGGAACCAACGGAGAGAAACTGCTGCTTTAAAACATTAATCAAAATAACTGTGCGGAATAACTGGCATTTCATCGGTCTAATTAAACCTGCTCGGAAAATCACAGGTTTTGTCACCGTGGTTACCATCTTGAGACTGTTTTCCATTATCATGGGTTTCTTGTTGCTTTCGTTAAATGTGTCTACTCCCGTTTAGCAGTCAGGACGTCAAGCCCAATTCTGATGATGGAAAGATGAAAAATGAAAAAAGAAAAAATCTATATTCCTGCCAGCCGCAGTCATTTAAAACCCAAATGGAAGTCCAAAATAACGATGCCTTCTGGATACAATTGATTTTGACGGAAGATTGAAATTGTGTTTTGCATGGGTTTCGAGTGAAGGGATGATTGGAAAGGGTCTGGTGTTCCGCTGCTTGCTTATGCACTGGAATTAAGCCTTGCACATTCCAAGGTACATTCTCAAGGATTTCTTTCTTGAATGAATTGAATTCAGGGGCAGTAGACCTCAGGAGAGGAAAAATAAAGATTGACAGGTCATTTGTCTGAAGCTGTCCGTCTGCGGGGTTTGAAAGAAGGAATCTTTTATAGCGGTTTCAAAAACATTGTCAAGCATTTGTGTTTTAACCAGAAAAGTGATAAATAGCCAAAGGATCATATAACAGCTTGGAAAACCTGCCCTCATCTCACAAATGTCCACAAGCCATCTTTACTCTGAGAACCCGTATAAAGATAAAATAGTTCATGGGCTAAATGGATGTGGGATAAAATGTGTCATAAGATTTGTTGAGAGCTTAAAACTATTTTTCATCTGCTCTCAAATGTACCTAAATATATATTATACTAGCAAGGGCACAGTCCACTACTTTTCACTACTTGCAAGTAGTAAAAAAAAAAGGTGTGTGTGTATCACGTTAATGGAAACTGAAATTGAAATTGGCTGCCTGCAACTAAATAGTAGTAATAAAAAACGATTAAAAAACAAATAAAATATTTTACTGTTTTAGTTTTCTTTAGTTTAATCACTTTAATTCTCATTGGTCATGAACTTATTTTGCAGCATGGTAGTGTTTTGCCTGGTGCAGGACCATGGCCGCCACTAGGTGGCTATATTCAAATGTTGCTATATGGCCACAGTAGCTCAGAAAACTAGAAATAATGTAAGACCATGCGTTCTTTTATAAAGCAGTCCTCCACAGCCCACAGCCCTAGCTTTACAGGTTCAAACATACAAGGGGGAAATACTGTGCAAGATTAATTTGAAAAATTAGGTGAAGCTAACATTAGATTTACAGTTCGCAAGTTAGAATGCAACATTCCCAAGCTAGCCAAGATACAACTGTTAGCATTCACTAGCTAGCTACCTGTGCCTGTGTGTTACCTCTACCTAACTACCATTATTGTTCAATGGATGTAGAAACAGAAAATGTCTAGATAACTAGATCTAAATACAGGATGTACTTTTTCATTGTGCTTAAATTCATGCTCCTTAGTGATGGATGTAATGGTGGGTTTAACCATGATGGAGAGCACACATAACTTTGTCTCAAACTAAATCTAATTACAACTAAAGGTAAACATAAGTTGTAGACCAAAATAAAACCCAAAATGCAACTTTTAGTTAAATCAAACAAAAAATAATAAATAACCCTGGTGCATACATCGGGGGGGAAAAAACCATAGCCGCCGAGGGAAGAAGTTTCTAAACAAAGTGTTTATGGTAAACAATGTTTCAACCTGCAAATGTCTTCATCCGGTAAAAAATACCTTAATAACAGGTTAACATTTTGTTCACCAGTAAACATTTTTTTGGGGAGCATTCAATACAGTGTACAGACCATTAAAAAGGCCATACAATCATACACATATCATTATGGTATGCATTACATCCAAAACATCAAATTGAAACAAGACTGGCTAAACGCTTGAGTGGATTCGTTTTTGCAGACTGCTGCTCAATTTCTTTGAAAGGGCCATTAAAACGGAAAGCCCTGCTCAGTTACGAATCATAGCGTTTTGTTTAGCTGTTCCCACCAGAGACATGCAGGACCAGAGATGTCTCTTTACATATCTTGAGAAGAGGTCAAAAAAGTGATCGACTTTACATGTCTCAAATTAAAAGGTGCCGAATCATAGTTGTGGCCAAGACAGCCAGATGTAATGTCGGGAAAGGATGAGATGTTGGGTGATTTGCAGCTGGGCTGTCCCATCATTGACGAGAATGATATGCATGGTGTATTCTAAATCACTTCCCCCCCAGAGCTTGGGGCAAGGATTTGCAATATTTACTATTCTATTTATTCTCCAAATCCACAGCTA
This sequence comes from Aldrovandia affinis, assembly GCA_029706075.1. NCBI lineage: Eukaryota > Metazoa > Chordata > Actinopteri > Notacanthiformes > Halosauridae > Aldrovandia > Aldrovandia affinis. The sequence continues at coordinate 6,511,590 of JAINUG010000012.1, read as the reverse complement.
ATGGATTGTATCCCATTACAGCTTTCTTGGAGTGATGGCATGCACCCCATGCTCTCAATTTTGGCAGCATAATTTAATAAAGAAATTCTGATGTTTTATTTCGATATATCCTGTTGAACTGACACCGCACATGTGTAAATCATGATGAGGCTTTATTTCATACCCTGACACCATTTCGCAGGGACATATGGTTCTGCATCAGTTATGATGTGGGACACGAGTGCTCATTTTTACATTTCCCAGGGGAGGCCCTAAGTGATGATCATTCCTGTATAGCATCCAATGAACACCTGCTCTGTCTTGAATTAAAAACACTGAATGCATGGCCTTTATGTAGATACAGTAATATTTTCATCAGATTACATAATATTGATTTTTTTTTCATGCTGATGTCGAACATGAGACGAAAATAAAATGTACAAGTGCACAATTTATTGCATCGTAGGCTGCAGTCACTTCAATATAAATATGATTTGCTGTCCACATGACCATGAACCCATTTGTGAATTTGTAGATACGTAGAGAGGCCAGGCCAATACTGGGATGGAAGAATTGCTGGGGGAAATAAGGTTACCGATATGGAGGTGGTGTGGGTGGCTGGGAATGACACTGCAGATTAAAGGTCACTGCAGATTAAACCTTTAACGAGTGCCCTGACTAATCGCTTTCATTTAGCTTCTAGCACTGGCGCTTATTGCAAAGAATAATGGTGGTCATCTTGGTCTGCTGGCAAAATATAAATGACTTTGTCTCTCCCAATAAGGTTATCGAATCACATTGTGGTTAATCAACATAATACATCTCTGGTAATAAATAGAATGCTGAAAGTACTAATGTAAATCAATTGCCATGCATTGGGGATGGATCTCAAATGAGAAGAATCAGAGATCCTCTGCATTTCCTTTACTGTACCACTACGAATATACAAGTAGGTGAGCTAACACAAGCACAGAGTAAGTAGCCAGATATTCAATTTAATTAGCACCAGTAAATCATTTTGAATCCCCTCGCGTCACTGTTGTTGGCTGGCATCTTTCTAGCCTCATTATAAAACTCTGAAACCTGCAGGACTTCTGGCTCTGCAGGATTGGAGTTACCCCTCTCCGATCTGACGGTACCTTTCAATGAGCAATTCATTTACCCCAGGTGAGACGGCTTCCCGTCCAAATGATCGCTTCAATTTAAAAATGAATAGAGGAGGTGGAACAAACGCCAGCCATGCCCTGTGGCCCCTGGAGATTGCAGAAGCCCATAACAGCTCTAAATTCTAGTCAGTGAAATCCCCACTTTCATTTTATGGCTATTCCATCTGCCAGGTGCCTGCAGATTTTTGTGGAGGACTGCAAATTTCCCAAACTAGGACAACTGAATGATTTTTTTTTGTGTGAGATCATTTTTAACATTTGTCTTCAACTCAAACCGTGTGCCCAGAAAATGATAAGGGGCCTAGAATAATCATACGACTACTTGCAAAGAGTAATCATGTTAAATGCCCTTGAGTCATTGAACAGTGTGTGTGGTGATTAAAGCCGCTATCCCGAGATGACCTTAGCACAATGACTTGTGCATTAAAAGTGTGGTAAGGCCTGCAGCTATAAGCCGTCATCAAATATTCTAATAGTTTGAGCAGGCATCTGCCGTTTGATTCAATTAAATGGCTCTTTATGATTTGAGAGCAAAAGACGCCTGATCTTTTTATTTGACATTCCTGAGATTGACAGGAAACTATTCCATGAATTGAATGGAAGAAAGGAACATTTAAGGCGTTTTTAAATAAATAAATGTAAAAATCCAACAAAGTACCTCCTCGGGGTGATTCCACAAGCAAATGCTGGAGAGATTATACATACGCGTGAGCACAATAGCACACAAAAGCAATGAGATGCATGTTCAAACTGAGAATGCATGCTCTTCTGAGATGAACATATACTGTGTCTTAATATTAGTATTTTTAGTGAGTCACAATTTAATCTGCACAAATGCTTTAATGATTTGCTGAGAACCATATTTGTGGGCCTTGTCGAGCAATATGCTGTGTGGTTGTTTGTGTTTAGTGGGATCATTTTGTTGAGCATGTCATATACTGGTAGCTGCCGGAATAAAGGCGACACTTTGGTAACCCGGGTGGTCCTGGCCTGGGCAGCTTAATTTACTGCAGAAATGTACCATTCATTACAGTGTACAGCAAACCAAACATATACCAAACGTCATACCATAATGGGATCCCTCATTTATTGAAGTGTTGCCTGTACTTTGGCTGTAGCGCCTGCACTTGGCCCAAGGGTAGGAACACATAAGCACTTTGGCAGTATTTTTTTCCCCATTATGGAACTATTTCTTTATCCTGGCCATCTTTGATAATATTTTCATATCTTCCTTTGAACAGGTTTTTCTTTTTCCACTTCCAAGTTTGACTCTTTTATTTCCCTCTTTTAACTGCTTTTTAAGATAAGTCTAAGATAAGTCTAAGATGCCTGTGTCTTGTGATTTGCCGGTGGGTACATTTAATCTGTCCCACGTTTGTTTGAGATGCTTCCTTGGAGACAGGAGGTGCACCGGTGTATTTCTTCAGCTTCTCTGAGTTCAGCAGTGTTCTCCGATCGGCAGAATATCTCCTTAGTTGCAGTTCGTTTGTGGACGTCGTGTCTGACACAGTAAAACTGCAAACAACTGCTTGAATGCTACCCATTATAAAGACCGCACGAATACAGGCAGCTCAGCAAACACATCACTTTTAATGGATTAGGGCTGGCTTTTAGCATTCTTCAAGAGATAAAACTGGTCAATACAAGTGTGTTTAATCTTAATTAGAATAACATCCGTTCATGTCGCTATCAATTTGTCAAAAGGTTTATGGCCTCCTCTGGGTCCACAGTTATTTCAGACCCTTAAGTACTGATTCAGAATTAAACCATTATATCCATATGTGTGATTGCCTTCTTAGCTTCTACTGTAAATTACAGATGCAAACACATCTAGGTCCATATCCACACACCTAGTTCCATATTAAATGTATACTATTTAATGTGGATATCTGTGATGAGATATGCCTTTTCAGTGCCATAAAACATGGATACAGCAGAGTTGGCACCACACAATTAAAATAAACAGGCAGTGACTTTCTATGCAAAATTAAGATGATTAGGATGATTGGGACGTTCAAATCTTGATGATTATGGATGAATGGATGAAATCTTGATGTTTGGATGGTGGATAGGGTTGGTCATATGATGAATTGGAAACACAAATGATACATTCACAAATCCCCTAAAATGAATTAAAATTTGGTATAAATGTACCTAGATTCCTATAAATATATAGTGGAGCATTTATATCCTGATGGGAATGATCTCTTCCAGGATGACAATGCTCCCATCCACAGGGCATGAGTGGTCACTGAATGGTTTGATGAGCATGAAAATGATGTAAACCATATGCCATGGCCGTCTTAGTCACCAGATCTCAACGCAAATGAACACTTATGGGAGATTCTGGAGCGGTGCAGTCAGATAGAGTTTTCCACCATCATTAACAAAACACCAAATTCTGCAATTTCTCATGGGAGAAGATATTTCCAGACACTTGTAGAATCTATGCCAAGGTGCACTGAAGCTGTTGTGGCTGATCCAGCACCCTATTAAGACACTTTATGTTGGTGTTTATTTTGGCAGCATGTATTTATGACATTAACTACATTTTTTAACTCCTTAATCATCAAACACATCAGAATATAGATAGAACACCAAATATTTTAAACATTAATACAATTAATTGCATGAAATCCTCAAACTCATAACATGTTTAATGGTAAAGTCTATTGTTGGAAAAGCACTTTTCTCTGAAAAACTTATTTTTATTTTGTTTACTGCTCCACCATTTGTCTTCATTTGCCTACAGTTTTTAAACCACACATTGTTCTACACAATGTTCCTACTGTTACTATATATATATATATATACAGTATATATTCTTTCAGCATCTGGCAAGGTGCAGGATGAAAAAAACCTACAACTGAAGATTTAATAAAACAGCAAACATCCCTTTCTCGTTTTGGAGTGGGAACTGGATAATTGAATGAACTTTTGTGTCGATTTACTTTATAGAGGTTTGATCATTTTATTTGTTGAAGATTTCCTTTCCAAATGTGTTTTCTGTGTTCTCTTTCATGTAATGAGATTTCTGTCCTTATGGGAAATAGATTTTTTCATGGCCCCTGTTCAGTGAGATATGCATCACTTCATATTCTGTATTAATGCATGTCCTTTCGTGTTCCCGCCATCTCTGCTGACAAGCTCCAAGCAGGGAAAAAAAGAAGAAATGAATGACATGATTCAATTTCCTACTGAGTATGTATGTGTATTCTATCATCTTTTTCTTTTTGTTCTAGGTAAGTTGGAGAGCATTTTACATCCCAGGCAGATGCCAGGGGGTAGCTGTTGGCACAGTCCCTTGGGCGAGCATGCTTTCTGAAGAGAAACAGTAGGATCATGTGGGCTCCTTCAAATTTGCAAGTGCCTTGCTTTTCTTCTATCCTTGTCTTATTCACTGCTTCAGTTAAACTTTTGAGCTGTTGTGTTGAGACTTACATTTGACAATCCATTTGACTTTGACACATGGAACCATTTCAGATTTCTTAATACACTTAGAACATTGCAGGATTGTGTAGTGACTGCTACACAACACGGCTTCAAATCGATAAAAACCCAAAGGAACACAGCTTTGTTGTATTTCATACGAATAAGACATTCTAGGCAGGATGTGTTGTTTGAAACAGTCACTAAGTGTCCTATTCTACAGATGGAGAGCGTTAGAACAGGTCATGTGCTGTAGTTCTATGCTCCGTCTGATGTTAATGTTTTTGTGGTGATAATTTATGGAACTGATGTGTGCTGATTTACAAGGTAGATATATAATAATATTTTAATGAGATTTTCTCTGGTTGTGTAGCCTTGGATAGCAAAAAAAGCTAACATAATGGATCAATGACACATTGATTTGCAATAACTATTGCTGTTTATTAGCCTACATATAGATGACTATCAACATGTGGAACAACTTGTTACAAGCTTGGTCACTTTGTTGACATTGTTTGCTAATAGTTGTAGTTGCTTAGAAGTTTGATCCATAGAACAGATTCATAAGTAAATTATGAGGCATTTTCCAAATTTGTAGCCTTGTGCATAAAGCAAAACACAATTTTCTGCTTATGTATGAGGTTTAGTTGGTCACAAAGAACATGTGCAAAACAATCCTTTATGGATTATGATATCCATAGCCTTAGTTGTCAGGCCAGTAACCTTATAGTACTATGAGCCTCACCAGGTTGACACTGAAGTCTGTCCAACTTCTGGCGATGTGCTTTGCTAATAAACTAATGATCAGTTACTTCTGATGAATCATGATCTAGTATAGCTGGGACTCCAATAGGAGGTGTCGATTCAAGCCAAAGCAACCATTGGCCTATGACATAATGCTGCCTTGCTAGAACCAATAATATTGCATGAAACCAATCCAACAACCTGTAATTTCCTTTTCCTGATGCTATAGTGATGTGTCCATGGTCGAGTCTATGATTTCCATAGCCAAAGTACAAACAGGGTGTCAAGACCATTAAAGCTACAGCCAAAGCTGAAAAGGGGGATGGATTTATTATGTGTTTAAACTACATTTTTTTTGTTAAAAACCTCATCACTTTTACAATCTGATACCGGGTTCTGACCTGTATATTTTATTTCCCTCACAAATGTGTAACTCAAGTAATTTGTATGTGTATAATTTAAGTCATTGTAACTAAATTTATAGTTACAAAGCCAGGAATCATCTACATCTGTTTGACAGTAAAATAAAGTCTACAATCAAGGTAAATATGGGCAACATTGCAATATATTAGTTTTCCAAATCCATTGATGTCAGTTGCATTTGGCCCGGAGAAGAAAAACAAATTACGGTGTATTTATGTTGAATACATGCAGCTGTTGATTCACAATGGGAATCCTGTATTTGGTAATCAAAGTAACATAAAGTCTGTAGTGCATTAAAAAGGGAATATGTGAGTTGAGCTTGTCATTCAGTCTGTAGTGAAAGGAAACAAAGGTTACAAAAGTCTATTAAAGTGTATACTGGTCCTGTATGATAATAGGATTTCTCAGTAAGCCTGAAATAGCTGAATTTACATCAGTAATCAAATCAGAGAATGCCAGCTGTTCATCATAAGTAACATGGCATGTCACAATCACAAATGGAGTCATTTTTCCATGCAGTAGAACAGCAGGTGTTATTTTCTTGAAAGGTATAAGGGTGTATATTTACCGAAGAAGGATATATAAGAATAGAAGAAGTATAAATGGATAGAAATGAATATGAAACAGTTAAGAATGGTTGTATACAGTACAGTATGTGCATACAGTATGTTAACAATTGCAATTATTTTATTGCTTTGCAGTGTCGATCCTGAATTGCTATGACGGATATTACTAATTTGAGTGTAACATTTCCATCCTGTTTTACCGATCCAAATGACCAGTGCTAGCGTTTCCTACAATTGATTCATTTTTTTGTTATTGACTCTTTGTTATTAACCTTCTAGTGAGTCAATTTGCGTATCGACTGTAAAATATTAAACACAGACTTTTCTTTTCGATTAATAAAATGTATAAGATGTTTAATTCCAATGTTTCTGTTCACCATGTGCCCATCTTACCTTCTTTAAGTTAACAGTATTTGTTGAAAGTGCTCATGAAAACTGCTCAGGTTGACAGACAGTGATGGGCTCCGTTGTTGTTCATTTTCACATTGATGCTGTCCCTCAAGGTTCATAGTTGCATGATGCAGAACTGAAGATAAATGTCAAAACACAAACAAAGCAAGTTCCATTTTATCCATACAAAAACTGGAAAAAAAAGTCAACCTGTCAAGCCCATTCATAAAGAAATGCACCTCTGTTGCTATCCTGTTCTAATAGCACCATGAACAAATAGCAGCTACTGAGCACTCCCGCCTCTCCCATAAATTGTAGCCGTTTATGGGATTTCCTTTGATGAAATGCAATTATGGTGTGTTTAAGTTACTATTCGAACCCGGGTCATGGGTTTCCACATACTGCTTTGCTAAAGAAAGGTTGTAAATTACTCAGGGAGGTCTTGGACGGGGGGGGAGATGTCCTAGTTTCAGGTGCTTTGGTCTCCGTAAATGCTGTTGGGCCTGAGGGTCTTTCACTCAGTGCTAAATAGACCTTCTCTTTTGGGATCCGGCATGCCGCAGACTGCAAAGGGTTTGCATTAAATAAAATGGCTGTAGGGCAGTGCCTTTGACTCCCGCGTCCTCTTTTATTATGTCACTCTTGTAACGATGTAGGACATAAGTTCACGACAGGGCAGCTGCCTGTTTTTTTCCCTTTGTATAACTGTTAAGCGCAAGTCCACTCAACACTGTTCCAGGGATGGATCATAACAGGTGCAAGTTGGTGTTTGTTACCGAAAATGCCATTTCAGGAGTTGACAGTTTCCTCATGACTGAAAAAGAGTTGTTGTGGAGCATCTTGTTTTTTTATTCATGTTTGTACAAACAGCAGTTCTCTTTTCTGTGATTTTGGCTTGGAATGTATAGGGATCCCTGATATATAGTCCCAAAAAATAAAAATGTCAATGTATCAAATCATATTATAGTTTAATATGTTTTGATACATTTACAAGTATTGTTATTTTTAACAGATATGCCAATCTGTTAAAGTGCCCCTCCAGCTGCTCTTGTTCCTCTTTTTCCCTACCCTAAAACTCAAACGCTATTATGATTCAAGTACAGGGGTTGCGTAGTCATATCATTCAAAGGAGAGAAGCAGTGAGGGTGTGTTTTGGTGCAATATATTACTGGTGTTTACCTCTTCCTCTCACTGTCACTCCAAAAAAATTAAAAAATAATTAAAAACATGAATCAAAGCAAACAGTGTCAATTCCATTTCAATTCCGTTAGGTAACCATCTCTCCCTTTCGGAGTTGCAGACTGCAGAGTTTACATAACGCAACCGTTCTCTGATCCGTTTAAAAGTATGACATGTTCCAGTTTGGTGAGAAACTGTATAACGCTACAAAAAGAATGTAGAAAAATGTTTGTATGGCATTTTGCCATTAGTTTGAAAAGTATCAGTCTACATTGGTGCTGGAAAGGCATAATTTAAATTAACATTTTGAATGTCACGCAGTGTTTTGACAAGGCCTCAGTGGCTTTGAGAGAGGTATGATAGTTGGGGCACGTTCTGCAGGAGCCTCAGTGATAAAAATGTGGAAAAACATCCTGATGTTTCATGAGGAACAGTGTTGAAGGTGATGTTGGCATGGAGCTCTGAGGGAAAGACATCATCAGCAGAGCGAGGGTGGTCAATAAGGCAGTCGTAATATTCCTGGATCGTGATATCTGTGCGTTAGTTCGAGGTGCAAGGCTAAACAGGCTAGCAACTGTAAATCAATTGACCACAAATTTCAATCCAGGGCGTGAGCAGGCATTTTAATCAAGAACGGTCCGTTGAGATACCATAATCATATCTATTGGGGTTTCCACCTTTTTGGCCAATACCTGGGTACGCAGATATACATCAAATCCATTTGATTTGCATCGCGTTTTTTGCAAACATTTGTTGCAATAGGCTTTACATCAGACCTCGGCCTATTATGGTCTGCCAGCCCTTCCCCCTTGACGTCTTCAGTCCTTCCCTTCCTTGCTTACAGACCCCTTAGGTCTTAGCACACAACCATTTGCAGTGGATATGGCATTAGTTTAATGTGAAGCTATCTGTGCTTGCTGGGAAAGAGGTGATTGCAGGTGATTACATTATACTGGTAGTGATGAATGTGATGACCTGACACCATCTCATATAATTACAGAAATTACATGGAATCGAAAAAGTTATATTGTGTGCACCCCTGGGAGGCCCCTGGTACAGCTCAAGGCTTCTAAACTATTTGCCATTTTTCTATATTTTGATTGGTGATATTACCATATCGAGGTAGTTGAGCAGTGTTTGTCCAATACTTTTTATGATTTTAATGGGATAATTGTGATGGCTAGAAATATATTATTTTACAGAGAAGTCATGGGGGTGTTAGTGAGATCGCCATCAATATAACTGGTGGAGGTGATGACATCAAAGCTCCTGAGGTGCCCATCTTTTTGGCAGTTTTTTTTCCATTGGTCTTGTATAATGTCACTTACACACTGATCCCTGAATTCAATACACTTTTGCCCTTAACTCTGACTCACAATTAGATGCAAAATGCTACTTATTTCTTCTCATACATAGACAAGTTTAATGACCACCGTTATTAATGAAAAAACTTTGCTCCTCCAAGTCCTTGACAACATTGCCCTGATGAAGGTTTACAGCTGAATGTGTTAGCTTTTTTAAAAATAGACAAAAAAACATTTTTTTATACTTCCATTTATCTTCATGAATAGCTGACATGATTATATTCTTCTCAAACTTAAGGAATGCTGATTTGCGTACCTATTCACTTTCAGAATTTTGTGCAGGGATCAGCTTTGTTTATATGCATCGTAAATCATTTTTCAGGAGGGCAATATAATCTGTTTCTTGTTTTTAATATACTGTGGGTGGACCTGATTGGTTTCCTGGTATTAGTCCAAATGGTTGACGAACAGAATTAATCTGGGGAAACATCCAAGTCGACTGTCCATCATAAAGACAATTTGTCAAACGCATAGTCTGTCATTTTTTAAAAATATATTGTAGAAGGTCTTAACACTTACCTTTTTAATTTATTTTCTGTGGCTTGAGCTATTGATATAAACCGGGAAAATGTCTAGCTCTGTAAAAACGATTTTATTTTTGGTATTTATAATACACATTTTATACTTTCTAATGTTGAGTACTCCTCCCTTGTGATCTTTTTTTCTAATGAGAACAGTAAGCCTTTAATTCCTCAAGATGAACCCAGAGGTGGTCTTATGCAGGTTGTCAAAACGCTTTAACGTTGGCAGCGGAAGTATCTTTAAGGTGCCATTAATCTCTAGCAGTAAAGCCATTTGATTAAATTATCTCTGCCCCACAGAGCCTATGATAGATTGCTCCATTTTTAAAAATTGTCATTCTCTTGTTGAATTATATTTTTGAGATTGATATTTCTCCTTGATTTTTAAACCCAGGTAACTGATTTCCCTATCAGACCTTTTATATTTTACTATCTATAAAGTGCATTTCATGAGCAGGGTGTTTGCAATAAAGTTAGATTTATTCCAGTTCAGTTTTGAAACATAAAACCCTCACAACATTTTACATTTGTTGTGACCACTTGTAATTGACTTGTGCCAATGGCACTTGTGAAAAACATGGATATGTGATGCGTGCCTACATGCTCTGCTACTCTGTGTGTCTCTATTTCAGCTGTTCCCATAACTGTGTGAGCTATGTGCCCAATGGCGTAATTGAAGAGGGGGGAGTGTGGGCATGCATAGCCATTTTGAGCAATCTAAATCATGAATACATGCAACAGGATTCACCACTCTGTTGTATTCATGTCTCTGTGAGTATGCTGTTGAAAGTTGAATTTGTTTGTCATGGTGTATTAAGTTGTGTAGTTTCCTCATATTGCTAAATTAATATATATTTTTAATGAAACCAGTTTGCTTGGGGTGTAGTAATGCTGTAATACATTGAATATAGGTAGTGCTAGTATTTCACAATTTATTTTGCCTAATTTCATTAGATGTATTGGGCTGATTGTATGTCTTAGTGTTACAATGCATTAGGTCAGGTTAATATTTGACAATCTATTACACTTTATATGCAAGAGGTGTATCTTGTCTTTTTGTCATTAGCATTAAATATCAAGAGGGAGTCAGACCCCAAAAGTAATACCCTTACTTAGTCTATTTGCATGCCTGCAGTACATACAGCTATGCAAATCTGTGTAGGGATGCAGTCCTTTGTTAATTAATGGAAATATCCTCTGGCTTTATAGTTTAAAATGCTCAGTATTAAATGCTATGCAAATACTACTTGCATTAGTTCCATTTTGCCTTGTAGTTTTGGCATTCAAATTCCAAATCAATAACATCCAAGATTCAGTGTATTCAAATGCATATTTAGTATGATTAGTAATGCGTTAGTCACATGCAATGGTGAAGTGATGGATTTCATCAAATAAATCAAGAGCAAATACCTGTCTTGGTTATGGATCAGCAAACCCCAATATATATATATATATATAAAACACTAAACTAAAAAAAAATTGAGGTTAACCATAATGATATTGCCTTGATATTGTTTGAAAACCTTTGAAGTTCAGTTTAAGAATTACTCTCAGCCGAGATCCTTTAAAAATTCAGTAAGACCACTTCCTAAATTAAAGCAATATTTTCGTTTTTCTCCAGCCTGTCTAAACTGCTCATTTTAAAATGGACCCCCTGCCAATTTATTGTTCATTTGTCATTGAAAGCTACCTGGCATTAATGGTAACACAAACACCTCCCTTTGACTGAATGCTTCTTTCGAAATGCCTCAACACAACTCTACCTTTAGGCTAAGGACTTTTCATAAACAAGGGCAGGGTGGGCTAAAACGGCAAGGAGTGATTTATTTCCTTTTTTAATCATGAGGCGGTTATGAAACAGCCCAGATTGCTCACGCACTGCTATCGCCCCCTGAATTTCAACAACAAAATATTGCTGTGTCGGTAGAAAGGGGGGCTATTAAAATTATATTATGTTTTGACCTGTAATGGATGGCATTTATTGAACGGTGACAATTTGAGCAATTGGGGAGGGACACCGCCAGTTAGACCTTTTTTTCCCCCCTCTTAGACATAGACATGTTAATTATTGACAGCACAAAAAAACTACATTTGTAAAAGAAAAAAGCATGTTTTCTATTCGAGTCAAAGACATGTTTTCATGTTCAATAATCATGTTCTCATGTTCTATAATGTTCACTCTGACATGTTTTGACACATTAGGGGTTATTCATAAATCAACGGTAACTGCTTTTTGTCACACAAAATCTGCGGCTTGGCAATTTGAAGCGATGTATAAACATATCCTGGCAGTGATTGGAGCCACAGAGTCAGATAAACAGGGCCCGATTCTCAGCGGTGCGGCAGCTGACAACCAATGACATTACAATGCTAATTAAGTGCTGCATATTTAACACGTAAACTACTGATTGTGTGAATGCTGCTTCTCTGGCCTGTACTGGGTGGAGTTATGGGGATATGGGTGATGTCGATAGCTCCTAGTACCTGGGGGAAACCCGCCATACTGACAAAATCTTATTTTCAAGTTTCAAGTTTCAAGTTTCAAGGGTTTTATTGTCAGTCACAGATATATACAAGTATAACACGGTGAGTGAAATTCTTGTGCTTCAAGAGATCTGGAAAATAAATGTACTGTTGGGCCCACTTTAACGTGGCAGCTGTAAATTGTGTGATCTGGATACAGAGAACTGAGTCACCCCTGAACCCAGGCTAATGGTACGCTGAAAGCAGCCAGTTGCGTAAGAATGTAGGTAATGCGCTAGTGACCTTAACCAAGACAGGACCTGCATGGTTGCGTCGCGACAACGATTGCAGTTCTGCCTCTAGCTCGTCAAAGAGATGCAAAAAAACATCTCTATTCAGACTAAATCACTTCCTTATGTTGCCTTCATTAGCTTCCCTTGGTGTCAAATTCTAGGGCAATCGAATGGGATCCTGATCCTCTTCCAGTAGATTACGCACTTTCTCATGCACTAATATGGCTACAATTGCAATATTTACCATTTTCAGAGTAAATAGTTAATGGAATGGAACTCATCTTTTGAACGGTCTTGAACAACAAAATACGATATGTATAATTACTGATTGCAAATTGTGTGGATTTCCAAATTATTAAACACTTTCAGATATTGCGCAAAGGATTTCGAAATTGTGTGACACCCTGATGACTTTCACATTTTCAATATTAAACATTTAAGTTCATTTGTGAAATTGCAGTGATATCCACCGGCCCGAAGAGCAGCAGGTGACATGTTCTGCGTTGCCAGTGGTGTGTCCAGGACAGTTTGACTGGGGTGGCCAAGATGCGACACAGACTCACTTTGGGATGTCCATGGCATTTCAGAGTGCCTTCCACACATCAACCCCACACTCCCCCCCAAAAAATCAAAGTTGTGAATGACACCTACTCCACACTCCCCCTGTACTCAATACAGCTGCCACCATAAAGAGAATGGAATAACACTAGTATGGCCTGTCTAACTAAATATATGCCTCCAGTTGAAGGATGCAGTTAGCCTATTTAAAGGGCTCTTACCAACTATTGACTAGGTGATGTTAGGTCACATGTTTTTATAGTGGCCATTTCCCTACATGGAAAACATCCCCATCATTAGTTATGCCCTTGTAAGTCACTTTGGTTAAAAGTGCCTGCTAAATGGCTACAATGTCAATGTAAAATGTGCAATTTAGGTAGCTAAGAAAGTGCTTGTGAAGGACATATCTGGAACTAGCAGAACTTTACATACCCTGGTTAGGGTGGCCATAACCAGTCCGGTTTTCAAGCGCTCTGTCCTCTGTCTGGCACTATCCTCTGCCTAGACTAGAAAAGCACTCAATTCATTCTCAGCAGCTAAGGACAGGGTGCTATTGAACAACATGCTATTGTGAGTACACATTTTCAATCTCAGTTAGTCTGTATAGGTTATGGTTTTAAATTGGTCATGTAATTACATGTTAAATTGTCGCTGCCTAAAGTGTCCTTCATTCTGGGGGTTTGGAAATGGCCACCCTAACCCTGGTATGCAGCTGAAGCTGCATGCCCTGAATGGTGCTCATCATCACTACCGCTGTCTGAGTGCTGCCTCATCTCACTCAGTCTGGTGCTGCTGACTCAACTAACAGCCCTCACCTTCACTGGTGCTGGCTGCCTGGCTCTGCAACTGAATTTTATTCCTGATGCAGAACTTCTGTATATCCTGGTCACTTTTCTTATCTTCCATAAATATCCCTAGGGAAACGTTAATGCCACTTCACTCCATTAATATAATAATATAACAATATGTAATAATCATATATATATATATATATATATATATATATATATACTAACATAATATTTCTATATCTAATCAAATGTACATGATCATTGTCATTAATGAGAGTTGAGGCAATTGTGGCTCGCTCAGCCCATGCCTTGTCAGCATGCATGGGTGGCGGTGCAAACCCAGATGTAAACCAGTTAGCTAACTAGTTAGCTAGCCAGCTAGACACCATTGTGGAAAGCTAGCACAATGATGTTAGCCATATTTAGCGTAGTTGGTCTTGCTAGCCAGCTGAGGTGAGCTGCACAGCACATCATGGTATCATGAAAGCCAACTATAGAGACAGCTAAACATATTCAAGCTAGGCTATGCATAATATCATGTGCATAGCACTGTCTATTACACATATAAAAAACATGGCAAGCATGTACTAGCATTACCTCTTCATTGGACTTCCCTTCGCTGGAACGCTGGATGCAGTTTTGAAGCCAACGCGCAAGACGCTGGCTAGATGGTCCCACCTTTCAGGGACCTGTCCAGGGATTGGCCAGGGGTTCCCGTGGAATCTGAAATGCTGGACACAGTTTTGAAACCAACGTGGAAAATTCCTGCTTGATGGTCCCGCGGCACCTCATTGAGTTGATGGACATAGCCATCAGCCTATCATAACTCTGCGACAACTGGGGTGGCCAATCAGATTTCAAGGATTGCCATGGCCACCCCTGGCAACGCCCCCTAGACATGCCCCTGATTGTGTCTGACCTTTATAAATAGCTGACATGCTCCTTTGATGTCTTAAACACATTTTAGGGGCCGGCAGTGTAGTGTAATGGTTAGGGAGCTGGGCTTGTAACTCAGACGTTGCAGGTTCAATAACCAGGTGGGGCACTGCTGTTGTACCCTTGAGCAAGGTACTTAACCTGAATTGCTTCAGTAAAATATCCAGCTGTATAAATGGATTGTATGTAAAGAAATATAAACTGTGTAAGTCGCTCTGGATAAGAGTGTCTGCTAAATGCCTAAAATGTCATGTAATGTAATGGGCCAGCACAAATTCTCAACATGTCAGCATGACCTAAAGCTAGAACTCTTTACAGTGCACCTTGTTATTCTGCAGGGCTAAAAGGCTTTTTCAGAAATCATAGAGGTAAATATTATGTGATTTGTAAAGAATTGTATTCTGAGCCAATACATGTTTAGACTGCCCATGATGATATTCATGTTATTCTAGAATCTCTCCTGAAAGTGATTCTTGTTCAGTCGTCAGGAGATTTTCCGGGAGGCTAAGCGGTATATGGCTCATTGTGGAGCTCTGTGTGCCTGCAGGGGAATCTGAAGTGTCCTATTGGGACCTAGAGAAGACTGATCACGGTTTATAAGTAATATGAGAAAGATAGCAAGTTGCAGACGATCTCCCGGCAACAGCTAGTCATTATTCATTAGTTGACATGAACTTTGGTGTCCATATTTCTTAAACCACCTATTATCAATACAGAAAACTATCTATGACATAGACATGACTGCTGTGCTGTGAAAATAAACCGTTAATAAGTACCATAAGAGGCACACCTCATCAGTTATATGAGCAAAACAGATTAAAGCTCTGCGCAATATTTATTCAGCATTGCTCCAACAGTCAATAGTATATCTCAGCTTTTTACTTCATGTGGCTCAGTCAAGTCAGGCTGTGTCAAGGGGCACAGAGAGTCAAAGGTGTGTATGTGTGGGTACAGTGTGTTCCAGAGACACAAACCTTTCTAGTCAAGATTGCATGACATCCCACCAGATGTATTTCAGAGGATCATGTCATCATGTCATCACCACTGCCGACTTGCTCAACACTTCTTGTATATGTATCCCTGCCTTCTCATTTGAAAAAATAGATAAAAATAAATTACTAACCTTTTCCTTCCCAGTGTTATAGGTATGGTATGCAGCTGCCTACAACAATGTCTATCACTGTATTACTGCACTGACCTCGTGCGCAAAATATTATTGTTCCTACCATGTATTAATGCACATCTTGTAAGTTGCTCTGGATAAGAGCGTCTGCTAAATGCTTAAAATGTAAAATGATCATGTGTTACACTGTACATACAATTTGAAAAATGCATGCTTCCATCATAGTTTATCTTAATCACAGTCAATTTCTGTTATCTTATTGTGTCACTCACAGTAAATTCAATGTCCTGCTTTCAGTGCTATTAATGTTATTAAAATCACAGAAAGAAGAAACTAAGGCCTGTATTCAATCAACATCTTCCCTTAATTATGATTTGCAAATACGTGCAAGGGTACCTGTTTTCTTCACAAACGCAGTTTTTTTTATACCATGGACAGATCATTTAATTTTCTCATGTTAAGTAGATCATTGCTCGAGCATTACAACTAATTTAACCTTGAACCTGTGGGGGTATTGAACCGAGGAATGTATTAAATTGTGTGTTCCAAGAAAATTACACATTTCACTCAATTTGATATGAGCCCGCGTGCAGTACAGATTTTATCTGCATTCCCAAAGATAGACAGATATACTTACTGCATAGGTAGGAATAATTGTTTTGAATTGCTGTGTACTACCATAGAAGACCTTTTGTGATGTTTTTTTCCATCACAGAAAAAAAAAGTTACAAAAGAAGGTTACAAAAAAAAACAACACTCCAAATTCTTTACTGGCTTCCTCTAACGGTACATATATGAAAGCAGGGATAAACACCTCATCTAAAGCAGTGATCCAGGAGACAGGCTGTTTTGGGCTTTTGTACTGAAGTGGTGTGCAGTGGTGTGAAAATCGCATATGATTACCAATAATGCAAATTAGTGTATTATTTGTAATACCAGAAGCCACAGAACCATCAGTAATACCACGTGTGTGTTGAACCTGCATAGATTTTCCCGGGAACTTCCTTAATTTATGTACCACTGTGTATAATGTCAGGGACGCAGCCAATCCAATTAAATTCAGGGAGTTGAGTTAGATGAGATCAAAACTAGTTGGCTCACTTGTTTAGCAAATTTCACCGCGTATAGGTCTGGCTCTTCATCTAATGCAAATTAGGCCCTACAGGATCATTAATCTACTCAGTTATTTGTCTGTCTTTAACGATCAAATCTACGAGTCCTTCCCAGCTTCTCTTACATATCAATGTCAAATTTGTAATCAATTTCAGTATTTATTAAGAAGCTCAGAGGCATTTTCCCTCTCCTCTGACAGCATTGTGACTAACAACCTATGTCACATTACTTCGGAAAGTTCTGAGGTATAAATGTTGGATTCATTTATTTTCCTGTTCTTTTTGGAATATGTAAATCTCCTGCATTCATCAACCTTTATCCTGCGAAATCGAAATGGACGTGCTTCTTGTCACCGGCGTATTCGAGGGTCCTGGTTTCCTGAGCTCAGCTTAGTTTGAGGGGATTCAAACATTCCCTCTAAAAGATATTCTTCGGAAGGCGCAATAGGATTTCAAATCCTGCTAGGCCCATAATGCATGTTAGAGACTGTAATGTGATCACATAAACGTGTCATGTCATCTAATTCCTAACTCAGCCCTCAGATCCGACAAAGCGAAGTCAACACAAGTCAGCCCCATTGTGTCTGCTGGTTTAAAATAATTTGTTGAAGACAACTGATCAGACCCTCACACTTCACCAGACACCTCCAAATATATATACAAATATATATGTACAGTACCAGTCAAAAGTTTGAGTACACCTGCTTGAAACTAGGCTTATCTCATAATTGACAATGTTTTACACCATATAAGTTTCTGTAAATACTTGAGAATTTAAAAAAAAACGCATGTAACAATAAACAAAAGGAACATCAAAGCAATGTTCAAGAAAATGTTATTGAAAATTGAATCTTGGATTCTTCAAAATAGCCACCCTTTTGCCGTGATAACAGCCTCACAAACACGGGCCATTCGGTTAATAGGTTTCAGCAGGAAATCACCCGACATGTCTTCCCAGCTCTCCTGCAGTAATTCCCAAAGACACTTGTGGGTTGCTTTGCTTTGCCTCTTCTGTCCAGTTTGTCCCATACAAGTTGTATGGAATTCAGGTCTGGACACTGTCATTAGTTTGAGTTGTCCTTCACATTCCTCCTTCACCAGATTGTTCTTGAACAATTTCAAGGTGCTTTTTGGGTCGTTATCTTGATGAAGAATGAAGGAGTGCCCTATTAGCCATAATCCGGATGGAAGGTGTACTCAAACTTTTGACTGGTACTGTATATACACATAAACGTGTGTGTATATATATATATATATATATATATATATATATATATACACTATACACTACCGTTCAAAAGTTTGGGGTCACCTGCTGGAAACTATTTTTATCTCATAATTGACAATGCTTTACACCGTATACATTTCTGTAAATACTTTAAAATGACAAAAAACACATGTAACAATGAACAAAATGAACATCAAAGAAATGTTCAAGAAAATTATATTGAAAATTGAATCTTGGATTCCTCAAAATAGTCACCTTTTGGCGTGAGAATAGCCTCACAAACAGTGGCCATTCGGTTAATACGTTTTAGCAGGAAATCACCCGACATGTTTTCCCAGCTATCCTGCAGCAATTCCCAGAGAAACTTGTGGGTTGCTTTGCTTTGACTCTTCCTTTCCAGTTTGTCCCATACAAGTTCTATGGGATTGAGGTCTGGACACTGGGCAGGCCAGGTCTTTAGTTTGAGTTGTTGTTCACATTCCTCCTTCACCAGATAGTTCTTGCACAACTTCAAGGTGTGTTTCGGGTCATTATCTTGCTGAAGAATGAAGGAGTGCCCTATTAGCCATAGTCCAGATGGAAGTTGACCCCAAACTTTTGAACGGTAGTGTATATACATGTGTGTGAATAAATGTGGCAGATAACTAATGCTTATCATCTGGGGTAGGATTACGTAAAGGGGTTTTCCCATGTGCAAGTCATCAAAGTCATTGCAGTAACACTTCTTCCTGGTAGGGCACTGCTTGTACATAGTTCAGCAGGGAATTGAACCTAAACGGATTCAGCAGATGTCCAGCTGTTTAAACAGATATGTCCCATTTAAGCTGACCTGTATAAAGGCATGCACTAAGCGAGTGAACGAACACAATGATACACAATATACATGATATGTTCTAATACGAACTATAAAAATATGATGATATCTAAATAGACTATTTGAAAGGTTGTTTGAATCCTCAGTGACGCACCCATCTTCTCTAGCAATGAATACTTGGGCACTGAAGGGCAGCCCTGTAATGTACAATCCCATACTAGCCACTAAAGTGCTGTGTGCTGGAAAGCTCAGTTGAAAACTGGCCAGGTAAAGCATTTTAGCACTATAAAGTTATTTCCCATCTTTTTTTTTTTTATCTTACTTTTGCTTATATGTTTATATAAAGACAACACACCCAAGTAAAATTAAGAGTCAGTGTGCAGTGAGATTTTGTTTTTTGGGAACAGCAATAATAGCATCTATATCATTTTAAAACAATATTTGCAACATAGGAAAACAATAAAATATAAAGTGAAAAATATTAAATGAAATACAGTATGACCTGACATGCTGCCAGTCTATAGGTTGTATTCATGTGGTATGTATTAATATTAACCTGGTGGGTTTGTTCAATATTACGCTAGGGCAATAGGCATAATTAAACCATTTTTCAGTACTTTTTGGCCAATATGGCTTTTTATGACCTAGCAGGGAACTTGCTTAAACAGTATACCAGCCATGTCACATGAGTCACTCTCATGTCACGTGATAAAAGACACGCCCCCTAAACAGATAATACTTATTTTATATCAACAAAACATAACTGTATTAGGAATTAAAAACATTTGCTGAGTTTAAGTCTGATTGCCCACAATGCTTCACTCAGTATTACCAAATATCCACTGCCTCTCATGTTTTCCATTTTGTGAACTGCACATCATATTACATTTTTAAATTTAAATCTATATTGAGTAGTAAAACTCACATTCACCTAATTTGGGTTTGGAAGTAGGAGGGGCCAAGCTTTGCACACTGCCATAGGCAACGCCAACACTCCGAGACACTATGATAATTACAAATTATAATTAGAGCCTAGGTGCCACATTTTTTAAATAAAAATGTGTATCACAGAATTATTGTGATTGTAATGTAGGTGAAATTGGGAGGTAATAGATAAAACTGATTCATATATAATATGACCTGAGAGAACTGATGTTTTTGAATGATTGCTGTTATACGGATCTGCTGACATTTTGTGTTGCTCTTATGCCCGTTTGACTTAGCACGATGCAAGATCATTGCCACTGTACTCAGGCAGCAGACCTTGTGAGAAGCCCACACTCACTGTTGATGTAGCTACAGAAAACAAGTCATATAACAAGTGGACATTTCTGGACCATCTGGTGTCTCTCCCATGCATAATTGCCTTGAAGCACCAATATAAGCTGTGAATGTGTGGGCATGTCCTAATTTGTTTTCTGATCCAAGCTGATTCCATTTTGTGCAGGTTTGGAGCAGAATTCACAATCATAATGTGCAGGATAATGACTCCATTCTCTCAGATGTCATATGCCTCCCTATTTTACCAAGTCTATCAAGGAGGAAATGTAGGTCTCAAAATAGAATGCTACTTTTAAAATGATAAGCCGTGGCAGAAATGGGCAAACACATGTATGTCCTGCTATCCGCGTCTTTGTGTTCATTGTGCAAAATGGGGATTCACCAAATTCCCCCCACAGAACACATTAACAATGAGAATTTCATGGGCAACACACACCGATGTGGAGTAAGTGGAAATCAAGCAAAGATAAATGAAATGTTTTCCAAATGGATTTAATTCTGCAATAGGATTGAAAAGTGTGTCAGGGAGGGTAGGGAAAGAAGACACCACACTAATTAGCACCACGTTCCACCGTGATCTTGAAAAATAGAAAATCAGTTTCTCCCTTCATCTGTGGAATTTCTCCTTGCTTGGTTTCTCACCGTGCCACTCAGTTAAAGAAATCCCAGGAGCTTCTTGTGTCTAGAGATTTATGGCCCTAAGTACAATAAACAAAAATCTTAATTTTGTTCAGCGCTGCAGAGCAGTGATATTTGTTGTTCATATTAATGCATTAAATATGAATATTTTGATATTAAACACGAGGAACAACACTAACAGTATTTCCAGTTTTTTTCCCCGGGAGAACCCAGAAATGAATAACAGTCTCAAATGTACAGATAGTCTCCTTCTGTTTCATACTTTACAGATAAAACCCCTGGCCACTGTCTACAGGGGAAACGCCATCAGAGAACGGAGTAAACAAAAATATGAAATATGGCACAACTCTGTAGCTGTTCACTGAGTCAAAATGCAAAAGCGGCACTCTTCCTGTTAATTTGGGTCAGTGGTGGTGGATTTAGAAGTTCTTAAGTAGCACACCCTATAGCCCATAAAATACCATTAGCATGGTAGGAAGCCAAAGCCAGCTCCAGCTCCAGCTCCCTAAGTGAAGAGGCCTGCGGATATTATCTTGAAAATGTGGAGAGCCAAACATCAAGGAGGAGGTGTGTAACCTTGGTGTCATGTAGTTAATGTAGCAATGCCTACGTGTTGTTACCGTGTATAACAAGACTGTAGCAACTTTCTCCAGTTCAGGCATAACCGCCCAGTCGTTTAGATTTCTTTTACCAAACTTGGCACATTGATAGAGGGGTCCTGCAAAAGGCACCAGTCAGGTAATCTTAGCCGATTAGCCAGTTGATAGCACTATAACAGCCACTTGAAATATAAATCTTTAAACAATTACAACTCCTGCACCGTTTCACCTAGAGACTTTAAACCAATGTCACTGGCCCCCATCGTCAAAACTAACAAATCTTTGTCAAGGACCTGTAAAGCCTGCCTTATTTGAGTTAATACCATTTAATCTCAATACCATTCAATCATTTTGGGAAAAACACTCAAATTTAATCTTTTAGATGGTTTTACAAGTTTGAATGAAATTTGGTATTTCTGCTGCAACATGTGACCAATGAAATTGCCTGTATTTTGGCATAATATGACATAACATCGTATTCACATTGACAGATTCAAGGACTCCAGTCAGGTCATTTGGACAGTGACCAATCAATTTTCATCATTTTGGCAGTGACACAATTGTACACCAGCACAATGGATTTGAAATGAAACAATCAAGATGTGCTTTAAGTGTAGACTTTCAGCTTTAATTTAAGGGTTTTGTCAAAAATATTGTATGAACCGTGTAGGAATTACAATCATTTTTTGGCACCGATTGGAAATCACAATGGAATTGGAATTAAACAATCATAACTCTTGACCCATTTGACCTAGAGACACAAGACCATTAGATCACCATTATCATCATTGGTCATTAGATCTCTCCACCCATAAAGAGCAGGTGTACAATGACACATAATGTGAGCCAAATTGGATTTTCCACCATACAGCATGTCTGTGCCAAGATGGAATGCTTATGAATACTGAAAGGTTTAACATAACATTATGCAACTTCATATTCACATTCATAGGTACACCTATACTCCAGCCTACAGCATTGACACAATCAACACATATTGATGCTATAGAGATTCAAATATTAAAAAATCACTTAAAATAACACTTAAAATAAGTAATATTTGCAGAGATTTCAATCTTCCAATTCCCTCATTATGACCATATACAGTGAACTCCTTATAAAAGATTATAAAATAATAATCTTTTCTACTAACACAATTGCTCAGAGAAAATATTTTGTTTAACAATTAATCTTTTTTTTTTTTCACTAAAAGATGCAACATAATTATGTACAGTACACCCCTAATAATTATTTTAAATAAAATCCACCAAAAATAAACCTGCATTAACATGTGTTCTTCTACAGTATAGTGTTTTATGAGGTTGGCGAACCTATTTGGGGGGATCTTTGACCATTCCTCCATACAGAATATGTCAAGATCCTTCAGATCCTTCAGTCTGTACTTATGTCCTGCCCTCTTCCATTCAAGCCACATTTTCGATCAGTCCCAAGTTAGGAGTCTGAGATAGTTATTTCTCGTTTTGTGTTCAATTAACCATTTCTTGGTTGATTTTGAGGAATCCTTGGGATCATTGTCTTTCTGAAAGATCCATTTGTAGCCAACTTTCAGCTTCCAGGCAGAGGGAGCCAGGGGTTTGAACAAAATGTCTTGGTACTTGCTGGAGATTATGATTCCATCAACTTTAACAAGAGCACCAGGACGAGTAGATGCAAAACAACCCCATGAAAACAAAAAGAGTAGGTAGGCCTTAAAAACAGCTATTAAATGTAACACCTAGTCCTCCCTGTCGAATCGGGCCTGTAACTATACAGCCTGCATCCCATAATTCAGTGTAATTACATAATCTTTCTACTTATACCAAACAGCATTCTGTGCCCCATGTTTCAGCCAACACAGAAAAGATGAAAACATAAATGTATTTGGCCTCCTGCCTGGCTCCTTTCAAGTATGTTTTAATTGCCTATATTTTTTATAAAGGAAAATAAAGGAACAAATAAATTTATTTTCAGATGTACAAACAGTTACTGGTTATCTAGATGTCAGATGTAGCCTTAGAGATTAGATATGCATGGTTATCTGCCCTTGACTGATCTGCTTGCATTTAACGACAAATTTACGAAGAATGCTCTTGCTGGAACTGAGACAGGCATAAGATCTGGAGGCTATTTTTTCTGTAAGAAATTGCTAGGATTTTGTTTATTCCCTTTTATATATATATATATATCTCTTATGTTTGTGCCTGTTTTCTTATTTTTTAAACAAAGTCAAAATATACCGTCTCCAACCGTAATCCGAAAGGGATTGTATGAGTCACTGGGTAACATGGTTTTTCACAAGATGTTTGTCCGGTCATACCCAGGGGTACATGAGAGGGCTTTGGGCAGTAGTTCTCATTAATAGTGCAACAAAAGATTACAGTTATTATGATTTATGAATAAAAGTGTTCCGAGGGCGCAATAAATTTTTCGCCATATAAACGAAATATTTTCACATAAATGTTGCTTAGTTACAGAAAATGCCTTTTCAAACGGGCCGTCTGAGCATTTTGCAGGGCCGATTTTATTTCAGTCCAGCCCTTCATGCTGTTTTTCACAAGATGAGGGAAAAAAAGAAATAAGCAACTTGAAGGTCTGTAACTGCTAAGACACAACACTGTTAAGCATATTAGCCATTGCAAATTTTTACATTATTTATTTGTGTGACATATTATTCTGGGCTGCTTGTATAGCTCACACAATCCTGGGTTATATCGAAGATGATCAGTTATCTGATATAAGATATTTAAACAAAAATGTTTTTAACATTAAAAAAATCTTCACTCACATACACAAATTATACTAATTAGTAATTAGTACTACGATTACTACTAATACTAGTAATAATAATAACCACGGTGGTGCAGTGGATAGCACTGTCGCCTCACAGCAAGAAGGTCTCGGGTTCGAATCCAGGCCGGGGGCCTTTCTGTGTGGAGTTTGCATGTTCTCCCCGTGTCCGCGTGGGTTTCCTCCGGGTACTCCGGTTTCCTCCCACAGTCCAAAGACATGCACGTTAGCCTAATTGGAGAGTCTAAATTGCCCATAGGTATGAGTGTGTGAGTGAATGGTGTGTGGATTGGCGACCTGTCCAGGGTTTATTCCTGCCTCTCGCCCCTATGCATGCTGGAATAGGCTCCAGGCGACCCTGACCAGGAATAAGCGGCTTAGACAATGAGATAATAATAATAACAGTAATAATAATAATAATTATTATAACCTGGCAAAGGCCATGGCCAAGGAAGCAACCATAAGCACAACACTCCACCCTCTATTAGCGCAACAAGTGAATTGTTATATCATAACTTATGTTATGACGCATTTTACGTAAACGCGTAAAGATGTCACAAAGCAACGATGTCACAACGTTGTCCAGCTACTTTTAGTGACAAATTGAGCAGCCTATAGCCGCATTCCATGACAGTTAGTTGTCATCACTAAAACAGACTGATGTCAGTTAGATGTGTCAGAAGTAATATTTTTTTAAATGTGTAACTATTTGCTCATCATTAAGAATAAAGTACCAGTGAATGGTGTGCACTTTGAGCTAATGCCTGTCCTAACCAGACCTTTATAAAAAGTTATGAAAGTATCTGTTTATCATGAAAAACAGCACCCAAAGCAGTAATTAATTGAATGCTATCTCATTAGAAGGGGAGATGAAATGGAAGCAAAGGTTTGGCTTGCTTCGATCATCACCCATGGCAGTAATTTGTTTTCAAAATGTGTTTTGAAACTGTGAAATTAAATTAAGATACATAGACACATAGCTAAAAATGTCAGATTTTTGCTTACACATTACCATTACCACATCGGATAGTCATGCACTACATGCATGAGGGAATAAAAAACACCCCTTTGCCTCCCGGAAATCAATTTCAATCAATTTGGCTGTCTGTACTAACAGATGCTGTATAGGAATGGGGTATGCCTGCATGAATCCGTAACTTGGCAGGTGACATATCCACCATACCAATAACATATAACTATATTCTTGATTGAAAGTTGAAGAGTGGTTAGTATATACTTTGTTATGCATGTCAGAATATAATATGTGGCTATATAGTGTTATGGTTATGGTCTTTGGCACACCTAGAGCTCTGACATTGGCCAACTAGGATGCTAAGTGTTGTGTTCAAGTGGGGAAATGCAGCCTTACATGCACCGTGACCAACCACACAGCAAACACTTTAAAATCTCCTCCATTTTGAAATTTCTGTGGCAAAACCAATGCAGCCTGATGTAGCATTCAACACGGACATGCAGTTAGTCCCAATGATCCCAAGGTCATATGTGAACAATAAATGTCCATCCCTATTAGGAACGCCCCCCCACAAACACAGTGCCCCCACCGTGGTATTCTGACAGTCTCCAACCTCCTTCCCCTCTCTCCCTCTAATCTTGCGTTTCTGTCCGCCACCCATCAATCATCTCTGCCCTGGCTCTCCAGGCAAACCGGTGCCATTCTCTCTCTCCGCTAAATATCGGCATCGCTTCTCTCTATTGGCTCAGCAGCTGTCTGCCCATCGACTTTAAATAACTCCTGCGTTGTTGTGCGTCTCCCCCACGTTGCATCTAATGTCATGGAGCCATACCAACAGAAGTCATTACAACAACAAGGGAAAACATGTTTAAAATGCATTAGCATCACCAAGGAAAGTGCTATAATCCCAGTGAATATCACCAGGTATTGCTAAAAAAATATAAACTGCTATAGAACTAGTACCGGCTTCACAATCATATATTTTGTATGTGCATGTGTGCGTATGTGTGTGTGTGTGTGTGTGTGTGTGTGTGTGTGTGTGTGTGTGTATGTGTGTGTACATTTTTGTGTGGATGGATGTGTATGTGTGTGTGCATGTGCGCACATGTCTTTGTATTGAAACTAAATTTGGTCTGTTCAAGTGTTGGTGTTTTCATAATTCTTTCACCTTTCATCATCCTACTCTCTGTGATATGGGCCATGCTTCCAACTATTTGTTTTCTGCCAATCGGACAATCTGCACTGAAATGGTTCTACATATGCACAATGTTATCGTGTCTATCGAGTAAGTGTGACGTTCAAATGCGTTAGCTCACCTGGGTTTTGGTACACTCTTTGCGTGTACGTTCTTCCTTGATTTGGGTGCTACTATTTAAAGCTGCTGTATTTTAAGCTCTTCTCTTGCACTGCATCATCAGTGAAGTCATGTGACTATAATTAGGGTATTTGAGGTGAAAAAGAGTGCTGAGATTGAAACCCCCTCAGACACAAATGCACAGGCACACACACACATACGGGCCCATACACACACATACAGACACACACATACATACGGACACATACACACACATATAGGCACACACACACACACACACACACACACACACACATACAGGCACACACACACACACACACACACACACACACACATAGACACAGGCAAACACACACGCACACACGGGCACACACACACACATACAGGCACATACACACACACAGACACACAAATACAGGCACACACACACACACAGACACACAAATACAGGCACACACACACACACACAGACACACAAATACAGGCACACACACACACACACACAGGCACACAAATACAGGCACACACACACGCACACACGCAGGCACACACACACACATACATACACACTCACACACACAGAGAGAGAAATGGGCAGCCTCCAGCCGGGGTGTCAGAGACGTCAGACACAGTCCATTGTACATGGAGCTGTGGTTTCCATGCTGCATGACTGGCTAGCAGTAGGACTGGATTTTCTGTGGGGTCCAGGCCTAAAGAGTGGTGGGGAAAACACTGTGACCTGAAGTATTGCAAAATAATTTGGCTTGCATCCTCCCACAGAGATGTAGAAATGTTCAATTACTGTTTGTGTTTCCCGGTGATAAATTATTGAACAATCGTATTTGCGAGATATAATACAATATAATTCCTGTGCCTGACACACACACATACACACACACACACACACACACACACACACACATTTTAAATGCTTTATTTATGTCCACATAAAGTTACAATATCTCATGAACATAAACAGTGACAGTGCTTTTTGCCGTTAAGAGTCAGTGAGTTACATTATGTGCAGAGTTGGCGACCAGTTATGCCTATACATACACACACACACACACACACACACACACACACACACATACACACACACACACACACACACACACACACACACATTGCTATGCCTGGAGAGAACTAGACTACAAACATCTAGCATCCGGCAAAATTTCCATGACAATAGAAAGGAAGCCGTTATGCATAGGTGTGTCTGACCTGCACGCTCACTGATTTCTGGTGATGCTCAGAGGTTTCCTGGCTATGCAATTTTCTGCCCTGGTACACCTCCAATACATTAACATGTTTTGTTTGGAGGTGTACCAAACTACGAGTTTGGATGTCCAGACATTGCATTTACGAGATCGTGGCTATAGAATATCCTATCCATGAACCCATCTATTCCGGTAGTGAAGAGGCAATACATATGTTTAGAACTAAGAGAGGTGTCGGGTGACGTCCAGTGTTTCAGTGAAAGGAAAAGGGAGTGGGATGTATATTCGAGAGACAAGAAGATGTCAGTAGAAGAGGTAAAAAGATGAGGGGAATGTCATGTATGGGTGTATGCATAAACCTTGCGTGTGTAGATATTGAGCAATTTTTTCCGATGTTTGTTTTTTCCATCACGACTGTCGACAAACTTTTTATATGATAGGACAGTATGTGCATAAAAATGGCCTAATGGAAACATAGCTATTGAGATAACATGGGTTACAATATACAGCATGCATTGCACTGTGCTCCTCCTCAGGGGAAATGTTATATATCAATATATCAATTGTGACTATTACAAATGACCAATTATCAGAAAAATCTAGAAAAAAAATCTAGAAAAAGCTAGAGCAGTTCATATGATTATTTTGTACCTGCAAATTGACAGCTTTGGTTCATCTTGTGTTGAAGGCAATACTGTGGTGATACCTTTCATGCATAACTGGCATGCAGATAATTTCCTATAAACTAGAAAACATCCAAATTATTTGACGTGACATCACAACAAACTTATGTATATGTCCCAAGATTTGGGAAGATTATGTACCTATGCGATGGTAGAAGTGCATCCAAGAAGAGATGGTCCTAAGAGGGGCTTATAGAGCAACATAAATAAGTGGTCATGTTTGAAAGATGAAATGGGATACAACACATGAAAACCCTATTGCATCTGTGTAGTACCCTTTGGGTACTCTTATAGAAATAAGGTAATAGGAACACCTCTTCATGAGAGATGCTCTGAATGGTAAGAGGGGACCCAAGAGTTAGTAGGATCAGAGATTCCCAGATCAGCAGTGGGCAATACACAGTGTTGCAGGCAGAAGTGAGATCAAGGGGATGAAAAGCACAAGGCAGTGTTCAAAAAGTGTCGTGAAACAATGTCATGTCAATCGAGCCAGCTGTAAATGAATGATCTAAATATTTAAGGTCAAAACAATTCAAGGAAATAATGGGTTTCTCACAGGTAGGTGGACGTGTGGGGATGGTATTTTTAGCCACCATCTTGGCTCCAGCATCGCTTATATTACAATGTTTGTGATTACAAGTAGTTCCCTAGTGGAATTTCAGTGGAGCACTGTTTTTGTCATACATTGTGCCCATATATTAGTAACCATACTTCACTTTCACATCTAATGATGAAAAAAAAAAACAGGAAATTTTAAGACGTAATGCTTTTGAAGGCTACGTCCATTTTCACTTCTTCTTTCACGAACAGTCTCGTAACATTCGTAGGGGTTCACAATGGAAGGCATTGGAATGTGTTTGCTAAATGCTATATTTCAGGGCTAAAACGGCCAAATCCCTGGACGTTGCAGTTCACGCAAACACTTGCATTTATTTAACAGATTTGTTCACTTGTTTCTATTGTGCTCAGAGGTTGTTTTGCATAGACCCTGACAACACTGGAAACAGTTTAATAATCGTCTCCCCGATAGAATGACGTGAAAAACAGTGCGGCGATTTTCCAAGGTTTGGGGGATCGACATTGAGTTTCTCAGGATGAGGTGTATGGCAAGCTAGTCTTGAGAGCCGAGGGTAAACAATACGAAATAGCGGATGTGTTAATAAGAGCTGAAGTAAAGGGCAGGATATCTGGGATGTCTCCGATTGGAGGTATGTGTACAGGGTATGGGATGAGAACAGGGCCTTCGGGCTCGGTGAAAGGTTTACGGCTTGGGGGTTAGGGAGCAGAGATCACGATCAGAGGAAAAAGGACAAAGGCAGCAAAGGTGGGAAGGGAACAGCATGAGCTAGCCGGGGAGTCCGTAAAGCCTACGGCAGAATGGGAAATTGTTTGCGAGGATTACCAATTCCTTTAGCGAAACGGGAGCCAGAGCCATCCGAGCAGCACAGAATATTGGGGGAAAGATGAGATGAAAGATGCATTATCCGTCCTCGTGTTATGGAGAATCTTATGGAGAATGTTTATGTATGAAGGGTCCTGTTGATCACGCATGCATGTGGAGGTGACCATACATGGAGTACATGAATTCATGGTGTTAAAACTAAAGGTAGAGTGGGACCTCCCTCCAAAACCGCAAGCCGGGATATCAAGCAGGGTTTTTTTCTTTCCGTTTCTCATGCGCCATGCGGATGTGGGCTTAGGGGATTGATGCATGAATAATTGTCACGAGGGAATCGGGGAAGCGTATTCCTGCTTGAGGTTTCAGTGCCTCAGGGTGTGATCACAGAGCAAGAGGAAAGCAGGCCACGGAATGTGGGTAAACTTGCGCTTTTTCCATATATTATCATTGGTAAAAAAAAAAAAAAAACCTTGCAGGATCAGTTGAATTTTAAACATGTGATCTATCTGGAGAGTTGCACCAATACTCCAGTTGATTGGTCTAGGGTAAGGGCCTTCTGCCAATTGATTTTTTAAGAACACTCAGGCTTTTGATGGCCTCGCTTTGAGTAATTGCTCCTATTCAGTACAAATCATTCTGTTTCTGTTGATGTTATACAGTTTCTTTTATCACTCTTTATCATAATCAACCCCATAGACATTGACCAATCATCTTTCTCAATTCCCTCCATAGAAAAATTATTGCTTTGATTTTGGTTGTTTGATGTATGAAAAATCTATTTAAATTTGAATATATTTTAATAATATTGTGA
Source organism: Aldrovandia affinis (assembly GCA_029706075.1). Classification (NCBI taxonomy): domain Eukaryota; kingdom Metazoa; phylum Chordata; class Actinopteri; order Notacanthiformes; family Halosauridae; genus Aldrovandia; species Aldrovandia affinis. Next base: position 6,480,804 of record JAINUG010000012.1, on the reverse strand, counting down.
CAGTACTAGAACTAGGACATTTCTATGTGTAGACCTTACACCTTAAAAATGAGCAGAGATAGTATCAGTTTCAGAGTGTGTTTTTAGATCACTTTTGCGAGCTTTTTGTGAGTGTTAGCTACTACCTTTTTTGGGGGGTAAATTGTGATCCCTGCATTGTGATTCACAATGAATACACTGTGAAAAACGATGTCTGGATGTAAAGAAGTCACCTTCTTCACACTTGACTTTCTTTGAAACTTGCAAAATTTGGTAAAATGTGATCATTTGTATGAATGAATCATAAATGAATATACATTTTTGTATACAAATCCCTCAGTCTCTTCAATCTCAAGAGACAGTATGACCCCACTACTGTCACCATTGGTGTGAGCCTACTGATGGTGTGATTCCTACCACAAGCATTTTAGTGGTTGTCCACAAAGTATGAAGTTGTGATGTTCCAGGAAATGTAGCCCGGACGTTTGGCATTGACTGAAAATGTGAGCTGAGCAAGGCGAGCCAGCTATGACAGAAGGAACGATGGCAATTTGGAAGAGGCCGTAGCAGGAGGAAAAGTGGGACGGGAGCAGGGGGCATTAACAGAGTGTGGCCTCTTCTGTTGTTTAGTGGTGCAGCCTGGGCCCCATGTGAGGGGAAACATTCTGAGTGCCCATCGCTGATGGGAGCTGGGGTGCGACTGTTGCCCACTACCGTTTTAAGGGAGTGACACAGGTCAAGGAGAAGTCCTCTATGGGGGGAAAGGAGGCCCAAGGCTTGGAAAGCGGAAGCGGCTGGAGATTCTACCACGAATGCAGAGGTGCCACTGTGCTGACCCGGACGATGACGAGAATGTTCCCAGTGCAATCCCCAGCTTTTTATGTCTAGTCCACTGGCTGTCCGAGCGTGGGGAAAATACTAGATATCCAGAACATTCTGTTCCGTATGCGCCAGCTGCTATATTACTGCTGGCAATGCTATTGACAAGAACATCAAGAGACTCCCCTCACTTCCCTTACACCCTGAATATTGCAAAAGCCTACTTGCGAAGTCAGAGCCGGGAGGGGTCACAGTGAGGAGTAGCCATTGACTCTTATGTGTGATTGAGAATTCACGTCTGAAGGATGTTGCCGGGGGGATGTATTGTGTAGCAATTTGACTTTGAATGTGTTTTATGTGAGAATACACTGGGTTTAAAAAAAATCAGATCTGGGGTCTTGCCTTTTTGTTTTGAAGGCAGGAAAGAGAGCATAAGTAATAAGACATATGTGATCATGAATATGCAATACAACATAGCACAAGTGTTTGCATCCCACCCTGTAGAAGCATAAAGTAGGTAGTGTGTCTGCATGAAGGCTAATATGTTGGTGGAGGTAGCGGTGAGCAAGTTATTTCTTATTTTTTTTTAAAGGACAGCGGAAATAAGCAAGCAAGTAGGTTGTCGTTTTAGTATACCTCCAGAGTACCCATTAGATGGAAAGCAGTGCACATCTACGGGCTAATGGCGTGGTTTGAAGATGGCTTGCGGCTCTTGTTTCTGAAAGCTTTATGTCTGAAACATCAATATATTTATTTGCTTCCAAAACCCCTTATAAAGCTTTACTCCACCGAATGTGCATGTTGACAAAATTGTGTCAAGTGTAGTTCATTAGTTTTTTGTGTAAGCAGCACACTTGAGCTTTTAATTGGATGTTTTCACTTGTATTGTACGTTGACTGAATTTCCCCTGATGGACTTTTCTAATGGGTGGAGGACTGTTCAAACCTGGGTCTGCTGGGGTCAGTGGTTGCATGCAGTTTGATCTTGGCCTTAATGTCATAAATGTACTCTATCCTTTATATCCGTTTTCCAAAATCAATCTTTATTGTATTGTTAGCTATAATTCATCCATAGCTGGTCCATCCATCATCATTTTGGGCTGCTCTGTTTAAGCCTATTAGGCGTAGGAGCATTTGTTCTCAATGTTCTAACTGTAATACAAATATTCTAACAGGAGCTAGTTCATCAATACGAATAATGGGCACATTATGCATTATAATATTCAGAGAGCGTGAGCTGTTTTTTGTTGTGGTTGACATTACGTATCCTACTATAACTTGTATTAATAATAGCTTGGTAACAATATAATTATTGGTAGTATTTGGATAACATGATTAGTGATTAGATGAATATATCAATGGTACTTATAGTACTATTGACATAGTTATTATTACTATTATTATTATTATTAATTTCTTCTTCTTAATATTTTTGTTGTTGAGAAATCAGGCATGTCAGTTAGCTTGCCAGTGGTGGGATTTGATCAAATACAATAAAGGGGAAAAAACTGCATATAATAGTCTCTTGTTCCAAATGGATTCATTAAAAATAAATTGGTTGTAGATATCAGTTTAAAGGTAAGTCTGCTGTCTTCTGTATTTCTCACTCTTGGGGGGTCGATTAGTATCCAGCCGAGGATACTGTTCCCTGGCCGGGGTCCAGTTAGGTTTCAAATTCATTTTTTCCCTATGCCGTCCAAGAAGAGACTGGCTAGTAGCCAGCATTCTCATGCTAGCTCTGCTAAACCAGGACATGGGTGGGATTATCTTGTGTACAAAGCCATAGCATGACAGCTATCTCAACTTACCCCATTTCCCTTTACAATACAATGACAAAGCAACATTACTTTGTTTGTTTGTTTGAATTTCTGCCCACCGACACAAACCCCTCAGTCACCTTGCAGAGTTGGTGCATTGCTGTCTTTGAAAAGCATCATACCCAAAATCACAAAAAACTAACACACATTGAAGTACCATTGTTGCACAGCAAAAAAGTCTGTGACAATGTCCAAACAATGTAGTCATATACATGTACATAATGGCATCCGTGCGCAGTCACGCAGATCGGCATACTGGCCTGCTGTTTACAAACGGTTGTCAAAATGTATTCAGACTTCTGTTGCCTTTGGTTCCAGCACTAGCCTGGCACCTTGATGTATAACATATGTTTGCCTATCAGATGGAGGAAGGATTGATGTATCAAAGAGGAGGTATTTAGAGGGGATAGTCACTCTACATGGTACAGAGACAAATAGGATATTTTACAGTGGAGGTGAACAGACACAGGCATTCATGTGGGAATGTAGTTCCCTGTAGCTTCATCTTAAGGGTTTGGGAAAGGGGAATGGAAATTGGATGTTCACCACAAGCAATTCAAAATGACTTGCTCTAAAGTGTATGAAAATCAATAAAAAAATCTGTGCTGTCAGATATATATATTTTTTTTAAATTGAAGAATTATGGTGCCTAATCAATGCGGTATTTATTTGTTTCATGAAAATGAAATGTTTAATGATGTTTAATGAAATTGTTTTTAGTCAGTCCAATCACACCCAGCATTCTTCATTCCTGTCATCTTTTTCCAGTTGTATTAAACACTGCATGGTCTGAGATAATGGTCGCATGGCATTTGCATTCAAGATCCAAAAATCACCAGTCTCCTCCTTAGGCCGTTCCAGCACCAATTCATTATTCATTTATTTTGTGAGAGAAAGGAAATTCAATACTATTCAATCTAGTCCTTGCAATAGTTTTTATTAAATAGACGATTGAACATTGTTAGCATTTCATAAGAAGATTCAATTCTCACCAAATTAGAACACTTTTTTTCTCCCAATTTTAAATGGACAATTTTTTGGTGCACTGACCTTTTTTTCATGTTCCAGGGTTTTCATGAAAATTTTGATTTTTGGAAATTAATAGTGAAAAGATAGCAAGTTCTTTATCCATTGTCAATTGCGATGAGTCAACATAAGCTGGAAACTGGAAGCCATTGCAATGCACAAAGCCATTATTTAGAGCCAGAATGTCAGGTAACAGCAGGCTACTTAAGTACTGTTATAGCAAACTAAGGGCATTCATAGTCCTATGCAGAGCAGTGGCAGTTCAAACAGTGTTTGTTAGCAGCTACCTAAGTTAGGTTAGTCAGTCTTTAGTTAGTTAACCAGCTTAGTATTCTGATAACGAATATAACTTAATTTATAATAGTTTTATGTGTTTTGGGTTGTCAATATATAAATTGTTTTGGGTGACATTGCTCGTTAGACAATTCATTTACACACACTAGTGGTGAGAGAGATCAGACAGTAAATACTAATCGCTTAATGTTACCTAAGGTCAGTATGGATAGCTAACATTAGCTTTAACATTAATGTATGCTTATCAAAATACATTTCTATCATCATCATCAGAATCTTACAGAAAATAGAATGCAACTTTTGGTGTTAATATACTTTATTTTCTTGATAAAAATAAGTACAAAGCAATATCGATCATATATACGCTTCCCTTGTGCGTCAACCGTGAGTTGTGGGCTTAACTCAACTTAATGCACTTCAAAGCAAAGCCCTGTGTTTGTTCCTTACTGCATTGTCTCTGTCTTTAAAACTCTCAAACACAAGTGCTCAAAAGTGTAGCTTTATATTTATAACAATTGCATGCAATGGAGGGGGCATACCTCCAACTAAATAAAACATTTGATTAGCTATGCCATCAACCTGAGGAAAGAATCATGCATGATCAGTTGTTCTATTTAAGGTGTGGCTATTTAAGAAACAACATATCTGGTCAACAATAAAATAAGTAGTACTTGAAGTCATTATTTGCCCTTTATTTTAAAAGTATGTACCGGTTTGGGCACTGTTTAGTCTTGGTTTTGGGAGCTGGCATCATTTTAAATAGCTGTATTTGGTACCAATACCGATCCGGACGATACCAGACCCTATATGTCAGTGCTATCGGGGAATGGTGCACAACAGAACAGGGAGTGGCACGCGAAACCTTGGTACACACAATGCAAAGGGAACGCTGCAAGGTTTCTTATCTTAACTTGTGTATTTAGCATGTTTGTGTTTGCGGCTGGTGACTTAATGAAGCCTATTTCTGTCCTTGCACCTTTCTGAATTCAAATGAATGGCATGTCACTAGTTTTTAAAACAAGTTTAAAACACTTTCATGTACAGAGCGGGAGCTTCAGCAGTCACATTTGTTGACCTTCTTACAATATGCTCAGAATTATTTTGCCTTTCTAGTCCATGTGACAGTTATTATTTTAAAATACAGCCAATACTTCATATGAACATTTGAATTTTTTTTTTTAAAGCAAAGGCAGCCGGTGAGTCAATTTTGACATAGAATAGGACAATACAGTCATATTCTTTTGAATTTAGAGCTTGCAGAAATATCATATTCTGAAGGGATTCCTTGGCACAAATATGCACATGCAGGTAACTGCCAAAATAAAATAAAAAAACACTTGAGTAAATAAAGGGTTCTGGCAGCTCTGTTATGGTGTGGGGTGCATTTCCCTGGCATGGTTTAAGTCCACTCAACCCATTAGAGAGAAAGGTAAATATCAATAAACTCAAAGCCATAAATACAAAGCCATTCTGAGTGATCACCCTGATCTTATGGTGAAGCATTTCTATCCCTATCCTCTTCCAGGATGACAATACCCCATCCACAGGGCACGAGTGGTTACTCAATTGCATGAAAACGATGTAAACCATATGCCATGGCCGTCTCTGTTACCAGATCTCAACCAAATTGAGCACTTATTGGAGATTCTGGAGCAGTACCTGAAACAGCGTTTTCCAGCACAATCAGAAAAACATCAAATTATGGATTTTTTGTGTGAAAAAAAGTATTGCATCCCTCCAATAGAGTTTTAGAGACACTTCTACGAATCTAGAATCTAGCAGAATCTATGCTGCTTTGAAGCTCTTGTGGTGGCTTGTGGTGGCCCAATGGCCTATTAAGACACTTTATGTTGGTGTTTACTTTATTTTGACAAAAATGAGAGGACCTATGGCTTATGTCTGCATAAGCTTTGGACCAATCTTGCATCATTGGTTTCATGCAAAATTACAGGACTGCATTTAGAATGCAAACTGATACACATATAGATACAAATATACAGCTGTTCATTATCTGCCTTTGGGGAAGCTAGCTAGCTAGCTAGGCAATGTATATCAAAGATGAATTAGCTACATGAATAATCACACGATTATAATTCCATGCTCAGATTTGGTCAATGAGCCCTCGAGGCCACTGCACTAGCATGTTTGCTTTGCGGACATTACTGGAAGCAAAAACTTGTTGAGTCTCTGCTGAACATTTCCATAGTGATAGCACTGGCTCATTCAGCTGTTACACTACTGCAGACAAGTGGCTAGCAAGACCACAGAATACAGGGGGGCATGGGGGACATGTCCTTGTGTTTACCATCATGATTGTCAGGGCAGGAGAGGCTGCCAGACCAGGAGCAGCAGGGGAAAAGGGAAAAAGGCCAGGGAAGTGGCAAGCCCAAAGTTAACAGGTCAGATTGTGACAAGATCCTCTTAAAGGCCATATAGCCCTTAGGAGTATGGTGAACTGTCATAGTGTGAACTATAGGTTAGTGCGGCTCATGCCTTGACTCAGATGGTTGACTCCTGGGCAGAGGAGAGGGAGGTCAAAGGGGAACCACACTTGTCTGAGAGCTGAAAACTGCTATTAAGCCTCCTTAAGCTAATGACTGGCCTCTAGCTCAACGTGCTGAAGTGATGTTGTGGGACACAGGAGACCCGTGTGCGAACCTCCTTGGCCACATATAGTATGTCTCTAAACAATAAGTATATGTAACCTAATAAGGTGTCTAAGTGTGAAATTGTAATCTAACTGACTAAAAGGCATGATCCCAGGGGCAGATACAAATGGATATAAAAATGAAAATCCAAAATGGATTTAATTGGTGTTTCCTGCCACTGATGAACACAAAATACCCTATAATGTCAAATAAAAAAACTCTAAAGCTTTTTCTTAATTAATTACAAATAAAAAACACTCATTGATTCAGTTAGTATTTACCCCCCTTGACTTAATACTGGGTAGAAGCACTTTCAGCTACAATTACAACTGTGAGTCTATTTGGGTAAGTCTCTGCCAGCTTGGCACATCTGTGCACTGCAATTTTCATCCATCCCTCTTTACAAAATTGGTCAAGCTCCATCAGGTTGGATGGTTCATCAGTTGGTGAACAGCAATTTTCAAATATTTCCACAGATTCTCAATGGGATTGAGGCCTGGACTTTGAATGGGCCTCTCCAGGACATAGATTTATTTGTTTTTTTGCCCAGTTTTTTATTCATGGCAGCAATAAGCTTACATACACTGCCCATCCCCAAAAAAAGTCACACACTCTAATATTTAGTTGGACCGCCTTTAGCTTTGATTACGGCATGCATTCGCTGTGGCATCATTTTGATAAGCTTCTGCAATGTCACAACATTTATTTCCGTCCAGAGTTGCATTCATTTTTCGCCAAGATCTTGTATTGATGATGGGAGAGTCGGACCGCTGCGCAAAGTCTTCTCCAGCACATCCCAAAGATTCTCAATGGGGTTAAGGTCTGGACTCTGTGGTGGCCAATCCATGTGTGAAAATGATGTCTCATGCTCCCTGAACCACTCTTTCACATTTTGAGCCCGATGAATCATGGCATTGTCATCTTGGAATATGCCCGTACCATCAGGGAAGAAAAAATCCATTGATGGAAAAACCTGGTCATTCAGTATATTCAGGTAGTCAGCTGACCTCATTCTTTGGGCACTTAACGTTGCTGAACCTAGACCTGACTAACTGCAGCCAACCCAGATCATAACACTGCCCCCACAGGCTTGTATGGTAGGCACTAGGCATGATGGGTGCATCACTTCATCCGCCTCTCTTCTTACCCTGATGCGCCCATCACTCTGGAACAGGGTAAATCTGGACTCATCAGACCACATGACCTTCTTCCATTGCTGCAGAGTCCAATCTTTATGCTGCCTAGCAAATTGAAGCCTTTTTTTCCAATTAGCCTCACTGACAAGTGGTTTTCTTAAGGCTACACAGCTGTTTAGTCCCAATCCTTTGAGTTCCCTTCGCATTGTACGTGTGGAAATGCTCTTACTTTCACTATTAAACATAGCCGTGAGTTCTACTGTTGATTTTTTACAATATGATTTCACCAAACGTTTAAGTGATCGCTGATCACGATCATTCAAGATTTTTTTCCGATCACATTTCTTCCTCGAAGATGATGGTTCACCACTATCCTTCCAGGTTTTAATAATGCAATTGGACAGTTCTTAACCCTTAATTTTAGTAGTTTCAGCAATCTCCTTAGTTGTTTTTTTTGCTTGATGCAGGCCAATAATTTTACCCTTCTGAAACAGATTAACATCTTTTCCACGACCACAGGATATGTCTTCCGACATGGTTGTTTAAGAAATGAGAAGCTACTCACTGCATCAGTTAGGGTTAAATAACTTGTTGCCAGCTAAAACATATTAATCACTGCAGTAATTATCCAATGGAATAATTACTTACCTATTTGCTTAGTTAAATCCAGGTGGTGACCTTTTTTTGGCCAGGCAGTGCACTACAGTTGTGATTTTTCTGGGCTAATAACGCATCCTAAATATTGAATGCCTTTAGTTATCCACTTAAATGTTTCTAACTCGACTGGTATGTTTTGCATTCTAGTAGTTGTTAAAATTTCAGTTTTTTCAATACTTATTTTATAACCCAATATTTCGGAATACTGTTGTGTAGTTAATAATAGTTGTGGAATTGCCTGATATTTCTTTATTTTGCCTTATTTTTTGAGCCAGTGGTTCTATTGCATCTGCAAACAAAGAAGGTGATAGTGGGCAACCTTGTCTAGTTCCTCTTGTTAGGTCAAATGGTTTAGATAACATGCCATTTGAGAGAATTTGAGCAATTGGGCTTTTATAAAGTATTTTTATAACGTTAATAAATTCTGGGGGGAAATTAAATGCTTGTAAACTTTTAAATAAATATGGCCACTCGACCCAGTCAAATGCCTTTTCAGCATCTACCGACATGAGTGCTAGATCGATACCATATTTCTTTGCATATTGGATGGTTGCTAAATGTGTTCTTGTATTGGTATGCAGGTTTCTATTTTGAATAAATCCAACTTGGTCTGGGTGAATTATCGCTGGTTGTACCTTTGCAATTCTGTTATTTATAACTTTTGTTATTATTTTATTGTCACAATTAATTAAGCTAATTAGTCTGTAGTCTGCAGGTGTATAGCCCTTCCTTCCTGGTTTTAGTATGACCGTAATTACTGTTTTGTACATGGTCTTTGGTAAGGATGCACTCACTTTCATATAAGATAGGACATCCATAAATAATTAACTTAGATTCTCCCAAAATATTGTGTAGAACTCAATGGGGAATCCATCTAATCCTGGTGCTTTTCTGTTAGGAAACTTCTTGATTGCTTCTTCTGGAGTTATGTCATTTGTCAGGTTCTCTTTCTGTTTAGTATTGATTTGTTTTAAATCTATTGAGTTGAAGAATAGTTGGAGATCGTACTCCTGTTTTTTTAAATCTCCGATTGATATCATTGTTCATAATACAGTTTAAACTGATCATTAATCATTAGATTGTGATATATTGGTTCTTTACTTTGTGGGTCTTGAAGAAATACTGTAGACTTCGTTAATATTTGTTTTGTTAGTGCACATAGTTGTTTCCCTGTCTTGTTTGCAGATATATAATATTATTTATTAGAGTTAAATGTATAGTCTCTCATTAATAATAAATGATCATATTTACATTTCATCACTTGAAGTTCCTTCCTATCTTTTTCATTCATACACCTCTTATGCCTTTTCTCTAGCTCCGTAATACCTTTTTCAACAGATTTCAATTAATTCTGTAGACGTGATCTTTTTCTTGCAGAGTATGAAATAATCATGCCCCGGCAAGCTGAGGCTTGTCTATGTCATCAATTTCTATGTTAGTTTGTTTAAAAATACTAATATGTTCATTTGTATATTTTATCAATTCTGTGTCCAAAAGGTATTTCTTATACATTGTATTGGATTGCTTATTTCCAACGGGTAAAATCGTAGCCGTTACTACTGTGTGATCGGAGATTACTATATCATGCATTTTTGTTGATATAATATTATCGATTCCAGATTTAGATAAATATGTAATCTAATCTACTGTAGTTATTTTGAGGATGTGAATAAAGGTGTAGTCCATAGTTTTTGGGTTGAGGGTGCGCCAAATATCTTGCAAATTATTATTACTTAAGAAGTTTGTTAAGGTCTTTGGTGAGATAGAAAGACTAAATGCAATACTGGAGGATATATTTTCCAAATGGTTTAAAACTTCTTTTTTTTGTACCCTCGCAGAGGCCATTCACATTCCACGTTGTTACTTTAAATGTGTTAGGGACACTTCGTATTACTGGGATTTCAGCCATATTCATTAAGGGTATGGATAGACAGGGGCATATTACCCAACATTTTAACTTTGGCATATTCATTTTCCATATTCATTTTTTTAAATTTCCATCCCATTCTATTCCACTTGTAATTTTTCAGTTTTGAGCACATAATAATAAAATAATAATAATAATAATAACATTATTTATACAGCACTTTTCTTACATGGTGTTTAGAGTGATTTTGAAAATAAAAATATCATGAACAGAATGAATAAAAAGCAGATCGTTATCCAGACATACATTTAAAAAAAAACATTATAAAAGCATTTAAAAACAACGATCATTAAAAAGCAGCGATTCGGTGGCCATTTTGAATCTTCTATTTTCAGTCTGCAAGGACTACACACCACCAGACATGTCTCCACGTGCCAACGGAAGGACATAACTTTCCATACCACCTGCGGCTGAAATATTTGAGGACTTGACAGCCTGCCAGGGCTGTTCCAATTTTACATGTTCCCTTAAGAGCCCCGGTAATTATACTGGAAGGAAACTGGGAATCCACGGACACCAGAAACTCTCATCATCTTGTTCACTTTTCCTTTATTGATTGTCTTCTTTGCCTTCCCCTGTGCTGATGTCAGCCCTAGAATAGGATGTTTTAGCTGTCTTTTTTAAAGAAAAGTTTTTTGTTTTTTTAACTGATGCAACCTTTTGTTTTTAATGAGGTAAGTTCAGAATAATACATTGAATCTCAATATTCCACTACCTCATATAATCACAGTTGTAGACGAGAATGTGATTACAAATGTATAATCATTAATTGTGTACTTGTTTTATGCATTCTTAAAAAGCATGATTTAAACTATTCAAACTGCACATGGATTTAAAAGGGATTTTCCATTGTTTTTAAAAATGTTCATTTTCATGTGACTTCATACACGTATTCTCAGCTTTATTAATAATGAGTTATAGTGGCAATACGGAGTGTCAAGAAAGAAGGTGGGAGAGATGATTTTTAAAATTCATTCTATAATTGAGCCCCAGAGAATATTCAGAAAATGTCAAAAAATAATAAAAAACATCACTTTGGGTTTGTTACTTTAAACCCAGACCATGTAAGCCCAATAATATGCTGACCATCTAAACAATGTATTTGTGTTTTTAATATGTGGTCTGTCATTGTTTATCATGTCGGTGACTTTGGACATTGCATATGCTTTACATCGCCTCCAGTATTGTAAGAGATGGTTATGTATGCTACACCAGATGAGGGCCAAGCCTGGGGAAAATCAATAAAAGGAAAAAAAAACCCTGATATGCCTGCATATCAAGAGAATATCATATATATTCGCTAATATTTTGGAGGCCTGTTTAAGTCAGTGTGCTGTTGCTTGCCAGCAAGTTCTGGCAAGCTCTTAACGCCACACACAGTCTGACCATGACAGCCTCCTGATTTTTGGAGAGGCACTGAACGATTTGAGGGATGAACTTGCGTGACATGTGGCACCTAGGTCTCAGACACCAGTCAACAGACACATGCTTGCCCAGGTTTTGCACAAGGCACGCGGCAGGATCCCACAAGACAGCATCCGTGGCCAAGCTCAAAGCATGCGTCACAGATCGTGCAGCTTGTGTGCTTTCCACACACACACACACACACACACACACACACACACACACACACACACTACTCACCAATAGCTTTCACAGCAGATTCCCTTGTTATATTGCCTTGTCGATGACAGAGTGATCATAATGAAGTTACCAAAGTCACGTCAGTTCAATGAAATATCGCCGACTACAATAAGATCATTTTCCTGATAGTCTTTTCCATTTGAAGTGACACGTTTCCTTTGAAGCCCAGCATATCGTTTCTCAGGTGAAGAATTCATTTTTTATTTTGCAATGCCAGACTGTGACGATCTAATTACAATGCCTTGATCTTAATGTATTTCAGTCCCTAATGCGTTTCTTAAGTGAACGTGACTGGAACAGTCACATTGAAAAGACGAGTGGCACACCCACTAAAACAGCAGAGAGCTGCCTGCATGTTAAGGGGATGTGACTTGTGTCTTTATGAAATATTTAAGTCCTGTGTGTGTGTGTGTGTGTGTGTGTGTGTGTGTGTGCGTGCGTGCGTGCGTGTGTTAAAATGGTAGCCTTTACTTAAGTCAGAGTGAAGGGAGAGGGAGAGGGTAAGAGAGAAAAGGAAGGAGAAAGAACTAAAACAGAAATGAAAAATGGATAAAAGAGAGAGAGAGAGAGGTGATGGTAATCCACAGCAACAATTTACAACATGAAAATGCATTTCCTTTTCAGCAATCTAGTGGCCTGTCAGACAGACCCCTTGTTGCTGATACTTTTCTATTTCCTGTCATTCTCTGAGCCCTTCCAATGGGTGAAGGCGATGGTGATAAGAGAGCTCTTAAAGCCACAGCCGAAAAATGTAGAATCCCATCAATGAAGTCAAAAATAAGAAGGTCTTCTTTTTGTTTTACTTTTCTTTTTGTGAGCTAGGATGTCTGTATGTGGAGCATGTCCACTTTTGTCAGGCTCAGGAAGGCAAAACTGCTAGAACTTGAGATTATGAACACTTCTGTGAAAGGTAGATGGAGGGTTCGATAAAGAGATTTGCCAAACTATTTTATGAGAAGTTCTCTCCATTGGTGATGCATGCAATCTTTTAACATCATATGGCAATGCAGGTTTTTCTCAATCAAAGAACGAACAAAAATACCAACCCATCAGTGCCCAGCAGTTGCAGATTTCAGTGCTGTTTTAGTTATTTGAATTTAAAAAAATGTCTATTGGCTTTTGGAAAGAAGTATCATTTTTAGATTTGTCTTTTGGCTGATCTCATTTGTTTTCACAGACAAATCACATATTTGCAACCAATTGCATATTATTTCTATTCAATGTATTTCGATGTTACATGTGCAAATACAAGGCACTTGTATTGTGTAACCTACCCATTAGTCCAGAAACATTAGTCAAATGGGCCAGTTGTGGAAGAATTGCCTACTGACAGTAGCCAGGTTTGAAGCAGCAACTATAGGGCCTAAAAAGTGCCTTTAGCAAGCCACTTGGCATCCCTTTGTGGCTCAATTAAAGTTAACTTGTACCTGTGAACTTAAAGATGCTCATAAAATCTATGCTGTCCCTTGAAATATATTTTGTGAGCTTTATTATAAATGTTTCCATAGTAAACTGTTAGTCTTCTTTAAAAAAAAAAAAACAATTCCACCCTGAAAGTGTATTTTATTGTGTGGTATTCATGGAAACTTTTTAATTTTCACAGTTCTTGCTCTAATTTTTGTATTGTATTCTTGTTTGCATTGAATTTAAGTACCCTTTGTGTATTAGTAATGGTGTGCGCAGAGAATGTAAAAAGAACACGTATCTTTTCTCTGAATTCTGAAGTCATGCATTTGGGATACTGATCAATTCAAATATATTCACTTAGTTTTTTTGTTTAACTACCTCAGGATGAAGTTGACATAGGTTATACTCATGGGTTTATTTTATTATTATTAATTGTGTGCGTGTTTGTGTGTGTGCATATGCACGTGCGCGTGTGCGTGTGTGTGTGCGAACTATTTGAACTATGTTGAGCATTAATTAAAAGCATTGTCCCTTCTTATGTTAAAATCCACTGTATCAGCTTCCTGAGTCCAGTGCTGTACCCCAATCTCTGGCCAGGAAGGGCATATTTATTTGTGATTTCAATCATGTCCACAACAACTTAGGGCATTTGCATTATCTTAGTGATTTGCATTGATTCATGTTTATTCATTACTTTTTTCTTACTTTCTCAGTTTTTCCCTATATCCTCCAAAGCCACAAGTGTATTAAATGCTTAAAGTGTTTCACGGTATAATACAATGTAGGCTCAGGAGGAAGGAAGCCAAAGCTGGTTAGTGACAGGTAAGCACTCCAGAAGTTCACTTAAAAGTTTTGCCTTCATCTAAAATGAAATTGCTTTTCTTTCACCCGCTGCACAGAATGCATTTCACTTCTTAAGACCTTTATATTCTCAGAGCGAAAACATCAATTGAGCCAAACAATTGGTCCATTTAGTCAGTGAGGAAGCAACCCGGGGTGCATTTTTCCAGCCGGACATGAAATACATAAACCTGTTGTTGGTGAGCCGATATTGAGTCAAGGTGTGACTGGGGATTTGTGAAGGGTAGGAGAGTGGCTGCAATGTGGCAGTTTAAACACTGTGCATGTCACAGGGCCCGGAATTCATATGAAAAAAATATAAACGTAAGCCATTAACTGGAGCTCCAGAAGAGGCAGAAGGAACTAAGACATTTTCCAAAAAGGGAAAGGAAAAACATATAATCTTGCCAAAAGTCTGCTCAGAAGAGAGAGCTAGGTGATGAATGTAGGTGGTCTTAGCATAAACATGTCTCTGTCCATTGGCAAATTTTTCACGGTTATACATTTTCCTGCATGTGTGTATGTGTTGAATTGCTAAAAGTGGGAGATATTGATATTCTGGAATATTAATGAAAATTTTGTATGTGTGTGTGTGTGCGTGCGTGTGTGTGTGTGTGTGTGTGTGTGTGTGCATGTGTGTGTGTGTGTGTGTGTGTGCCTGTGTGCATGCGTGCATGTTTCCTGGCTTAAATACATGTTTGTCTCGATTTGAATGTATCTGACAAAAAATTTTTTAAATAAATCTGTCATATTTAAGGAAAAATGTTGATTAAATTCAGGCCTGTTTGTGTGCATGTGTGTGAATGTGTTCAATATATCATTCAGTAATGACTCACTCTATGTACTGCATGTTTCAATTTTCAATGAATTAGTGCCAATTATGCATTCTGCAGAATCATCATTATAGTACATTCTTGGGCAGGGCTGCTTCAGCTAAAAATACACGGTGTGATCCTGCGTGAGATAAATTAAGTGGCTACTAGTATTAAGCCTTAACATTGGGTAGAAAGCATTTATTGGTGTGTGCCTAAGATTTAGGAGAAGTCGGGTTAATCTGTGTATGTGATTTTGTAACAATTCTTACATGGTTTTACGCATTATGTCTTCCAGATTTCTTGTGTGATTAAAAAAAAATACAAATCAATATTGCTGTAATTTAACTTGTAATGTAATACCTGGGCATGAACAGATTATTGCAAAGCTTTTGACACATTGAACCAGACTAAAAATTAATTTCATGCCATGGATCTGCAGCTTGCATTCTGGCCACAGTCTGGTAATTAGTTATCAGAGCATTTTGTCCCAAATTGAACTCTTGTATAGCTTAGCCCAGGGTATAAGTTTAGGCATCAAACAAATGTAATAAATCTAATGAATTGAACGGTGCTCGCGATTTAGCCTCTGGAACATAACTTCCGCGTTGACACTGCTTCGTTGCCCTCGAGCAAAGAACTTAAGCAAAATTACTTTCGTAAAGTCTCTTCTATGTAAATGGCTGCTGTACAAATGTGATGATGGCAAGGGCAGCACAGGAGCGGGGAAGATTGTCCGTCTGTCCAGATGCTCTAGCTGGAGTGCTGCAGGACCATGGACAGCATCAACTCCGTTCTCAGGCACGGCAGCAGATGGAGCTTGTTGCTAATCACAGGCCTTTGTGGAGGCAGGGTTGGATGTGGCGTTTGGGAATGGACACATCTTTGTTCTGAGCCTGATTGGCCTGGGGGAGGGGTTATTTTTGTTCTTTTTGAGCCTGGGCTTACTTTTGCTCTGGCTGATCTTTCATTTTTTAAGAGTACTTCCAGTTTTGTTCTGTGCCCTCCTCCTGTCACCCAACTACAGAGTGACCATTCCTGACACTAAAGGTTTTGAAAATGTACATACAAATTGAATTGTAAGTCACCCTCGACGAGTCTGTGCTATAACAATAATAATAATAATAATAATAATAATAATAATCATAATAATAACTCTCCTAATTATAATATTAATCATAATCATAGGAATTTAGAACATGCACTGCACATGTACTACAGCATTAACCCCTCAGGTCAAATCATAACATAATGAGTTTATAGTAATTAAGTTCAAAACATTATGTATAATGGCTAGAGATGATGGTTGGCAAAAGATGGGAAATTCACATGAGCACCTCGACTATTATCTTGACATATGCACTGGCAAGTCTTCCAACACACAATGCTTTGATACCTGCTACGGTACTGTCACTATGTACCAACCGCACTTGCTCCTGTTTCCTTCAGGGATTTTTGAAAAATATTCAGCCACAAAGAATGTGTACGTCTACATATATGCATACCACACACAGTTAAGTTGGTATGATTATTGCACAAAGTTGTCTGTTGAAATAGGAAATGTATTTTTTTAATTTTTTTATGAAACAATACTATACGCCTGTGACTTTCACTAACGAGGTCTATCTTAGCAGTGCCTTTTAATTGGCAAAACTTCTCTCTCAAAACTACAGGTTTGAAAAAGTTAAATCGGAATGTGAACAGGAATGTGAACACAGTCTATTCTTTGTCCTCGGAGCAGAACGTGTTTGAAGTATTTTTTTCTTGCCAGTGGCCAGATTTGACCTCATTGTTCTTGCTGATATCAAAAGTTCCCAGTTGTGTTAAAACAACTTCAAGTCTTGTAGCCATGCACCAGCATTGTCCCTTGATCTCTATCTAAATGTTTTTAATGATGTAGTAAAAAGCAGGACTGCTACTGGGTACAAGATGTAATGCTTGAATTGGCAAAACTATTTGTTGGATTCAATAAGCAAGGCTTTTTCAATGACATAGCTGCATCAACAGGTGCCGCAGCGCGACCGCAGCGCGACCGCAGCGAAACCATTCACGTAGATGTTGCTCATCCTTGATTGGTTGGTTAGCGAATGGAGGCGGAGCTGTCATAGTCATACTTCATAGGTCACAGTTCAACGAGCTAGTAGCTAACGATATAGATAGCTAGCATCATTTGTTTCACACGGTATAAAATAAACCGGCTTCAGGAAAGATTGACTGAAGAAGTTTGAAGATACAGGAGTTTCCCTGCTCTCATGAAAACTTTACCGACCTTGTTGAATACATTGACGCCTACTAGTGTACAGAAGTGTAAGGACACCATGTTGCATAGGCTGCGCATAGCCTTTGCAGAGTGCCTGCAACATTGTTGCATTCCGCGAACCGCGAAGTCACACTAGTTACGCAGAAGCATGTAGATGCCTTAAGTTGGTAGGGTACTTGCCATCTTGTTGCACAATAGCAACCCCTCTGGACAATCAGGTGCCTGCATTTGGCCTGTGCCAGGCTGCATACATATTGTAATCCTCTAGCAAGTGCAGTGCAGTGAAAAGCAGTGCTGGCTCCACACATTTCATAGAACACACATGCCAGTGTGAACCCTTCAAAATTGACAGAGTGGCTGTGATGGGCTAGGCCTGTAAGTGAGCATTTCGAAGTGGGGAATGAAGGAAAATGGGCATGGGAAGGAACCAAAGGGCAAAGGGCTGTTTTAAACATGCTTGTCCTTTGTTGTCATTGGATGATGGCTGGGTCAGATAGATTCAAAACTTGATGCAAATCAGGGCTTTTGAGAACTAACAAATGTTATTAGTCAAATAAGGCCAAGAGAAGCAAGATTGAGCCCCGCGAGTCTGACGCACTCCTTTTATTTTTGGGAGTTGAGAAAAAGCACTTCAGCTAAGCTGAGCATTGAGCCCATTTCAAACAGACTTGTTCCAAAGAGAAAGTCAAAATCCATAAAGTTCTGCACCAGCGAAATGTAAACAAGCTTTGATACCTATCATATGCAGCTCAAAAATACATGTCCTAGCTTACATAAATTGCCATTTCTCATATTCTTGACCATGGTAGTGTATGTGTCTGCTGTAAATTTGCCAATCATCTCAGTTAAGGAGCTCCATCCATGCAATTGTAACATTTCTGTCTCCTTTGTCAGCCTAACTATAGTCATTTATGTTATTGGATATTCCCCTTCACACTTTAACTCATAGACAACCTTTCAACAAAATTCCTACCATGTTTGTGTGTGTATATACAGTATATATACAGTATATATATATATATACACCTGTTTACCACTATATATATATAGTGGTAAACAGTGATATCCACAATATGTTCTGAAGCAGTAAACTACAATTGTATTTTGTTCACACCTTTGACAGAAAAAGGTTTACATCATGACACTAACAACATTTATATGTTATAATAGGCTACCATTAATTCAAAGGTTTTTTATTTTTCATGTTAACAGCAACTGTTCAATAGAGCATTTCAAATCAATGTTGAAAGCCTCGGATTGCTTAGTCTAGCCTATACCGTTTAGTCCAATAGCCTATTTAATTTTACGCTCAAGGGAAATCTATTTTGTTGAATGGATTTTTTGACATTTGTGTAGACCTACTACAGTAAATATATACTTAGAAAAGTGCTGAACCCATAAAGAACTTGGAGGAAGCACATGACTGAAGCAAGGGGAGTCCAGGTGGAGCCAAAAACCACAGAAACATCAGGAGAGATCTGCGCTACTCTCGCACATTTAAACACAAATAGATGAGAAAAATAAAGGAAAAAAGGTTTGATAGAAAGTCATGCCTAACTTAATTTAGCCTATCCCAAGTCTCACATTTTTTGTAGTGCCTAGAGATGGCTCAAATATTTTCGCATGTTTTTAAAGACATTGGATGTGCTATCCTATCATTAGAATAGTCATGCATTTTTTAAATCATCATTCCTCCTACACAAGTCATGTCTATTTGTTAGCCTGTGCTATGGGAACACATTTTCCATTTGGGTCAGCTCCCCATGATATTACACTAATACTAAATGATATCAGGCTTGTTCGCCTGTCAAATGGATGTTGGATGTTGTTATAATTGCGTTTAATGGTCTTGAAATAAGTTGAAATCTGCTTTTCTTAATACTTTTTGTTCAGTCTGGAGTACAAGAGGGTGTATGCAACTGACCGCAGGGCAGACAGCTGGTGGACCTCTGCTTGCATTATAGCAGTCCATGCTTCAACAAGATCTATATACACTTAGGCTACGTTTACACCGTCTGATAAAACTGACCCAATTCCGATTTTTTTGCTCACATGTGGCACACATCGGATATGTATTATGAACGTGTAAACAGGAAAAAAGCACATGGAAGGGGATATTTTCAGATCCCTTTTGGGCCACATTCATATGTGGAAATAAATCTGATAGGAATCTGATATCTACCAATGTGACTGTCATTTAAACCCACAGACTGGAATTTTGACTTGGAGATGAGCCTCTTGGGACAAGATGAGCAGCTTCTGGCATTCCGAGGACATTAGCACGGGACAGGAGAGCACCGAACTGCTCCAGTATAAATCACCTGCATAAATCAGACACTCATATACTTTTTTTGCATTTGAATGACGTGTAACACTTCACGTGTACAACCAGAAGTTAGAGTAGTGAAATCATGGTGGATGAAGGCTCAGGCCAGTGAGACAACCAACTCATCCAGAGAAAAAACATGATTGAATGATTATTCGGTTCCAGCTTGATTAATTTCCGTGTCCAGTGCAGATGGCGACCTTTTAGGCCTTAAAAATCGGATTGTGGATGTGCTGGAGTGGTTTGAATTGTTTTTGTGTCATCAGATGGCGATATGGCTGTGCTGGAGTGGTTGTTGTTTACATCCGTATCGGTAACCAACCCCTTGTGTAAACACAGGTATCGGATATGGGTCACTTTTAAAAGTAGATGTACACTCAGTGGTCCCTTTATTTGGTACACCTTTCTTCCCCCCTTTGCCCCCAGAACAGCCTGAATTCATCAGACCAGGCAGCATTTTTTCCTCATTTTCAACTGTCCAGTTTTGGTGAGCCTGTGCCCACTGTAGCCTCACTTTCCTGTTCTTACCTGACAGGAGTGGAACCCGGTGTGGTCTTCTGCTGCTGTAGCCTAGCCACTTCAAGGGTCGATGTGTTGTGTGTTCAGAGATGCTCTTCTGCATACCACTGTTGTAACGCGTGGTTATTTGAGTTACTGTTTTTGTTTTTTGTTTTCGCACCATTCTGTGTAAATGAGAGACTGTTGTATGTGAACATCCCATTAGATCAGCAGTTTCTGAGATACTCATACCACCCCGTCTGACACCAACAATCATTCCACGGTCAAAGTCCGATTTTTGGTCTGAACAACAACTGAACGTCTTGACCATGTCTGCATGCTTTCATGCATTGAGTTGCTGCCACATGATTGGCCGATTAGATCATTTAATTAACGAGCAGGTGTACAGGTATACCTAATAAAGTGGCCACTGAGTGTAAACAGGCGATCCAAAAAATTGGATATAGGCAAAAAATTGGAACTGGGCATCCAGGCTTGCAGTATAAATGTAGCCTTACTGGGGAAGTTACAGATTCCACATTGCACCGGTGAGTCTGCAGATTCCATGGGGAGTCCACAGATTTCCCTGTGTGACAGTGCGAAGGATGAGCCTTCACCTATCTTTTAAAATGCACATTGTTGGCTAGGAATGCTAAGTGCCAAATGTTTAAATTTGTCAAATCATTTTTCATTGGAATGGATGTTAATTGAATAATTGTAGGTTTGTCAAATGTGCAGGATCTTTTTCACTGTGTTCAATTAGCAAATCTCTCAAGTTGATCTATACCAACCAATCCAGTTGACTGTTTGTAATTGAGTGTGATTGTATGAATGCCAAAACCAGTGATTGCCTCATGAGTTCCTCCTAGGCTATTTAAGTGCAGGTGTGTGACTACTGAATGGGAATCAGTATGAGTCTTGACAAGGTATATGTAGGGACAGTTTATAGACTGCTTTCGTGCTGGTTTCGGTTTATTCTTTTTTAAATAAATAGTTGTATTTTTGTAACTTTACAAACTCTTTAGAGGCTCTTTCTTTGTTTTTTATGAGTGGTGCATTTGGCCAGCTTCGTCACAGACAGGAAACGTATTCATTCCCTGGGGAAATCTATAGCTTTACCAATGTTACACATTCACCGTAACATACATACAGTACCCTCCAAAATTATTCACACCCTTGATAAAGATGAATAAAAGAGGTTGCATGAATTAAACGATACAGGCAATGGGCTATAATTGTTTGCTCAAAAAATATGTCACAATTATTCACACCCCTGTTTTCAGTACTTTGTGCTCCCTCCCCTCACACAAGTATCACACTGCTGAGTCACTTTCTACAGTGTTTTATGAGATTGGTGAACATATTGGGAGGGTTGGGGGGCATCTTTGACCATTCCTCCATACAGAATCTTTCAAGATTCTTCAAAACCTTTGGTCTGGACTATCCTTACAATTGAAATGACAAAGTGTTGATCGGGTTCGATCTTGCTGATTGAGATGACCATTGCAAAACAGTAATTTAATGGTCAGTCAACCATTTCTTTGTTGAATTTGAGGTAGCCTATGCTTGGGATCATTGTCTTGCTGAAACACCCGTTTGTTACGTTTTCAGCTTCCTGACATTGCCTTTCTTTGCAGGGTCTACTTAAACTGTGCTCCATATTTAGGTAAAGTGAGTTGAGCTTGACTTCGCATTAGATATCTTTGCATCTTCTCATTCGATATTTTAGTGGTATTCACCTGGAATGGTAACCTATTTACAGAAATGTGGCCCAGTTTGTTTAATACACATTGAAACTCATAAAACGTATTGCCAAGTGCAGTGTGTCAAACTGTAGCACCAACGAAGAGTATTTATGTCTAGTATATCTCCTGGTATTTATATCTAAATGCATTTAGGTTATGATCTCCATGTTTAAGGTCCCTGTTTTTCACGACACAATTTTCAAATCCCTTTTCTCGGCCTGTCCTCCTGTGCTCATATTTCACAACTAACTTGTTGGCCGCTTCCTTGCACCTGAGATATCTAACAAGCAGAGAGCAGGGCTCGACACTCATTATAAAATGGTATTGTGATATTATTGGAGTCATTCGAGCTGATCCACAATCCGCAAGTGAGCCACGGATTCAGACTATGGGCGCTAATAAGGCTGCTAAGGCAAAAATACAACTGACATTTTTGGTTACACTTCATATTCAGGCATAGGCAGAGTAAGCGATGTGTAAGCCTAAGGTTTGTCACACATCAACCTTTGTAATTAAACCACGGATTTGGGGCTTTGCATCGGGGATAGATTGGATTGGATTGGATTGGACTGGAACTAATGTTCGGGACAGTGTGGGAAGAGTTAACGGTTAGAGCAGATGATGTTAGACTTACGGCAGATGATATTACAGGTGAAATGCAATTGCATAAAGGGTAACAAGGTGTATCCTCATAATAGTTACAGGGTGGCTTCAGCGGTTTCCTTTTATGGAATGGATTTTCACGGGTACAGCCCAAGCAAGGAGTTAATAGGGAGGTTTTCAGCAAGAGATTTCACAAAGCCTTTATCTTTAGCATGGCACCCGACGTGACGGTGTGACATATCACATAGTGGTAGTTGTAGCCGCCATAGTGAGACAGAGAATGATTGTTTCCATTCATATGGTTGAGTGAGATATTTTTAGCCAAAGCAAGAGATAAAGGTGTGAGTTTTGAATGGGAGACAGGTTTAGTGGTTGACGGATTCCCTACGATGCAGAGATGGGAGGGCGATGACACTGCCCAAGGCGATGACACGTTTCTCGTGCAACATTCAGAAATGCCATATTTGTGACAGGACTGAGTGAGGGTGAGTCGTTATGCATGATTTTAGTGTATTTTATTTCTGGATTCCATATTATATTGCACAATTGTGCATGTAATTATTTACCAATTGTGTATGAAATGATTTACCTATTTTTACTGCTTTTTTTACTCCTTTGGAGCATTATTCCGCTCTTGTGGCCATGGATAATAAATAAGAAATGCCATATGTTTCACATGACCTGGATAATGACGTTGGCAAAATCAATGTTTGTCAGCCCTCTTGATTATTGTGCCCATTTCGAAAGCGTAGTTTCTTGCGTTTACATTTACATTTTAGGCATTTAGCAGACGCTCTTATCCAGAACGACTTACAAAAAGTGCATTTATAAATGGTAAATGATTATTAACCATGTGTGGAGCAAGAGGTTAGTGTAGTAACACTGCAATAGACATCATTGTTGGCAGCATATTAAAACAGTACTGTGATCCAACAGGTTGCATCTTCCTATCTAGTTCTGCTTATTTTGTTTCTATTTCAACATTAGAGAAAGGAAATGGCAAAATCGCTATGTAATGTTTTGTTATCACCTAGACCAAGGGTGGCCAACCCTGGTCCTGAAGAGCCACAGAGTGCGCTGGTTTTCATTGTTCACTCATCCCTTAGATCTAGCACAGCAGTTTCACGACACATCGCCTTGTTTCTTGGTTCTAATTTAGTTCCTGGTTTTTTTTAGGTTGAAACAAAAACTGCGTACCCTGCAGGTCTCCAGGACCAGGGATGGACACCCTTACTTTATACCAATAAGATAATCTTGTGTCATTCTTTTCTTTTGTGTGTGTGTGTGTGTGTGTGTGTGTGTGTGTGTGTCACCACAGCATACATACAAAGTAGGAAGTTGAATATCCCTGTCCAGGCATGCAGTGCTCGGATACCCACTCAAGGCCCTGATGGACCAAGATCTGAATATCATGTGCAGTAATATCAATGTTCAGATAAAAAAACCTTCCACCAAATAATGATCTGCCCAATGATATGGTACACTACATCGCACCCTACATTCATCTCTGCCCCACGTGAATATTATCAAACAGTTTGATAGATATTATTAGAAGAGACTTTTATTCTTAGAAACATCGTGTGATTATCAGTGTTGCCTAGCATACACCCATGCCCTTGGGGATTTATAAACCTTTCCTTTCACATATTGCCCATCTAAAAAGTATACTGTTGAATAATGACTGAATCTGTCCATGTTGCATGCTCAAGGGACAGCATCGGCCCACTGAAATCTGACTAAGCATCATTTATGAATTCATCAGCACAATTTTGAATGTGTCTGTGAAAAAAGTGTTCATCCTCCTATTCCTTGGTTGAATAATAATTCATATTATTATCCATATTATTACATTCCCTGACTCACCTTTACAACACTGCATTGTTCTCTGGAATTGAAACTTATTTTAGAACCTCATTGTAAAAAAAATTTAAAAGCTGTGCATTATCGCCCATTTTATTCTACCTTTACTTAACAAGGTAGGTTAACTGATTAGTCAATTCTATTTGCAGCGATGACCTGGGGATTCAAGGAGGGACGGGAATACAAGGGCTTGTGTAACCAATCAGAGGATGAATAGGTGATTAGGTGTAGAGAGACAGTTTTGTATGAAAAGGACATGCTCGTTGAAAAATTCTGATCAGTTGTTGTGATAGCATTGTTAGGTACTATATAGATATATAAAAATATATATATTTATGATACGAATATGGTATCCTGCTCTGTAGAGTTATTGACAGACCAGTCTTGATGTGCAGTCAATTGATTTAGAGTTGCCCGCCTGTTTGGCCTTGCACCTCAAACTAATGCACCGACATCACGATCAATGAGTATTCACTTCCGATCAGAGTTGCCCTTTTTTGATGGTGTCTTTCCCTCAGAGTTCTATACCGACATCACTTTAAACACTGTTCCTCGTGAAACATCGGCAAGCTGAGCTGTTTGCATCACTGAAGCTCCTGCCAGTAACCAATAACAATCACCACTCTTTCAAAGTCACTAAGGTATTGTCTTCTAGCCATGCCAGCCATTTATAGGCAACAAAGACCTTCCCAACATTTTTGTACATGACCCTACATATTTATATAGCACCTGCTTTAAATATATTTTCTGTGCAAGTTTTTGGTCACTGCTTGTATGTGTGTCATATATATATATATACACATGCACAGTGGTCTCTTCAAGGATGACAATGCCCCCATCCACAGGGCACAAGTGATCTCTAAATGGTTTTATGAGCATGGAAATTATATGAACCATATGCCATGGCTGTATCAGTCACCAGATCTCAACCCACCTGAACACTTATAGGAGATTCTGGAGCGACGCCTGAGACAGCATTTTCCACAACCATCAGGAAAACCGAATGATGAAATGTATTGTGGAAGAACGGTGTTGCACTCTTCCAATAGAGTTCCAGACACTTTTAGAATCTATGTTAAGGTGCATTGAAGCTGTTCATGGTGGCCCAACACCTTATTAAGACACCTTATGTTGGTGTTTGCTTTGTAAGGTGTTGGCAGGTTTAAATACAGCAATCTGCTCAATTAGGAATTTGAGAAAAACACAATTTCTAATAAATGGTCATAAAACATATGCAATGCTTATATAGCCATTTAGATTACATGTACAGCATGTCAAATCAAGTCCAGGTATATATTTATTTTTACCATTTTAAATTTTGACCTTTTTTATATTGACAAGCCACAAAATTACATGTGTCTGTGTGTGTTCTCAATTAATTTGGTTTGACAAATGCAAGTTCAACTTGGCCCTTTAAAAGTCTATCTTAAAATCCCACCACACCCATAGCAGCCTATTGATTAATTTGATCTTTATTTTTAGTACGCATCAAATGAATGTAGGACGTAACTATGTAGGACAAATCACTGTTGCTTTTTATCACTCTCAGCAGACGGAGGCTGTGACATCCACGGTAACCTGTTATTGATTGGGGAAACAGTCTGTCTGACAGCATCCCAAATTCCGTGGTCATTTTTGTGGCTGCTGGTCATTAGTATTCTCTCAATAAATTGTCAACAAATGACAAACAGTCGCTGGAAAATAGAGGTCGTTTCTACACAAAGCAGTGCATGCTCTCCAAGTTTCCCACCACAGGCTAATGCAGGGGGAAGTGTTTCTCCAAAGATAACCAGAGAGCCAGTATCAAGCAAAATACAAGGATCACACTAATCCTTCTTTGAGAACTGTTTTACTTATTATGGGCTCCCGCAATTCGTGGAGATACTTCTGAAAGTGCACTGGCATGCCTGTCAGAATCAGGAGGAACAGTATTACAGGGGTTGTGTTCTTCTGGAAGCAGTTGATGGAAGTCAGTTGAGCCTCTCTTATTTGGAGCCTGGCGGTGTTTGAAGCAAGTTAACTCGAGAGCGAACGGTGATATCGCCTCGGGGAAAGGAGTGTCCAGGCAAAGTGGAACGCTCCGTGTTTATAGCCCGGCGACATGAGAGCAAACAATGATGTAATCCCATGGAATAAGCGATTGCCAAAAACAAACCTAAAATGTTGCCAACGTCCTCCGGGAGTCAGGTTATGGTCTACGTAGGTGTCATCACATTTCAACATAATGGAGCCCCAAGCTCCACCAGTGACTGGTTTCTGAGATACTGCATGTCGCCCATTCACCTTGGCGCTGCCCCATACCTCTCAGTGTATTCGTAAAGATATTATGGTATGCTGAAGGAGGTTTTGTACATTATTGTATATCCTAAGATGCCTGCAAAATAACAAAATAATATTTCTAGTTCAGCTATTTTCAGCTATTAGTATCGGTGGGGCTGAGGTGGGTTTGCCCTCCTTCACTGTAGAGTACTTTGAGTTTCTGAAAGGTCCTATAATTGTTATTCTATTATTATTATTATTATGATTATTATTAATAATAATGTTATTGATTTTCCTACTTGTGATAAGTGAATGCACATCCTTTGCAGCCAGTCATAGTCAACTGACTGAACTGAACCCATTTCCACAAAGCAGGGTCTGATTATTTACATGTTTTGCCACGCAACCGATAGAATAAGTAAATATACACATCCCCATTATCAATGTGACTTACTTTCTGTTGTTTTATCATCCTATAAGATTTTTGGGGATGCGCTCTTCTATGTTCATAGGAATTACTGAGCAGGGCGGCTGTCTCCTGGGGGGGTTTGCAATGTTTCAGGTCATGTCAATGTATTTCTTCTCTGTGAAGAAAAAAAAATCAGAAAGCTTAAGGATGCTATCTGTGCACAAGGATTTTAAGCAAGTAGGATTTACCTGCCATTTCTGCCTTCAAAATCACAGATATAAGGAGGATTACTCTTCTCCCTAAATATGCCCTTTGTGACTTTTATCATTTGAAGTAGATTTATTGTAAACTGGCACTGACATTTCTAGTGAATGTGCAATTAACAGTGTTATATTAATATGTATTTTGAAAACCACATATAAACCAGCCAAAAAAGTTAGCCATTGTAATTTGATTAAATACAAGCAACAATTTTGGCATTCAAAGCAAGGTATTTTTATTTGAACAAAACACCATATATCAGTGTGTGCAGTGTATGTGAACATATCCATAAGAACCAATAGCCATGGAACATTATGGAAAAAAATGAATACATAACAGAAAATGATCAAACTTTATTATACGGGCCTAATTTAAACAGTCGATAAATGCATTGCTTCATATTAAATGTAACATTGTACTGTTTTTGTAGTTAGGCTTAAACATTGTGAACAAGTAGTAAATGTTTTACTGCTGGAGGCTGGAGAGTGTGAACTTTGTATCAACTTGTGTTGATGAAAAATAATTGTTTTATTCATTTTTATTATCAAAAATGCCTTCAGGTTTGTTGTTTTGATTTAATATCAGGTTCTAACATTCAACAACCATAATTTGGTTACCTATGAAATACAGAATATTATGCATTTATGAATACAAGTCAACTGTAGCAACATGTTCAAAAAGATATTTTTTCAAATCTGAACAGGCCTCTTAAATAAAGTGTAATGTAGAAATGGAACCATGTCTGAAGTCCATATCAGACCTTCAGAAATCCCATTCATCCATTTGGATTGGCAGGTGGGGGCAGGACTTATGCAGAGAGTTACAGCACATAAGAGTGATTACAAACAGAGCCTTCATTAATTAACCTCGTCAATTAACCGCCAAACGGCCGAGCTATCATGTGCTTTCAATGACTCATAGTTTAAACAGTCTCAGTGCTTGTCATGGAGAACAATGGCAATGCTAATACGACTTAGTGATTGACAGGCACTTGGCCGATTCCCCTACAATGTGGTTCATGAAGCAATACTAAAGAATACATCTCTGTGCATTATTGCTATTTCATCATCGCCAAGGAGGTAAACTAATTAGTGAAATCGGGTAGTGTAGTGTGTGGCTGGAGAAAATGCCTGCAGGCACTGCTGCCCTCAGGGCCTAGAATTGAATAATTCTGGAGTAATTAAAATGATACACATCAGACTATGTCCCATTCATACTGTACATTTGTATATGTGTAATATTATGCATGTGTTTTACCATAAAATAACAATGTATAGTTTTTTGTTTTGTTTTTACATATATTCAATTAATACATTTATATGGTCAGTGCTGTCAGTCTGTTACTGAACAGGAAGGGGAGGGGCAGATGCTCTGCTTGATCCCATTGACTCTAAGTGGCAAATGGGGACAGTGAATCACAGCTATCAAGCTCTTCAGTGTGGGAAAAGAGCATCCATCATGTCGGGGAGACAACAAACACAGTGGCTGGAACTGGAGACTAGGCTTGTGTCAACCGTGGGCATTACAACTAAATCATATTTCAAAAAAGCGAAGCGAAACTCTCATCTTAAGAAATGTCCTTTTTCCATAAATCATTTTTATGGCGGCCGAGTAAGACGTGGCAAGATAGCGACTCCGCTGTCGGGATGATTCATTCGTGGTGTCAGAGGACGGTAGACTGAATTTCCGATTAATGGCGGTGACATCCGTTTTAAGGCTCCCATCATCATGCCCCATTGAGGAGCATGCGCTCACGGAGTCTGCAGAACCGGGCGAGATGCTTACACGTGTTAGCGGACATTTTAATTAAGATTGAGGTGTCGCTAGATAAAAACGTGATTTAGGCCCACTCCTGGCCCTCCTGGAGCTGTTTTGGCCTCGGGTGTAGTAGTTAAATATCCAAGTTGCCAGTCCTAAACTGTCTCTGAAACAGGATTGTTTAGAACTCTAGCAATTACATAAAAATGGGTCCAAACTTTTCTGCTTATTCTTGGTTGTCAGCATCATGTACTAACTTGTTTTTACCATAGTTTGTGCTCATGATATTTAGGACAAGGAGAAATCCATTATGAATAAAAAGTAAATTGCTGTCATGATAAAAGCCTTTTGATGGCAATTTCATTTTTTAAAAATTATTATTATTTAGCTACAGTATATGTATATTTATTTATAGCTGTGAATTGCATGCTTGTGTGAATAACTTGCAAAAGGGTAAGGCAATAAACTTCACTTAAAGGGAAGGACAAACTCTTAATACCCGTAGTTGATGAATGTTCAAAGCAGTTGCAGCCTATGGCCAGTTCTATAACTACAGGTTTTTGGAGAAAATAGACTATAAATACACACACGCACACACACACACACACATATATGTAAACTTTGTTGCCTTACAGCCTGGACTTTTTAACCTTTATTTACACATTTAACCATACTTCCATCTGAAAAAAGCATTCTCAAAATTTCTGAACATTAATGAAAAATAAAAAAACTAGAATAACTTAAGTCTACACCCTGCTGAGTTAATAGTTGGTAGACGCACCCTTTGCTTGAATTACAGCCCTGAGTCTGCATATGTCTCTAGGTGGATTTAATATGTTTTAATTTCAGGCCATAAGGCAACAAAAGGTGAAATGTTTTACATCAAAGGGGCACTGTATATATGACATAATACATAATATGATTTTGTTTAGACTTTCCTTCTCAAAAATGAGTAAATGCCTTTTCATGTCTTTGACATGCCTTTCTTGCATGTTGAAACTTCCAAACTGAACTTTGTGGCATGAATCTGCTGAGCCCAAATAGAACCTTGTCATGAGATGTGTAACCAATTTTTTCACATTTCTTTATTTTTATATACACATTTGCCACAAAAATTATTTGGCCTACTTAGGCCTCCCTTCTTTGGGATGTTTCATTGGTTTAGGGTAATCCCATTTGTCCATAAGAGTGATTTGGGTAAACTACTTAAGAGATAATGGTCTGCTGTGGATTTCAAAACACATCTCTTGTTATTCCAAATAACATAAAATGCAACAGCCTTGCTGAGCTAATGACCTGACACGGGCATCTTGTCTTGTTCGTGTGCCAGGCACAGTGAGGCTACTAACAGAGTTTATCTTTTATTTTCTTTCATCGACTTCAACATCCAAGTCAGAGGCACTCTTGTTTGATTTGTACTTCCATTTTAGGCTTCATCAACTCTTCACCAAAAACGTTATAACACCCTTAAGCCATTTTTATTGAATGCACACTGTTTGAGTGCAGGGCAAGAACACAACCAGACATGTTTTCTGAATGTGTGTTTGGGATGAGAGCCAATTTATACAACTGGGCTATTTGTCATTGGATCAAAAGGTGCACGATCTGCCTAGATTTTATTACTATGATTGCAAAATTACCAAATATAGTTGTAAAGGGAATGCTTTGTCTGTGTTGAGATAAAAAAATGTCTAGGTGCACTGTAATTACAGAAGTAGGTGCAGTGCAACTACTGTGTATGTACACATTGTTACAATGTACTTATATTTGAAAAAAAATGCATTTCAGCATTTGAATGTTGAACTCTGCATGTTTCAATTCCATATGATGATTATGGAGGAACAACAGAATGGATTAGCTAGCTGGCACTTGTAACTGTGGGGATTTCATTTTTGAATGTAGTAAAAAAAAAAACACTTCAAATATACCACTAACAGGTTTTTATAGTTTTAAGCACAATGTAACATTGTGCACATAGATGTACATAGCTGTTACACGGTAGTTACAGTGTAATTACATTGGTATTAGGGCCACTTCATGTAAAGTGGGACCAAAAAAATGTTTTTGCAAAGTCGTATTAGGAAAAGTAGCCTCACCTCAACTTAAAGGTTATCTGAGGGCTACAAAAAAAATTACAAAATTAATCTCATCCTTAGAACCTACCTTCAAATTATTCAACCCAGAATTACTCAAGGTTTAATTCTCCTTTCTGATGAGGTGGTGAATGTAACATTCTCTATTTTAGGTCAGTACATTGCCAGCAGCTCCAAAGAAGTGACATTAAAGCTTTAATATTAAAACCTATGTTCCCTCCGAGTGACAAATAACTATAAAACGAAAATGAGCTGAGAGGAGAAAGAAGTCAGGCACCTTTTACTGCGAGGCAAATGTTAAACAAAATTATAGAATTGATTGACTGGAGGATATGCCAGCATGAATGGAGGCCTTGAGCACAAATGAGAATTAACTGAAGATTGCAAATAGCTGAAAGGTTTAATTGCTTGTGGTGTCCCTTAGATGTCAGTATAACCCTCAAATTGAAGTATGCGTGGGGGGGTAGGATGCCTGCGTTGCATATCAAGGCCACATGTAGTGACTGGTCACAAAAGCCATATCTACTCTTTAAATGAAAGGGATGATTTATGATCATTTATGCCTGAGTTGGTTGGCTTAAGTAATATAATATAATATATGCCATTTAGCAGACGCTTTTATCCAAAGCGACTTACAGTAGTGAATGCATATATTGTAAATTGTGAATGTATGCTATTTTACATTAAGCTCTTGTAAGAGGCAGGGATTCCTGGGAGTCCATTGTGAGGCTGGGACCTTTGTTTCAGATTCAAACAAATAGCCAGTTATTGGCAAAGATTGCCTTTGGCCCTGAATGTTTTGTTTATATCTTTGGGAGACCGGTGGGATTAAGCTAGTTTAATTCGCAGGCATATCCATATTCTTAACTTGAGTTTTTCTCTCTTCTTTGAACTGAAATATGGACAGTTTGAAAATCATTCCTTTCATGTTTCCTAAAATGAACAAATTAAAAGTGTGACAAGATGGCAGCAGTAATAACTGTGATCGAAGCATGAGCAGTGCGTCGAGGTGGTCCTACGGGTGATAACCTGCACAGGAAGGTGTGAACATTCCTCCTGTGTCAAAGCTGTGATCTCATCTGCATGTGTATTCTAACAATAACGAATGCACCCGCTTTCAGAACATGACAAATGGGTACCTCTGTAGTTACTAGCCTGATTCAGTTTGGCAAACAGCCCAAATAAAAGGCAACTTCATCACATTTAAACATTCCCTCCATGCGGTATCTAATAATCTTACACTGTATCATCCCTACTCTCCTGAAATAACAGGCCGGAACAGAAAGGCTGGGTGGATTTCATGAACTGTAAGCTTCAATACATAATAGCTCGGGCCCAGAGAAAATGTTGAGCACGTGACCGTCTGGGCTTTCAAGCTGAATTTCAGCAGTTATCCTCCAGGTGTCCCTGTAGGGACTTCAGCAATCATTTGGCAATCAGCACAGAAATGTGACTAAATATAAACATTTGTGACTAATTATGAGGTATTCATCATAGTTAATCAGTATAAAACAATACAATCATGCTGTTCCGAGTAATTTTGGATAAAGTATGAAATATATTTTTAAAAGATTTATGTATTAAAAATGGCAAAAAAAATGCTATTTTGCACATCTTGCAACGACCACATAAGTATGCTAGCTCACCAAAAATCTATTTAAGTATAATTTTTTCCCTTTAAATACGATGTACTACATATCCATTTTTTTGTTTTTTGTTAACAAATTTTGTGTACAGAAACAACAAATTCACCAATGTCTAACTTGATGTCCGAACACAATTGGAATCTATGTACCGGGAAGTAGCTTGAAATTGCATGAAATTGAAATGACTTCCCAGTCACGTGGTTCATTTCAAAGTTAAACGTATATTATATGGGATGATCAGCTTTACTAGTAGCTTAGACAAGGATGCTGAAATATGACAACTGTACTTTCAACAATTTAGGTCATGCTACCACAACTCTGTTCTGAAAATACATGTGCTTTATCTGCAAAAATACTATCAGCTAAGATGTCAATACAAGTTTAACTTCCAAATGAACCACATGGCTGAGCGACTTAGTTAGAAGTTACTGGGAGGTAATTTTGACAAGCAATATGCTACCTGTCAGGACATAAGCTCCTATTGTTTTCAGACATCAATGCTAACAAGCTATCTGGTGAATTGTCTATTTCTGTAGACAGCGAGTAGACCTCAGAAATGCTTATTTGGATGCGTAGTACATCATATTGAACATAAAGAACATTATACTTGCATTGAATTTGGGTAAACTATCACTTTAAAGACACGGGAGAGGAGAAAACATCTGTGAAAAAGTATTAGGAGAAAGAGCAATGAGATGCGACACGATTTAAAATAATTTCACAGAGGCATTGCAGAAACAAGTCTGACTGACCTTAGAGTGATCTGAGAGTTGGGAGGGCAGAATTCAACATAAACTGTTACAATAAACTCAAGCAGCTGATGAACGCAGATTGAATTTTGGCACAACAGGTTCACGGCACAGACAATAAACCATCAATGCATTAGAGCGTTCAACAAAATAACATGAAAGCTCAGGATATTGTAACCAAAACAAAAAGAAAACACAGGTCAGTCAACCAGCCAACAAATGACTGACAGCTGAATTTCAGGGATTTATGAACCAATCTGGATGTATAAAACCTGTGACAATCTGGACAAGGACCCAAACGCAAACCAGGATATTGCAGAAAGAGAACGTTATTTAATCAGTCCACGTTCAAAGCCAGTAATCAGAATCCAAGAAAGTACAAAAACAAAATACAAAAGAGTAGTCGAGGGGCAGTCAAAAGATCAAAAACCAAACAGGCAGAAGAGTAAACAAATCAGAATCGGAGGGCAAAACTCTAAGTCAAACAAAGGGTGTCTTGGAAATCTCAAAATAACACAGGCTTACTGACAATCGGCACTGGGAAACTTGATCAACGTTCTGACAAAGTCAGAGTGCAAACTAGGGGCTTAAATACAAACGGGGGAGATAACACAAGAGGAATCAGGTGTGACTGGGAGGGGAAAGGGGCGAGAACACAGGTGAGAACAATCATTACCACTAATACAATAACAAGGGGAGACGAAAGACACGGACTGGAAAGCACATAGACACAATAATAACAAACGACCTGGGAAAAGCAGGTAGACACCTGCACAGCTCTGAGGTAGTGGAGCGTGTAGGTGGAAACGCGTGCAGAGAATGTGAGAAGACAGAAAGCAACAGGGATAACAAAGTGAGAGGGATAATGACAGCTGCAGACGGAAACACAAGATAATCAGTAATTAGTAAATGTTAGTAACGCACCCAAAATCCCTAATGTTAGTAGATTAGTTGGTTAGTACTATAAACACGTAACTAATATGTACAGATAAAAAGAATGAAAGAAAGAAGTAAACGAGATACAAAATAAGGCAGAAACCCATACAGCCGAAATCACCAGAATAGTGCAATGACAAAGACAGGGAGTGGATTCTCGGATAACAAGGAACACAGAAAGACAGGGGAACTAACGTGAAAAATAAATGAATACAGAGAAAATAATAAAATACAAAAACAAGCAGAAAACATAAATACAGAACATAACAAACCTACCACTTGATAATGTTTCTTTTCCCGGATTTGAGGAGGACTGTCAGTCTAAACTTCAAAATTACAAACAAAATGGTAAGGAAAGCACCCAAATATATTGAATACATACTGGGGTACAGCTGAAATAATATTTCCCAGTTTAACATGGAAGGCCAGGCGCTAGGCTACTTGTCAGTTGTTACATTTTTCTCGGCATCCAAATAATTTATCTTCGTATGGGCAGGTTTTCATCTATTATTAAAGAATATACAGAAACCCAAATGACAATTATTCAATTTAACTTCTCATTTTAGAGCACTCGACTTTCTTTTACATAAATGGGTGACATTCACAGCTGTCGCTGCTTAGATTTGCATACCCTTATGTTGCTGCAAATAGCTTTGTATAACACTGTAGGGCAGGTTGCTCAATTTATATAAACATTTCTCAAATCTTCAAAGAAAAACTATTTTGTGTTTTTTGTTCGACTTGCAGCATTTGGGGTTGACTTGCATCATTGTCTAATACTCTGATAAGTCTGACACACAAGTGCCAACATACATAAATATTATCCAGTCATTCTTCTCATGTGCCTGATTAAGTGGTAATTGAATGAATACATTTCCGTAATGAATTCAATAATTTAATGACAGTGTGACACCTTGGTGCTGGAGGACTGAAATATATTCAAAATAAACAACCCAAGATTTTGTCCGGGCCCTAAATATAGCTGCTCATCTGCAAGTTTTACTTCACAAAGACAGTTTGGCAAGTTCAGAAATGGGAAAAACTCAGTTGAATTAAAACCTGCATGTATTTCATGTAATGTCGAATTTAAGGACAATTGTTTGAATCCAGGCCATGTGTCACCATTCCAATATATTCCATTCATATAATAACAAGGTTAAAAATATGTTGTCCTTAGTACGCCAAAATGTCTGCCCATCTTGCCCCACACCAGCGCTCGTCACTTATAAATTACATTTAAGGGTGTTATAACTGTTCTCAGCATGAGCTGTTAAAGCCTAGAAGGGTAGTAAAGATGAAACAAGTGCCCCTGCCCAACGTGTTTCCAGGAACATTTCCAGTGAGTTCTGCTTTGTTAGCTGGTGTGACACTGCACTGGTGGTTCAGTTCAAAGACACTGCAGGGCAGATTGGTAGTCTTCTGAGCGTTTAGACCTCAGATCCTTTAGCCCAACTCAATCCTCTGAGCCAATGAAGCTTTTGGACCATGGCCCCAGTGGACCACTCCGGCTTTATTTAATTACATTCTGATTGAAATTTCCGATAAATTTAATTGGAAAAATATTATTTGTTGTGTGCACAAAGCACAGAGGTCTATATTGCATAGCTAACACTGTGAATGCAAATGAGCCAAGTACCAATCACTAATGATAGTAAGTTACAATTTTGTGTTGTTGAATTGATATTTATGGCACTGTAATTATTTTTAACACATCACAGGACAGATACTTCATGAACGCCCCCTAGTGTTTTGACCGGTACCAGCAGCGGATGCCCCGTTTCGAGCTGGGGCGAAATGCAGCGCAGTGCCCACCCCCCGCACGCCATATTATACCTTGTACTCTATTTATACAGTCACTGCATTCTATAAAATTCACGTCCACAAGTTGAGTAGCCTTTTAGCTTTAGACAGCACATTCAAATGCTCAGAGTGTCCGATGTGTATGTGCAATGTTCTTCAATGTACTCACGTTTCGGCCACTTCCGGTAAGTACAAAACACCACGTTTCATGTGGACACAGTGTTTAGAAACACGAATATTATCCATGTCAAACTGCTGTAAAACAAAGCACGGGAAATCCACTGGAGTCGTTCCTTGGCTGACAGCCACAACTTGTAGCTTTCGTTGGAGCATGTCGTGTTTCAATTGCCCTACACATATCCAGGAAGAAGGGTGTTTATTTTGTCCTCTGAGGCAATGATAGGTTCAACTGCATGTCACTTCAGGTAGTTAAGCGAATCCCTGCGGCATAATCCTTTGAAATGGTACCTCATTTGCCTACGTTTGGTTTCCCAAACGCAGTCACACTCACCTGCAGTGCGCGGAAATGCGCGATCACGTCAATAAAACCAGTGTGTCGAGGTTCCATTCTTTACTGCCAGGGAGGGTGGCGTTTGCCTTCCCGGAATGAGGGAACAATTGAAGCAGCGCGGCAGAACTGACAACAGGACAAACAACCCATACAGAGCGTCTTAAAGGAACAGGCGAGAATGAATGGAAAACACACAGAAAGAATTACAGGCCTTGTAGAATTTGAATGCCTTAATACATCTGCACATGTGGTATACATGTTGGGGATGAACTGCATAAACATTTACCCCTGGCTGATGTATAATTTGTCATGTTGAAAAGTGCAGTAAGTACAGTATGAAACGATTTCAGTTTTTTTTTTTTTACATTATCATGTAATTTAAGTGTATACCATTAATATATTCTCACATATTTCATAGGTTTTGAAACTTGGTGGTGCACTTGTGCCCTGCAGTGCAAGGCTTTATTTAAGAGTAGTTGAAAACAAGCGGAAATAGCTTTTTTAAGTACTCGTTTAACTGCCATTTCATTACACTACAGCGGTATTTAAACTGATCATGAATCTGTGGCTTGGCATCTAGTGCTCTGCTTTCTGTCAGGCCTCTGCTCTTCAGTTCATAGACACTGGAGGACCTTATTAATATTGTAATGTCCCCCAGCCACCAGATGTGGAGTGACATTCTGGTGAACTTAAAAAAAATGTTCCTTAAACTTTTTCCCTGTTTGGGTCGGGTTACAGTTTGCAGTGTTGGTAACTGTGGATGAGGAATTGTTGTTGTTACAGTGTCCGGGTAACTGTGTCCGTTGCTTGGCACTAGGCCTGGATTCAATGGACTCAACATTTCTCCATAACTCACAATTAAATGCAAGTGTCTGTTTTATTGATGAACACAATTGGACGTGTTCAGCAATCACCAAGATTAACTCGCCAAAAAAATAGCTAATATTTGTCAGTCAAAGTTTTGGAAACGTTTTTCAGTGTTGATAGAATCCAGGCCTAATTTCCTGAGCCATAGCAAGCCAAGTGTCTCCAGCATGCCGCAGTGCAGAAATTATCAGCGGAAACAATAATTCTATAATAAAAGTCATGCTTGATCAAGTAAAGCTAGACAGGACACCAACTTGGCTCAAATTCAGAAAACACTGTCCTATGGTATTGTTGGTGACAGCGCTAAAGCCTAAAGACGTTGCTTCACAGCAGATTATTCGTTTTAATCTGTCAGATTCAGACAATACGTTTGATGACTCACGACTCAACAAACATGACCCAGAAACACTCAGACTCGATTCATACTGCAGTGTAACGCACCTTCCTAACCTCTTCCTATTTCCCAGCCAGTAACCTTCCATTAAAATAGAAATAGGAAACATATTTACTCAGATAGTTTTCTATCTGCAAGAGGCACAACCCAAAATCGGAAAATGTTGATTCTTCCTCAAGGATATTAAGCAATTGGCTCACAGTGGCCATGACTCCTCTGAAAAGTTTCAAATCGAGTCGATACTTCCCTCATTATCTCCAACTACTTCCTAAAAGGTTATGTGCTGAAAGCTTGATAAAAAGGTAATGTAATAATAATAATAATATAATGAATTAATAATATAATTCAACTGACTTTATTACTGACATTTTTAAAAGAAAGACAAACAAACATATATTAAGAATATTTTAGGCCATTGCAGAATAAAGCTACACAATACATATTCACCAAAAAATAAACACATAAATAAATAAAAATAACATATATATATGCTCAATTTTGATCCCATGTGTAATTATGAAGATACACTTCAGAATTGTGAGGCCAAGGCAGATTCGACTGAACCCCCCCAAAAAAAAAAAAAAAAAAACCCATCTATTTTGCACGTCTCAAACAAGCACATCAGCTTTTCCTGGGGAAATCTAAGAAAATAAATGACAATAACAGCTGTTACCATACCACAAGCACATAATACCACACAAACTAATCAATCCTTTGTGAAAGAAGGTGATTAGAAAAGCCATTATCAGCATTCCAAGGCACTATATATCACGCGATACTGTCAACACAGTTTTGAAGCAAATGCCCGGCCCAGATACCCACAGGACTGCTGCACAAAAGAAGACCGTCTAAACTGTTATCCACCCCTATTAATGTCTTTCCTAAACAACGGCCTCGGTTCATTCATTGTGATGCCTGTTTTTAATCAGCTTGAGATTCTGTGGCTTAAAAAAAAACAGGCATAAACAGTGCAAAAATATGTAGGTTCCCATTGACAAATTGATTGATGAAAGAGATAAATTGGTTCTCTAGCCAACCCGCAGAGTGCCTTAATTTCCAAGAGGGTCCCCCTTTCATTGGGAAATATCAATGGCTGGATTTTAATTTCAATTTCCTCTGCCATTTGAATTTGTGCAATTACATATGGCTGACCCCTTAGCTTCTTGCAAATGTCACTGTGGATTATACACAAAACCAAGAAATCATAGAGAGTACTCCTGTTATGTTTATTTACAGTTGCTAATGATCTGCGATATGGCACAATTCCATTTCAAACACACAGTATATTAAAACGAGTCCCAAAATACGTGTTCACATTAATTTGTCTTGAGCCAAACAAACTGGCCTCTTGAAGGACTGCTGGTTGTGATGCATCATGGGAAATGGGAGTGTAAAACTGGAAGTGCATCATGGGAAATGTCACTCTTGGAGAAATAGGAGTTTAACCTAGAAAGTGCAATCTTTCCACTTGGAAAGGCAGGCAGATGGCATCACATGAAGTTTGTTGCAGTGTCTAATGTCTAAAAGAAGCTTATTGTAATTGTACTTATCCTAGTGGAGATCAATGCTTATTTTAAATGACATCCTGTGGAAAGTGTGCAGTTGGGTTTACCAAACACATATCTTATCAATGTTTGCTATGCCAAGCCATTTTCCCATTGCTTCACTTCCCTATAAAACCAGCATAGGTACCTTTTAAGGCTAATGAAATATGAAGTGGGTCTGTTCAATTTATCCATAAATGTATGTCAGATTGTCTGAGTGTTTAAGTGCTTGTATACAACAGAACGCAAAATTATTTACCAACTGTGAAACAGTGAAAAGCAATAAACCTTTTGTATTAAACATTTTAAGATGTAGCTAAGTTATTTAAACGCAGAATACTTCATACAGAACCATCATACAGAAATGATTCTTTACATAGATTATAATAGTTTTTCAATCTCTTGCAGTGCAGAAAGGCAGAAACCTTTACCTTTGAATAAAGGTATATAGTATCACTGCACGCTGTACTAGTATAATTGTGTATGTGACAAATCAAATAAACTTGAACAGTTCCAAACATACATGGAACTGCCAAAATAAAGGCCAAACCTGAGTAAATGATGGATCCTGGGAATGGGTGCAGTATTGCAAGTGTCCGAGGAGGAGGGTGTGCCATGGCTGGTACCAGCGGATAGGCCCAGCCCTCCCCTTTCCAACAAGAACCTCTAACCCCCCCCGGCTTTACCAAAGAGTTGCCTTTATTTTGTCAGTTACCTGTCTATTTATACAAAGATCGACGTTGTTGTTGTTGGCAAGCTCTTGAAGTACTTGCTTCCGTCATCAGCGGTGTTCACTGAGAAGACTGGGGCAGTTATATTTGGGTCTGCGTCTGTACAAAACAAAACCAGATAAAATATTCTCTTCCGGAAGGCACCTGTAACTCAAGGCAGCTCTGCTTTGATGACCCGTTATCACTGCTTCTAAAGAGCAATCCCTGTGCACTGCAGCGAGCCATGCTGTGAGAGAGGGACACTGGACAGAGACGATCAGACTTCAAACAATTTGCTTCAGGCGAAAAGTCCAGTCAGGTCAAGTAAAATGTATTATCCCACAAGTGGGAAATTCATTTGACAGAGCTTCAAAAAGTACATACAATACATAGGCTAAAAACTGTAAAACAGCCATACAGTACATGGTATACATGACTCTACAGGAAAAAGTGCAAAGAAAGCAGCAGGTTAAAAAGAGTATATACAATGATACAATTAGTAGTGCATCTAAAACTACTAGAGATTCACGCTTCAATGATGAGCTTTACGTATGTTTCATTTTTCATTGATCAATTCAATTAAATTGAATGAATAGGTTGACAGTGTGGTGTAATGGTTAGGGAGCTGGGCTTGTAACTCAGAGGTTGCAGGTTCAATTCCCAGGTGGGGTACTGCTGTTGTACCCTTGAGCAAGGTACTTAACCTGAATTGCTTCAGTAAAATATCCAGCTGTATAAATTAATTGTATGTAAAGAAATGTAAACTGTGTACGTCGCTCTGGATAAGAGCATCTGCTAAATGCCTAAAATGTAAAAATGTAATTCAGGGATATAAATGAAAATTTGTCATCCAATCAAAGGCCATCCACAGAGAGGTAACCTCAACTTCGGCTGAAGGATTATTGTGGCCACAGTTACCTTAAATTCACACACTCGGGGAACCATTTAAATGTGCCCTCAGCCTTCATTGTTTGTCTGCTACTTGCGAATGGTCAACAACACAGCACTGCACCCACAGATGTCAATATTGTGATGCATTACACTTATCACCAGGAACTGCAAGCATTTTTTCCTGTCATCTACAAGTCAAGTCTAGAGCACGTTTAGGGCTTTCCTCCATGTGGATTCCTTATGCATAATAAAGCTTGTACATGAATGAACATCTTCTCTCCGTAACAATGAAAGACAGTAAAGCTCTTTCATTTACTACTTCTGGTATAAATGTTGGCGTTCTGTAAAGTAGAGCAATAATGCCACTGATATCCATCTTTGCCAAGAGATACGAGTCTAAGAGCTCTTCCACAACTTCAAATTGTATTTCTCTTGTCACCGCGTTGAAGACGGAGGTCCTTGAAACAGACAGCCAGGCAAGTGCGCACCTGCTTTCAGTGCTCGGAGTGGCTGTACTTTAGTCAAATGCCTTTTTAACTCAATACAGTGGCACAGAAAGAAGGGATCGAGCTACCTCTTGACACGATATCTTTAGCCAGCGCTTTATTGGATTTGGACTCAAATGCTCGGTCGAGACGCATGCAGCAATTTCGCTGATAGCTTCCAAAAAGCTTCCAACTGTATTTCCCGCAATAGACAAGGGAGGATCACTTACTCCGTTGTCTGGGGTTGTTAATTGACTGCGTCTGTTTCTGTTAAAGAGGAGAATGTTTCCAACAGAGATAGAGGGATGTTCACGAACAGGAAACAAGATCTCAAAAAATGGACAGATCTATTCAAGACGGCCATACTTCGATGAGTGCCTTCGAAAAGTGCAGCCGAAAAGTTCACGCGTGAGACTTCGAGGGAAGCAAATCTCGAACGTTATGTAAGCACTTGAGTCAAGCGAGTGCTGATAGGATCGGTCGCCGCTGTCGTGTCACGTCCAAGCGAAGGTTTTGTTACCCGGCGGATAAAAACGCATTCCACAAGAACCGTGTTCTAATGAAAAGATCCTGCGGCGTGGATTTTTAAGAGGGACGTCTCCGCTCCTCTCGCCGACGCTCTTCGCCGGCGTCCACGCGGTGTAACGAGCGAGGCCGAGATGAGGCGAGGCTCGCTTCACGCAGCGTTTGGAACAGATCAGGGGGAAAGGTGGAACCTCAGTTTCACCGCCTGACCTCGCACTGTCACAGATCACAAAGCCCATATCTCAACACTGCCATCTACAGCTCCCCCTCCACCCCCAACCCCCCGGTAGGCCTTGCCATCGCCGTGCCAACTGCAGAACAGGTGGTGTGCGGTGTCACAGAGATAGCGATCGTGACAAAATGCCCGCTGACTCTCTGGCTCACTGTAAATGGCCGGAGCCCAAAACAGGCCTTGCGGCTATATAAGGAAACTCCTCTGTGCCACACAGCCTGTCAGCCTTTTTAATTGCCACAGCGTGGCAGATGCGTCCAGTATGAGAAAGGGTTGAGATGAAGCAAACTGCTGTATCCTGATTTGCAAAATGCTTGCAGTTAGTATTGTGTGTGTGTGTGTGTGCGTGTGTGTATACCGTGGTACATTACACAATAAGTATTCACCCCTTTGGCATTCTTCACGTTTTATTTTCTTACTTCATGGAATAAAAATGGATTTACTTTGGATTTTTTGCCACTGATCTACCACACAAAATACTCTATAATGTAAAAACTAAAAAGATTCTGAGCTAATACTTGGCAGAAGCACCTTTAGCTGCAGTTACAACTCTACCACCTTTGCCCATCTGTACACTGCAATGTTTGCCCATTCTTCTTTACAAAATTGCTTGAGCTCTATGAGGTTCAATGGGGACTGGCAATTTGAAAATCTTCCCACAGATTCTCAATGGGATTGAGGTCTTGGCTTTGAATCACTCCAGGATTTTTTTGTTTTGTTGTTAAACCACTCCAATGTGGGTTTTGCTGTAATGCCTAGGGTCATTGTCCTGCTGGAATATAAATCTTCACCCAAGTCCCAGGCCTCTTACAG
Organism: Aldrovandia affinis; assembly: GCA_029706075.1. Lineage (NCBI taxonomy): Eukaryota > Metazoa > Chordata > Actinopteri > Notacanthiformes > Halosauridae > Aldrovandia > Aldrovandia affinis. The sequence continues at coordinate 6,437,624 of JAINUG010000012.1, read as the reverse complement.
ACTGCAACAGGTTTTCCTCCAAGATTTTTCAATATCTTGCTCCATCTATTTTCTATTACGTTTTCTAGCATCCCCATACCATTAGGCTCCTGCCAGCATGTTTCACAGTAGGGATAGTGCTCTTGGGATGTTGCGCAGCGTTAGGCTTGCTCCAAACATAGCGCCTACTGTCATCAGACCATAGAATATTCTTCCACTTGGTTTGAGAGTCTCCCACATGCTTTCTGGCAAACTCTAGGTGTGTTTTCTTCAACAATAGTTTTCTTTTTGCCACCCACCCATGAAGCATACATTTGTGGAGTGCCAAGAATATTGTTTTCCCATGGACAATTTCTCCCATCTCTGCCATGGAAGGCTATAACTGTCAGAGTTGCCATAGGCCTCTTGGTGGCCTCCCTAACAAGTGTCCTTCCCACACGGATGCTCATTTTTGGAGGACGGCCTGTTCTAGGAAAATTCACAGTTCACAATTCACATATTCTCTCCATTTGTTTATGATGAACAGTTAACAGTGCTCCGGGGTATATTCAAAATCTTTGAAATCTTCTTATATCTTTCCTCTGATTGGTGAAAAATATTTTCTTGGATTTGCTTTGAATGTTCTTTGGTCTTCATGATGAAGCTCTTTTTTGGAAATGCACTAACCAATTGTGGGACTTCTCACAGACAGGTGAAAACCATTTGAAACCATTTGAAACACCTTAATTGTCCAATCAAATAATTATATGACTGCTGAAGACAATTTATTGCACCAGAGTTTATTTAGGTGTTGATATTTTTATTTGACATTACAGTATTTTATGTTAGTCAGTGGCAAGAAATTCCAATTAAATCCATTTTGATTCCATGAAGTAAGAAAATAAAATGAAAAGTGAATAGTTTTTACACCCACTGTATATACGGTGTGATATATGCATATTTGGAATCTTAATGATATAAGATACTATTGCTTTTCTGTTGTGGATCTGGCATTTATTGCATTTTTATTTCTGTTGACAGTGTAATATTTCACTCAAACTGCCTCTGTCCAAATTATCTGGGTTTCAATATACTATTTTTATTTTCAGTCTTGATTATGCTCCTCAATCTTATCTTGTGCTTCCAAACAGGAACTGTGGATTTTTGTCCCAGGGTTTTAAATAAATGCAAGCATCAGATAGTCTTGGTGGATTTATAGTGTGTGCTGCCAAATGAGAGAGTGGGGTTAATTAGGAGTTATTTTATACGTGCTCTCTGAATATGCACCTGCCATTTAGCTGGTACCCGTCCATCTTGGCTGCAGATACCTTGTTTTCAATGCCTGCAGACATTATTTTAACATTATATTAAAATATTTTTTGCCAGCTGGCTGTTTATTTTTCATTCTTACACCAGCTAAATCTGGGTTATAATCAGGTATAGTGTGAGTGTGTGAATGTGTTCCCTGTCCAAATATTTGATAAATAAAAAGAAGATGATTAGTTAAATTCAGCTAAATATATGAGGTATATGTCCTTGTTCAGAAAGATTCACTGATACTTCACTGGGTTTATTTAAGTTTGTAGGCTCTGCTTGACCACTGACATGATGAAAGGAGTGCAGATATAACAACATTTCTCGTAAAAGAACACTGGGGACCTGTGGATGGATCCCTAGCAGGCCTGAAAATGAAACCACTACTCTGTAACTATTACTACATACAACAAGCTCATCGGTGCACACGTTAATTGTTTTATCTGCAGATGAGAAACACAATTTATGTTCCAATTAGATTAGGCTCATAGACCATGGTGCGATGCACATTTTTATTTGCTCTCTCAGACAAGTGCATGTTTGTGAGCTTCACCGATGTGGAATCTTGTTTATGTCCTCTCGTACTTATCAAATCCCAGATAAGAAAAAAGCAAGACTATTCCCTTTTTTTTCAGTGAAATACTGTATCAGTATTTTTCAGGGCTAATAAAGTGACAGCATAAACAGAGAGAAGGGCATTATTGACCCAGCACTGAAAGGACTGAGAGAAAATGGACAATTCTTGGTGGACTTAAATCTCACAGAGGGCTTCCACAAGGAATCAATGTGGTCTATATACAGTGCACGTCAAGACAGCCCGATTTCCTTATTTTCACTTTTTTTTTTTAGGTAGTCTTTTATCGTTTACTTCTGTTATAAGGAAACATATCTAGTTTAACATAACTTTTGATTTTGCTTGTTTAATTACATATCATATAAACTTGCACCCACACACAAATAAAAATTGCATACACTCTTTTGTAAAGAGATCTTTTTCAGCATTTATGTCTGCTGTGGTGTAACAAGGGTACACGAGTGGGACGTTTATGATTTTATGAGACACATTTTATGTCATTTAATTACATTGTTAGAGAGGGATTACTGGGTAGGAAACTGAAGTTTGAACAAAGTAAAAAACAGCTCTGTTGCACCATTGAGCAAAGCATGTGATAAATTACTTCAGTAAATATCCTACTACAAACTAGATAACTAGATAGTATACAACATAACAGTTACAGTAGGCTGGTTATTCCCATTTAGGGCATGTTCTAATAAATTAAATAATCCAATCTCTGAATTAAATGCATAAATACCTTTTCTGCTCATTTAATTCATCATTTCCCACTGACTTGATCCATACAGTACACGCTCAGTTGTGATATTCATTGACCGAGACATGACAAGTGTAACTTTCTTTCCTTTGATTGATTTGTTTATTCATTAGCTAGTTTGTTCAGCTTCACCAGCTGTTAGCTCTGTATAATTGTGTGCACCCTTGGAATTCCACGCGTAAACAAATACAAATTAAAAACAAAAACTGCAACGCAGCTCAACGCTGACACACACCATACGGTCGGCTGTGTGCTTTGGCTGCTGTGTGGAAATGTGCGGTGATTCGGTGCAGCTGTTGGCTCTGAGGGGGGGTAAGTAAACCAAAGGCTGCCATATCCTGAACTTAGCCGTGCGTCATCCATCAATGGGCTGGGTTGAGTCTCTGACACCCCAGGGTTCACTCTGCACTCTCTGGTTCAGTCCAAGAAAGTCAATGAGGTAGGGTTGCATAAATGTTCATATCCAACGGCTAAATTCACTTTTTAAAGGCACTAGAACGACAACATTTTGCATATGCATCAAACCTAGCATGTTTTTTTAGGTTTTTTTCTGCTACAATTTGGAATGACTAATTGTGCCTCTCTAGTCGTTACTGTGTCATGTTTGCCCCAGCAGGGACCACTGGAGGTGAAACGTGTGCACTTGACCATTGAGAGTAAATGGCCATTGTGCAGTGGACTGTAGAAACCACACAGTACTTCAGGGGAGATAGCCCCAATCGGAGGCGAGGTACTGGGGGAGCTAGTGCAGCAGTAGCTCAAGGAACCCAATTTACAAGCCCACCCTACCCCTGGTGAGACAACACTAATTGTGTGTCACTGCTGTGGACTCCCAGTAATGGTTGGCTAATGACAAAGCCAAGGCCTGAGTCTTGGCAACAGGTTGCAGTGTGTACTCTTGGCAAGTGCCTTTACCAATTGAGAAAACCTATATATTTTTATGGGTTATGAATAATTTGATCAAGATTAAAATAAAATCATGTCATATTGCAATGAAATGCCTTCAATCTTAAATAATAAACGATGATGTAAATAATATTACATCAACAATATTGAAGACTGTAGTTTTGTCTGACAAGTGCAAGAAAATAAATATGTTGTCATGTGCTATACAGTCAGTTGCCCTGAAAAGAGACTACTGCTGCTTCCACTACTACTATTACTACTACTAATAATAATAATCATAGTAATTAAAGCACAAACGGTCATCATCATCATTATCGTCATCGTCATCATCATCATCATCATCATCATCATCATCATCATCATCCACTTCCTACAGTGAATTGGATTTCCTATAAATTCTGCTTGTAGAGGAGTGTCCTGAACCGGTTCTCATCGTCTGATTCATTTGACCGCAGAGTGACAACTTAATAAACAGTCCACTATGTAGGTAACTGTGCTGTTGTTTTGTTTCTCTCTGACAAAGCAGAAGCATTCTCGAGCAATTAACTTGTCATTACTGAGAAAATGGTAATTATAGGGAAAATGATACAGTGGAAGTATTGCCGAAATCCAATTTAAAAAGTCCAATTTAAAAAAGACTTCACAATTGGACTGTCATTATTGTGGTTTTTTCATTTGTCCATCTAACATTTTGGGGCAATCTGAGTTCAGCTAATTTACTGACAGATGCAACTCTTTACATTTTGGGGAATCTGAGTTCAGCTGCTAACACGATGAGATCTTAAATGTAGACTGAAAGCCAGCTGGTGCCATTATTAAAAGAGGGAAGGAACATCTTTCCTCCAATGGCGATATAATATGTCAAATCTGAAGCAAGCCAGGGATGATGGTGGTGGTTGAAGAGGAAGGAATGAGCAGTTACAATCAGATGACCTTGGAGCACGACATGTCTATAAAATTAAATCAGAGAAATGACCAAAATTTGGGACAAAAACCGGTCAAAGTTTCTAACATCTAACATCTTTCAGCCTAACACAAGAGCATGGATGTAACAGATGCAAAAAAATATATATAAAATCCCAAAATGGACTCATATAATCTAAAATAAAATATGAATGAAAAAAAAAAAAGAGAAAATAAATATTTTAAAAATTACAAATTTGACGTTATTCATTCCAGGTAACTGTGGGCGGCTCGTGTGTTTTTTGTTGTTGTTGTGCTAATTCAGGTCAGTTAACTACAGAGTGAGTGATGTGTTGTATTATGGTGGTAGGATGCTATTTCCCCCTGCAGTGCAAGAATGACAATGAGCATGCTTCAGGCTGGACAGGGCCAGGGAGTGGACCCTCTGAGCAGTCCCAAATGGGAAGAGGAGATAGGGAGGGCGCACAGTGCAGATAGAGCTGTCATTGGGTACAGACAGAGCGGTCATAGGGTGCAGACAGAGTGTGTGTGTGTGTGTGTGCGTGTGTGTTTCTTGTGCCAAACTGTGCAAACCTTTAACAATTCATAAGCACATTTTTCCTTTCATTGCCATTATTTTAAATATATCAGCTTACGTTCAATTTCCAGTGCAGATGAAATATTGAGTGTTGTTCTTTCCTGGTAACAAGAGCCCGCCCTGGCTTCAGTCACTGCCTCCGATCCTGTGAGGGAACATCAAAGGCACTGCGGATGAAGGAGGCAGAGACAACCCGATTTGCCAGTCCCAGGTGCACGCCCTCGCGGTGCAGTTAACCCGCCCACCAGGCGCGGCTGGGCCCGGCACCGGGGCCAAAGTGCCGCGGCGTGTCTCCTGGCACCGGGCCGGTGGAACATCACTCCACACAGCTGCAGACAAGGGCAAAGATTTTTTTGGATTCTTTCTGATTGGATCCGGATGACTTGACTGATGAGAACTTCCTTCTCTGATGACCTCGGTAACCCCTGCAGTGTATCACAGGCATGCCAGCTCTCTCTCTGTCTCTCTTTGTCTATATATATATATATATATATATACGGGTTCTCTGAGTCACAATCCACAGGGTCACACTGACTCCAATGAAAGGTATTTTTCTTCCAGAATGGTTTTGTTGTCCTCGCTTGAACTCTTTCAGAAATGATTAAAATGTTCATCTTCACAAATAAGTGGACAACTCTGAAGTCTACACGTACATGATTCATTGGACGGGGTGATAGCTACTGTGTGCACTAAATGCTAATCAGAAAATTACAATGAAAACATTGTATTCCTGCATTGTTCATGTCCAAAACTCCTAATGTCTAATTTGGAATTGTTATACTCACCTGAGTTTTTACCCTTATTAAAAGTGTAATTCATAGAACAGCCTCCCCCAATGGAATCTATGGTCCAAATGTTGTGATGCATGCTTTATCACATTTGATCCCATAGCCAAAAGAATATATATTTTAAAGATATCTTTTTAAGGTAAGGGGAAGTTGTGAAAATGTGTTTTCATACTTTTGTCCAGTCACAAGCACATGCTTATGACATTTTCCTGTGGAAAAACAGTATACCGTGATCTTGTGTGATGTGGTCCTTTTTAATACATAGCTGGAAACCTATACTTTGAGGGTGGTAAATAAAACAAAGGGAAATGTTGTAAAAACATTACAACACTGGGTTTCACCCCAACCTTCAGCAACCTTCCTGCAACTTTTGAAACATTTTAATTTGTGTTTTTGTGATAGCTTGGATGATACACATTTTCATATCAATCCCCCCCTCATATTGTGAGCTTGCTGCCATAGCTCTGAGACCGGCAGTGACAAAGGCAATGTACCGCCTCCTCTGATCCAGAACTCGCCAAGCCGTCAACTGTAACTCCGGTACAGATAAAGTCACTCGTATACACAGCGAGCTCATATCGGCTTCCTTCTCCCCCTCCCTGGGGCGGACAGCCAATTGTCACCCCCTAGTGGCACTTAGTGGACCTTCCCCTTATTCCCTCCCTCTATTTAATGGAGTTATTATAAAACTACATGGGGTAGTGCATAGACAAGCTCGGTACAGGTGTTGATGCTGGCCACACAAAGGATTGCTTGTGTGATAAAAGCAGCGGTTCACAAATTAGAATAACTGCATTGCCAGTGCCACGACAACCTGTCAATCATACGCCTGGAATACACCCGCTTGAGAGTCAATGACTTTTCCTGTGCGGTTCATCCGCGGCTCTTACAACAGGGTGCAGTTGTCATAATTAAAAGCAACAGATGAACAGATAGTAAAACTTAGGAAATGTAAAACAAAATCAAGGACAATGTTCTTGTGGAAAAGTTTCTTCAAAGGAGCGGGTGCTGTGGGGAGCCCCGTAGCAGCACGCAGTTTGAATGTTATTGGCTCTGTAGGTTATAACGATGGCATAATGAGATGAAGTCTGCAGAGGTTTCAGCGAATATGGAGCAGATTGATAAAACAGACGATAAGTAGGAGTAGCTGTTTTGGCGATGATTAATTAAAAATCTAATGCTTTCTTCACTTTATTCCCCTCATTTGAGAATTAACAGCGCATTCCCTAAACTGCTCAAGACAAGCTCTGAAACGAGGGCTAACCGACTGTTGTTGCCTTTTCTCATTAGGAGGATGCACAGATTTTATTGTTGCCCCTGATAGTTCAAACACTTCAAATACCATCGGATGGGGACCTAACTAGGTATAAGTCATTTACACATACCCATTTGTTTACTAAATTCCTCTAATAAGTAAAATTCTCAGGCCTCAGAGAGATAACGAACACAGGAAGCATCTGCCGTACCGTATAGATTTTGTGTTTCACAGACGGAGAATAGCAGCAACGAGGAAGCTTTAAAAAAAAAAAAAACTAGTTCCATTGCCGAAGTTGCCCTGCGTGGTCCACTCTATTTGGAAGGGTCACAGGCAAATCTGTTGCCTTGTCTCCTTTTGGAATATTTTAAAGCTAATAGAAACAAAAACACATAGCCTACACACACACACACACAACAAAGGAAAAAAAACACACACACAAATGTGCCTTTGTGTCTGTAAATAAGAGTTCAATTTTTTAGATGTCTTTACAGAATATTGTGTTTTGGAACAGGTTCAAGAAATTGTCTTATCAACCTTTTTATTATTTATAATTATTATTATTTGACTGAGGAGTAAAATATAGAAAAACGGACCTACAATATAAGTAATACTGAAAGGGAATGTTTTATTTCGACAAATTATCAGAGGGGGGCAGCTTTGACTGTTTTTAAAATTGGCCCCCTGTCCCCCCACTCGTTACCCTATGCCATAGAGAAGGGAAAAAACTGTTTTGGGTTCCCTTCAAAGCCTTTTCATGGTCAGCATGCCACTGATGTAATTTCACACACACACACACACACACACACACACACACACACACACACACACACACACACACACAACTCTATTGATTGCATGACCTCTGACCCCACCCCTTCCCCCACACTGGCCCCCTTTGTGCCCTCCAATCACAGCGTCCCTCTGTCTGAATGCTGCCCAGCTGTCTCTGGATGACATTTGAAACATGTCAGAGACTTTGAGAGGAGTCAGGCAGAGGCAAACAGACACACTTATGAGGTGGCCAGAGTATTTCCCTGATAAAAAAAAGAGGTGACATTTTAATGTCAACAGATATCACAGCGTAAAAGTTTCCCTCACCATTGAACTGGCCGCCGGAAGGCGATTATTTTGATCGATGTTGCAAGGGCCAGCTGCGGCGATGGAGGAGAGGACACGGGGGTGGGGCTCTGTTTGTTTTTTTAGATTTTTTTAAATGGGCTGCTTAAAAGATGGACTGTTTCATGACAAGACATAAGTCTCTCCAAATGTAGCTGTCTGTGGAAATTATTTCCGTTTCGCCAAACTGTATATCTTGAAGATGCCATAATTCCTGAACGCGATTGTGTCAGCGAATGTGACAAGGCGGCAGTACTTTACTGCCCCTGTTGTTCCGAGGGAACGTCTCTGCAGCTCTCTGCCTGCATCCACTCAGCGACTGCAGCCAATTCATCACGGTGTCAATGCAAAGGCCCCCTTTGGCACAAAATGAATGTCTGCTCATAATTCCTTTTGACACAGAGCCATTTCTACCTAACCTGTGCTCACCGGTGATATGATAATTAGTAAGAACCAAAAAGCGAATAGTTTACATGTGTCCAAACAGAAACGAATATTCACCTGACCTGGCAGTTTAATTGATGTAATAATCCTTTAGTGCTTTTCATGAAGAGAAAGACTTCTCCTTTTGATGAATGGTTTCCAACAGGGCAGTTTATTTCCCGTTTAATTTTGAATGTTGTTTAAATGCGACCGTTTTGCTCACGGCAACACAAACCGCGATTCATCAACCGCTTATTGGCTGGTGTCAAGCTAGAGTACAGTCAGAGCCACATGTACACGATGTGAAATACTATGCAATTTAGATTTATTTTAAAAGCATTATGAACGAAATCAGAGGCTATCCCCTGTCTTGCTGACAAACTCATGTTCAAGAGGTACTTAAGTTGTGAACAGAACTCATGCATTTTTGTTGTGTCACGATTGTTGAGCATTTTAATAAAGCATCTCTTTAGAATAAATCCAGCCGTGTATAAACCATTAAGATATCATCTCAAAGGTCAGATATGCATTCATCTTATTAGCCGGTGACATTACTGAATGGGCACCTGGGGTATTCCCTGTGAAAGTGTTTTACCGGACGAACTCAGTATTCATCAATCAGCCTTGTCAGTGCCATCGACCGGATGTGTGCTCGCTGCGTGTATCGTTCCCCAAGGTAAATTTTCCCATTTTTATTGATTTCTTCTCCCTAAATAAAATGTATTTCAATTTCAGTCTGATTGAATGTAGGGTGTTAACCGTTACCCATCAGCAAACGCGATCTCCTCCCAGTCTGAGCTCATCATTAGTAATAATGAACTGCTTTATTTTTGACCTACACCAAAGCAAAGCCGAACGCACATGCAAGACCTATTGTGAATGAACTTTTGAGGACTGAAAAATTGAGGATCTATCCCAAGGGCGTAACCACACATTACATATTGGAGGGGGGAATAATGAAAGGGAATGTTTTATATCTACAAATTATTGGGGGGGACAGATATGACTGTTTTTAATATTGGGGGGGACATGTCCCCCACCGTCCTCCCCCCCTCGTTGTGCCCATGACCTAACCACATGATCTCCCGTCTAGCATGGGGTGTTCTGATGCTCTTCACTGTTGTTGCAAGTAAAAAGTGCCCGTCGTTGACTTGTAATGGGCGAGTAAAGCACGCGCTGGAGAGTAACTTACCGCATCTGCGTCATTATCCGCCTTTTGTTGAGGTCCCATTAAAACAGGCGGCCAAGCTATTTAAATTCAGCCGAGCTCCGCTGCCGCAGAATGGGCTCCAGCCATTTTAAATCATGCGTCTGGCCTATCTCTTAAATCACTCATCCGCTCTGAAAGGGCTTCGTATTTTTTCCACCTCCTCTGCACGGCGCGCTCTCCCAGAGGTCTTTGAGTTCTTCTTTTTTTTTTTCCCTCAGCTTCATCTCAGAGGAGAAATGGAGGGGCTGCTCTGTGCGCTCGCCGTTTCAACCTATCCACCATCTGTGCCTTTATAGTCCTCCGCCACTGGGTCCTTCTCACTGGATTTGTTTTTTAAGTTACCCACCGAGTAAAAAAACAATAATAATAATTTTAAACGTACAGAGGGATCCAAAGATCAGAAATGTGTAACCGCCTGAGTTTACGGGATTGGACGGGGAGCGGCGTGGGGTGATGGACACGGACGTTCAGCATCTGTCGAAGGGGGATGATTGTGCAACTTGCGCTTTGAGCCCTTGTCTCTTTACATGAATCAAGTCAATCCAGCTCTGTGAAAATGTGAAATTGTGCAGTTGGAAATTGGTCAGTTAATAAAACAGCACTGTAAAGAGTAGTAGCAGAGTGTATGTGGCTCTTAGGTGTGAGAGTGAATAAACTACTAATTTACTACTAATTTACTGCCCTTAAGACCAGCAGCTTTATACGGTGTGCATTTTTTCTAGCCGTTGCTATTCACACGCAGACGAACATCAACAAATAAAGAAGATCCGTATGAAATAGGGAAAGCATGTGCTATGGTCGCAATGAATCTCACACTCAATGGGGCTTTGATGTGTGTGAACCTGAGGTCAAAGCTTCCAAGTGTGTGTTTGCTGTCTGGCCATGGAGGGAAGCCTCTCACTCTGTTTTTAAGAGCAAGCTGTCAGACGTTCACCCGGTGGGTAGTATCACAGTAGCCAGTACTGATGGATGACATACGCTGTGAAGTTTTTATTGGAAATAAATAAAAAAACTGTCTCAATTTCTGTAAATGTTGCATGTTTTTTGTTTTTTTCATCCTATAAATTGGAAAAGATGACAGGATCTTACAATAGTGGTTTAATGTACAATATAGTCAACACTTGGACCAGTGGTAACAGTTAATTTATCATTTGTTTTTAAGAACTAATTCTAGGTGTATAATCTGCACAAAATTGTTTGGGTGAATTTCAATCCCTGACCTGAGGCAGTAGTTATTTTATCATTACCATGCGTAAAGTATTGAAGCTCTTCCTTTTTTTATGGCAGCCATTTTGATACGCCTCTTTCATGTTGAGCTTCATAAGTGACGAGCTTTAAAAAAGAATACTAATAAAATAAATCTCCATAAAATAATTTATTTCTGCCTACCAAAATTCCAATATTTATGCAAAAAAAACTGAACTGAATTGAACTGTATTCCCTAGCTCTTCAATTCAAAGTTAAGCGTGACTCAGCAACAGCATCTGGCGCATCCATCTAATACCACTTGAGAGTTTTAACGCATAATGTAATATTTCAAAATTGTGGAGAAAAATGCGTTTGTAAAAAGCATGACACCTCTGCATTTATGCATGTGTGGTACACATCATCGCTGTTGGAGTTGTCACGCTGTCCCATGGCAATTCTGCTTCTCCCGTCAAGCAGCAGAAACAGTAGTATATCCTGTCCGGCCACTGACGCGTTCTGCTGTACTTTCTGGGCTGATGAAACTTTAATTGGGCGTGGATACAAAAAAAAGAGAAGGGGTGTATGAATAAATGATTGGAATGTTCTTGTTTAATATATTGTTAGTTTATCTGAAAGGGAATGCCAGCACTCCTAAGAGACAGCAAGAGGGGCTGAGGAGGAGGGGGAGTCACAGGACTGAAACAATGGAAGCTTCACTGCTGTGCCACTCCCAAATGAGTCGCTCTAAATCCCTGTCACAGGGGCCTGGCAGTGTGGAGAAAGTGACTGCAAGATTAATGCAGCCGTAAACCTGTCAGCCAGGGGTCTTCTGTGGGTAAATTAGTTCATATTCCCACTCCTGCTCAAACCACAGGAAACGCACTGCGAAAGAAGTCTGGAGACGCACGTTAACAAGCCTCAGCTAGAACACGGCAGAGGCGATCCCTGATGGTAATGGTGGCTATGGAGGTATAAAGATGTAATATTCATGTGTGCTGAATTTGAAGAATCACCGTTCCTTGTGAGCCACGAATTCAGACCTCTACGACGAATGCGGAGCCGACCTTGGCAGACTTGAATCGGAAACCGAAATATCTTTTTTTTCCGTTCCTTAATGAATCCCTTTCATGCTGAAAATAAGTGGGGTTTTTTCCCCTTCTTCTTCTTCTTGTTGGCTTCGGTGCATTTGGATTTGTGAAGGAAAGAAAAGGAGCGAATCTGTGTCAAAACACGCTCCTCGTACAGGAACAAGGAAACAGCGTAATAATTAGTATGCAATGATGTCGCGTGTTGCAGGTGTTCCTGAAGCGTAATGTTGATTAGATGCACTTACAGGGCATTCCAGCTTGAAGTTGTGTACCAATTTTGAACGCATTTACCGCCATGCTGTTACAAACATTAAGGAGTAATTGATGCAATGTTAGGGCTTTGTACACGAGGAAATTGGACAAGACGGACTCCTGTTAAATCACTTTCCTAGTAATGGCTGCAAGTGCTTTTGTCTAGGTGTGTTATTGGACAGCAACACTTATTATTCCAAATATTTCCTAAAGGTGAAACAAATTGGAGCAAATTGTATGGTGCTATATTATATTTGAGGATTACTTCAAACGATGCATGTAGAGGAGCTTGAGGCCTACATAAAAAATTACCAATATTTTGAGTATTTTGTTTTAAAATGAATTGACAACCTTCATCAATTCAGAGAATTGTCTTTAAGAATTTCTTCCTTCCTGATTTAATATCAAGGAAATATTTTGCTTTAATTGGTACAATTTAACAATACACATGTGATGCGTGGGTTTGCCATGCGATGTGACAATATCCACATCCACACAAAAGTGGAGAGCTACATTGAGCTACATTGATATGCCTCTCAGTGTGCAATCAATGTTCTCTTCACATGTGGGGAATTGATTGCTACCTTTTTCTGTCCCTCTTTTGTTGGCTGGCCGATCCTCCTCCTTTATTTCAAATCCTCTTCAAATAACAAGCGATTTAAAAAAGAAAAAAAGTCTGCCAGAATAAGCCTTAAATTCCAATGAACACCATGTGTAGCTTTTGAAGAGGACACCTTCACTGATTCACACTATTGACATGTATCACAGCATGCTCTTAAATCCATCACGGTTAGCCAATAAAAAACCTTCCTCGGCTGTAGGGGTTCCAATATTCTCCTGCTCTTTGGAATCCCAGTGTGGTATCTTTTCACATTTTGCACAGAAAATTGCCAACCCTCCCATATATCAGCAAATCCCCATCAGTGCACACTATGTCATGCTTTTGTTTTAATTGGGGAAGGAACACTAAAATAACTTGTGAGGGGTCTGGGGACACAAAACCGGTTGCGCGGTGTTCCCATTGTCCACACCGAGGCTGCCGCCTTCCTGCCTGTTCTCGGCTGCTCACGTCTGAAAAAGGAACACGTGTTTCCTGAGGGACACATGGAATCGCCACACTAATTTCACATTAAACAATAAGTCTGTGGGTGGCTACGGAGAGCAAATACTCAAGCTGTTGGTTTTCCCTCCGAGTGGGGACACACTGTGAACCCCTAATGTCTTTTTTGGGGGGTCTCTCTTTACTATGCCGGACACACATAATCTCCCTACAAAGGTGCGCTGCTCTATTATGCATTTCCAGGCAAGGGGAAGGTAAACACATTCTAACAGGAAGTGTCCGCAGGGACACAGAGGCTCAGCACGCGAAGAGGCTTTTTCCTGTTAATAACCTGGATAAAATGCTTATTGCCTCACCTGAACCTCCGGGGACGAGCAGGGGTGCACACAGGTCTCCCCATAGCCGGGGGAAAGCCCTCGACCCCCAGCGATCAATAAACATGCAGAGGAATGTGTGGAAGGCAGCCATGCTGAACAGGCATTTAAGCCCATGCGCCAGGCCTGCGGGAAGATGCATGTTGCCCAAACACGACACTGCATCAATGCGGCATGCATTTCACAGTCATTGGTCGGTCTCCTTATACAATTATTTTTAGAAAGTCATGTGGAAATTATAATTCATCAACGCAATGTGTGTTTCATGCAGAATATGAAGTAGGTGAAAATGACCTAAAAACAACACACAATAGAATATCACATCCTTCCTGGTGATTACAACTCGTGAAATTCTCAACGATCTAATTAATTGTTTAGGTATGTGATGTCGAAGGGTCTTGTGGTTTTTGTGATGCATACGTGCTCAATTAAGCTTTGTCAAATTTTGGACTTGTGAGCCACTGTTATCTAAGCGCTTGATGTCTCTCACCTGACTACAAGGTGTGTGGCTCAGCTTAGATGTAGCCATATGTATGCACACAGCACCCTCCCAATTGTTCACATACGTGGTAAAGATGAGCAAAGATAAAATAAACAATACAGGTAATGAGCTAAATGTTATATGCTCTAAAAAAATGGGAAAATAATATTCTTTCATACTAATATAATTGGGCAGAGAAAAATATTGTGGAAATATTGTGGAATGCAGAGTCAGGGGCATGGTTTGGGAGGCAAAGAGAAATCCAAGGGCCACAGTTGGAGATCTGCAGGGGACACAAAGTGAATCTTGGGGACATGCTCCTCCCTGGTTTTATTTTGTTTCTGTGCCTTGCTGTTTTATGGATGTGTGTTTATTGTGTGTGTGTGTATACTTTTAGCAGTTTTGTCTGCACTTTGTGAAGCACTTTGTGACCTCTATTCTTGAAAAGTGCTATATAAATAAAGTTTACTTACTTAAAGTTTACAAAGTCCCCATCTACCATCAGATGCCAATAGGCTCGTTGGAAACAAAAGTGGTCACAAACTCTTCATGGGAAAACACCTATCGCTGGTGATTTCATTATGTATTATCCTGTCCTAATTTTTTTCTGTACACTTATACTGTAGAGAGCAGATCATTTTGCTTTGGTTTTGAACTGCTCTCCCTGTGTGCACATTGGATAATAAATACCTGTTGTTTGAAACTGTGGCTGCCATCTCATTGATGAGTCCAAACAAGTCTGGGGGATCTCGACCAGCATCTCAGAGAGGTTTCCAGATCTTTAAAGAATCTTCAGGTCCTCCTGTAGGGAGATCCCCCAAAGGCATTCACCAATCTCATAAAACACTATAGAGGATGACTCAGTGGCATTGTTGTGTTGAACAAAGTACCCAAAAGGAGTGACCTTCTTAGTTGAAATAATTATTAATGATAATAATTGTATTCGTATAAAATAATGTAATTTTCAGCATACAATATCATTCATTACCTGTATTGTTTATTTTATACAGCCTTCTTTGCTCATCTTTATCAAGGGTGTGAATGATTCCGTAGGGTACTGTATATGGCTGTTAGGATATAGCATTGAAACTAACCAAAGACAAATATGGTTTTTAAAAAATTATATTCGCACCATCTATATCAGTAAGAAATCCCTGTGCGATAAAATAATCCCAATGGTCAAATGCCAAATGTCCATTGAATACTTTCAGTTCAAAGCAACATTTATTGGAACATAATAATGCGAGTTCACTTTCTTCATTATGATAACAAACTACAAGCATGGACAAAAATGGTTTCCCTAATCTGATCACCGCACCACTCAAACACAGTCAACCTTGTTGCCATGGTTTCATACTGCAAACCCTTCTAAACAACCACGCACTTTCATATTGATATCATTTTGTATCATGATGGTATTTCAAAAGAACTGCTCATCTAAAGGGAAACATCAAGCACCATCACTATTTCATTTACTGGCTTATTTGATGTGCTTATTTCAATAAGCGGAGCAGTGTTTAACACTGCAGCACTGCCATTTCAAGTTCCAATGTCCTTAACAGTAAAATAAGTACTGTTGTCCTAATTAACATAAGTCAGATGCCCCAGAGAGCCAATAAACCCAGGGCTCAGTTTAAGAGCACATGCACTGGGGTGTCTGTATATCGCAAAGGGCTACAATAAAGGGCCTAAGCAAAAATAACTATTTAAAAGCATCACCAACAGAGAGCACAATAAAAATGATGGATGTACTGGTCTACTTTCTGGACTATTCTGTATTAAATACAGTTGGCATTCCAAGGGAAAGACCAGCAGCCACTGTTGCTATTAGAATGGACGTGGAAGTTGCTTTTGGACAAAGTGTGTGTGTATTCACAATAATGACTGTAGGATGCATTTCATTGTGATGGATAACTGCAATTTATGTATATATACTGTATATATATATATACAGTATATATATACAGTTACACCACTCCACTCTTCTTCTAGACTTGTCTGTGTGTGTGTTTCTTTAGTGTGGATATGTGTGTGTGTGTGTGTGTGTGTGTGTGTGTGTGTTTCACCACTCCACTGATTTGGATATAATAATTGTCTGCCATTTAGCTGAAGTTTTTTTAGAGACTTACAATAGTGAATGGATACATTTTCAGTATGTGTGTGTGTGTGGATTGTGTGTGTGTGCGTGGCTTTCATTATTTTGATTTGGATATCAAAATAATATCAATTTAGGATGTATTCCATGGTGAGGAATACTATTTAGTGTAGTTTATTTAACAGGATTTTTATATTTTTATCCCACTTTACTGTCCTCGACTTGCAGGTGTTTCATTGGGGAGAAAAGCCAATATGTCTCCAGTTTTCATTATTTTAGCTGTGTAAGCTTATGGGTGTATGGTATCCTTGAAAATGCCTATCAAATGTAATTTAGTACAACACAACTGTCAGCCCCAAAGTGCTCACACCATAGAAGCTAGGACCCAAAAACCTTGAGACACTGAAACCCCATGAGATATAGCCTTAGCCTATGTCTTACTTATGATACTAAAACCTTGTTTTTTTATTGTATTATTTTCTCAGTATATCCCTGTTAAAAGTCCCCCTTTTATATAGTATACTAAACATGTCAAAACACTTCTGCATCGAATAAAACCTACATACAATATGTCTAGCAGATTTATTTTTGGAAGGTGTATCAATGTAGTTACAATTACATGTATTTTCTGTGTACTACTGGAATATTCAGTAATGTTATACCTTGGTTTGAATTGATATTCTATTCTGATAGGCTGACAGCCATGCTATATATTCGTGTTCACACACAGCAGTGTTCCTCATCCTATTTTGAAATCATGACGAGAAGGTGCTACGTTGCCTGTAAAGCATGCCTGTTCAGGGTACACATTCAATTCTTAAGCACTGTAATTACAAACAGCACTTAAAGAACTCCATTGCCAGCCTTACCAGCAGACACTTACAAATACATCTTCACAGTTTGGTT
Organism: Aldrovandia affinis; assembly: GCA_029706075.1. Taxonomy (NCBI): domain Eukaryota; kingdom Metazoa; phylum Chordata; class Actinopteri; order Notacanthiformes; family Halosauridae; genus Aldrovandia; species Aldrovandia affinis. The sequence goes on along the minus strand of JAINUG010000012.1, from coordinate 6,420,375 downwards.
GGTTTGATTGCTGAGTTTGACAAACAGTTTTTTAATGTTACTTGTTTTTTAAACAAACAACACCTAAAACATAATATAATATTATATAATATCATATGCCATTTAGCAGATGCTTTTATCCAAAGCAACAGTAGTGAATGCATACATTTTATAGTACATGTGGTCCCAATGGGAAGAGCATTCTTCTCTCCATTTGGGCAATGCCAAAGAGCACAGTGCTTCACATTCCCTCCTGTGATGTCCATGTTGTGTCGTGTAATGTGCTCATTCCCAGTGGAGGGATCAAAGGAATTGTATCATGTTGACTTGGCGATGACTTGGAGCAGGGCCGATTTCCAGCCATGATCAGCTTAATTTCATTGGAATGATCCCTTTCAGGGAATGTTGACTTGTTTGTTCAATAAATATCACACTGCGATTCTCAGTTACTGTTTTAAAACATTTATGAATGTTTTTTTTGTTATTATAAGATGAGAAAAACTTCAGGGTCACAACCACTGAAATGGTTGTGGGTGATACACATTGAGTCATTCTTATTTTACAGATATTAAGAGCACGCACGCACGCACGCACGCACGCACGCACGCACGCACGCACGCACGCACGCACACAAACAAAACAAAACCAAAACCAAAACCACCCAGAAAATGTATTCAGAAGCTTTAACATGTGAAAGTTTGGGATAAAGGGCATGTGCTTCTGAACTTGTAAACTTACATTTTACATTTCAGGCATTTAGCAGACACTCTTCTCCAGAGCAACTTACAAAATGTGCATTAATACATGGTAAGATTAATCATAGTCCACGCCAGAGATCAGTGTCATGATACAGTAATGGACATACTCATTGGCAGCTGCAAACCGTACCTGTAACACAAGGAGGGAAAAGTTAGGTGTTTTTTTTTTTTGGGGGGGCACAATAACAGGTAATAAAAACTTATTTATTGTTTAAGGACAACAACGCGATGCAAAGATGTCATGTTATTGCTCTATTTTCTGGCCAATTACCCCACATATTTATTCAGAGTGCCACAATGTTCTTCAAGCGTAAACATACAATCTGCTGAATATACAATACACATCACGGCACTGTTTGGATAGCAAATTAACATACTGTTAAAGGGGAAGCCCACCATTGGAAAGTATAGAGACCTGAGTATTCGTAAATCGGTAAAAGGATAGCTTTGATTATCATGTCACATTTAATGGTTGTTTGTGAATGGCAAAGCTTGACGCAATTGGTATTATTGTACTTGGTTCACAGTCAATCCCCCATTGCAGTGAAATCGCGGTGGAGAATTTTGTTTTAGAGAATCAGTGTGCTAATATGGACCATGACATGAGCTGCATGCTACAATGCAGGAGACGTTGAGTCCTCAATAAAATCCAATGATAATAATTAAAAATATCATTTTATATATAAGTGATAATATAATAGAAGGTAATGTATATACAAACAATGGTCATAAAAATGTAGAGTTAGTGTATGTTTGATTCCCGAAAATAAATTATAACTTGCCATTTCATCAATGGATTCAAACCATTGTGTTTAAGCAGTCTAGTGGTATTCAGTTGGAGCTTTTTCACTGCTTGTCGATGAATGCCAGTGAGCAAGCCACAGGCTTGTGAGACAGCAGAGAGTTCCCCCCAGAATAATAACTTGAGCAATATCCATCTGCATGAGCCCTGGTAGCCGCTAGTCTTATGAGGAAATGTGCTGGGGAGACCTTTGATCTTGTGTTTTCCTCCTGTGTTCGCGTCGCTGTACCCCATATCAAAGCCCCTGTCCGCCTCGCGAGCGCCCGGCGACTTCGCCGGGCCCACGGAAGCGTTCATTCACTCGGCTGTCGTTAATACACTCCGCTATTGATCAGGCAGAGCTTTAATGCTGAAAGCAGCAAAACATTTACACCACAAGCTTCTTGCCCCACATAATTACCAAGCAAGGTTAATTCGTTCAGCCTCTGTGTCTCGGCCGTATCGATTAGGCGGGCTTGATTTTCTTAAAAGGAGGTGTGCGACCAAGGTGCGCACGAAACTAGAGTCGAGGGGTACGCTCGCGCGCTCAGGCCGCGCTCCTGCGTCCGTCTCCCGTCCGCGGCAGCGATGCGGTAATCAGGGTGTGTTTTCACAAGCCAGGGGTCGGACCCGCTTGCTTAAGGCAAGTGGATGAGCTCTGGGTCTCCTGGGGGCCAGCAGGCTGCAAACGGGAGCTGATTGAGTCTGTGCCTGTTCGATTGTTAACTGATCTCATCGAGAAGTCACTCCCATGTGGTGACACAGATGTCATACAGGAGGACTGGGAAAGGGGGTTAAATGCATGGCATTAACACAAAGCCTGCTATTTTTACTGTGCTGTGGGCGACAAGGTTACTCATGTTTACATTCTAATATGTTTAAAGGCCATATTTTATTCCTTCTGTTAAATAATTTGCCAGTTATTATAGAGCAGAAACATACTGCAGTCCAGTTGTTGAATGTTATTACATTTGGAACAGACATTTCGGTCTCCAAGAGGCTACAGCATTCCTGTGTAAACTGCTGAAACAACGGTTTATTTGGTTGTGATCGTTTGGCACAGAACTGGTCATCATTTATTCCTTAACTCACACACACACAAGCTTTTTTCCTTTTGCTTCACCACGTGTGGAAATGATTCATAGCAAATATATTAAATATTGGAGATGTTATATAATTACAATTATGGTAATTCAAACAACAACCAGTCTAGGCTAAGATTACTATGAGTAATGTAGCTTCGGATTGTCTTAATTGCATGTGGGCTATGGATGTCTGTTGAAGTTGAACACTAGAGTAGTATAAAACTCTAGGTCTCATTCACAGTTAATTACATTCAATTAAACATTCATACACCCCCCCACAAAAGCCTATAAAAAGTTAGATATTTGGAAAATCATTAGTTAATGAAGACTTCTATTAAAATACCACCTCCAGTCAAAATCAGATTTTTTAAACTATCTTAATAGTATTCATGTAACAATCTACACCTGCTAAAGTGCAAAACATGTCTGTCATGATCTGTGTATGAGCATTTTAGGTTTGAAAATACTGTACCAAATCGGCCTCAAGCACTGGTTTTGTGAAATCATTGAAGCCTTCTCATTTTCTTAAACCAATCATCGCAGAGTGTTCCCAACACCTCCCACTACTATCATATGGCAATGGGGCTGACAGCACGGTCGTGAGCAGTGTTGCCAAATTAGCGGAACCTTTAATGACTTTCATTTCACTTGCTGCTTTTACTGGTCATGCGGTCTTCAATGAGCTGCTAGCTATGTTGACCAACGTGTTAAGCTTTCCTTCTTGGTGCGTGTCAATGCACATCTGAACTACAGAATTTGTTGAGGTCAAAGTTGGACCTAATATAAGTAATAAATAGTGGTACGTATGCATGTCACTGATGAGTTCAGACTAAGCTCTGTCTGAGTCTTGCGTGGAGTCGTGTCGGCACGGTTGTCCATGGTGAAATGACAATTCAGGTCAGGTCTGGTTTGGAATTCTATAGACAGTAGAGAGTACAGTACTTTTCCTGGCACACAATATCCTGGCCTTGTGTCACAAGCCGCCTCTCTGGATGGAGAGAGGGCTTGTAACATTACCCTCCTTCATTATCAGATCTCATTTCTAGCCCGTGTGTACTCCAGTAGTGTATGGATTGGAGGAGAGACAGTAAACTCAGTACAAGATGACAATCTACAAAGCACTGTGTCAGCTACTGCGGGAAATACTATCATACATGATAACCTTGCCTTGCCAAATGTCAAATATATACAGCTGCTACAGGTCAGTTGTTCAATATCAAGATTCTGTGGTTTATTATCACGATTTCACAAGTTGCTCAAGAACGGTTTTTGTTCCAATCGAATCCTTAACTAATTAAATCAGTGGTTCCCAACCCTCTCCTCGCAGACCCCCAGCCGGTCCATATACTTCTTAAATTCCAGCACCAACACGCCCGATTCAACTAACCAATGCACATTAAGTAGTTAATGGTAAGCAGTTATTACTTGTTGAGGGTTTGGAATCACTGGGATAATTGAACACAGGTGTTGTGTGCTGGAGGTACTCAGAGTTTCAGCATTCAGATTTTCTGATTATTTAGGCTCAGGCTCTTACATAATCAGTCCTATTAACAGGGAAAACCTGATCCTGGATCATCTCTCCTACTCGGAGGTGTGTTATGAGAACAGTCCAGGTTGTCATATTGTTTGTAGTTTGCAGGGCAGGTTGGAGGTGTGTCGGAGTGAGTGCGGCCACAGGCTACGAGTGACATTTTCTTCTGGGGCGGCAGTGGCTCAGTGGTTAACGACACGGGGCTGGCAAGTGGAGAGTTGCTGGTTAGAATCCCAGGAATGCCAAACGATAAACAATGAACTGGAAACCGAAGGGAGGCTAGTTCTCTTCCTGGGCCACTGCCAAAGTGCCCTTGAGCAAGGCACTGAACTCCTAACTGCTCCAGGGGCGCCGTACTATGGCTGACCCTGCACTCTGACCTTTCTGATGGAATACATATGTATAGTGGTCTATGTGTGTGTGTATTTAGGAGAGATATGTGAAAAAGACTAATTCCAATTACCTTGTGTAACATGGCAATAAAGTATATTCTATTCTATTCTATTCTTGTATCATCTGAGCTGCTCAGGGTAGGATTTCTACAGAGAAATTACTTCCTTTGGACTGTCTCTGGAAAATGTATCCCTCCACATTTCAATCTCCCCTCCATCCCTGTGAATAGTCAATACTGTACGCTGACTGGTGCATACAAGAACGAGACGATCTCTGCTGGATAGAAGACAGGGCCTAGCCTTCTATCCCCCATGTCACACTACAGTCTGAGGGGATTTAATAACAACACAATAGACTAATGTAAAACACTTGGAGTCATAGGCGTAACGAGTGGGGGAACGGCCGCCCAATAATTTGTAGAACTCAAACATTGAATTCCCTTTGATTATACCCACCACAATATTTCATATGTGGTTACGCCCTTGCTTGCAGTATGGAAAGGTACTAATATTTGTTGATGTTTCATCTCAACAATTGCTGCAGGATGGGTACAGATTTCAACTTGGTGTCTCGGCTGCGACAGCAAAGCCTCAGAAAATCTCTACTTCCCCAGCAACTTGCACATTTCGAATGTTTTATGTGCATACAGCTACACGAGCGTTCAGTCATAGCGACTCCACAGTCACTCCAGTCAAGTGCCTCACGGTAATCTCTACACGGGCCTAAAGGATTTAATTAAACTGATGTGGCCATTTATTACTTACAGAGAGCCATGGTTGTTTATGGGTTTTGGTTTATGAGTTTCGTCGGCAGCACTCCACAAATTACCACAGCGTTGAAGTGGAGAAGAATCAAAGGACGTGATACGACAATGAAAAAAGGGGGGACTGGAAAAAAAATTAATCATTGCAAATGCGTTATTACAGGCAACCCTTCTGAACAACAGGGTAGAAATAAATAAATAAAAGGCAATTATATTCAATTAAACTCTCAAAGTGAGGGAACTGTAATACGGTAATAAATAAGTATTAAAAACGGGGCTTTTAAATGCTCTTGGTTCCAGAACCTGCCTTTGTCGATAAATGTAATGGGGTCTTTTATCAATGATATAACTGTGCAATATCAGAGAACCATATAAAAAAACATCTACTTTTAATCATTCCTCAGACAGGTTCAGTTGATTTAAAATTGTAAATGTAAAGCTTTACCATAATCTCTTTTTTTGGTTTGTTATATCTTTAATCTCATGAGTAACTTTTACATTCAGACTAAGAGCACTTTTTAAATGCAAGCACCGCTGGAGAGGATAAAATGTAGCATTTAATTAGGGGAGCAATCTTATGTCGTAGGATTCCCATTGTCATAATTTATTCTACCATTAAAATTGGTTTCATTTTCTTTTTACAAAGAAAAACAACTACAAGGGAAGTCAGTTATTTAAGAAGCACACATTTTTTAAACCACACTCTCATTATATTAAGTGGACACCATATAAAGTAAGGCCTATAGTTTATAAAGTGAACCATAGTGAACAGCATACCCAGTGGAAAACATACCTGCCACGGGTGTGGAGTCGAGAGCACGATTTCTTCAAAAATCATGCTCACGCTCACTGATCACGCAACTGAAGTCTGTGGCTAAGGTTTGGATCTGTTGTCCTGCTGGTTGCTGAAACTCTTATTCACTGTAGTGTGCTATTAGGCTTTATTCTCTCTGTTTGTAAATCATTTCCCAGGTTGCTTCCTAAAAACATTTCTTGTGGCCTCCCGGGTGGTGTAGCGGTAGAACGTCCGACACTGCCCACTGCGAATGGGGGTTTGATTCCACCTGGTTGTGCCAGTTTCGGCTCTGGCCGGGAGCGCCACTAGGGGGCGGCAATTGGCTATCCGCCCCTGGGTGAGACACAAAGATAAAATAAAAACAAATTAAAGTACAGTTCTTAAAGCACATTAAATGTAGGTGTTTGTTTTTGTGTTTTTTACATTTTTATTCACAAACACAGCAGAAAGATTTCAACGATTGCCAAACTTTTTGTGTCTGAATTGAGTCTGTGAAAACAAAATGAACACTTAGCATGTATAACTAAGTCATAATAAGGCTGAACCAGCCAAGAGAACCAAGAAAACGAGCACTTCTGAGACTTGTTAGGCCAGCCGTGCTGGTGGTCCCACGTCAGAAATTCATATTGGGCAAGTTGGGACCCTGGGAGCGTCGCAGATGCTGTTTTGTCTGTTAACTCCGGGAGGTTTGTCTAGTTGACTGGCATCCAAATGTCAGCGGTAGACCCGCCAGGCAGTGGTAAGGGATGGCAGCTGGCTCTTCCCTCTTCTAGGACCAGCTCAGCTAAGCGCAAACCCGAATTGTCCGAGTCTACCACACACTCGTCGCCCGCTGCTCACACTAATAAGAAAACGTCTTGTGTTTGAATCCCATGTGTCTGAGTAGGAGCGTGATCATCCCTGTTTGTGTACCTAATGTATGTGTATGTGTTATTTGCGATCCATTATAATGTCACAGTCAATTTACTTTGGAGAATTAACAGGAAATACTTTGGATTGCATGCAAAAACACCCTCTAAGATAGGTGTCTGTAAATAGCTTTCTGTCAGGAAAAGCAGTATCAACTGCTGAGTTGAGCCCTACATGTTGCCATCGATAATGACTTAATGAATCATTCACAGGTAAGTGGTATTGTTCACAGGTATTGTTGAGGCATCCAAGGTGCTCAAAGTTCCCAAGCTGTCAAGTTTATAGACTTTAGCATTACACAGTGCTTGTTTCCATTGGCAGAAATTGGGAATCAACATTCTAAAGTCACATAAATTTGACACAATGGAAGCGTAGCTATTTCCCTGCAGCTCTTACATCCTCCTTGGACCCTGTTGGGGACTCAGTTCATGATGGCTCGAAGAAAAAAAGCTGAAGAAGGGGCTAACCTGCCCCAGAGTAGCAGGCTCCTTGACAGGTGTTTGTTTAGTCATTAACTCTCCATCCACGGTAGCATGACTCCCTAACCAAATTCATACGATGCAAATGTGACTGCAATGACTATTGTGTTGTATTCCAGAATAGCACAAGGCTTGTTCCTATTGGTTTGCATTTATATTACATATGATTGCCCTACATGTATTGCATATAAATGTACAGTGCAGTATAATACCAGTAGGCAATAATTTTTCTGCTCTTCTGTACATTTTGAAAGGATTAATTCATCATTGTTAATAATCAAACAAATAAAATACAGGTAACTGCCAAAATAAAGGAAACTAAATGAGGGATACTGGTGGCTTTGTTGCATCAGTTGCACTCTGTTGTGGTGGTCATTTTCCTGGCATGGTTTAGGTCCACTCAGCACCTTAGAGAGGAAGGTAAATAAATACAAAGCCATTCTGAGTGATCACCTTCATCCTGTGGTGAAGCATTTCTATTCTGATGGGAGTGGTCTCTTCCAGGATGACAATGCCCCATCCACAGGGCACGAGTGGTCACTGAATGGTTTTATGAAAATGAAAATGATATCATATGCCATGGCCGTCTAAGTTACCACATTTCAACCCAATTGAACTTTTATGGGAGCTGGGCCTATCATCATCCACGAAACAACAAATTATGGAATTTTCTGGCGTCTTGAGATGGTCCAACGGCTTGTTAAGATACTTTAGGGGTTATTCATAAAAGTCGGCAGTAACTGTTTTTCCCCACACAAAATCCGCGGCCTGGTAATTTGAAGCGATGTATAAACATATCCTGGCAGTGATTATTCTCAGCGGTGCGGCAGCTGACAACCAATGACATTACAATGCTAATTAAGTGCCGCATATTTAACATGTAAACTACTGATTGTGTGAATGCCGCTTCGCTGTCCTTGGGTGGAATGATGGCGATATGTATACCTGCCAACTCTCCCCGTTTTGTGGGGTAGCCTCCTGTATTTTAGACCAATTTCCCCGCCTGCTACCCTATTGTGATTTATCCCCGATGGCATAGTAACAGACGGGTTTTTATTATTTACTTTTATCCATTCAGGAGGAGATATTCCATTTGCATTACAGCTGATAAGGTATACTAATAGGGTAAAATATCATATTGCATGTTATGTTCCCCCAAAGTTTGTGTTTGTCTGTTCCACTGATACAAACAAGAACATCATTGCACTGAAATTAAATTGTATTAAAGCTACAAAGTGAAGTGCTATCTGAAGTTTTTCATCCACCATGGATCTAACAGAACAAGAAATATTAGCCATTCCAGTCATTAACGGGATAGGACATACAAAAAGCCAGCAGCAACTCTCTCCAAATTAAAGGGTGCAATATATATCTGGTGAGTTTGGTTCGTGACAGGGTAAATAGTTGCTTCTATTGCTCTTTTAAACTTGACAAGGGGATCAATCTCCCAAGATTGGAACACTGAATCCATACATACTTACGGACCTGTAGTTTGTGAAAAGAGTAATTTACCATGGCAACTGTGTAAGAAAGGAGTGTCAGTGCTTAGTCAATGGGAGTGGGGAAGATGTGTCTTGACAGCTATTTGTAACCGAGTGAAAAAGCGGAACCGCAGTGTTTCATCAGAGAACAAGCACAGCAAAGAATAATCAATAGCATTTTTGGTTTAGCATTAACAGTTTATTAAATGTGTGCATTTTTGGACATGGGTGTATTATATCCCTTTTAAGGTTCCAATTGTGTTTCAGACATCTTCCCAGTGAGCATCAGAAACAGGTTTGGTGGCCTCCCGTGTGGTCTAGTGGTTTCAATGTCCGACGATGGCCATGGCGACCGGAGTTCGATTCCTTGCCAGAGTCGGCTCTGGCAGGGAGTGCCACAGGGGGCGGAAATTGGCTGTCCGCCCCAGGGAGGGGGGAGGAAAGCCGACAAGACGTTCCCTGCGCACAGGAGTGGCTCTGGGGTACCGGAGTTATGGTCGTCGGCTTTGCGAGTGCCGTCTTGGAGGAGACCATACTTCGCCTTCGTCGCCACTGGTCACAGGGCTACGGCAGCGAACTATGAGGGAGGGATTGACCTGAAAATAGCAGGTGTAATTGGCTACCAAATTGTGAGAAAAACTGGGTACAATCAGAAACAACATTTTGAAGAAACAGGTTTGGTGAGGTGTATGGAAACCATGCTTAACAGCCAATCATATTTAATACAATTCTGGGTGATTAGTACAGTTTTTTAAATCTACCTTTAGAACACAGGTTCACCTAAGCTTGAGTCTTAAATATGCAGTGCAAACAAATTATGCCACTTTAATCTGGAGTTTAATGGTTCTATCTTGATAAACTGACATTGTGTTATGTTTTTACAATTGTAATACATCACTTGGTGTGATATAAGGGGCAAGAAATTTGTTTGGGTTCATTACTGGGCAAATTATATTTATTTGCCGCACAGTTAACGATGTGCAAATAAGAATGAGAATTTCTGCTACAAGAATTGGTAAAATTGTAAAATGCATTGGTAACTGATTATTTTATCTTTGTATGTAAAAAAACTCAAGCTGTAGAGGATTTGCCGCTAAAAGCCAGCTTTTTGCTCCATGTGCCGGCAGTGCAATACTTCACCCCCACGGTGAAAATTATAAATGTCTGCAACTGTGGATTAGTACAATTTAACTAATGATTCCAGTTAGCTCAATTAAATGTAAATATCCTTGTAATCCGCACTTCATTAACATTCACAAAATGGCATTATTTTTCTTTTTTTTAAAGGACAATTTTTTACTATAGTGCCGGTGTTGCAAATGAATGTAGAGCGGAAAGGTCAGTGGGCTACTTCCTGCATGTCATTTGTTTGATCACCAACCTTTTTGTCACAAGATAAGGCCTTCTAATTCAGCTTTCACAATGGAAACTGTCTCCTCACTCTGAGTGTGAACGAATGAGCCTTTGAAAGATCGGGGCATATGTGAAAACACTCTTTGACACTTATCTTGATTCATGTTTGATTTTCAAAAGGTGGTAAGGCCTGTACGTTTTTTATCGATGCAATTGAAACCATTGTGTACAAATGCACTATGCGTGCTACTCCTGCATTTGTCCACAACTGACCTCCAGGCATTCTACTGTTCTGTTTTGTTCTTTGATGTGAAATCCAGGCACCCCCTTTTATTTGTCCTGCCCACATCATCATTTCTGTGATGATTTATTTAAAGATGTTTAAACAATGTTCAGAAATGGAATATCTCTTTTCCAGGAAGCCGCCTCTCATTTAAGAGGCTTCAAGGGGTTTTCTTCATTGTTCTTCCTGGCACTCGTTAAAATGCATTGATTCCTGGAATGTGATGTTAATTTACGCACGAGATGTCAAGAAAGAGAGAGAGAGGGGAGAGAGAGAGAGAGAGGGGGAGAGAGAGGGGTGGTGAGTGGGAAGGAGAGAGAGCGAGATGGTGACTGAAAGAGAGATTGAGATGGTTAGAGACAGAGAAAGAAAAAAGAGAGGAGGATTTGTCATTGTTTTCCTCTGTACTGGGCAGTTACTGTGTTAAACTGCAGTTGCATTTCTATGAAATACGTGGGCAGGGATGTTTCAAGCTGTTTAGTCCACCCTACACTGCGTTCACAAACATGGTTTATGTGTTTTGTCATTCTATTACATTTAATTTGGTACAAAGTGGGCCGTCAATTAGCTAAAGGCTACTATAAGGAAATATAAAACAAAACAGGTTCTATTTTCCATATCCATTGCTCCTAGTTCACATTTAAAGATGTCTCCTTTCCCCCTATAACCTCTGCAGCTATCATTTTATTACCATTACACAAAACAGCGGTTAGGGTTCACCAGGATGTGGTAACATTCCAACAAAAATGGCATGAAATCAAAACCCAGGTATTTAAGAAGGTAATGGCTATTACAATGGTAATCATAATAAAGATTAGAGGCTTGCCGCTAGGTTTGTTGGCTCAGATGGTCAACGCTGATACTGGGAACGGTTGCGAACCAGGAGTGAGGAGAATGCTGAACGGGCTGTCAGTGGCACGGCGCGGTGGTGAGAGTCCAACCTGGCACAAAGGAAGCCGTGGCATGCCAGCGATTCGCAACATTAGTCTTTCCTCCCGGTTCTGGGGGGTTAGACCAATTCTCAGGGGACGAATTCTCAACCTCCTCACCGCTGAGTGACAGATGGCGTATAAATAACTCATGACTTTGTAATTGAGGAGAGAAGGGGTTTCCACCAGAGGTCATCGTTTTGCTTTGTTCTGCGCCCACCTTCACCCGGCAAACAAACACAAACATGCGTCTCACGTGCTGCTTGCCATCTTGATTCCCGCGATGCACCCTGTTTACAGTTACGCTTGGGGGAATAACACCCACCATCCATTTATTTTGTGTCAGTAAAAGGACTTCCATTATTACAACTGCTTATGTAACAATATTGCAGGCAGGTGTGACATTCAGGGAATTGCTCCAAAAAAGGGTGGCAGTGTAGTATAATGGTTAGAGAACTGGGCTTGTAATGTAAAGGTTGCAGGTTTGATTCCCGGGTGGGGGCACTGCCATTGTACCCTTGAGCTAAAGGTACTTAACCTGAATTGCTTCAGTAAAATATCCAGCCGTATAAATGGATAAATATATAAAATGTGAACTCTGTAAGTCGCTCTGGATAAGAGTGTCTGCTAAATGCCTAAAATGTAATACAAAAAAAGTATCCACCATGTCAGAGTATGTGAAACTAGTAAATGGAGTAGATTATTGTTGTGCTTCAAAGGTGAATAAAAGCAGACATCTGAAACCAATCAATTCTGATTTATTTTCTGTAGCTCCTTCAGTTCATTGTTAGTTACTATAAGTGTGGTTAATTTTGCCCCCATGAATAATTGTTTAACACCAGGTTAACTTTATGAATAAAAGTCATAGTGTTTTAGCGATCATTGCTAGGCACTGTGTTCAGTCGAGTATGATACAAGTTTGTTGCTCCCACGGGAGTCTGCTAGGCACATTTTTACCGTTATGTTTTACATGTAGTTAAGCACTCAATACTTGTTCTTGAAGGCGTTCTTGAGAAGCAGCCTGGTCTGCATTCAGACTGCAGCCTTAGTGTCATTTTTTAATGTGAACCATATCCGATATCAATGTAAACTGACCTCCATCCTTACATGATCTGTACGTGCAAATGAATAACAAAAGATGTCACGTTTGTCCAGACGGTTGTACCGGCCTTCATGGAAGCCATTGTGGAAGCCATCAACAAGATGTTTCATGCGTTCGTCTTTGAGATCACTTGCAGTGGGGGGCCAGCTGCGAATTTGTCATGATGACAAGGAGGAGCAGCAGAAGAAGGGACAAGGCCGTAGCTTTACAGTTTACATTTTAAGCATTTAGCAGATGCTCTTATCCAGTGAGTGATTCACAATGAGTGCATTTCAAAATGTGAAGAATAATCACATCTAGAGCAAGGGGTCAGTACAGTAACAATAAAACAGATGTTATCATAGACGGCTGAACACGGACCTATAAAACATGGAGAGAACATTTTACATTTTAAGCATTTAGCAGACACTCTTATCCAGAGCGACTTACAAGATGTGAATTAATACATGGTAAGAACAATCATTGTTCGCACAAGAGATCAGTACAGTAATGAAGGCATCCTCAGGATGTTCTACTGCAGCACCGTCGAGAGTGTCCTGACGTGCTGCATCACCGCCTGGTATGGGAGCTGCTCCGCCCTCGGCCAGAAAGCACTAGAGAGGGTAGTACGATCAGCCCAGCACATCGTCGGCGGCGAGCTTCCCTCCCTCCAGAACATTTACACCAAGCGATGCATGGCCAAGGCCAAGCGGATTATCAAGGACACTTACCACCCCAGCAGGCAGGCGATACTGCAGTATCAAATGCTGAACAAATAGACTAAGAGACAGTTTCTACAGCCAGGCCATCAGCCTGCTGAACCATAAGCACTGATCTCACTGAACTGTCACTCATATCATCATACCATCTTACTTGTATATATCTCACTCATATTTGCTGCTATGATGACTTTTTGCACACTACTGTACATTATTCGCTGCTAATGACTGTGATATTGCACAAGACACTGCCACACTTTATTACATCGATTTTTATATTTGATGACCTTATGTACTTACTATTACTTCTACGTACTTACTATTACTTCTTCTATTACTTACTTATTATTATTATTATTTAATGTCATGTAACTGCATTCGGTTGAGCTTGCACATAAAGAATTTCACGCACTCTTTATACCTGGTGTAAAATTGTGATGTTGACAATAAATCTGAATCTGAATCTGAATCTGAATCTGAATCTAATACAGCGATAGACATTGTTGTTGGCAGCTGCATACCATACCTGTAACACTGGGAAGGAAAAGGTTAGTTACTTTTCTTTTTTTTTTTGAGGAGTAAACATATACATATACAAAAAGTATTAAACAAATAGGCAGTGGTGATGACAATTGGTTAGATGTACAGAATTCAGTGGTAGTGGAGTCTGAAAAGGTTGATTTCGAGTCTCTTGTGGAAGATCGCAAGATTCCGCGGTCCTGACCAAGTGCGGAGGATCATTCCACCACCGAGGGGTCAGGACAGAGAGGAGGTGAGACCGTGAGGAGCGGCTGCCGGGCGCCCGGAGGGATGGAACAGTCAGTTTGCCAGAGGAGGCGGAGCAGAGGGGTCTGGCTGGGGAGTAGGGTGTGATGAGTAGTAGAAAAGTTAGTATGTTTTATATATTTAAATATATACAGTAAAGCCGGAAAGTCTGCACACCCCTTTCACCCTCTCCACGTTTCATTGCGTTACAGACTTATTCTACAATAGATTACGTTCATTTTTTGTCTCAAAATTCTACACAAAATAGCCCATAATGACAAAGTGAAAACAGGTTTTTATACATTTGTGCTAATTTATTATTAAATCAAAATGTAAAATATCACATGTTCACAAGTGTGCACACCCTTTGATATGACACCCAAAAGTGAGCTGAGGTGCATTTTGTTTCAACTGATACTGCTTGAGATGTTTCTACAACTTGATTCTAGTCCACCTGTGGCAAATTCAATTGATTGGACATGATTTGGATGACCGGGCAAGAAGGGCCATGGTTAGGGAGGTGACCAAGAAACCAATGGCCACTCTAAGAGAGCTTCAGAGTTCCTCTGCAGTGATGGGAGAACCTGGCAGAGGGACAACCATCTCTGCACCACTCCATCAATCAGGCCTTTTTGGTAGTGGCTAGACGGAAGCTACTCCTGAGTGAAAGGCATATGACAGCCCACCTGGAGTTCGCCAAATGGCACTTAAAGGACTCTAAGAGCATCAGGAAAAAGATTATCCAGTCTGATGAGACACAAATTGAACTTTTTGGCCTGAATGCCAAGTGCTACCATAAAGGTCTCATTGATGGAGTGCTGCAGAGATGTTTGTCCTTCTACCAGATTCTCCCATCGCTGCAGAGGAACTCTGAAGCTCTCTTAAATGAACTGAATCTATTGTAGAATAAGTCTGTAATGCAATGAAACGTGGAGAGGGTGAAAGGGGTGTGCAGACTTTCCGGCTTGACTGTATATATATATATATATATATATATAATCAGTGGTACTGTAGTCTGAAGAGGCGGGTTTAGTATTCTGCGTGGTTATTGCTGCCACCTCCTCTGTGCAGAGAGACCTTTGTAAGTGGGAGAGGAGCCATGAGTGCTGGGTTTCAATGCCACAGTGGTTCCAGAACTTCAGGATGTCGAGGGGGACGTTTGAGGACTTGTGCCTGTGCCTGTCCCCAAGGCTCTCGCGACACACACTTAAGGTGGCTAATCTCTGTCAGAAAGCATGTGGGATGTTGGATTATACTGGCTTGCGATGGCGGAGGCTTACTGCACCCTGTCTAAACTCTTTGGCACCTGCTGTTGTTGTTGTTGTCCATGGCTACAGCAGTACCGAAAACACAAAGTTTATGACGAGAGTAACCTGTCCTATGGAGAGTTCCATGGGCCACGTTATGCACTGGACAATTCCAATTTGAATGTCCACACACAGCTGGCATGCAGATCACACGGCTTGGTATTGAATTTAGTAGCACATGCATACGTGGTCCAAATCGGAACTGAAAAGATGCGACTCAGTGCGTTTTTTTGCTGTTCACACTGTTCTAAAAACATCCAAACTGTCACATATGAGAGAAATATTCTGAATTGGGTCACATCAGTGTCTTTATTTAGTTCCTTCACCAACACCAGCTTAAAAAAAAAGGATTTTCTTAATTGTTTCTGAGCCTCTGTAGTCACAGTCACATATTTATTACTGCCTATTAAAAGGCTCTCACTTTTGGTCCTCACCATCATTTTCGTAATCATAATAATTAATAGGCCTGAATGAAAGGGATTTAATCCCAGGAGGGACACCACTGTTATACCCTTGAACAGGATATTGTACGTCCATTGCTCCAGCAAACACGAGCTGTATGAATGGGCTACAAAATGCACTGGGCATGAAAATGGTAAGCATTGTAAGTAGCCTCGTCATGTCTGAATGAAGGGTAAGTACTGCCTGACATTTTGTAAAAGACCTTAAATATGACTTTCCGGTTTCATTGTTTTATGGTCACACGTAATCAAAGTCACCGTGGGAAAAAAAAGCACTGTAGCTTTAGATTTCTCAACGCAGATAATGGTCGTGGAGGCATGCATGGATGTCACCTTTAAAATATCGTAGCGTAGCCTACTCCTATCAACTGCCTGAATGGTGCTGCTTTCAAACTGTCAATCATAAATAATGGAAGTCATGTAAAATACTTTGAAAATTATGACCTTAAAAAATTGCAGTATTGGTGTATTGCCTCTGGAAAACTGCTTCAGAGATCCATGTTGGAAAATGTTTTGCATTGTTTAGACCCAGTGGCATTGTGGGGTACGAGTCTGCAGGACGCTTGGAACTGGTAATGCTGTAACCCCTCCACTTTGACATCTGGCATGAGGAGGGAGGCAGGGAGGGAGACAGAGACAAAGAGAGATAGAAAGAGAGAGAGAGAGATGGTGTGAGAATGAGAGATTGTTAGAGACAGAGAGAAAAAAAAAAAAGAGAATGTGTTGCTATCGTTCTGCCATTTACTGTCAAGTTTGTTCAATTTCAGTTGAGAGAGAAAGAAAAAAATGATTTATTAGTGTCTCTTTGATAGGGAGTTGTAACAGCTTTCAACAAAATATGTGAACTTGTACTTATAACTGTGCATCCTTTTGTGCATATATGATAATGTGCTATTGTTTTTGTATGATATTTTGTGCTCGCTTTAAGGCAAAAAGGAATTGGGAAAAAAAGTTGGAATCAAAATCAATTCATTATTGCAAGTATTGCATTGTTGCAGCTGTTGTCGCATGGTCTGACATTACAAACAAACCAAAAACAAAGGCTATATTATCAACAAAAGGATGTTATGATACTGATCTCTCTAAATCCATAACAGCGAGACACATTTTATAATCACTTGCTTAGGAAACCCATGGGGATTGAGTGGGAGACAACATTTTATGTTTGCAGTCCTTTGTGTTTTTACACATTTGCATAATTCCGTGCGTTTGAAGCACCATCAGGTAAATGCACGTATGTGCCTGGATGCTACAGTGAGTTGTTGCATAGTGGCATTTACTTATGCATTAGGGTGAACGTCTGTTTTAACTAGGCGGCACGGTGGTGCAGTGGATAGCACTGTCGCCTCACAGCAAGAAGGTCTCGGGTTCGAATCCAGGCCGGGGGCCTTTCTGTGTGGAGTTTGCATGTTCTCCCCGTGTCCGCGTGGGTTTCCTCCGGGTACTCCGGTTTCTTCCCACAGTCCAAAGACATGCACGTTAGGCTAATTGGAGAGTCTAAATTGCCCGTAGGTATGAGTGTGTGAGTGAATGGTGTGTGTGCCCTGTGATGGATTGGCGACCTGTCCAGGGTGTATTCCTGCCTCTCGCCCGGAACGCATGCTGGGATAGGCTCCAGCACCCCCCCCGCGACCCTGACCAGGAATAAGCGGCTTAGACAATGGATGGATGGATGGATGGGTCTGTTTTAACTGCCAAGTTATGGGCTGGAATTGCCCCGTGCCATGCCTATACAGAGTCCGTATACCTTTTCTGTATAATTTTTTTTTTTTACATTTGACACAGCCTGTACTCCACTCCACAACTGGCCTTGTCCCACCAGGACTAGGGGCCTCGTCCCACCAGGAACTAGGGTAGGTTTAGGACTGGGGTTCCTTGGCTTACCATGGAAGTAGTTCCTCCTGATGAATTGCCAGCTGCCCATAGACTACCAGTTAAGTCTTCAGTGAGAGACGCACCTCTCTTCTGACCAAAAACTAAATATCACAGAGTGCAGTGTGGCCTAAATAGTTTAATATCGTGAGGGAAAAAAACTGCACTTACTCAGTTTGGTTTCCATGCTACCTGTAGAAGAAGAGCTGTCAGTTGTTATTAATTCAGATTTTACTGTAGAACATGCCTTTTCAGTACAGTATATGTTTTCAATGAATACAATTTGTGACAGTCCCTGGTCTCTCCGATAGCAGCACGGACAAGGGGGATGTGTCATATTTGATGATCATTGTAGATGATTCAAATTGAATTATCCACACAATTCTGATGGATAGCCTGCTGCGTGGCGTGGCTGTGTTTTCATGAATTTTTATTGAATGTAGACCTGAATATGTTTCTCCTACACTGTTGCACTTTGTGACAGAAATACTCAACAGCAATAGGCTGTACGAATACGGTTTATTTTTGTATATTTTCCCCTTTTTCGACAATTGTTCCTTGAGTTAACCCTGTGCCACCCGCCTCCCAGGAACGCTGCACGTTTGTGCACTCCTCCGATTCATCCGCCCCTGAGCCAGCGATAATTGGTGGAGAGGCATGTCTCTTTCTGATGACAGCAGATATAAGGTGGGCACCTGGCACATCATTGGGAGGCAACTACTGAAGCCCTGACCTCAGAAATGACTTGAACCCATCCTACTCCTGGCTGGACGTGTTCCACCACAGCTCTCGAGAATAAGATTTCGATGACTGCTGATGTTTGAATTCGCCGATGACCTACAGATTCCTCGTTGATCAGTCATCAATTGTGTTCATTCGGTTATTAATGTAAAGTCATAGTTGACTTATTGACTCCTATTTGTTTTGACATGTCTGGCTCCACACCCCTAAAATAATTCACATGCCTCATAAATCAATCAAATGTCCATATTCTCATGACAGAACCTTTGAAATATAGTTTCATATAGTTTCAGGTCAATTCAGTTCAGTTCAGTTCAGTTCAAGTCAGTATAAATTCTGTTCCACTTTCGTAGTCCATATTCATCAAATTGCATTACATGTTTCAGTGTATATTTAAATTCCAGGGAATTCCTCATCTTACAGTCGAGTGGTCTCCTAAACATATAATGTAGGCAACTGGTATGGGACATGTTGAAATGGTGTTTAGTAAACATTTCCCCGATGATCATTTGAAAAGTATCTGTCTGATTGGAGGATAATTCAGGCCGTGTCCACACTAAGGCAGATAAGTTTGAAAATGCTTTGGCCTTCCGGACCTTTTCGAAGACGCTCTCCCAAGTGGATACATTTGAAAACGCTGGTCTCGCATTGGTAGTATAGAAGGGGAAGACGGATGATTTAAAAAACGCTGATGTGTGTTTGTCACATCCGCATTAGCGTGGGCACGGCCTCAGACAGCAAAGATCATCTCAGCTACTTCCACAACATCATTCAGCTTTCTTATCAATGCCTTGCTAATCAGAAACGTACACTGTGACATTATCATCTGCATCTGAGCATTCTGCTCTC
Source organism: Aldrovandia affinis (assembly GCA_029706075.1). Classification (NCBI taxonomy): domain Eukaryota; kingdom Metazoa; phylum Chordata; class Actinopteri; order Notacanthiformes; family Halosauridae; genus Aldrovandia; species Aldrovandia affinis. The sequence goes on along the minus strand of JAINUG010000012.1, from coordinate 6,401,060 downwards.
TGATGCTGTCTGATCTATATTCTTTGGGGGTGATGTCATCGATCCGTGTGAAAACACAATGAAAGCCGCCATGCTGTACAAAAAAGGGAAAGCCATCTCTCCATCTCTGCCATCTGCTGTGAAGGGATACACGTCACACACACCCAGTGCTTCCAAATGTAAAATTCTGATTGACTGATTGAACAAATCCCCTGCTACTGCTTCACCAGCATACAGAGCTCTGAAGCAGGAAATCCAGGCAAAACATTCCCCGTTTGGCCTTTGCAATACTTATGTGATTTCTAGGTTTAAAAAAAACTTTGCCTTTTTTTCCTTTCTTTTTTTTTGGGTGCAGGGCTTAGTTTTGCAGTCGATACTGTTGTTGACATTAGCCAAAATATCGCAATCAGATGAAACTGAAAAATACGTTTGTGAGGTCTATTTATTTAGACTATATTGTAATTATGCCCTGCGATGGTTGGTGACCTGTCCAGGGTGTATTCCTGCCTCTCGCCCCAATGCATGCTGGGATAGGCTCCAGCCCCCCCCGCGACCCTAACTAGGAATAAACGGCTGAAGATGAGATGAGATGAGATATTGTAATTAAACGTGATTGGTTGCATTTGACTAGCATTTAAACTGTAGTTATCCCCAATTGGCCTCAAAACTTCTCCAAAGTAAGAGTTTTCTGTCTGATAACTGATCATTTCTAGAAGCTTCCTTATCAGACATGATATTGGTGTGCCGTCCTGTACCACACGACGTCTGTGTCATTATTGCTTTTTTTGTTGCAGAAAGCCACAAAATCAGTTTAAAAAGTCCCCTTTTTAGAGAGCAGCGGATGCCAAAAATGTAGACGTTATCGTTTTTTACTCTCTCCCTCTGTAACCTGATGCACCCTTGTGTGCACAAGCTGTCTCTTTGTCTAATTTTGGGTTTGTAAACAGAGCTGCAGGCAAGCATCTGGCGGTTGAGGGCTGGTGACTCTGCAAGGAGAGGAGAGGTGGGAACTGACTTCCACCAGCTCTCAGCTGGATGTTAATATGCACAATTATTTGATATTAATAACTATAGTGGAAGTTAAACGGTTTTATATATATCACCATTGTTGTAAAAATTCCCCATATATCCATTTTTGTATTCTTTGAGACATGAATAGAAAGCTTGTGGTGCACTGTCAATATTTAATAGCTCGGTGACTAATAACCTTTATTGAAAGCATCATGTGACTTCAATGTGTAATATAATGATGAAACAGTTTTCCTCATTTCCTGAAAAGTTCTCTTTTTCAAGTTGTCTTCAATCTCTTTGAGGGAGATGCTCAAAGCAGGGCTGCTGAACAAACAATAGCCCGGCCATATGGCACAACTTCCATCTTTTATGTGGCAGACAACCTTTTACACATGCTCCCTGGCGAGATAAAGGAATATTCACCTTGGGAGACATGCTTAATGATTCTGCTTTGTGCACCTTCCTTCGTATTAAGAGCACATTCTCGCTCCCAGGCACATCATACTTTCTGTGTTTAAGGCTTAGGTCAGCAATGCAGGCTTATGGAGTGCCCTGGGACTCTGGAATACGTGTTCACCGTACGACTGACTGGGTGGAGCCCATGATAATACAGCAAGGAATGGTTACACGTATTTATAATGTGCTGTGCGACAGTTCCCGTGACCCGCTTCCAATAGCATCTTTGTGGGAATTGGGGAATGGATGGGGTTCAGTCCAAGTTGGGAAAATATTTGGCCCAATTTAGACTGCACCTCTAAGAATTTAGCCCAGCGACTCATTAATTTCTTGTTTTTACATAGAGCACACTCAACGCCATATCTAAGATTTAAAATGGGGATTATTCCCAACCCGTACTGTACTCTCCGTAACATTAATGCTAATGGTACATAACGCATATGTTGTGGGATTGTGGGGTGGGATTCTGGAGCTATGTACTGTCTGTTTTGTCTGACTTGGTCTGAATTAATTTACAGATCCCTGTTTATGCTCGCTTAGGGATGAATACTTGAAACTGTAGCCCTTGTTCAAAAATGTATAATATCTGCTGGCTTAACCGCTGCAAAAATTGTATTCTACAACTCACATATAGCAGTGTTTCCTTACATCTTTCACTTTCGATAAAACTAAAGTTGTACTTAACAATGCAAATTCAATACTACTCTCCACCCTTATTTTTGTGTACCTCATGCAAGATTATCTGACTAGTTGTGTTGCTGCTATTTGTATATATATATATCACAGATTTTTATGAGTCGGGACAAAACATGTCCTACAGGGAAAAGTAATCTTTATGTTAAAAACCAAGGAAATAAAAACAAAAAACATACATAAAAAGTTTAATCTAAAGGAACTGTGTATACCCACAACATTATTTTCATATCTATTTGAATAATTTATATTACATTTCTCTATATGTCTGCTCTGTACCTGGAAACCACCTTGTCCTCGACAGGAAATCATAATTTAAAACTGCCCAAAAATAGGTTAAAAATTCTTAAAATTGTGTAAATATAACTATCATTTAAAAGGAAAGATATGTATTATATGAAACAAGGCATAGCATGAAGTTTAACGTGTATTTTCTGTAAATATTTGCCTATGAAAATCATGTCCTCAATTTCTGTCAACTCCGTAAAATTTTTCTATAATCCTGAATAAATCAGGAAATTACATGGGCAGCTATATCCCTAAGGACCACTTTTCTACTTCCTGCTCATGGTGAATGCAACAATACCACACATGGTCTGGTAAGTTTTCAGTTTTTTGATATTTTAGATAAACAATATTGATATTACTGCAGTCACAGCTTTAACATGTCAACACCATTTCTCCATTATGGCAAGAATTGTTAAGAATTATGGAATAAATATGTCCAATTTAGTTAGAGTTTACAGACAGCTAGTAACTGAGAAAAAACTCAATGGCTCAAGTGTAGAGCACATGGTTGAAATGGAAAAACATGGCATTTTGTCACCACCGTCAGACGTCACATAATTCCCGTGTGTACGCACGCACATACATGCACACATAGTTTACCCATTTTTTATGTTGTGTCTCTAGAGTTAACACTATCCTAACGGTCAGTAGAGTTAACACTATCCTATACTCAGTTTATCAAATCAGTCTGCGTGCCAGTGTTTTCTGGTTATTCATAAAACGACAGTAGCTTTTTGGTAGCATTAAGCATAGCCTATTAGCAATGCTTAGTGCATGTCAATGGGATCCAAAAACATTACAAAATCATATATACATCCTTCCAAATGGTTTCTTAAGTAATATAATAATCTGCGTCTTCGGAAAGCATGGCTAGCGAGAAGCTGTCAATTGAGGAGCAAAGAAGAAGGAATAGGGATTACCAGAGAAACAGAAGAGAGAAAATTTGCAGTCAGATTTGTAGAGATAAAAGAAGATATGCTAGAGAAGGAAAGGCAAAGGTGGAAGAAGAGGGTTCTGGATAGCAAAATAAGACATATAGGAGAATTGAATGAAAAGGAGAAAAGGCATCAGAGACAGGCTTGGAGACAGAGACAGAAAAATACAGAGAGAGCAGGATAGTTCTGAGCATCAAGATGTCAAAGTGGAGTTCCTGCACTCCCATGGTCCTACAGCCAATTTTCATCCAAAACCTGGCAGGAAGGATGTTTGCTTCTGACCAAATGCAGATATTCTTGTAAAGCTCCATGGAAAGGCATCCCCTCTACAATCAAGCTGCACAAGGGAACTCTTCAACATGACCCCTGATGATATGGACTTCATAGAGGGCAAGCATGTCCATGAAACTAAACTTAAGTGATAAAAATGTAGGCTATTTTGTGATTTTTATTGTTATGAAACATCAAATGAAAGATTCCCAATGTGTTTTAAATGGTGTAATACAATTCTACATTTATTGTGAAAAGAACTGGGCTGTTTTCATCATTTTTGTCACCTCTGTCAGATTGTTGTCACCACCGTCAGATGGACTTTTTTGTTAATTTTCAAAGAAAATATGATAATGTTTGGTCAGTTAGTACTGTTGATCAATTAAATTACTGAATGATATATGTCTAATGATGTTTTCTTTCTCTAAGAATATTACTTTTATATCCTTAAGTTAGATAATTAAGTAATTTTGAAATTGGGGTTTTCAGAATAGTGTGAAATCAGAACAAAAATGTATTAAGTGCATTTAAATTACTATCTGAGTAACTGAACACCATTGTTGGATACTTGAGGACTTGAGGACTTAATATAAAATCCTTTTTATTGTGTCTGACAGAGTTGACATAAATTAAGTTATGAAGAAAATAATGTTTAATTTCTGAAAAAGTGTATGAATAAGAAACCTGTTCCTTTCCATGGGTTTGTAGCTGAGACCTATGCCTACAAACCTATCCATTTCAAATTCATTAAGTATTGAGAAATATTTTTTGGGATTTAAAACGTGTTTTGTCCTGACTCTCAAGAATCAGTGATATATACAGTATATATATATAGGGAGCTGGGCTTGTAACTCAGAGGTTGCAGGTTCAATTCCCAGGTGGGGCACTGCTGTTGTACCCTTGATCATGGTACTTAACCTGAATTGCTTCAGTAAAATATCCAGCTGTATAAATTGATTGTATGTAAAAAAAATTTAAACTGTGTAAGACGCTCTGGATAAGAGCGCCTGCAAAATGCCTAAAATGTAATGTAAATGTAAATATATACAGTGGATTCCTGGCAGAGGGAACCAGGTTTCTGGTCAAAATCACGACATAACATCAAAGATCGACCACCATATTTCACCATAGGTATACCGTTTTTTCTAGGTTTACTAGGTTTCTCTGTCATTATATTTTGGCTGGTGGAAAAGTGGCAGCAGTTTTCTTGCCATCGGCTGGACAGTTGTGCTATTGAATTGGATGCTGGTGGTGTTAGGATTCTGGTTACTATTATGCAGTAGCGGGCCATGCATTTCACACCTAGGCCTTCAGTAGTGTCCTACCTGAATTATTCCACCTCTTAATACCATAATTATGACGCCACGGTTATAGAAACCATCAATATTATACAGAAACGCAGTATAACAGGGCGTTGCATCACAGACAGGTTTCTCATGTAGCGAGAATGAATGCCATTACTAAAGTAAGAAACACAATTCAACAAGTCTCCTTTCACTGCAGCCACAGCTGCACCACATACATCATCTCAATCAGAAGCATCAATATTAACCTAATAAAATGACAAAAATATAAAAAAATGTAAATAAAATTAATTATACTCACCAAAACTTTTGATTATTTGTACACAAAATCCATCCTCCTTTCTTTCCTTAAGAAGAGTTAAATTAGCCTACTCTGTTGTACAGGTTATCTGCATGTTTCAGTTCCAACAACAAGTCCTTTTCTATCGCCATGGAGGCTAATGCTGAAAGTCGAGTCTGTCCAGTCGTATTTCTGTCCAGCAATACAATTTGCAGTGCTCTTCGTATGCTGTGAGCCAAGGGTACCTCTCGTAGTTACTGAATTGAAAGCGGCGGACAAACCCTTTCCCTGGCTGGAACAGGTTTGCTAGCTTTGGGGTTGGCTGACCTTTCCTCACGATGTCCAGCTTTTCTTGAAAAGTCCGTCTTGAAAATGGCTTTGTAAGTATATCTGCGACCAAATCAATTTATTCTCCTCTGTCAGCCATTGTGGGTTGAAACAGCTATTAAATCTACAAAAATATATTTTAGCTTGTGCAGATCGCTACAGATACAGTTTGCTCGCTATGACTAGTACGCTCTCTGACCATCCAATCAAATGACGTGAAAATGCCGACGTTACTGTACGCCTGCTAGATGGCCCCGGTGTCGCCAACTCAAAATCTGATTGGTTAAAGCAACAGTTTCATTGCCATTTATTTTAAGCTACAGGCGGCCGCACTCTTGATTCTGAAGGCCTCAAGGCAGATTTTCTTTGACCCTGGCAACACATGATGGCTGAAATATGATTGGATAAAAGCTCTAGCATAAACATACACTACTGGAAGTAGCGCAACCAAGAGAAAAGCTATGAAATGAAGAGAATAGACTATTGGGAATAATTTAATACATATTCATGGAAAAAATATATTAAAACGTAAGTCAGTGATACTGATAGTGCTTAGGCCAGCAGAGAAGGCCTTGCTAGCCCTGACGGCCCACCACTGCTATTATGGGATATTCTTTTCTGACGACACAAGCTCCCGCTTCAGAAAGAAGCAGGCGCATTAACTCTAGGGTCCTGTGTAAATCCAGATCTGGAATGACACAATCTAATCTGGGTTTCTTTTTTGTTGTCTTAAAGGGGAAAATAAAAGACTTTACTTCTTTGCCTTTGGGAGAAATGCAGTTTCTGAAACATTCTTTTGAAAATGCATAGGGAAGTGGTACTGCTGAACCATTTCTTCAAAGGTTTTTACTAGATTTAGGGTCTGGATTCATTTTCGTTAGCGTGGATTTAGAAACAAGTGGGTTTTTTTCTGTTTTTTTCTTAACACAGTTTGGAAAGTTCAGCAATTGCGAAGATTAAGTCATCAAACTGTGTTTGTAAGGAAAATACAAACACTTTCATAAATTTGTGAGTCAAGGATAAGGAAACTGGAATCCAGGCCTAAGCTTTTGTAGAAGCCTGTTTGGTAAGAGTTTAGAATTGAAATGGAAAGGTCTGAAAAATAAATAACTGGTACGGAACGAAGGTGGTAATCATGGTGATTTATTGCCAGTATCTGAGTTATTTTTTCTTGTTGTCTTTTTATGTCTTTAGATACAGCACATGTGGTGTTTAAATTGTCTTATTTGAGTTTTGCAATCGCAGTGCGTTTTATCCAGTAGCTCACTCATGCACAAAACTATATTCAGCCAATTGTCTCTCCACCTAATAATGGACAATTTACCATGTACAAATTCACATAAGTATTCTGAATTTTCTGTAGGCACATTTAAAGGCCTTCTCTTCTGAAACTAAAAAGGTGGTGGTGTCTGCCCAAAGGCCTGAAAAGTGTGTAATATAATCTTCGTTACTCAGTTTATTCATGTGAACATTGAGTGAATCATGCGATTTGGTGGTGACTAAGAATGAGTCTTGCTTCCTAAAAACAGCTCTGAAAGCTTCAAACAAATGAACACTCGGCAGCTGTGGCTCTGTTTTTGTGGGTTGGTCATATGATGGCCTGTAGAAAGTCATCATACCCTTTTGAAATAGTCACTTTTTTTGTCTTACAGCCTGAAATGAAAGTACATAAAATCCATATTTTTCCAGCTTTATTTACACATTTTGCCTTACAACATTCAAGTGAAAAAAAGGGCACAATTTCTGATAATTAATACAAAATTAAAAACTAGGATAACAGGGTTAGAAAAGTGATCAGTCCCCTTAGTTTATAATGGTTATTAAAAAATGACTATTTCAAAAGGGTATGATGACTTTCTATAGGCACTGTAAAGAGAAAGGTCAATTCTGTTCAACAGGAATAAACGTCAAAGGGACCATTACACAAACATCATTGTACAAGCTAGTTTATCACTTTATGTATTTCTTGGATGATTTTATTTTCAATGACAATAAATCAAGTTAATACAGTAGAATCTTGCATTGGGAATGTACGCATTGGGAATGGAGGTTGTTCGGAACTCTGAAATGTTTGGAACTTTCCATAACTCTAGGGTTCATAAGTCTAAGATTATGTATACACTTACTGTATGTATACACTTATGTATTTGTTATACCATGTACTGATGAGAGTTTTATGTACCAAACCCCATGTACAGTGTAACATTTGGCTAGCTGTATTTCCTGATTCCAATTCTAATACTAATACAAATATAAAATGTTTAAATAATGAACATACCAGAAAAGTGCATATTCCCTGATGGCTGTATCTCATTTTCCCACAACATGGCCACCTACGTGAAGGTAGAACACAGAATCAGTGGGGGAAAGATGCATACTTCATCACATCCAATGAAGCCTCGTGTGAAAACATTTGTATGTGTACTTCCTGTTCTCAATCTGTTTTGTAGCCAGTGAATTTAAGTGTATTAGTTGTCACGGTATTAGCATGCATACAAGCGTAGGAAATAATAGACAAATGGAAGATAAAATAATAATATTGAAAAAATGAATATATTGTACTAAAAGGATCCGTGATGGGTCCTGTCCTCCATCACAGATTATTGTAGACTTTATTTGTGCGCTTTGCTGTTTTGCATTGCAAATATCGGTTGTGTGTATTATGTGAATGTGGTCTATCAGAGTATGTGGGCCAGATGGACAGGCCACTTACAGTTCTTTGGGAAATAATCCATCCAGCACTAGCGGGTGCATGGACAAATCATGTAAAAGAGAAGAACACATTCGTTTTTTTGGTTCAAAGGAAGTGTCAAGGCTATCCACACACACCATAACCATAACCATAGTCAGTGGCATTCCTGGGTTCTGCACTTGCACACATTGCATCTTCTGTCAATGCCTTGATTTTCAAAACGTGCAGGTATTGTGTTGAGCTAGCGCTTGTTGTGTTTTGTGTTCAGAGGAAATGTGTATATACTACATCATCAATGGGTTCCAAGGGAAGTGTGGGTGTGCTGGTGAATCAGTGCACCCAGGTGAATTGGAGAGGATTTTGAATAATGTAAATATAGGCTAGTGCTTGTGGGTCAGGTGTGGGCGTTGATGTAGTATGGTTGCATTTCATGGTATATACAGTATATATATATATATATCTTTATTTTTATTTATTGTTATTTTATTTTTTTCCCAGTTTGGCAGTGAATGTTTTCGTTTTTATTACATTTCATTCAGTTAGCAGACACTCTTATCCAGAGTGACTTTCGATGCAAGAAAACATAAGTGCATCCATGGGAGTTATGTAAGAAACAGTGATATAGACCAGGCTAACATTCATACACCAAAGACAGTGTACGTGCAACATCGTATCTATAACAGGTTAACTATTCCAACCAAGAATCATGAAACAATTGTAAATTCATGCAATAACATAATAAATCCTACCAATATCAATCACCAAATTAATTTGGTGATGCACACTTGTACACACAGTACAATTCAATTGTGTTTCATTCCAACATTTGTTTTTCACCCTGACAGGATTCATTTAATCAAATCCCGATTTCATGACAATGTCATAGATTCAATCAATAGTCGTCTTTAAAGTACTTAATAAATACAAGTGTTACTTCTTTAAATGCAAACTATTTTTTCCATTTATTTTGGTGATCAGTGATCTCAACAATCTGTATTTGTGAAGAAAAAAATAGCTTTCATTAAATTAAAGTTTGGGATAAACATTGATTGAATCCATACCATTTTCTCAATACATTTGTAGCTTTATCAATAAAAAACGTGATCGTATGTGTTAAACTGATTCCAACCCACGGATCCCCCATATTTGGAAATTCTGAAATAGCCTTCACTGTGTTTGAGCCAATGAACTCCTGGGAATGTGGTACTGCCTTTGGCAATTGAAAATCTCTGTCAATCAACTGTTCAGTTCAACTTAACAGGAGACACAACTGAGCTCCAAACATCTTTAAATGTTAGTGTCACCACTGAATTGTTATCTGTGAGTGAATTTGTGCGCATGGCACTGTTCGCGAAGGGGATTCTGAGAGAAACCTCTGTGGAGCGTGGCACACTGTCTCATGCATGCTCAATGAAGCTGTACAAACCAAAATCATCTACAATGGAAAATCCATTCTTTCCACTACTCCACTATTTTACCTTAATAGATTGTGTTCTTGCATTGTCACTCAGTATTTTTTTACATTGCTATGACTGCTGCATAGAGATCTGTCTGAGGGTCATTTAGTGTAAGACAGTAGACAGTGCAGTAGTCCTAACTTCAGATCTTTTGGTTTTCAGTTTTCAGTTTCCTTGAGCTGTTTCTTCCACAGGAAGGTTTCCAAGAGCAGACGTTGGCATCCGTGATTTTGTTGTTGCTTCACTTCAATTTGAAATTGAATTCCATCCATTTATTTTCAAACAATTAAAAATATCCAGCTATTATATTAACAAACACGACATTTAAAATGTCAACATATATAGTTTTTTTATATGATGACACAAAGGCCATCTTTACATCTTAAAGCTCTTATGCATATAATTCACTTTCCCCAGAGCTGAAATCCACTCCCCACTGTGGAATTAAGGCACTGAGATCAAACACCAGGTCACTGTTGGTTCTGCTTCAAACTCTATTCAGTCCTGAGCTTGTCTAAGCATGAAATCCACTTAAGTTACAAAAATTAACCAGCTTCCTCTTTTTTCAGGAGAAAATCAATGTTCTTACATTCGTTTTACAGTGTCTTCGCCCATGAAAAGGACAATGGGGGGATCTATACAGTTTTGTGGGTCCCCTACCCACCCTGCTCAGACATTACTTTAAGCCAAATTGCCACTTAATTGAAATGTTAGTATGCATCTTTTGTCTTCTGCAGACTCCAGCAGTATGGTTCTATTAATTATCAAGCCAGAGTAGGTCATATAGGATGAGACATCTCTTTCCTCAGAATTGCTCACAGACAAATGATCGAAACAGACAGAAACCCTGGTGAAGCGGTCATTTGATACATTGTTCATACACTGTACATCATTCAAAGTAAATGATCAATGCAATAATTATGATAACAGTAACACGTTTGAATTTTAATGTCAGCGACAGCAAGAATACTATTTATTTTTTGACACCTGACTGACAGGATTATCTGACGACAGAAGCTTCCAGGCTGCAGGTTTCACAGTGCATGTTGGTTTATTTCAAATTTGCTTGTTTCCCTGACTACCATGGCAGCAACAAAGCAATATTATATTTGTGATGTTTAAGTGAGACAATTGTATAATTATCTGTCAGATTATTTAGTTGAAATTACCTATGGATAATCATTTTAAAAAACGATGTAAATGATAAGCCAGTGGACACACTAAGAAAGGTCACACGGAAAATGACTTTTCTTTTATTCACTCAGTTTTGTTCCTTTTCGCTTGACATGCAGTGGGTATAAAAAGTTTTCACCCCCTTTGCCATTTTTCACATTTTATTTTCTTAATTCATGGAATCAAAATTGATTTAATTGGGATTTCTTGCCACTGATCAACACATTACATTACATTACATTACATTACAGGCATTTGGCATACGCTCTTATCCAGAGCGACGTACAACAAAGTGTTAACCGTAGTCAAGAACAGAACAGGAACACAAAATACTCTACAATGTCAAAAAATATATAAAAGTTTGTTAGACATACTACTTTTTGTACCCACTGTATGTCTCTAGACTGGTTGATAAGTAGTTTTTTTTGCCCAAAGTGCTCTTAACCTTACAATTGTCATGTAGTTAGGCAGTCAAATCGAGTTTGCCAGGATGCCTTGGGTGACCAGCCTTTTTTCCAGTCGTAATGTCACACCTTTTAATTATTTTATTTCCCTTACCCTTACCTTAATGAAGCAAACATGACTGCACAACCTTGCATTACGAATGAATGAATGATAATTGGATTTATATAGCGCTTTTCTTCCAGGGAGCTCTAAGCGCTTACAATGATAGGGACAACTCACCTCAACCACCACCAATGTGCAGCACCCACCTGGGTGAACGTGACGGCAGCCATAGTGCACCAGTACAAACTCACTACATATCAGATACACAGTGGAGAATACAAAACAGTGAAGAGTAAAAACAATGTTGTATTGTTGTTATAGTTTCGCATGCATCGATAGGCTTTGTATTGATTAACCACATCGTGGGCTGGATCTACCAGATCAGTGTTCAGTGTGTGTTCATTTGTTTTGGCTCGTTTTTATTTTCACTACTTTTCTACTCATTTAATATTGTCAATATGAATTCATTTGGATATCTTAGGCCATGGGCGGCACGGTGGTGCAGTGGATAGCGCTGTCGCCTCACAGCAAGAAGGTCTCGGGTTCGAATCCAGGCCGGGGGCCTTTCTGTGCGGAGTTTGCATGTTCTCCCCGTGTCCGCGTGGGTTTCCTCCGGGTACTCCGGTTTCTTCCCACAGTCCAAAGACATGCACGTTAGGCTAATTGGAGAGTCTAAATTGCCCGTAGGTATGAGTGTGTGAGTGAATGGTGTGTGTGCCCTGCGATGGATTGGCGACCTGTCCAGGGTGTATTCCTGCCTCTCGCCCGGAACGCATGCTGGGATAGGCTCCAGCCCCCCCCCGCGACCCTGACCAGGAATAAGCGGCTTAGATAATGGATGGATGGATGGATGGATGGATATCTTAGGCCATATTAGACACTTTCACTGTTGTATTTGTGCACACATGGATCACCATGACAGCGCTTGATTTCCCTAATTGAAAATCATCGAAAGAAGTTTAATCTGCAGCTGTGCGCACCTGAATCAATTCACGAAGACCAGCAGAGCAGAACGCAGACCATTTCATACACTATCTGCAGGGTTCCAGGTGTGTGGACCTCAGACAACTGAATTGAACAGTAGGATTGTGATCTAAAAGCATTTGGTAAAAGGCAAGTTTGTAATGATCAAAAACCCAGCAAAAATGATGGGGCTCAGAATGATATTATAGAAGAGCATAGAGAGAATTATATAGATATATATATATATATATATATATATATATATATATATATATATATATATATATATATGTTTTTAATGATTTTGAATGCTTTTTTTTGTAAAATGGGTGAAAAACCTGAAATATATATTAAACACTGCATGTTTGATAATGGTTGGTTGGCGTTTATATTCAAAATACAAAAATCACCAGTCTTGTCTTTATACCTCATAACTCAAAAACTGCCTTTACTATGAATGTATTAAATACATGTAATGTAAGCAATAAATTATTATTTCACGTCTTTAAGAACGTCTCTATAGACCTTTTTGCTCTTTTGCTCTTTTGTAAGGGTTTTTTCTTTTCTTTTTGGTGTGGGTGGTGGGGAGTATTTGCACAGAATGTCTGACCAAACACTTCATTGTTTAAATTTCCACATCCTTTTCACAGAGAATGTAAAATGCATTTCTAAAGACCAACGATGAACTAATTACCGAAATATCACAGAGACACCTTGGTTCCCTCAAACCTTAGGAATTATCTCTGATGTGATCAAGGCAGTGATTCCCACTCATCATCAATAGCATATTCCCTATTAAGTGAGTGTGTCACATAACTTATTGAATAAATCACAGTCGCTTCCATGCAAGAGCAGATGAAACGCGTGCGTTTCTGTGGCAGACGGTTGATTCCGGGGCCTCCCCCCCCATCGTTTTTTTGGAAGGGAGTCAAGGAGCCGGACACATTACACGAGCCAATGGCACGTAATTACCCAGACTTCCCCTGGCTCCGCTGCTTCCAGATGCACTCCGCTACTCAAATCAAACAGAATATCTGGGGAGGGTGGCGTTTCCGAGACACGTCCCTTGTTGGGTTGGCGCGGGGATCGTGAGGCGGGCAAGTGGCTCAAGGAATCTGACAAATGACCCACACTCCCACTGAGGTCAAAGGCCAGGCACTTTCTCGTTGCGTCCCACTTGATCCTGGTATTTAAACAAGCGCACCTCCCGGTTTCATTTCAAGGTGACACATCCAGTGACTACAAAGAATTGCTGATTGCTGCAGCTCTCGCAAAAGAGGGCTGCTACTCTGACAAGCATGCCATATCTTGTTCTTCCAGTCTCAGGTAATGGTAGCTTTCGTCTGACGCCAACCAGCGGTTTGATGTCCAAAAACAGATCAATGTCACAGAGTTTATCTCTTCCTGGATATGATATACTAGGGACTGGACATAGTAGTAAATTGCAGACCTAGTGCGAACAACTCTTAAAAGACAGGCTCCAGCTTTTCCTCTGATTCAGTTGAAAGGTATACCTAGTAGTTGTTTAAAAGGAAAAGGCCCCCTTCCGAGGGAAAGGCTTGGCCCCTTTCTTTCATAGTCATCTGTTGCGGGGGAAATGGACGTGGATCAGCTGGTGGAAAGCTTTTCATTTCTCCTGAACAGGACTCGGATCATCGTCAGAAATGATTCACTTGAACGCCGCCGTCGCAGAAGGTGCAGGTGTCTACGTTCTTGATTTATGGTAGAAAGGGTGCGAGTTGAGTTTTTTTTTTTCACTTTAGTCTGTGTTAAGTTTCAGCGGTTTAGACTGCATGCTGCAACTGAATCAAGAGGAGGGGCGGGGGGAGAGCAAGGCATTATTTTATATGTTATTCACCGCTGCTACTGTATGTCAGGGTTGAAAGGGAGAAAAGGCTTATAAATAATACTGTGCAATTATCCTAACAGGAGCAACTTGGTGAATAGGATCAGTGTGCTGAACAAACTCTTATCCTCTTTGTGTTCTGAGCTTTCATTGTATTTCAAAATGCACAGCCAAGGTTCCGAAGCATCATTTTTACATAGACTTCCCACATGAAGATTTCATTCAAATGTACCGATTCCTGGAGGGAAATAAGCCCAACTTCATTAAATATTCATTCATGTCATGCACTATATGTTATCTTCGCAGACACGTATTGGCATTTTAGTCCCCGCCCACTCCCCCATTTCAATTAGAGTAAATCAAGATTTTTCAGATGAGGATCAAAGTGGGGTCATAGCCTAGATAGCCATCTCTGGTTGAAGCCCTTTATGGTGTGATATCAGATTGTGCAATCTTGCTTTTTAAAGAACGGAACAGATGAATAATTAGGGAATGAAGGACAAGTGGAATGGAAATCAGATTGCTAATTGTATAAAACATGAAGCCCTCTTTATTGTAAGCCCTAAGGCTTGCTGTAATGAGCTGTTATCCAAGGCCTACACTACAGAACTTCCACTGTAAGTGTAGCCCGATAGGTCTTCCGGGAACAGTAACATACAGTATATTGTTAGCGTAATGGGGACATTTAAATAACATAAATTTGACCTGATTTGGAAAGACCGGAATAAAGATCTGCAAAAAGATATCACAGCGATACAATTTCTGTTATAGGGCCAACGGACCCAAACTGTGCCTTGCTCACCAGTGGACCTGGTTAGGACCTTGGACCTTAAGCTAAGAGTTCATTTCCTGAAGGAGGTTGTCAGTCAACTGATACTGCTCATTTGGGTGACTTCCCTCTTGCCTTGTGAGAGATGGGGCCTACACATGCGTGTAAGCAGATCGATGCAGATCGTATAGTATACGACTATACTGAGCCAGTAATAACAAGCACAAACTGTTAACTCTAGTTCTGGCGGAAAAAATAAATGCACAGTCCTACCGTATTGAAAGCTTACTTAATTACATGAAAGGTTACAGGCTTATAAACTACAAGACAAGGCAGAGCAAACATGGCAAAAATCTATCTTGTCTGGTCGCCTCCATCCAGCAGTCAGCGAATGCCGACCCATTCCATTACAGAATACCTCTGTGATCTACCCATTATTAAAATGTAGCCTAACATATGTTCATATATATATACAGTATATATTTTAAATATGTCAAAACAACAGCATGCACACTGTAACTAGTCTTTGGAAATTGTATTTTATACAGCAAGTTACATACATTTTTTTATACAGTTTATCTCACAACCCTCCCTGACCCCTGAACCACTGCAAGGTCATTTACAATGGATAGAAATAATTAATCTCACTGCTTGCTAGCTAGCTAATGTGGCTTTAACGAAAATAGAGCAGCATAGTGATGACCTCGCTAACAAGCAGGCTAGCCAGGAAATACAAAGACACCATTTTGTGAGTATTCCCAGGTAGAGAGAGAGAGCTACCTTGAAACTACGAGACAATCACCAGAGTGAGTGCAAGGTGTGTGTGTGTTTGTGTGTGTGTGTGTGTTTGTGTGTCTGTGTGAATTGAACTGACATTTATTTCAGTTATTTATTTCCGTTATTTCACCTTCCCCAGCAGATGGTAAATATTACACAGAGTTTAGAGGACTGCTGAGGCTGCATGTTAACCAGCTAACCAGTCACAGAGACAGAGACAAAACATCAGAGTGAATGTGGCCAACTTGTCATAGACAAAGTGAACATGACCAGAAAAAAAAACTAGGCAGAAAAATAGCCCTGCCAGGCTCCAAGGTTGCAGAGGAAACCAGCTGGCAACGGAAACCAGAACAGAGACCATTGATGGAGGAAGGTTAGTGGCTGACCCGTCCGCCTGCTACCACATACAGGGAATACGGCCCGAGGTAGGAGTGTAAGCCAGTGGACCATGCTCTGTTAGCTTCTACCTGACAGAAGCCACAACCTCATTCTCCATTTTAAAACAAATAGGGAAAAAAACAATCCTTCGGGGAGCAAAATTAAGCACCTCACTGACCACACACTTTGAGCTAAACATATTAGAGAAACTCACCCAATATACACAAGATTGAAAAGTGGAAGACTAAGTTCAATAGCCCGTTATGCCAACATGTCTTAGAGTACAAATTGCCATCCGATGTTACTAACGCCACAACATTGCGCTTACACAACCCAGTCGTTCATCTTTAATCATGTCAAAAGAGGAAAGACTTGTTGTTGTTAGCAAGCAGAAGAGTATTGGAAATTTCACTTTATATACTACATGCACCTGGTTGTTGTTTAACTGCATTTCTTCCACACAGTGATGGAAAAAGTGCACAAACCCTTTACTTGAGTACAGGTACAGATACCCTAATAAAATATTACTCAAGTAAAAGTAAAAAGTCCTACGTTGCTTCTCATGTTGGGTGAGAGTATTTGCCGTTGAAAGTAAGAGTAAAAGGAAAAACGGAAATACTTAAGTAAGCACAGATACTTTAAAAATGTTACAGTAATAAGTAAAAGTACTTGGCTCCACATAGTCACAATTCAATAATAACTGGACAGCTCTAGGCCATGTACAGGTACATATTACATAATTGGGAGAGTTTCATGCAAGTCAGTCCTTTTCCTGGAAAAAAAGTACTCATTTTGGTTCAGAGCCCTTTACATTCCAGCCCCCAATATTTGTAAGTCGGGTCAGTGAGGCCGTAAGAGTGTATGCGAGGGTGGCAAGGGTGTCTTCAACCAATTCCCACCCCTCCTCCCAATACATATTCTCAATCAATAGCAGCAGCCACTGCACGTTAGCTGAGGAGTGCCACGTTCCTGTGCGAGAATGGAAAGTTTCGCTCGAAGACCCCCAAAAAAACTTTACCTAGATTGCCTTTCAACAGTGGCCATTTGAGGATCACTGGGTGATGCAGTGCGATTAAAAGCAGGGTCCGTTTTAAAGCGTGTGGGGATAAGGCCGCTCGGAGCATGATGTATGTAACAGCCGCAATGACGGTGAGGGTAGTTTGTCAATTAGATGAGAGCCGGGACCGAGGAGACAGATGCTCAAAAGACAACCCCAGGTGTTGAGCAAAGAGGAGCCATTCGTCTCCGGAGCCGGCCGAAAGAAAGGAACAGCTGTTGCGGAGGTAGATTGCCAAGTCCTACGAGAGAGGTTTACACTGTGCTCAAATATGCTGTCTCTCGCCAGCTGTTAGATACTACTGACTCCCTACAACTACAGTACAACCTACTTTCCCTCCATTTCCTCCTCGCTTTAAAGGCATGCTATTTATACTGATGGTGTAATGCCATTCAGAATTGTACATCTGAACGATTTGGGGCTTTATTCTGCCAAGTCCGGCATATTCAATAAAATAGTGTTTAAACCAAGTGTTTCAATTGGGGGGCATAATGAAAGGGAATGTTTTTATCTATAAATTATTGGGGGGGACAGATATGACTGTTTTGAATACATGCCCCCCCACACCCACACTTGTTACAACTATGGTTTAAATGATATAGAAGTAATAATATACACATCATGTAATACATATATCTATAGGACTATGTTTTACCAGCTGCATTTGCAAGATATGAAAGGCCTATTAAATACAGTATGCACTGGCCTTCTGCCAGTCCATAAACACAGACTGCATTTTTGAGTCCCTTGGTACAAGTGAGAGCATATTGGGAACCGGGTAACGTTGCAATTGTAGGAATGGCAGGAAATGACATCACCCTCAGACCGCCTGGGGGCCAGTTCCATAAGCGTAGTCTGACAGTCAGTCAGTTTAATAGATTTAGATTAGATGCAATTAGGTTGATCAGCGGTTGCATAAAGCTGTTTTACTTTGGGCTAACTTAATTCTGGATTATATGGCCCTATTTGATTTGTAGGTAAATTGAGACATTGAGCAAAAATTAAAAGCATGATTAATAAATCCACCAGAGAATCCTATTTTATAATATTAAAATGTAAAAAGCTATCTTATTGAGGTATTCTTTCTATATTTGGAATATATACTGAGAGACTAGGCCGAGCAGAGTGAAATAAGATGCCGCTAGTTCTTTACAGTGCCACATTTTCAGTTAGCTGCTTCATAGCCACAGAGAGATATAGTACAGTGCATCATTGACACTAGAGTTACGGGTAGTTCACTTGCACGCTAGCAAGGTTTATATTAAATTAAAATGAAATTTGTTCACATAAATTAGTGTTTTCACAAAACATAAAGTAACAATAAAATCCATTTTGAAATAGTGGCTAGATTAGTTAACCAGTTTATCATACAATCAATAATAACAATAATAATAATAATGCATTGAATGTATATAGCACATTACAAGGAACTCAAAGCACTTTACAGTGATAGGGGATAAACTCACATCAAGCATCACCAATTAAAAGTGAAAAGTTAGCAGAGCCTAATTTAGTCTTACATTTATGATACTGATTAATTTGTGTTAAGACTTATTTAACAAATTAAGAACATCGTAATGGTTTGCACTGGTCTTAAATAGATTTATGCTGCCCCCTAATTTTTGTTCAATCTGGAAATTGAAATCATAAAGTGATTTCACATTTATTTCATATCAAACAACAATGCAGCTGAGATCAATATTAGAATAATAGCAATGATCCTAGATTGACCTTTAAATGTTTATCCATTGCTACATTCAATGAAACTTTATATATTATTGTTACATTCAGTACGAAAATATGTATATATGCTTTAGCACCTCACATATTTGATGCTCAAATATTCATTAATGCTTAAATATTCATGACACATTAATTAACAGCACATTTTTGTACAAAACTAAAATTGTCATATACATCTGGAGCTGGCTGGCTATAAAATACTGATTTACTGATCGACGCATTTAAATTTTGTACATGAAAGTGCTTGTTATAGATAAGCAGATGAAGTATTCAATGAAGATAATTCTTTATTATGTGGTATGCCAAATTGTGTTACTCAATTATTTCACTTTCATATTACCATTCCTACATTGACACTGTACAGCCAGTCCTTTAGCAGCTAGATATGTGGGGGATTTATATGGCTGTCTGTGCCATGCTACTGTACTTCAGTATACTGTGTATGGAAAACAAGTATGAGCAGTTTTCATTTATTTTGTTTTAGTGATAAGGTTATTTAAATCTTCTTCATAAATACAAAAGTAGATCTTAGAAAAAATGATTTTGACAGAATATTTGAGCTGTGATAGAGGTTCACTCTTTTTGCTTTTCAATGTATATGTATTTGGTTTCCATTCAATGTTCACTTTCAGTTTGAAGTGCACTGTGATTGACATGCGCACGGTAAAGCCTGAAAGATTCAAGAGACATATAACTTAACAGACTGCGGCTTCTGTTCAATGTGCAGTAACTGCAGTGCACTTCGGAAAA
The DNA here is from genome assembly GCA_029706075.1 of Aldrovandia affinis. Classification (NCBI taxonomy): domain Eukaryota; kingdom Metazoa; phylum Chordata; class Actinopteri; order Notacanthiformes; family Halosauridae; genus Aldrovandia; species Aldrovandia affinis. The sequence continues at coordinate 6,381,405 of JAINUG010000012.1, read as the reverse complement.
CTTTTCACTGTTTTACTTCTTGCATAACCGTTTTCGTCAGTTGCAACCGCTGAACCCCTAAAGCTGTATAAACATTTCTGAAATCCTTTACTCATAATGAAAGACAAAGCTCACTGCAAACAGATCGCTGAATAAATCTTCTCTGCTATGCAGACTAAAGTGTGTGCATCTGTGTGTATGGAATTCATTTTAGGACATCCTCAGGTGAAGATAAATGATAGCTCATCAGCTGTCATTCATCCACGCCTCGTTCCGTATCATAAATGCCTTCATATCTCTACAAATAAGATATTACTTCTGTGTGTCGGTGTGTGTGTGTGTGCAAGTGTGCGTCACGAATACTTCATTAAAACTGTATTATGAGAAATGATTTGTTCGTTAGAATGCTTGGTAGCATGCTTTCGTATTTTTAATCACATTTGAGCCGGCCTTGTGTTGCTGCATCCCAATCTACGCAGCCAGCACCACCTGAAGCCTTTGAGGTAATGAAAAACCACAGAGGCGCCTGTTCTGTAGAAGCTGAACAAGCTTCCCTTTTTTTCCCATAGTCCTTTTTGTCGAGTCTCCTTGTGTTGGTTTCTACATCCCCGTCGTCACATCTCAAGAGTCACAGTTTGAAATTGCATCTGTCTTTTAAAAGGGTATGTTCCACCCAAGTAAATTTAAATCAAATTGTGCCAAAGTGAATCCCATTCCAATTTGTGTTGGTGAAGGAAACAGCACTGGGACTCTGGCATTGTAAATATACGTTAAAAAAAAAAAAAAATGGTGCAAAAATCGAAAAGGAACACTATTTAACTTATTGTCTTTCACCATGACTCTCAGTAGTCGGAACGCATAAAAGCCTAATTAGTCATTCCTCTTCAGCATTAGTTGTCATTTTCCATTTTCTTTTCACCTTGTCAGCTTGACGTGTTTCTTCAGTCCAATGAGAGCATTTCTAAATTGGTGTTCTGAGAGACTGCTCTTGAATATAAAGTCTCTCTGGCACATGTGCCCACTTCTCTCCCCTCAATCTTTAATCTCACAGAAAGCAGCCAGCTCCAGTACATTCAATGCATTCACTCCAGCAAACGTAATCAATTGAGGAGGGTTTCAGTGCTATTCAAGTACATATAGGTAGAACAAAGGAAGCGCTTTGTACAAGAGCTACACTCCATCATTCACATGATTTTCAAACGTGTGTGTGTGTGTGTGTGTGTGTGTGTGTGTGTATGGGTATGTGCATGTTTTTCCAATTGTTTATCTCTCTGTCTGTCTGCATCTATGTTAAGCTATACCATTACTGGCAAGTTATATTTTCTTCCAGAACAGAGTGGGATGCTGTTATGGTAGAAGAGAGCATATGATATCTATGCCTCCTTATATGGCCTGAATTATCCAGTCATATTATCACAAAAATGGCTGGTTTTATTCATTCAAAATTAGTTATTACGGTTTTAGTGAGAGACTGACAAGCAGCTTTGCCGTCTGGGCCACAACAGAAATTTGTAGTCATTTATTACATTTAGTTCATTAATAATAAAAAATGAATAATTCATGTGTTGTAAGCAGTGAAATGTGCCAATTTAGTCATGATAATTTCAGGTAACATGCAACGAGCAAACATTTATTCGTGACTCAAATGTTAGATTTGGTGCGCTGGTGTTTGCAGTATTCTTGGTCCTCTCCCTCCGATCTGTGAAATATATATTTAACATCGTCTTCAGAAAAGAGCAGATTCCCCCCTGGCAGAGTCGGATGGTCAGAGTCTAGAAGCTCCAGTGCCAGACATCGCACTTGTAAACCTGTTGTCTGACTGAGAGCGAATGTGTGAGTAAGTCTTACATTGCCTCTGGGTTGTATGATCTCGGAGAAAACGTGAGACGGATCTCGAAGTTCAAACAGATTGCAGTTCAAAGTATCCTCAGTTGTGTGATCTGCAGAACTGTGGAGAAAGGTGCACTGCAATACTTAACGATACACTGTCTCTACGGGCCATAATACATCACAGTTTTGGGCCATTTGCCACTGTTTTAAATAGCTTCAGCACTTTAAATGAGATTCATGGCTCCAAGCGCAATGATTCATGCTAAACGTGGAATGCTAGGGGTTAAATCGGTTTACAGCCATTTTAGCCATGTGTCGTGTTCGCACTTGTCTTACAGGTATATAAAAAGCTCTTAAATCATTTCTAAATGAGCTTCACACCTTTTAAACCACTATGCGGATTCTGTCTTCAGATTCTTCTTTTTGTTCCCCCGCTGGAGAAGCTTATGTGCTTTCAAAGATGGAATAAATAGTGCATATCCATAGCCCAAGGGAAGATTGTATGGAATGACATATAAATTAACATGTGATACTACCCTTCAGAACAGAGTTGCAAAGAGCCCAGCACTAAATGGAACTTCCTTATCTGAATCAGGAAAAGGTAGAGGAGGTGAAGGAGCTATACAAGAATAAACAGTAAATAAACAGGGGTCTCTACCTGGATATTACGGGCTGGTCAATGAACAATTTCTTTGTTGATTTTGAGGCATACTTTGGATCATTGTCTTGCTGAACAATCCATTTGAGGCTAAATTGCAGCTTCCTGGCAGAGGAAACCAGGTTTTTGGCAACAATCTCTTGTTACTTGCTGGAGTTCATGATTCCATTTACCTTCACATGAGCCCTAGGACCAATAGATGCAAAACAACCTCATAATATCCAAGATCCACCACTATATTTCACGATAGGTATAGGTTATTTTCCACCCAAGTGTTCTTCGTCATCATGTGACCATAACACCCAGTTTGGCACTCTACAAAATCTATCAAGAAATGGCTAAAAATGACTGTTTGGAAAAGGCCGTCTCCTGACTTGAACCTGATCTAAGATTTTTGGTTTGAATTAAAGATGGCAATGCGAAGGAAGCTCAGTCCTAATTATTTTAAGAATCTTGAAAGATTCTGTATGGAGGAAATCCACCCCTTCCCCAATATGTGTGGTTCTGTGTGACTCAGTAGGTAGAGCATGGCATTGGCAATGCTTAGGTTGTGGGACCACATATACTGAAAAATGTATGCATTCACTACTGTAAGTCGCTTTGGATAAAAGCGTCTGCTAAATGGCATATATTATTATATTATATGTTCACCAATCTCATAAAACACTATCGAAGACAAAGTGTTAATGCAGATTTATTTTGTTGGATTTCATTTAAAATAATGATTAGGGGTGTTAAATGTTGTGATATTATATATATTTTTTATCCTTGTCATAAAAAAACATTTTCTCTGAGCAATTGTATTAATATAAAATACTATAAATACAACAGAGCTCATAACCTGGATTGTTCATGCAGCCTTTTTTGCTCATCATTATCAAGGATGCAAATCATTTTGCTGACTGTAAATATACCAAGGTCTGTATCATCCCCCTTTGAGTCTGCCTTTAAGATCTGAGGAAGCCAGGAATAAACACCCTATGTTTGTCTACTGATAACAGCTCCGGTGGTGACCCCAATCCACCACATGCAGCCACAGTAGATCACTGCTGTCCTGCCAGTGTGCCCCTTAATGTGACACCAGAGTGCCGCTACTTATAGTTCAGGTCAGTGATATCTCACCTGCTGACACCATTTGCAGCACTGGGCCTTTTCATGAGCAGTGCCGTTACACCTTGTTAACTTACATTCAGCGCTTGGACTATGACTTCTATTTCCATAACGTATAGGCTTTCGCTTGACCCTCATTCTGTGGCCATTGTGATTGTTATTCGTGTTCCTTTCCATTTGTGCGACTGGAAACGGAAAGAACTTGAAAGGGGGAATTAACACTAAATAATTAAGCCAATAGCCTTAACACTTTAAATTGCAATACATCACATTATTCTTTATTTCTTTATTTTTTTTTTTTTTTTTCATCCAAGAGGGATCAAATGTTTTCCGTCTGATGATTTCTACTGAACAGAAGGTTGTTTGGCTGGGCAGGCCTGTAATGGAAAAAGGGGGCAGGTAGGCATAAATGTAATACGGTGACCTACAGGTAACCGCCAAAATAAAGCAAACACTTGAGTAAATGAAGGGTTTTGGTGGTTCTGTTATGGTGTGGGGTGCATTTTTCTGCCATGGTTTAGGTCCACTCAACCCCTTAGAGAGCAAGGTAAATACCAATAAATACAAAGCCATTCAGAGTGATCACCTTCATCCTATGGTGAAGCTTTTCTATCCTGATGGGAGTGGTGGTGTCTTCCAGGATGGCAATGCTCCCATCCACATGAGTGGTCACTGAGTGGCATGTGGCATGAGTGGTCACTGAATGATTTAATGAGCATGGAAATGATATGAACCATATGCCATGGCCGTCTCAGTCACCAGATCTCAACCCATTTATGGGAGATTCTAGAGCGGCACCTGAAACAGTGTTTTCAACACCATTAACAAAACATCAAATTATGGAATTTATCATGGAAGAATGGTGTTGCATCCCTCCAATAGAGTTCCAGACACTTGTAGAATCTATACCAAGGTGCATTGAAGCTGTTCTGGCGGCTTGTGGTGGCTGCCCTATTATGACACTTTATGCTGATGTTTATATAGCTGAGACTACCTCATTGCTAACATAGCTAAGATATAGACAAATCTAAAATAATTCAATACCCACAAATACAGTATTAATTGTATACACAAAGTATTTATATATACTGTATATAAAAAGATTACACTTGTATAAATCGTTAAAACAATTCGGTATCAGGCATTTCATATAGTTAAATATACAGTATCTTTGTATTTTTTTTATTTAACAGATCCTAACATAGTTGCTAAAAAAACAGTGCTCACATTGTACAAATTATGCTATATTTAGATGAACTGGCCTAGGTACTGTGAGACCCTGCAAAAGCAACTGGTTGATTGAAAGGTTGCATTTCAAATATATTTTTCTTACATTTGGTGATGGTTTCTATGGGGGAATTGAAATAATTGAATGCAGAAAATGATGGATCCCCTTCTCAGTTTATGCAGGTGAAAGGGTCCTGTGTGGCTCATACAGTGAAGGTGCTCATTGCAAACGCGGACTGGGCACAATATCCAGATGATCAAGGTTCAGCCCTAGTGCTGGCTATATTAGTTCCTTTGAACGATGCACCATGCACCCACAGTTTGCAGTTGTCCCACGAAAGATACACCTCTCTTTGGATTGGCACCGACTCTCTCCTGCAGTACTGTGTGGACTGTAGTGTGTAAAATAGTCACTAGTTCACAGAGGAGTGTATCACAAAAGTGCATGTATCTCAGATAGGGTTACTAGATGTGTCCTGTTGTGTGGGAGGACAATAAGGGGGAAACCCCAATTTTTTACTCATTGTCCCACAATGCCATAGGTTGTCCCTCATTATAGCCTCAACCCCATCCCACTCAACGATATTGTCTACAGCCTCTGCCCCCACCCACACCCACGCTCAAACACCTGCTATCCCCCACCCCTCCACACACACACACACACACACACACACACACACTCACACACACACACACACACACAGCACAAGTAACATTGCTTCAGCTTTGGCTTTGTCTCACTTGATTATTCCTTTTCCGTCCCACAATGTCCCTCAAAATCATTCTGCTTGTCCTGCATTTGGACTGTTTGAATCTGCTCAACCTAGTTTCAACTGCTCTTGGTGTGTGGGTACTGGGGACTTAGCAGTAAGTTTAAATAAAAAAAAAAAAAAGTTTAAAAAAAGTTGTGAACACGTGAAGGTAATAACTTTGATCAAATGCACTTAAATACTACTGGGTGTAAATCAGGCACAATTGTGAATTATGTAATTATGGCTTCTGCCTAGCTTATCTCTCGTTTGAAAATGCCATACAATCCACACAATTGCTTAATAAGAAAATTAATAAAATAAAATAAATTCATTAACTGTCACCGTTGGCACAGCTTCAAAGTCTCAAACCAATAAACCCAATTTAAGTGGCAAAGTTAATTGTTATGTTGGCCCCAGAGGCATTTTTAATGATTATTTTGACCTTTTGGCACACCACTGTGACTTTGACTTTCCTCCTAGAAGCAAAACAGGAACAAAGCTACTGTCTGTTATACAGTGAATACAGAACACACACACACACACGAACGGATGCAAGCACACACACACACACACACACACACACACACACACACACACACACACACAGAGGGTTGCCGTGTGTCTGGATTTGAAAAACAAGCACAGTGTAATAATCTGCCTCTGAAGTATTTCAGCACTTTGTGGGGACCATTCAAGGTATTTTACCGCATTAAACCATACCTTATTTCTTTGCCTTAAATTTACTCTTGACAATCAGATAATATTTTTCTCAGGTGGATGATCTAAGAAGCTATTTCCTGAGCGGCTCGTCTGCCGTTTGTTTGGAACAGCATTTCTACAGTATTTGATCTTATTTCCATTCATAACTTTAACTGTGATATGATTGACTAGTCATAAATAGATTTGCACAAATACATGTATTCATGTATAAAATGTGCGGTGTTTTATAGTGGAGAATTAACACTTGTTTACTCTGCAGACACATAATTTCTGGTGGCTTTGTAATGCCTAATATGTAATAGCAACTATACATATGCGATTTCTGCTGGCTGAGACTAGCTGCTACCCACAGTGTAGCCTTAATCTGTATGCAATCCCAAATGAAGGGTTCAGTGAGATCCATCCCCATGATTGTTATTGCTAATGAACGACTTCAGAACTAAGGACATTTGTAACATAATTTAATTCTGACTTACCCATGATGTTTGCTGATCAGTCCAGATGGGTTTTTGTGCATGTTGCCATTGTTTGGTGAGATACAACCAATTTGTTTCCTGGCCACTGTAGCCAAAATCAGAATGGATAGGGACCTTACCAATATATACCAAAAAGCATGAAAGTGTCCTCCACTACGCATTCCACTATAACCCATATATTGACCCATATATATGTCTTAAGGTTTGAATTAATGCCGTTGGCCATTGTTTTTGTTTTTTTGCAATTATTAGGATAAATGTTGAAAAATGTTTATCCTATTTAAAAATGTACAAATATGTTTTATTGCTGGTCATCCTGCTGGGCCTAAGTGCCTTTTCATGGATACAGCTGTAGGCTAGTATTTAGAAGCACCAACTGTGCTGTGGCTGACTGGATAGTTTCAAATAAATAACATTTAAGTTAACTAATCACAATGACAGTATTTAGTGGTATAAAATGGAAAGAAAAATCCTATGGCATAACAAAATTACAATATGGGTTGTGGTGAAGTTTTTTGGGGACATTATCATGCTACGGCAGCTAGTGCGAAGGAGCAGGAAAAAAAAGAGAATATGCACAGAAATCCCATCTGAACCTATCAACAACATTGTTGGTAAGTCAATAATCAATGACGTGAAAAAAGCCGGAATACTCTTAAGGCTAATAATCTTTTTAAGGTGAGTGTCCAAGCAAGTGAAAATGTAAGAAAAATGTATATTCCCTGAATCCAGCCTCTTGGAAAAAAAAAAAAAATTGAATCCCCTTTTTCTCCCAATTTGGTGGCCAATTGTACCCTCCATTAATTCAATCCCCCCCATGAACCCGCCACGTGCAACTACGGGGCTTACTACCCAGGGACCGGCAGTGACGCGGGCGGGCGAACCACCTCCTTCGAGACAGACTCCAGCGAGGCGTCGACCATGATTCCGATACCTGCTGGGAAGCCTTCTGTGCACATGGCGAGCGCATGCCAGCTTCCCCTCCCCCTCCCTGGGGCGGACAGCCAATCGCCTCCCCCTGAGTGGGACGGCGCCAGAGCCTTTACCAATGTGCCACCCGGGGGCTGAATCCAGTCGTGATAAAACCCCTCACTTATCCTACATATAAAATACATTTATTTTATTTAGCATAATAGTTACTACACAAGATGTCAAATATCAATTATATCAAAATGTGTTAATTAAGTTACAACACTTACAAAAACACAAATTATTCAATGTCCAGTTGACAGACGGAGGTTGAATTACCTTAAATAGTCAATCCTAGACATAAAAATTACTTGTAACAATCATGAAAGAGATTAAATGGAAGACAATTCTACCAAACCAAGTTTGTCTATCTCCAAAATGCACAACACACACAACCAAGAACAAAGCAGACAAGTGTTGAAGTCTGCTCCCTTTCCCTCCCCCTCACTAGCCCATGCATGATTAATTTATGATTTGAGGGAGGACTAGCACAAGCCTGATTCGGACCCCTTTTTATGTTTTAATTTTGGGTCACTTACATCCACAAGACATCTTTTCAAAGTAATCATTGAAACGATCCTCACATCAAACATCAAACATCAATAGAGCCTGGGGAAGATAGCTTGTTTTATCGAGAGATGTTGGTTGAGCTGATATTTGGTGAAACAATATGCTCAGGAAAATAATATCACTACCATGTGACAAGCCGAGTCGTCACATGCAGACCCTTTTTTGGCGTACCCGACCCATAATTTCCAGCTCATGGGTAGAATCCCCAAATTGTTGTGTGTGTGATGTGGTAGGCAAACGATGTGCCAATCCACTATGGACCACACTGGTGCTACAGTCACACATCTTAGTGCCCTGGTTTCATTCAAGGAGTAATAAAACCTGTCAGTGATGACACCAGGGAATCTCACGTTTACATTAGGTCAATGGAGATGGAGATTTAGGTTTGGCCAGGCCACATACTGTTTGCCTGAACAGGATCATAAAATGCATAGGCCTCCCCAATACACTGCAGGGGAACAGTCTACTATTTAGGGCTGAATTGCACATTTCTGTCATCCATCCATCCATCCATCCATTATCTAAGCCGCTTATTCCTGGTCAGGGTCGCGGGGGGGGGCTGGAGCCTATCCCAGCATGCGTTCCGGGCGAGAGGCAGGAATACACCCTGGACAGGTCGCCAATCCATCGCAGGGCACACACACCATTAACTCACACACTCATACCTACGGGCAATTTAGACTCTCCAAATAGCTTAACGTGCATGTCTTTGGACTGTGGGAGGAAACCGGAGTACCCGGAGGAAACCCACGCGAACACGGGGAGAACATGCAAACTCTGCACAGAAAGGCCCCCAGCCTGGATTCGAACCCGAGACCTTCTTGCTGTGAGGCGACAGCGCTATCCACTGCACCACCGTGCCGCCCATTTCTGTCATCATTGATCATAATTAGAATACAATTAACATCACTGCAACTGTTGCCTTTAATGTTTACTTCAGTGTCATTGTTGTCAGATTTTGGGACAGTATCTACACACAATTTTACTTTCTTGACACAGACACAAAAGGAATATTTCTGTTGTGATTCAAAGCTGAATTTAACAAAGTTATTCATGTATTTATTTATTTATTTAGTTCTTGTCTCTTGCTGCTACTCCATAATTTATATTATTGTCAGTTACTACAAGAACAGCAAATGGCTCCCGCAAATCAGTCTCTAATACAGATCTGCTGAATTAAACGAATACTCTTTGATGGAAAACCTATTACTGATTTTATTTAAACGAACCATCTGTGACAGACACTAAGATGTCACAGGGTGTCAATGGATTTTTCCTACTGATTGGTTCAGCTTCACTGCGTTTCTGTGCATAATGTTGTTGAAATCATTTAAAAGACTGCCCCACTGTTGCTCACTGAAGCTACTGGTATGTTATAATCACTCGTGTTAGTTTGATCATTCTGGGTTCCCTGGGATTCTTCTGGTTGGGAAATAAGTTGTCAAAGGCACACACATCAAGACAGCATATTTGTTTTAGACTTTCACAGTTTCACCTTTTGGTTAAACACAGGGGACTGCTGCTTTCACGTCTCTATTTTGACTGCTAGTTCCACCCCTGTGCACCCATGGAATCCCCACTGCTGGTTTCTAAGGCTTTCAACGTAGCTAGAGGAGGCGTAGCTAATTGGAGGTACAAACAGTGATCAATCTCAATGTTTTTGCTTGAGCATTAAGTTATTTTTATTTATGGAATCATACAAGCTTTTGTTGCACTTTGATTATGGTTTGACCAGTACCCATGCACAGTGATTTAATTTGTATTCAAAAGCGAGTAGGACCATAGCCTTCTACCATTCTTTTAACATTGTTCAATGTCTTTTTTTTTCTTGGCAGAAAAAATATCACAATATTACTATTTAATATTCTATTGTAAGCTTCAAGGTTATCATGTAGAATTGTACCAGAAAATGTGTTCAGCTTCTGTGTCACTGACACTTAACTTAGGGAAAGTAATTTTTGGGTAAGATTGGCTCGTAACATTTAAGGAGTCATTACACTACCTCAGATTCAACTGCACCACATGGTGTTGTTTTGTTGCATTGATATACATCTAAGATATATGTTGGTGTGGATAGAGACTGACTGTCTGATATCTTGTGGATATTTTTATTTTGGGTGTGGTCAAAGTGGTCTCAGTAGAAGTGGATCTTTTTATTGTTTTGCTAATTATATGTGATGCATCTCTTTTTAACTGAACTAGAATCGATTTGAATTTGAGCATTGCTAATTAGCATTTGCCACCATGCAGAAGTCATTAATTTGGGTCATACAAGACAAGAGTTCAGTGGAGTGGAGAGGGAACCTGCAAGTGAAATGTGTTTTGGTGGTGGCGGGTCTATGCTATGGTGCTGGCTTTGTTGCTGTCATTAGAAGCAGCCAGTCCTGTCACTCCCATTGTAGGCCATAACTTTTGTTAGCATTTACTTTAAAGGGATACATTCTGCACCTTCTGAGGAGCAGCAGATGCTGAAAGCTCCTGATAGCTTTTTTTAGTGCTGAAATGAGGTGGAATGGTGTTGGCTGTCAGATAATTTAAACCATCTCTCTCACAACAGGGGGCTTGGCTGCTAGGCCGCAGAACAGCATGGACTAAAGGAACTGCTATTGTGTTGTTGTTGTGAGACTTCAACGTGACTACTCATTACAAGACAAATACTCAAAAGAATGAACTGCACAAATACTTCAATGGGCTCTTTAAAAAAAAATACTACTTGTACAATTAAACTGTCCAGCTGCTTAACAAGGGGGTATGCTACCTAGTTATCCAGGGTACTGCATAGGTCATTTAAGGCCAGCTTTGATCAGATACAGCACAATATAGCTTGCAATATGGTGAGTCTGCTTGTAGCAGTGTGCCATAGCAGCAGAAGAGGGGGAGACCTCTGACATGTGTCAACCCTTCAACTGACCCCTCAGACACTACAGAGATTACGATGAACTTGAAAACAACTAGTTTGAATTAAATGTGAAATTTGTAATAAAAAAAATAATTGTACTTTTCTGTAAAAATACTCCCACTGCCACATTTTCTGTCATGATGAAGCTCCTGAGAGAATTCAAAAAGAGCTTGTCAATCAGCAGGTGTTACCATGGTGACGATTCAAGTTACCATGGTGAGAAAAAAAAACGTAACACCATTCCTTTTCATAATTGCAAAAAACTGTCTGAAATCACTGTCAGTTGACAAAAAACTATATTAGCAAATTTAAAAATTCAAGCAAAAATCGTTAAGCTGTGAAGTTGTAAAAGTATTTCCGTTGAGGAACTTACAGCAACAATCAATGGTCTATAAACACCATATGGCAGCATGGAAATATGGTAATTTCTGATCATTCCTGCAACTCCTTTAATGTGAGTTCTCATTTGTATAATTACTGTTATGCAGATTCATGTTATTAGGGTAGAGATTCATGTTATTAGGGTAGAGTTTCATCAACGTTTTCCAATGCACTGCGCATCGTAGTTCGAAAGACTTTCAATTATGTGCTATAAATCTTCTAAATTAATGGTTTCAAAACACCTTAATTTAGCCATGTGCATATGGGTGGCCCACGTTTTTTATGCACCTGTTTTGACTTTAGTCACAATCAAAATGTATGCTCTATTAAAAGACCTGATGCAGGAAATGTAATGTACAACTGAACATCCCATGCATACAGGACATTGTAAAAACATGCAGCGGTGGAAATGACTTGCTTGCATTACTAGTACTAATAATGTGTGCAAATTATTCTAATGACCATCTTAAATAAAACAATATACTCCCTCTCCTGGATCACAATGTTTTAACTTTCCCCTAGAGCAGCAACATTTTTAATTGTACAATTACATGGAACAAGAATTGTGATTACAGCCCTGACCACTGCCGCTGACAGCTTGGTGTAATTATAGCCATTTTCCAACCACGGGATATTTATATCTATGTTTAATTCCTCGATTAAACCATAACATTTTCTCCATCCCTCTATAAAGCCTTTCTCTCCCCTTTTCTGGTTGGCATGAGTGTGTGTGTTTGTGCGTGTGTGTGTGTTGTTTTCACTTCCGAACATCCTAGCCTCATTGAAAACACTTTGAATGAAATGAGACAGATCTATTTGCTGTGTTTAACTCGAGTTAACGGTGTAATTAAAAACACCGGTGCCCGTTTCTGTTTCCCCCTCTCCTTTTTACCAGTAACTCTTCTATTCATCCATTTGTATTGCCACTGTAACGCACAGCCTCTACAGTGTAAACACAGTTTGGTCCCTGAGGCTGGCTTAATGTTCTTAGTACAAAGAATATAAAAAATTGCAGCAAAAAAATGAGTAATGTTTTTTTTTTTTTTTTTTTATGTCTTGTGACTAAACTGCCTGGTGTGTAAATGCCCACATAGTCCAGAACAACATGCCATGAGTGGCAACTTATTTTTACTGTACTTTGTTCAAAAGAAGAACAATGATGTCATCCGTATGCTATGTGCCTATATAACAGTATGTGATGCATGTCATGGCATATATAACAGTATGTATGACTGCATATAACATATGTTTATAACAGTTTAATGTAACGGTAATTCAGCATACCGATGCGCCACAGACATTGCTTGTTAAATGCAACAGTCCACGAGAAACCTAAAGCTATGTTTCAGTTTATGTTGAAGAACTTTCTTTAGTTTGTAAAATAATCTTTGGAAAATGAATTGCGATTCTAAACCTTATTGCTCTTCTCGTTGTGTGTACACAGTAGAATGACTGGAATTACATGGGAGAAGAATTAGATGGAGTAATTTACCCTCTATCATCTTGACTCTTGATCAAGAGAGCGTTTGTAATCTCTGCTGTGACAAACATCTTCGCATAAAATGTGTTGTGATGCAAGATGTTGAAGCTTCAATTATGAAGAGACAAACTGAACTTGGCAATTATGAAATTACACCATGATTATCTTATGACTGCAGATGGTTGCTTATAATTTGTATTGCATCTCCTCGCATGTTGAATGGATTTTAATTTTGAAAATGATTGTATTTATGTAAATAGACCAAGCTAACCCATTAGTAGAATGTTTTATTTATTTATTCTTGTTTTTTAAAAATCACACTGAGGCATAAAATATTTCACAAGACCCTTGATGCGTAGGTTCCCTGCATTCATATGGAGTTACTCCATAAGGCTGAATTTAAACAAGAAATAAAGAATTTAATTCGACATTTACATTTGCTTTAACCTCTTAATTGTCACCCCGTTTTTGACATTCCCGCCTAGTAGACAGTTCATAACTCAAGAACTGTAATGGCCACATGCCTACATTTGATACAAAATAAATAAATTGCACAATATCCTAGTACAATAGGTCAACTAAGTCTGTGAAAAAAAATGAAGGAATTCTAGACCCAAGGGGTCATAAAGTAGAAGCCTTTTACTGAGTGGCATCCCCAGTGGTCTCTAAATTCAAGGTGGCCAAATCGGCCCAAATATTTATATTCCCTCTGTGACACTGGAGAACATACTAAAACATTTTGATGACTATAAAACCTGTTTCTATCAGCCAAACCATTATGGATCGTTATTTTGCTCACAAAAAATATTCTAATGTGATGGCTCAAAGTGTCTCCTAATGTCTCCAAGTGGACCAATTCACTTCTGTGACACTGAGAATCACACTACAACATGTTATTACCTATGAGACACACACACCAAAGTCAAACCAAAGAATTTAACAGCAACAAAAGTTTTTTTTCCCCACATGATCTGTGTCTTCTGGTGGCAGAGCCGGAACTTCCACATACTAACCGAATCTTCTGTAGGGCTTTTGGCATTGTAAAACCAAATAGTAAGTCCAAATAAACTAAGAAAAAAGAGTTTCTGTCAGGAGTGTAGTAGAGGTGGAACCAAATGCAGGCGCGAAAGAGACCCAAAATACAGAAATACGTTTATGGTATATATTTCCCACAAACGTAGGCAAAACAATGTCGGTGGCGACACGCAAATAACTAACAAAACAAACCAAAATGGTAAACGAACTGGAACAAACAAAGCTAGCTAAACAGCAAATCCAAAACGTAATCCAAAACACGGATTTAACTAAACAGAGGAACTCTAATAATAAACAAAAACAAGAATCAACTTTACGAAGACGTGAGATCATGAAAACGAAAGCGAGTTTGTCTAGGCAAAACTAAACAATGTCCAAGCAATGAATGGAGAATGCCAGTTGATTAAATATCCTCCCGGTAAGTGCTAACAGCTGTCTGTAATGACCTGGATTAACTTGGTGCATTCTTAGCGTGTCTTTTGCTTTTCCTGATTGGTGATTTGGTGAAATTGCTGATTGCCAGTCGAATCGTTACAGTTTCTCAAAACTCTGAAGTGTGTACACTCAATCTTCAATTGTGTGTCTTCAATAGCAATGTGCGCAGAGTACATTCATTATACTAAATGCAAACCAAAGGAAACCTTATATCTTTGGAAAGGATATCCCATTGGCTAGAACCATAGACCAATTTCAGCATATATGGAGGGAACTAGTTTTGATTATGCTACTGGATCATGTCACATGATCATACTGGTGGCGCTGTTTGGACATTCAGGGGGGCTGTTTGGCTAATAACTATTTAGTTGGCGGGATGTTTATGTCTAAGTGGCATATGAAGTGTCCCCCTTCAACTCAATGTCTGTGTGAGCTTAGCTGCTGGTGCTCCTCTTTGGAGGGGAAAACCTCCATTGCCTGCCGAAAGGGGAATTCCCCGACTGGTGGGCCAATTATTAATAGAAGAAGTCAGCATCAGGTGTCATGGAACTCTTCTAGCAACGAAAGATGAAGGGGTTACTGCTCCATTGACTTCAATGGTGGGGGGGAGAGAACATTTTAACAAAAAAACTATTAATTTGTAGGTCAGTGTGCATACAGACTGTCCGCACAGGCAAGTGGACGAGAGTAATCTTAAGCATGGATCCAACTTCAATATCCTGAAGTTTCAGAACCTCATTAAGTTCCCAAACAAGTTTCAGACCATATATCTAGTGAGTAGCCTATATATTCAAATATTATTTTGTAATAATTATTATGTACTATGAAACATTCTGCTGTATTTTATAGTATGCAACCGGTGTATATGGTATTTTAAACAGATATTTAGCTAGCTAGTTTTTAACTAAGTTAATTACCATACCAGTGATGGACTTATAAACAGTCACGTATGTTTCAAAAGTTTGTCGTCTTGCTTGGTACGCAATTAACGTTTGAGGACGCGATTAACGTTTGAGGACATGAACTGCGTACTGGCGTACCACTTATGTACACCCCTGCTTATAACCCTCACCTTACTTCTGCACAGATGTTTGTTGTTGTTCACTTTATGTTGTTCACGTTCAATTTATTGAGTACATTTGACCCTTATTGGGGTCATATAAACTATGTGAGACACATTTGTAATCAACACATTTCACTGTGTGCGGAGTGAAGAGAAGCAGTAGCTGATGGAACGTTGAGAGTGCGTGCTTGTCTGCGCTCTCCCGAGCGTTGTAGCAGTGATGAGCACAATTGTTTTGGAGATCCAAACTGGTAAGAATGTATGTCTTTGTAATACCCATTTGTTTTATCTCACAAATTTAGGAAGGTGCATAATTGGTATGATTCAGGTTGCACGCCTTGCTCAAGGATAATATAATACAAGCTTTAGAACTAGAGGGATGGAAGGTCATGACCTAAGAGTCACTAGTTCAGTGCTCTACATGGATCTACATGACTTCTGGCCAGCATAATTAAACCATTTTGTTTAGTTTCATATTTTAATACAATACAATTGTTCCATTCCTTCATTTTTTCACTTTTCTTTTTTATACATTTACATGGCACACATAAAAAATACCAATTTTGTCCTATTTATATTCCTATTTAACTGAAGAAATAGACTAAATCTTAATCTTTGTGCCCCCTCCACACACACACAACACACACACACTCACACACACAAACCGTAACCCAACTGGCAGCAATTGCAGTGCACTGTCCGCCATACCATGCTGTGTTTAAATATTACTTCTGACTAAATGGGTAATTTCTCAACTGTATGTCATACCAGATAGAGGTGCCAGCTTCACAAATAGTAATTATAATATAATAATTAAACGCATGATGAGCAGATATGAACTGCATGAGACGATGTGGACCCACACTGCCCATTTTTCCACATGGTAGCCCCGAAGCTCCTCTACAAGTTATGAATGAGAGATTAATTTCCACCCGTTAGCTAAGGCTAATTATTCAACTTGGTTTGCCGATTGTTGGTTTATGCTGTTCTTTTCCTTGAATGCACTAGACCTGATATAAATTTTCATTTGCACTTTGATGCAAGCTCAGAGACTTAAACTTCTGGATTTGCCATTGAGTATACCTACTTCAACAATAAGAGATTTGTCCCGCTGATATTCTTATCTTGGGAAAAGCACATAGGATCATTTGAATAATTTTAATTAAAAATCACTCTGTCAGACATGTGTTCATTCATGCATTGCAGTCATGCTCCCCAAACAGAGAAACTCTGCAATCCCAGTAACTCTATGCTGTCTATACTACAAGGAGTTACTATTGTACCTCCACACTAAGCAGGAGGTATTTATTCTTGACAGGATGTTATTAGGAAAACAGTTATGCTACTAATGGTCGACTACTGGTAATGCTGGTCTGTGTGTATATATGTGTATATATATATATATATATATGTGTGTGTGTGTGTGTGTGTGTGTATAAAGAATTATATTCTTTTTCGATGGTGATATTTTAGGGCCAAAGCAACTTATATTTGTTTACAGTATGTATTTGATTTAGAACATAGTGGTTCAAGTCACCAGAGGCCTTACTTCAGTTCTAATCTTGTTTCCATCAATGTGTCTGGAGGGAGTTTGGGAAAAAATTTGAATTCAAATTTCCCCCATTATTTTTACACATCAAACCACACTCATTATTTTTCTAAACAATGCAATACAAGCTTTTTTTTATATGAGTTTGTGAAGAAAATGGAAGGATCGCAATCGCTGCAATCAAGATCGGTTTAATCAAAAATAACTCCCAAAATAAATGAATAGAGACAAATCACAAGAGGGATGTTACCGTCAGCTCAGTAAAGATTATGGAAAGGTTGCCATTGCCCAAGGAGCTACCAGTATTAGAGGGAAGGAACAAGCACTGTCTCTTTTGATAAACAAGGAGCAGCCAAATTCAGAATACAATTTATTTTTATGACTGCCTCAGATAAAGACCAAACCACACAAATCATAGGACGCTGAGGGCTTCGGTGTGCATTCAGACAGTTTGTGTCACAGGACTGCAAACTATTCGGATTGTGACAGGAACGGAATAAAAGTGGCCAAGCGTGAGAATTAAAATTGAAGGCCATAGACAAGGTGAAAACTACAAAATGAAAACAAATAAATAAGAATATGTTTTTTTCAGTGCGCCAGTTTGTATATCCTGCAAAGCGATTTCAAGATGTATAGCTTTTTGGATACATGCTCCCTATTACACAGGGGGTAGACCAAATAATGGAAACACCAAATAATTTATTTATTTATTTATTCAGGGAAGCCATCTTTTACAAATGTGCCCTGATTACAACAACAATATATACAGAGTACAATGGGTACAGACAGAAGACACATACAGAGTAAAATGTCAGTTATGAAAACACATTCTAAAAGTAAGATTATTTACAAAACACAGGACGGATAAACAGACAAGAACAAATGACCGCATCATTAAAAGCAAGAACCCTTTTCTGGGAACACATCAAACACCTGTCATTTATGGGTTGTGTCAAATTCCGAAACGTTTGTGCATCATTCCACTTGTGTGGTGCATAAAACTGAAACACTGTTTTCCCCAGTTCAGTCCTAACACGGGGAGTCTCCTGATCCCTTATCAGAAAATGTGTGTCTTTAAATTTTAAAAGAGAAGTTATGTAAAATGGCAGCCGATTCAGAAGAGCTTTGTGAATAAACTGTACGCAATTTTGCTCCCTTCGTAAGGCAAGTGATGACCACCCACCCTTCTGATACAGTGTGCAGGGATGTGTTCTGTATTTATCTCCTGTTATAAAACGAATGGCACTATGGTAGACTGCATCTAGAGGTTTCAGGGTGGAGGCCGCTGAATGCATATAAATAATACTGTATCTCCATTGTCTAAAGCTGATAGAAACGTAGCCTGTGCAACTTATTTTCTGTTGTCTATTATAAGGCAGGACTTATTTCTATAAAATAAACCTACTTTTCAATTTCTTGGATAGTTTGTCATGTTTCTGATAGTTTGTGTTTTAAAAGACAACTTGTCATCCAACCATATTCCTAGATATTTATAAGATGAAACCCTTTGAATTTGAACCCCATTAATGGAAGTTATGGCATTATCAGAGGGAACATCCTTCTTTGCTCTGGAAAAGTGCATGTACTTAGTCTTCTCAATTCAAAAGCAGCTTGAGACCGATAATCACATTTTATATGGCCTTGAAATCTGATTGTACATTTCTATATGCTTGATCTATTGAGGAAGCTGAATAATTATTTACTGTGTCACCAGCATAAAAGTGGATAGCGCTATTTTGTATCCCAATACCCGTTATAAAGCGTTAATAAAAGAGGGCCAAGAACTGATTCATGTGGTAATCCTTTTCTGACAGCTAGAAAGTTTTATATGTGACCATCAGCTACTATAGCCTGGGATCTATCAGAAAGATAATGATCAAAACCAGTTGCATGCATTTTCATCTAAACCAATTGATTCAAGTGGAAGGTGAAAGTGAAAGTTCAAAAGAAGGGTATGGTCAATAGTGCCGAACGCCTTCGATAAGTTGATGAATAGGGCAACACATGTTTGTTTACTATCCAGAGAGCAGACTATGTCATTCAACACTTTACCAGCAGCTGACATGGTGCTGTGACCTGGTCTAAAAACAGATTGATGAGAGTTTAAGGTATCAAATACAGATAAAAAGAAGTGCAACTGAGAATTCAGAAGTTGTTGTAAAATTTTCACTAAGCATGGTAGTTTTTAGATAATTATTTGCATCACTTGTATCACCCCTTTTGTGAAGTGACATCACATGAGCTGATTTCCATACTTTTAAGATGCTCCCAGCAGTAATAGTCAAGTTAAAAATAATATTATATAATATATGAGTAGTGAATGCACTATGATAGGAGCAGCCAGCAATAGGAATAAAAACAGCGATAATTTAGTAAGTAACTAAATCACAATTAAGAAGGAATCAAAACTTACATGTTTCCTATTAATGTCAATACTAATTACTAGTATGTTTCTGCTCTAAAAGACTTTAAACCAACACTTTAATATGCAAGGTTCTATAGCAATATGAGAGATCTAACAGATTTTCCAAAAGGTCAAATAGTTGTTGCATGAATTCCAGGTGTGTCAGTCACAGAAACTGAACAATTATTTAATGTGTCAAGGGGAACGATGTCAAAAATCATGACTGCATACGCTAAATAAGAAAAAATTAATATGGAAAAACAGGGGTCGCGAGTCGAAGCTCACCAATATGGATAGACAGATACAACACTATAGTTGCTGAATACCACAAAATAACGGCCTCAAAAATGACCACAGAGCTGAATCTGCACCTCCATGAGCAACAAGTCGTGAGCTTCACAAAGCTGATATTTATGCTAGGGCTGCCATTCGGCAACTGCTTGTAACCAATAAGAAAGAAGGTAATATGGTCTGATGAGTCGTCTTTTACTCTTTTTCCTACATCTGGGCACGTTTATGTTTGAAAAGCTAAAGGAAGCCTTCAACCCACATTGCCTGTTTCCAACAGTTAAACATGGTGGTGTATCTGTTATAAGAATTCATAAGAACATAAGAATACATAATGACGAGAACAGGCCGTTCAGCCCATCTAAGCTCGTCATGTCCTAATCTAAAGAGTATCTAGTACTGCATCTAGCATGGATTTGAATAGCCCAAGTGTTTCTGCCTCTACTACCTGACCTGGCAAGCTGTTCCAGGCACTGACAACTCTTTGTGTAAAGAAAAACTTCCTAATATCTGTGTGGATTTTTCTTTTAACTAATTTCCACCTGTGGCCTCTTGTTCTGCTGACCACACTTATGGTATAGGCAGAGGCAGAGGCATTTCGTAGGAGTCATTGCATCCAATTATTACTCTGCATGGTAGGATTACAACCAAGGAATACAAAGCTATTTTACATGATCAGGTGCACCCTATGGTGCAAACATTGTCTACTCAAGATGTTCCCATATTCCAAGACGATAACACCCCCATAGACACTGTTAAATGGATTCAAGAGTGGTTTCATGAACACCAGGATGAGGTCAAACACCTTCCATTGCCTCCCCAATCCCCAGATCTAAACGTAATTGAACCTTTATAGGAAGTTCTGGAACGCAGAATGCGGAATAAGCATCCACCACCTTCATCTCTCAAAGAACTGGAGGCTTCTTAGAAACAGTTAAAACTAGTATAACAGCATTGGCTCAACCTGTTCTGAATGCAGAACAACTTATTATTTCATAAATATTCATATATTGTTTTGGTTTCCATTATTTTGTCTACCTCCTGCATACACTAGTCTTTATAAATCAGTATTGGCAGACTCGTAAGACTGTAAGGCACTGATAGGCTGCTTTTTTGAGAAAGCCACACAAAACGAATATTGACAAAGTGTCCCCTATTTATGTAAAGGTTTCTCAGAGACAAGGAATAATATGACATGGTTTCACGGGTGTGAAAGGCATGATGACAGGTGCATTATCTGGTCATTTTTACAGCACATTTAGTTCTCCATTTACAATATATTTTTATAATTCCTGCATCGCTTCAGTCACCGTTCATTTCATTTCCTGCAGTCCTGCCTGAATTTCTCATTTTAAAGAGTGATAAGAAAAGCTTATGATTGCATCTTTGTGGTGGGCTGCTGCCATACGAAATATCCTATACTGTGTTAATTAAAACTGAGCACCACTACGCTAAAGCAGGTCTGAAATAGCATCTCTCCTAGGAGTGTGCCTTTCTACTGCAGTAAATTGATCTCTCAGGAAAAGCTTCCGAATGTTCCCCTTTTCCACAAGAATGCTTTTAGATGTTCCTGTCTGATTAAAGAAATTTGCGAATCAACCTCGTCCAGTTACTCCTAGGGATGATTAAAGTCATTGTGCTTGATATTCTCTCATATGAAAGATTTCCCAAGCACCATTGTTGTTAATGCTGTGCAATTAGCTTTTTCCACTTTAAAACAAAAAAACTGTAAATGGCCAGAGAACCAATTCTGAAGCAATTTGGTTGTCATGCCTGATGGCCATTAAGTTCTACAATTTTGTTTCAGTGTCAGTCCGACAACCTCAAACCCCCTCCTCCCTATAGTCAACAATTACAGGTGCAAATGAGGTACCTCCTTTGAACCTTTCAAACCAAAAAAAAGAAATGGTGACACTGCATTCTAAATGCAAATTGGTTGGATTGGGTGAACTTTCAAAAGGAAGGTGCAAAACTGTCAAGGAGACCTTTTGTGTGGCTTCACTGACCACTCTGTTAGAAGAAAGGAGCACTCTTTTTTACTCTTGCTGAAATGGGTGTTTCTCCGGTGATTGCCTTTGTGTCTGTATTCAATCAGACATAGCACCAAGCCCCACTTTCCCTTTTACCTAATTTGGGGGAGTGAATATGTTACAGAAATCACTTCCAGGAAGATTAAAGCATGCATACAGTTATAGGGAGCTCTCCCCATTAATGGCCTATCTGCATGGACATGCTGCTTTAAAAAAAAAAGATTCACTAAGGTGTCTTGTGTGTGTGTGTCTGGGTGTGTGTGTGTGTCTGGGTGTGTGTGTATGGGTGTACAAACATGTGCAATATATGCATCAGTTAAATCAAGGTTATTTCATTGTGTCTTCACACTTCTTTTAAATGTTACCAATTTATGCTTTTTTACACTTGATACGAATTTGTTGCGACGGAAACATTTTTATGGTGGACTGAAATATGAGTTTTGGCCAAAAAATTATATGTAATAAGGTGAGGTCCTGACCAGTTTTGATGAATATTGATAATGCTCTTTCAGAGACATTATGATTCAGTTTCCTTTTTAAATGTCAAGTGTTGCAAAATGCAGGGCCTGCCTGAATCTGACATTAAGTGTTCCTCGGCCATGCTACCATGTGCATTGCTAGCATTTTAGGTTGAAATGAAAAGACAAAGGAAGACTTTGTCTGTCCGTCCATTGCGGTTCATGCTATTCCTTCAACCGATTTTGAGACAAGAAAAAATTAAGCAAAGGCACGCGTCCTATGCATTTTAAGCCGAAGGTGCTTAATTTTTATTGAAGCTGTCAACCAATAATTGCAGTAGTTCTTACTACTTACATTCATTCCAAACTCAAAGAAATGTTTCTTTTTAATCTGCTCTAGTCTGTTAAAATTCTCAAGCTTACTTTGTGGCTAATTGTGCACAGAATGCTAACGTAATTTGAGAGAGCATTAATGTTCCCTGAGAGTATGCCATTTTAATAGACCTCAACAACAATATATGAAACTAATTATGTTGCAAAAGGAGAGCAGTTGCTGGTGCGCTCTGTGGTTGTCTTGGCCACCCATTGCAAGAACTATGAAAACAGATCTTTCAGAGCATTTGTGTCAAGACTAATAAGATGTGGTAGATGCAAAGTCTTTCTTTAAGGACAAATAAAAATAAACTTAAGGGGCACCCAGGGTGGTGCAACTGGTAAATGCACTTGCCCGGATTGCAGGTTGCCCACTGCGGCCGGGATTCGATTCCCTGGCCGTGCCAGCCCGACTCTGGCCGGGAGTTCTGTTCAGGGTCAGCGACTGGCTGTCCACCCCAGAGGGCGGAGGGAGGGAGGGAGGGACGCTGGCATGAGCTCACCACATACACAGAAAGCTTCTCTGGGAGAGCGCTGACTCAAAGGAGGCGGTTTGCCATCCCTGCCATCGCCGGCCCCAGAGCTGCATGTGGCGCACTTGTTGAAGGTGGATAATTGGATCAATAGAGGATATGAATAGCCACCCAACTGGAAGAAAAACTGGGGAAAAATAGGGAAGCTTAAGAACATGTGATTAGTCGTAAGATTAATATTAATACTTGTAAAAAAATGTATAAACGGATTGTTAAACCCACACCTGCTTATTATGTCTGAGTGCAGAAATGTTCTTTAAACACAGCATGCTGGCTACCACCCTTACCTACAATGCTTCTCTTTCCTTTCTAGGTAAGTGCCATTTAAGTAACAACAGTGGGGAAGAGACAAAGGCAAAGCTGACTGCTGTGCTTCCATCTGAGGTGGGCCAGACGCTTTCAGTATTCCAGCACAATGAAAAGTGTTTAAATCTGGTGGTTAAAAAAAGAAAAGAGTAAACCTGAATCTGAGTTATTTATCTGCATTTTAACTTAAAACTTCTTGTCAAAAACCAAATAGACAGGCTTCTCGGTGGCTTAGTGAGTAAATGAGCTCGCTAATAGTGCAGGCTGGGGCCTAGAGCTTAGAAATCACAGGCTCAAGCCTGGGCTAGGATGTGTTCGCTGACTATGACTTGGAGTATGCAGTGGTAGGACACAAGTTGCTATATTCCACTAGGGGTAGGGTGGGTTCCTGTGAACAATGTGCCGTGAGAGAAGTGCATCACCTCCGATTGGTGTTTGCCCTCCTGTAGTGCCACGCGGCCTCCTGTAGTGTGGGGAGTAGTCACTGGCTTGTGGTTCTGTGCATCAAAGAACAGTACATATGTTTTAGCTACAGTGATCTTCACACATTGGTATGGGAGGCACAATTGTGGGGGAGAAAATGCCCTCATAAAAACTTTTTTAATTAAACTACACTTTTATCAAATATACTATGCCCTTCACAGGGAAAGACACTTGAAAGTTGTAATTTGCACTTGCACCTTGTTGATCAGTGGTGGTAACAATAAAATTAGATGGTTCATTTCTGGTATTGAGGCATAAACAAGGGGAAATAGTTTCAAGGAAGCAAATGACTCAATATCAGCACCACTATAATTGTACGGATGGATTCTAGCACAGTGCCATTGCAATGAATTTAGTGCTTTGGGATGTTTTGAGTCAATTAGATTGTGTGTTATTAATATGAGCTTGCATTACTGTGGGCCCCATGTGACAGAAAACCACCTCAAATATGTAATTGTGTTTCCCTGTGTATTCTGCAATGTAAGGTGCCACATATATCAACATGAAATTCAGTGGACATTTGTCCTTAACTTTGACTTTTCGATGCACACATTTTTTCATGAATGTTGGTGAATGCTGAACTAGCCAAACTGTGTTTGTAAAGATAAACTTGAACTTAAAAAGATAACTTTAACTTGAGTTAATGTTTAAGGACAAATTGTTGATTGAGTCCAGGCATTTGTCTGTTCATCAGTGAAACCAACTCTGGAACCCATGGAACTTGCAACTTTCGCATTTTGTTTGCATTTGCATCATCAAATGCATAAATAAAAAAACAGTGGCCTGGATTCAATCAGCATTTGTCCTTAAGCATATTTTGCAATCCAAATTAAGTGTTAATTTTTTAATCCACAAACACAGTTTAGCGTGATAATTCTGGTGAAAAAAAAAAACACCCAAACATTTGCTTTTAATTATGAGTCAAATACTGGACGAATGTTGTCTGAACGTTGGCCAATAACTTGAAATGGGTAGAAATCTGAAATGCCTCAAGCATCATAGGAGAGGTGTACGTTGCATCCGGAACAAAGAGCGGAAGAAATGGAGTGTGAGCCGCACTCTCCACTCGACTGTGTCTCAGTCTGGGGCGCGTCTCAACTGCCGGATTGTACAGTTCCAGCTGAGTAGCTCAGATAAGCGTTGGCAGTTAGCGACTGACTGTCTCAAGTCTTATCTTCACCCCAGAGGATCCTGTTCCTCCTCTGTTTTTTAAATCCTCTGTCATTCTCTTTTCTTTCATCTGCACCTGTAACCAAAAAAAACAGCACAAAAATTCCCCCCGTGAAGTCACTTTCAGTTATATAAATATAAAATACAGATTCACATTCATCAGAATCCGCAGAATCTGTCATGTAAAATACTTGTACTTCTTCCTGGCTCAACGGGAGCAAATGGAGTAAGGGGCGGGTCACATGGAGAACATCAGTGTCCAAGGACAATACATGCTTTGATTTAGAACAAACTTTATTTTTTTCCCCCATTTTCTCGAGACTGACGAACATACGTGTAACACAAGGATGTCTTATTTTAACTGCATGTTTTTATTATTCCTGTGAAATGATTTAATCTGAGCCACTTCTTAGGAGGTTCCTGCACCACATGAACACTTACCCACCTTGATTAAATGAATTATGGGTTTGACTGGACCCATCTATCATTCCCCTCAGTGCTACTGAATGATTTAAAGAACACTCAAAACCTTGCTGGACTGTGGTTTTCAATTGTACCCCACATACCGTCAAATAAATTATATATATATAAGCAGGGGGCATACAAAAGATTCACATTTATTGCCAATAAATGAATTGTAATGAATAAATAATTGTATTAATTGGAAATAAAAAACAGACAATAATTGACTGCATAAATATTCATCCCTTGTGATAATACACACCTAAATAAACTCTGGAGCAATAAATTGTCTTCAGAGGTCACATAATTATTTGATTGGAGTCCACCTGTGCACAATTAAGGTGTTTCAAATGATTTCAAATTAAATATGCCTGTGTGTGAGAGGTTGGTTAGTGCATTTCTATGGGAGCCACAGAAAAGGCTGTCTGTTTTAAAGAGTAAAGCTGTGTGTTGGAGCTCATGAGTGTTGTGAGCTTCACTTGTATTTATCATTTATCAGAATTGCCCTCATCCCTTTCCGAAAAAAATTGCATTCTGAATCCAACATGATATCCCTGACAAACATCTAACAGGAAATGATTGTTTGACATAAATATAACCAAATTATCTGCTGTTTAACATGTGAAGACATGGATATTATGTGCGATTCAAGCACACAGCCTCGAGCCTTGAGGTACAGTGACAGCAGGATATACTGTGTCTCTACACTACTCCACATACATATTACAATGGCATATTAAGAATAATATAAATCTGGAATAATTATACAGTAATATACACTGGAAGGCAAAACAGACGACTCACTTCATATACAAATGTATATGTATGCTGAGCAATGCAAAACAAATGCAAATGAAAACAAAATTAATCTGAATACTTTTTAGAGTAAAGTAGGCAGATGTTGGAATCGTGAGATAAATGGATTTTATCCATTTGTGTGAAGCATTGCAAGGGCTTGGGCTGAGGAAGAACTGGGGTTACGGGGGGGCCACACGTGGTCACCTGACTGAGATTGAATTGAAAGCCCTTGGGATAGATTTGCAGGCAAGGCACGGTGCATGAGCAGATCCCTGGGAGACCCCGGAGAAAGCTCTGATTGCGGAACACTGCTGGAACACCACTAGACCTCCTTTGGCAGCACGCCAAGGCGTGACGCCGTAATTACAGCTAAAGGCTATCTGTGCGATATTAAACTATTGATTTGTTGTATGAATAGTATCACTTATGGTATTGTTACCATTTTTTGTTCCCCGTGCTCAAGCAGTTCTACGGCAGTAATTACTCTGGACTGCTAGTGCATTACATTATATAATATAACATAATATAACACTAGATAGCCAATACTATGACAATATATTGTATTGTATAACTTATCTCTCTCTCTCTGCCATAGTGGGACAGCGGGTCGTTTTATTGCCTCAAAGCTCTTTGGTTCAAATCGATTAGATTAAAATCTTGCAGAATTAGAGTAAAATATGTACTTGCACTTTAATTAAATGTACATACAGGCAACTGCCAAAATAAAGGAAACACCAACATTGCCACAATTAGCCACCAGAACAGCTTCATTACACCTTGGCATAGATTATTACAAGTGTTTGGAATTCTATCAGAGAGATTCTTCCATGAGAAATTCCATCATTTGGTGTTTTGTTGATAATGGTGGACAATGCTGTCTCAGGCGTCACTCCAGAATTATCCACAGGCGCTTAATTGGGTTTCGTTTTCATTGGGTTTGGGTTTCAAATGAGTTTCCATGCTTATCAAAACATTCAGTGACCACTCGTGCCCTGTGGATGGGGGCATTGTCATCCTGAAACCCATCAGGATAGAAATGCTTCAGCATAGGATTAAGGTGATCATTTAGAATGGCTTTGTATGTGCTGGTGTCTAACTTACCCTCTAAGGGGTTGAGTGGACCTAAACCATGCCAGGCATATGCACCCCACACCCTAATAGCTCCACCAGGACCCTTCATGTACCCAAGTGTTTCTTTTATTTTGGCAGTTACCTGTAGGTCCTTTATTAATATGTAATTGCTACTCTATTGTGGCATACTGTGAAATGGCACGTGCCATGTGGGGAATGAATAAAGCAAAACTGTTTCTTGTAACTGATTAAAAATAGGTAACACTCTGGTCGTGAAGATTTTATGTATTCTCTGGACTGCCAACACAACTTAGCAATATAATAGTCTCTGGAGAAAAAATGCTGAATGTGTCTTATATCAAATTAAGTCTCTTTCTATGCAATCACACACAATAGCCCTATTTGCTCAATTCTCAAATTCCAGTCAAATATTTAGTACATTTAAAACTTAATGGACCCGGAGCATGCAAGGAACATTTACGATGGTGATTAACAGTACTTTAAAATGACTGGTCAGTATGACTATGACCGGCAGAAGAGGTGCTTTCTCTTTAATGTATTTGAGAAATGAGCCTTAGCTGTTAATTTGAGTGGGTCTGCTTTACCCAGCTCATCATTTTCGTTTGAGCATTTCCAAAAGACTGGAAGCAGAGATTGTCACAAATAATATTTCTACCATGCAATTAAATGCATGTTCCATCACGTGGGAATGTTTGCAGAATTTTGTCCAATGAATGTCACATTAATAAATCAGTGGGAATTACATGTTATAATTGGATATTTAGTGGTAATATTCACGGGAGCCTTTTTGTTGTTTGATTTGAATAGGCAATTTTAGTTGTATTTATTTTGGGATCCGCTGTGACGCTGCGCTCAATGACAGACACACATTTTTCTGTGTTAAATGCCATCCTTCTTTTTGCCTGTGTCATTTTCTCTTCTTGCACTACGCAGAACAATATGTCTCCATTATATAAGATGCACTGTATTCCCGTCAGTCCATCTGTTTTACTAAATAAGGAAGATTATTCATCCTGACTGCATTGCAAGTGGCTCTCCTCACAGAGCCGCTAACAAGAGATGAGTGAGTGTGATTCAAAGTGCCATGTTCCCGTGATGAAGAAAAAAGGACAGACAAAGCACTGTTTGAACACACCCAAGTGAAAACTAATCATTCAGACACCTGGGAGAAAGAAAGGTTTTCAGTTGATTATGGGGGAAAGAATATTGAGGCTATAGACTCAGAACCAAATGAGAGCTGTCGGGTTCGGGCTGGGATTGCTTTTCCTCACTCGAGCATTTGAATGGACAATGATCTGCAATGCTGCCGGGTGAATTCGAAGGGGAAATAAAATGTTAATTTACCGGCTCGCGAACAGGTGTGCCGTCTCTTGGATCCCATTTCGTTACGCCCTCCTCTTTTCTTTTTTTCCTCCTTCTCTAATACCTTTTTCTTCCCTGGATTTTGAGATTACTTCAGATGGCCAGCAGTATGTCCAGATCTTTTCCAGATGATCAGTTTCATTTGGCTCAAAAAGAGGATAGTGGTCTATAGATAGCTCACCCTTGCTTGGATCTCGCCTGTGGGAAGTGTACATAACAATTCCACCTCTGCGATGCTGGCAGCCAAGGCTTGTAGAGCAGGGGATGGAGCTCAAGGACAGAGTCTCTCTCTGCCAAGGAGAAGGGACAGGCCTCATGACAGCTTACCTCCCTCCATGACTTTTTATGACTTCAGCAAAGCCTTTGATTCCCTCTACAGCAGGGATGGGTGACTTCAGTGGCTCAGTGGATGCAGGTCAGCCAGGTTTGGGCCTGCCTCAGGTTTTAATGGTTTAATTAAAGTCCTTATTTGGATAGGAAGTCACCTTGCCTAGTTTAGCTGGGTGTAAATCATTTGCTACTCAAAAGTTGGCACTAAAACGTAATTGGACTCTGGCTTTCGCAAAGTGGGGTTTGCTCATCCCTGAAGAGACACACATTCATTTATATAACTTTCCATGTTTTTTTTCAGGGAAGCTAAAAACCAAAATTGTCAGCAGCTAAACAATCTCATAAGACAATATCACAATGACAAAAACTGTCACACTTTACATTATTATTATTATTATTACATTTTAATTAATTAATTAATGATTTTTTAAATAATGAATTAGCAACATGAGCCTCTTGCTTGTTTCCAATGAACAGATATGCCAACACAGTACTTAAGTGCTACAGTATGAAGTCCTTCTCCTGTCGTACTCATAAACCCAACAGCTAGCGGATTCTCAGGGATCACGGCATGCCCTTGACATGGGCGGCTAACAGCAGTATAGCTGAGTTATATTAGCTTCTAACTGAGCCCGTTTCAGCCTAAGTTAGCCCTGTGCGCACATACTGATGGTTATTCTGCCAGTACTACAAGGCCTTGGCCCAGGAGTCATTCTATATGCCGCATGAACATGAAACCCAACGCCAGTTCCCGCTTCCGTGTAAATGGCAGCCATCCAGTGTAAAATCCACCTCCCACGGACCAAGGCTGTCATGAAGCGAGCTTGACCGGAGGCAGCCCAGGCATCCAGCTTTGGAGCACAAACTGGAAAGGAGTCAAGGTCTGGACGCACACCAAAACCCATCAAGGTATGGGTGACCCAAGAGGACATGTGGAACATGGCTTCCCTGTTGTTACACCCTACAGCTGGCACATGGATTACATGAAGATGATGGACCGTGTGTCAACGTGTTGCTCTTGGCAAATCCATGTCAAGATCAAGTAAACTGCGAACGGGAGCTGCCTTGAAATGCTTAATCCGGAGACGGATGAACCGCCAAATATATGTGGAAACAAATCAGTGTCATGGCTGGAGGATAGGCTGGTCCGTCCAAAGAGTGAACTGCGAAGCACAGCCTAAGGAT
Source organism: Aldrovandia affinis (assembly GCA_029706075.1). Classification (NCBI taxonomy): domain Eukaryota; kingdom Metazoa; phylum Chordata; class Actinopteri; order Notacanthiformes; family Halosauridae; genus Aldrovandia; species Aldrovandia affinis. The sequence goes on along the minus strand of JAINUG010000012.1, from coordinate 6,350,999 downwards.
ATGTTTATGGCAGTGTGAGGCCCGGTGTGCTGCTTCAAATGAGCTAAGCCACAGAACAAGTATGAAATGCTTGGATGCGTAAATGGTGGGCGTGGACCATTCTGCAGGACTCAAATGTCTCAAACAGTAGTGAGCTCAAAAATGCTAGACTCTAAGCCAAGATTAGTGAATCTGATGCATGGAGATGGGGCTCATTTTATAATGCTCATAAATGCGGAATGTAATTAGTCTGTTTATGGATACAAATTGCTCAATATAATGGCCGGAATTATTGGCATGCATTAATACTGATATTTGATTAACAAAAAAAAAAAAACCTCTACAGCAAAGCAAACAAACGACATTGTGATTTTTTAGTCTGATAAGCATATCCATTAACCTCTCATGCACTACATCAACAGCCTGCTCCTGTGCTGGTTGGCTGTCTCTAACCCCCTTAATCCACCCAGCCCCCCTTCCTCCACAACAGCACTAATTTAATTATAAAGATAGAAGCTCTCTTGGGCTAAAAGCACCTCTTAGCATACTAAGCACATGGACATTTCCCATACAAACACAAAGGTTAAAATCAAAGCTCTGCAGTAGTAAAAAAATATTCATATTGTTTCCAACAGCCAGCCAACGATTTGATACAAAAGTACTGACAAACACCAATGCAGCATGGAGCTGGAGTTTATTGATATAAGGGATGCAAATATTCACTGATAGAAAGTATACATGGTGCATGCGTTCTGCTTTTGAGAAGTTTGGATACATTTGTGGTTCTGCATGGTGCTGACAACGCTTAGGTTGTGGGTTCAATTCCCTCTGGGACCACATATACTGAAAAATGTATGCATTCACTACTGTAAATCGCTTTGGATAAAAGCGTCTGCTAACTGGCATATATTATATATTATTATATTATTTTTAGCTTATGGGATTTTTTAGCTGAACTGACCTGGCCAAAATGCAATGGATTTGTATCTACATGACTTGTTGCAGCTCAGCATCAGTATTGATATCAATAATTTAAATGGCAGACCCAGTGCTTCTGCCAGGGTTTATGTGTATATTAATGTGCATATATAAATGTTCTGCATGCGTGAGAAACTGATTTGATATTGAAAATATTTTCTACTGTGATTATGCTACACCATTATTTATTTCCATTGTTTCTATTTGACATTCAGCAAATATTTATTCTAAGAGTCAGTAGATAAATGGGGTACAAAATATTGATGCACATATTTCATTATTAAACAATACATTTAGCCAAACCCATCTTCTTCTCGTACAGTGACATCCTTTTCAGAGATATCAATACACTACTGTGGAGCTACCAATGTACTGTTGCTAATAATGGCACTGCTTTGTTTGATAGAACAATTACGTTTTACAGGTCTATCCGTAAAATTGTACTTTTAGGGATTCGGAGTGCATTGTTGTTGTCATTATCATATAAGGGCACAAAATCAGCTGTCACAAGCAATATCAAAGATGAAGACGTACAATATCAAAGATGAAGGGGTAGAAACCAGATCTAATATCATCTGAATCCCATCATCCTTTGCTCATCCCAGGTCATTACAAACAAAAATAAAGAGGCACGCAGAAGAATGGCAGTCAAGTAAAATCTATTTAAATCCCCGAGTGGTGTCGGTGCTCTGATTTGCATTCCTCATTTTGAGAAGGAAAAAAAAAGCCAAAGCGAACAGCCAAGCGCTCCACATGTTTATACATGAACACTTTCCTGCTAACCTCCCTGTAAGTGCACAATATTAATGCAGATATTTCTCAAGAACTCAATTCTGTGATGTACCACCCTCAGCATTTTAGCATGCCACGGTGACAGCGGACCAAACGAAAACACAAGGGTGAACACTTTATTACACAATTCGCAGTTTTCGCAACTTTCTCGTGAAGCTCCCAATTTATGTCAGACTTATGCACTGGGCACTTATATAAGCTGTGCTGATGGAACGGTGGCTGGTGTCGATGCAGGAAAAAAAATGCCTTCCGCTACAGGCCCAGGGAACTTGGCTTGAGCCTGGAATTGAGCATCTTGCATATTGCACCCAGTGGCACGCAGCATGCCATTCATGAGGAAGGAAGGGAGGGGGGAACATATGCCTAAGGTGTCTAAGTGTTTGAGTCTTAAAAGAAGCATGTGTGATTCCTGTTACGGCAGCCACCGCGAAGCAAGCACAGCTAATGCCGCAATGTGCGTCTGCCTGCGAGAGCAATCGATCCAAGTGAGCGCTGATAATACGGGAGAAAGTCCTGAGGATTCACAGCCCACTCAAACTGTGCTTTAAGTCCATTTGCCGTTTTGTGCCATTTATTCTGCGCGCGCTTAAACGATGCATTAATCCCTTAGATCAGGAGAGCATTGTGGGAAAGGGGTGCCGGGCGCTTGGCTCTCAGTCTGAGAGGCCCAGGGCCAGAGGGGATTAAGACGGTGTGGTCCTCGTGGTCCTCATCGGTGCAGTGCGTTGAGGAAACTTTAGTGACTCTTCAAAAACACAGAGGTAGCCGTGATTAAAAGAGGGTTTCCGTGCCTCGGTCAAAAGGAGGCCCGTTCCTCCTGTGTTCTTCTCTGCAGCTGTCTGTCATAGCTATTACAGCTCAGACAGCATCCGGGGGGAGGGTCTTCAGAACTACCAATACTACTACGTTCAATCGTCTCAGGAAGGAGCAGCGGGGTGGATACAATGGGGCGATAAGCAAAATCCATAAAGGGATCCTTGACAGATCAGAGGCACAGGATCTGGCAGGTACCTTATTGCCGTGCGATGTGATTGACGCACGTTTTCTGTCTCACAACGGAGCGTTGCATTTGTGCTGCGACTGAAAGGCGCGACCGATCCGAGCCTTTAAGATGGAGCGATATCAACGTGCTTTCTAACCGAGGAGATTGTGCCGCTCCAACCCGAAAATATTGGCGAGAGATAAAATGCCATTATCTGGGTGCAGTATTGCTTCTCACGTCCTGGCTCTTAAATCAAAGGGGATTCATTGTTGGAGATGTACAGTGGAGATGTGGAGGGTGGGCCCTCGGGAGATGAAGACAGTGTGGGTGCTGCAGCTCAGCGTCACGTTAGCTCAAGGATTAGTCTAGGGTTGAGTTCGATGATCAATTTAAATGCGAAAGTGCATCTCATCTGTTCTTGATGTTCCCGCAGTATACACCATGCGAAGCAAAAACATACGCTTAAAAGGAAATAAACAAGTACAACTACAACTAATAAAAGGTCAGACACATGACTGAGCATCATGGCACAGTCAAATTAATTCACTGTCAATTGATTTATATTTTTATAAGGTTTTCATGAATGTATAGATGGATATTCCAGACCACAAAAACAGCAAGAGCAACCAAGGGGGAACACATTTTTTTCCCCCATTAGTTGCAATGAGTTATTTTTTAAATTATATTTACATCTTTTATTCATTCAACTGTTATTGCACTAGTGGTATGTGAACAAGAAAGAAAGACAGCAAGAGAGGCAAATTATGTACTTGTTCTGGACTGTTTCTCGTGATTTACCAAACTCGCCAGCTGCGTCTTACTTTTTCATTCAGTTAGTTGCAGAATTGCAGTATCTTTTTAGAGTAAAAAAAAAAGGTTGGCAAAAAAAGTACATTCTTTTTCATAGTAGAGATTTGGTTACATGAAATCATGCTGAAGATATAAAAGTGCTCGGAGATTAACTCTGTTTTCTCTGATAACTAAAAGCATTCCATCTGTGGTGGTGTTACCTTGGTGAACTTCACATGGAATGCTTTTCTCAGCTAGTAATCAGCAACTGACAGATGATCCTCACTTTAATTAGCACGCTTCTTAATTGGGCAAACAATCAGGAAGCAGCTCCAAGATAATTACCTAATGAAGGTAAGCTCTCTGCATCCCCAACTTCTGGCTCCCTGGTGGCCCCTGACCCCAACGTAATTACTTTGAATAAACTGAATCCTGTTCATGTGACCCTAGTGTGCAATTAACACAGCACTATGTCCTTGTTTGTAATCTTCATCTGTCACACAATATTTATTATTTCCATAGCCACAAATGAAGGAGTCTTTTTGGCTCGATCTAGCACTGTAAGCTGAGAAGGCTGAGGAGTTGAGAATCACAAAAGAGGAGCAATGAACTGGATCCATGTACATCCATAATGTTTTCACCTGTGTTGTTTTGTCATACCTTCTGCTGACTAGCTGGCTCAGGTATGGGGTTATTTTCGCAGGTTTTTAGATGATCTTAGAATTACCTTTGCGGCCTCCCGCGTGGTCTAGTGGTTTAAACATCCGACGCTGGCCACGGCGACCGGGGTTCGATTCCCCATCGCGCCAGAGTTGGCTCTGCCACCACCGGGGCAGCAATTGGCTGTCTGCCCCAGGGAGGAGGGAGGGAAGCCGACACAGCTTGCTGCGCACAGGAGTGGTTCTGCACTTAGAGCAATCAAGACGTGACGTGACACAGCAAACTCCTTCCCACCTCTGAACCAAGTAAAAGTATTATCAATGCCTTTAATTGCATTTCAGTGTCACACTTATCCACAATTATATATATCTATCTATATATATATATATATATATATATATATATACTGTATATATATAGATATATTTCCTCTCAATAGTTTGTACTTCAGTGCAGTCAATTGCTTTGAGTCACAAGCAAACCCAATGCATCGGAGCAGTAGAGGGTAAGGAGTAATGGTGAACAGTAGAGGGCAGTAATGGTGAATGGGTGAAGAGTAGAGGGCAGTAATGGTGAACAGTAGTGAGGGTGAGCAGTAGAGGGCATACCTGCCACTAGAAGGCTGCACACAGGCCTGGCTGCAGAACTTTCCCCGGAGGAACGTCTCCTGGGCCCCTGACACCCCGCAGGAGCTGCAGCTCAGCACCTCCACACTGGGGGCCTCTTCCAGATTTTAAATGACTATCCCTTCTGGATCAATACTGACAAACACAATAATGACGAGTTTGCTTTCCCCTTTTCTTCCTGGAGTCATCTCCATCACAGTGTTGTTGTCCTACAAGTCGCTAGACAGTTACATTTTCCCTCCTGCAAGCATTTATCAGTCATAGAGATAGCCCTGTCCCCGAATAACAGCTCCACAGAGAAGAGGTGATAATTAGCCATCAGAAAAACTACAATGCTCCTGCTGTCATTCGTATTAGAGAGGGGCGGAGGGTGAGACAAAAAACAGGATTGATCTTAAAAGTGTGAGGAAGCACATTGTCTGGTTTCTAAGTTCTAAGTCACAAAGGCAGGTGGTGTTTTTGTTTAATTTTTTTTCGAGAAGTGCCACTTTTAACTTTGACCTTAACTGCAATAATTACCTCAATGAAACACTTTCAGTGGATTTTTCAGTCTCAAGAGCAGCCATTCTGCATTCACATTCATGAACCTCTAATGCTCTCAAAACTGGGGAGATGCATTTAATTGGTTTAATAAAGATGATAATTAATCGAATAAGATGGTTGAGTGCTTGGGTGGAACTGCATACCGGTGCATGCAGCTGTCTTTCCACACCAGGGTTGAATAGTTCTTACGTGCACTAAAAGCTTGCTTGTGAAGTGCATGCCAATCTTCCCCCTTTAATGGAACCACACATTTTGTTATTTGAAAGCTTTGTTGCCATTCAAAAATGAATATTAGCCAAGATCTACATGCTATTAGTCATTATTTTATTTGGTTACAATTATTATTATTTATTAATCAGTTTCATTCTTTGGATTACCCATTATTTTACCATAATTGAGACATGTGTCAGAACAAGTCAGATGAACTCCATGAGCTGATGTTTGGTGTTGAGAAAGAACACCCTCTCTCTCTCATTAATGTTCTGCTTGAAGATAATATCCTGCGGAAGGTTGCATTGTCATGCCTGCAGCTCCAAGGGAGGAGCAGATGAGTTAGTGCATCAGCCTGGTGCTCCACCTCCTCTGCCTTCTCTAATGGACAAAATCACATATCCAGAACTAATGCCCTTCCTCCATTCATTAATCCCAATCGACTTTGAAATTACATTCTTTTTACCAGCTTCGGTGGCTCTGCATGTGCCTATGTCTATGGGTGACGAGGTTCGGCTTTGGCTTGCATATTCTTCGACAATCTGCAGGAAAATCTTCAGTCAAACCACCTGTTCCATTGTGTTAAAATGACACAAATCACATCACCTTGATCACATACTACATACACACATACCACTCAAGTGTGAATGTGTGTGCTTCTTAAAGAGGTGCTGCAGGTTTTGTTTAATATGCAAGGGATACATTTTTTAAGATATTTAAAATGCACAAATATCCACACGCACACACACAACACACACACACACACACACACACACACACACACACACACACACACACACACAAAATCCAATAAGGGTACGGAGTTTGGAGTTTGGGTACTCCTCCTGTATACAGACTTTAAATATAGCTGCAAGGTGTTATTCTACGTGGACGAAGCAGGAAAAGGAGGAGGACTTTCGTATCTCTCTTGTATTTTGTCACTCCTGAGTCCCTAACCCTTAGAGAGGACACTTTACTGACACTTGTCTTTTAATTTCGCATTAAAAATTATTTATTTCAGCTTACCGGGTGGTGTAGTGGTAGACCGTCCAAAGCTACCCACTGCAACTGGGGTTCGATTCCACCAGGTCGCGCCAGTTTCGGCTCTGGCCAGGAGTACCGCTAGGGGGCGGCAATTGGCTGTCCGCCCCAGGGAGGGGGAGGGAAGCCGATACGAGGTCGCTGGGTATAGGAGTGGCCTTGTGTGTATACTGAAGATACGGTGACGGCTTGGTGGGTTGCGGATAGGAAGAGGCAATGCTCCACTGCATGTCACTACCAGCTTCAGGACTGCGGCAGCGAGCTCTCAATATAAGGGAGAATAATTGACATGACAAATAGGGTATAATTGGCTACTAAATTGGGAGAAAATGGGGAAAAACAGCAGAAAGAGAAAATAGAAAAAAAATGTATTCCTCACTCAACTGGACTCTTAGACCGCTCGATAAAAAGGCTTGCCACTCGTAGCACTTTTAACATAAGCATAACATTATTACTGAATGTGGTATTTTTGGAAGGACAATTAAGATCAACCGGCTTCCCCTGGTTTGATTTGGATGTGAAGGATAGGGCAGCGTGAATGTGCTGTGAATGAAGTGTTACTTTTCTCAATGCAAACACAATTAAAACATATTTTTATTATGATTTATTGATCACTAAACTCATCAAACCGTGTGGATTTGATTATAACTCCTGTGTTCAATAGTGGGTCAAAGTTAAGCAAAAATGTTGATCGCACACACTCTTCCCTTCCCACTAGTGCTAATCCCATACCTTCCCTCTAGCCTGCAGTCAACTAATTAATCAACTACTGCGTGTCCAGCAACCTCGACCAGCCATGTGGCCCACAATCCACCCGCCCCATTCCACCTGGCTGGACGCATGTTCACAGCATGCCTTCTTAAAAATGTCCCGAAAGTGCACATGTCCTGTCGTACCCTTCTACACCCCCCACACCTCCATGTGTGAAAGTGCCTCTTTGTTCGTTGTACGTGCTGCCCCAAGGGATCCGAAGAAGCCTCCGCCTTTCTTCACATTTCAAAAGTTTTGATTGACGTGCGTGTGCATTGGTCATCAACCCGCTCCAGGGTGGCAGTGTAGTGTAATGGTTATGGAACTAGACTGTACTGGACTGTGCTGGTTCAATTCCCAGGTGGAGCACTGCCGTTGTACCCTTGAGCAAGGTAGTTAACCTGAATTTGCTTCAGTAAAATATCCAGCTGTATAAATGGATGGTGTGTAAAGAAATGTGAACTGTGTAAGTCGCTCTGGATAAGAGCGTCTGCTAAATGCCTAAAATGTAATGTTTCGCACCTGTGCACCGCATGCAATGCCTTACATCCGTCCACCGTCGGAACATTAAATCAATCAAGCAAGCCCTTTGAAAAAAAAAATTACGGAACCGCAATGTACACCCATTACATACTCGCTTGTTGTAATTGAGAAAGAAAGTGCTCGCGGTTACGCGTGTTGAACAGTTGCGTAACACCATCGACATCTTTCCATTCTAGAGTTCAGATCCAGATGGTTGTTGCGAATGCTGGAGGCTATCACATAGACTTGACAATGATGTCATAGGCTGACAATGATGACAATGATGACAATGCTTGGTGTGTGTTTCATGTTGTCTTAGCTGTCAAAGTTTACTGGGTGCATAGTAACAGGGGCCAGGATGACTGCAGATTTAGACTTGGGCCTGGATTCAACCAACATTTGTCATGACCTCTGACTTTCAAACCAACTCTTGCCATTATTTGCATGTGTTTTTTATTTCAATGCACACACTTTTCCCTTTAGTTTTGGTGACCACTGAACTCGCAGAACTGCGTTTGTGAAGAAGAAACACTCACATGTATTTGTAATGAAATATAAAGGAAAGATGTTGACCGCTCCCCAGATATTCACAGACTACTTACGGTCACATAAAACAATACTGTATAACTTATTTATTGGGAGTTACAGCACCAAAGGTTTCTTAAAAATAAGAAATGCACATTTATTTAACATAGAATGCTATGGGGCATGACTACTTGTTCTGGTGTTTGCTGTTATTTTTAACATTATGTGCATGCAATTGAACATTTCTGGGTTTCAATGGCTTATCTTAAGTTAACAGGGAACTGTGGCCTCCATTATACGCTTTTTATAGTCCAACATAGCGCTTATATTCCATAAATATAGCCCAAAGGTTTCTCCTTGGTGTTTCAGCTTTGCCACACAGCAGATGTGGCATTTGGCTCTGTGTTACATTGGAATTTGCTTTGGGTACCATAGGAAGATATTGCCAAAGGGACAGTATTTCACAACATGGTTGATGTGTACCACAGTATCTCCAGACAATTCTGATGCGACTCGGTATGAATATAAATATGCCAGTCCTCCCCCAAACAAAACCATGAATAATATATATTTTTTTAATAAGACAAAGGTGTATAATTTAGCAACTGAAAAAGCAAAAATAGTTTATTATAAAACAGCCATGGCAAATAGTGTATCACAAAAAAACGGCTGAAGTTACAAGCATGATTTAGTTAATAAATGAATACGCCAGTCGATCTTTTCCCCATTTGAACACTGATGTAGGATCAGGTTACACTTGGCCATATCCTAACCTTATCCATTATGAGCTAAACAGAAAAATGGATCCTAGATCAGCACGTCTACTCTGAGATGCTTTATACATACCAAACCCAGGTCTTCTCCCTCCTATGATGTACAACTGAAAATGTTGTCCTTTCCTTGTAATTTAAATGTTGCTCGTGTCCACTTGGACACCGAAAAGGTAGTCCACTCTTCTCCGTTGAAGTGCTCTTTGAATTTGATATCTCCATGCCGTAGTCATGGTAGTAGTAATTCATGCGGTCTCTTAGGTTATGTTGTCCCAGTTCCCACATTCCAGAGGGGTACTGCTGGGTGTTCTAGTACTCTCTCCTCATTTTGTTCCCCCTTGGGTGGTGTTTGATTTGAGCAGCCCGGTTTCTCCTATCCCCAGACTTTACTCTCCCTCCAGCCTGGCCATTTATTCGCAATCAGCCGCTCTGCTGCCTGAACTGAGTTCTGCCAGGATCTATAAGTCCGATAGCGGGTTCTATGAAACGTCGCATGGTGAGTCTAGGTTCACTTTATGCTCCCATTCACATTGAGCAGTCCTGATGGCTGCTGTATGCCCCCAAAGGAAGCCTGCTGTGAGGAAATTCTGAGATAGAAAGGCCTCTCTGTTTCTCTCCCCTTTCTGCCTCCTGTCCTGTTTTTTTATTGTCTTTTTATTGTGATGATTCTTTGCTCGTGGTAAGCTGATTTGATTGTGCCGCGCTGAAGTGACTCAATGTTCTCCCTGCCACACTGTATTTCCCTCGCAGTGACCTGAACACTTCACATTCTAATGCTGGAAAACTAATGGATGCCATCTCTGAAAAATAATGGATTCAATTGGCTATGTCTGACAAGTTCAGTTCATGTCAGCATTCTATAAATAAAAGAAAATCAAAGTTCAGTGTGATGAAATAGCTGTGAAATTTCTGCGGTTACATATACAGTATCATTATTCAAATCATAGTCCTTGACAGGTGAACAGAAACATTTCAAGAATGTGGGGGAACCTTCTGGTCAAATTTACCATTTGGTTTTGAGATGACATTGTGACATGTACATTACCCCAAAACAATCTTAGGAAGAATGTACTGTTTCAAAGTCCTGTCACAATCTCAGAAAAAAACTGTCCAGGTATGCCACATACAAAAGTATTAATAACAGCCCCTGATGGTTATCATTTAGTCATGAAAATAACGTATATGGCAAAAGTAAATAACATTCTAAGACTAACATGCAGAGGGAATCCAGGAAACTAGACAAATTAAATTAAATTAAATTGGGGACATTTCCCTATCCAAGTTAGATGGTTAAAAACATGTACTTAAGATAAGTCACTAATGGGTAACTGCATCTCTTTTGCAGTAACACAGGTATTTAAAATGTTAAATCGAATGGCAGTGTTAATAATGGTGTCCCAGTAGTCCAGCGTCTGTGTACGTGACAGCAGCCTTCACAGGTAATTGTTGCTGTTTTTAAATGCTGTCCTTAAATGTTATTTAGAAATGCCTCTAATGTAAAGTGCATCATTGCTTTTTTCATACAATTTAAATATTTAACCCTGTGACAATATTAAAAACATTTTTTTCTTTATTTTCTCCAAGAAGAGCCAAATTATTGAATATTGTGTGTCTCTTTTCCATGCCCACCCAAAACAAGCACTTTGTGACCACATTGTGGGGTGACGTTAGCATTAGGAAAGCACATTTGTGCTGGGTGCTATAAACTGAATGACCAACAATTATTGCTCCTGAACAAAAATTTGTCCACGCGTGGTGGTTGCACCAATTACATCTTGTCTGGACATTGAGATGTATTTACTAGTAAATGATTCCCATTTACTGGCCCTCTGGCAGGCCGTCTACATCATATAATGTACATCATTAAATGTACTGAAAATATACACATGTATTGTATGCACAGATCGGGTGGAATGTCATCTTTTCAGCAGTGGAAACCAGTTCACATCAACTGGGATGTTGCAAAACAAAAATATCATCCAGGCTCTGCAACCAGAAGACACCTATCAATTTAATATCCTGTGATGTAACAAAGAGCGAATGCTTCAAGGACTTGCAAAACCAAATAAAATAACCTATAGCTTTTCCAGTGTTACCTGACTAAAGAACATTAAGACACTGTAAATAGTTTTGTGAAATTATGGCAGGCATATGCAATATTGTCTTGGCCAAAAAATGTGTGTTAAATGATTGATATACAGTTGTAATAATTATATGTTATTTATATTGGTGAAATATTTATATACACTACCGTTCAAAAGTTTGGGGTCACCTGCTGGAAACTATTTTTATCTCATATTTGACAATGCTTTACACCATATACATTTCTGTAAATACTTTAAAATGACAAAAAACACATGTAACAATGAACAAAATGAACATCAAAGAAATGTTCAAGAAAATTACATTGAAAATTGAATCTTGGATTCCTCAAAATAGTCACCCTTTGGCGTGAGAATAGCCTCACAAACAGTGGCCATTCGGTTAATACATTTTAGCAGGAAATCACCCGACATGTTTTCCCAGCTATCCTGCAGCAATTCCCAGAGAAACTTGTGGGTTGCTTTGCTTTGTCTCTTCTTTTCCAGTTTGTCCCATACAAGTTCTATGGGATTGAGGTCTGGACACTGGGCAGGCCAGGTCTTTAGTTTGAGTTGTTGTTCACATTCCTCCTTCACCAGATAGTTCTTGCACAACTTCAAGGTGTGTTTCGGGTCGTTATCTTGCTGAAGAATGAAGGAGTGCCCGATTAGCCACAGTCCAGATGGAAGGTGACCCCAAACTTTTGAACGGTAGTGTAAATTAATCTAACTGACCTGTATCACTTCTAAACTTGAGATAGGTCCACAGTTGCCAACATGTTGAATTATATTGTAATACATTTGATTAGTACAACTATGTGCTTAACAATGCTTTTCAGTGTTGACTGTAAGCTACTCTTGAAGAATAGTAACAAACTAGTTAAATATTTATTTTATGCAAGCTTGGTAGCTGCAGTATAAAATGAAATTGCAGCTACCAAGCTTGCATAAACTTTGGTGGGTGACTTCATCGTGCCAGTAGCCTCTCTTATATGGGGTGTGGATCGTTGCCTCCGCTAGCTTTGCCAGTTGCTTCTCTCAGTCACCTGCACAGGCGTATCAGTGACTTGCCTAGGAGTGTCAGTGAGGTATATAATTCGCTGTATCATTGACCTTGGCTTAAAGTGGTTAGGTAATGCTATGTTTTACATAAGACTTCTGTTCATGTACTGTTTTACATTAAGTAACTCAACAGTAAAACATTATTGCAGATAATCTAGATTGACTTGGACAACTGTTACCTTATGGTTACAGACTATAAACCAAGGCCGCAGAATTTGGTTTGACACCTCGAATGGAAACGGGAGACTTTTTCAGGAGTGGAGACAGCAGGGTGTAACACACCATTCAGAAAGAGCAGCTGGAGTTTGGAAATCAAAGTGTGCACTGACTGCTCACTGATTAGAATGAGCTGCTGGGGAAAGAGTGAAAACAATCTTCAAAGAATATAACCTGTGGCAGTGAGAGACAATAACCCCACCAAATACTCAACAAAGGCTTCGCAAAATCAGGCTGGAGCGGTTCCCTCAATTGATTGATGGCCCATGTAGCGATCATAACATTTGCCCACAGTAATGATGTGAGTACCATCATGATTCATATTCTGAAGGTAGTCTATGAAGATTTTCTGATTGACATAATCCATTTCTGTGTACTAATACCTGGAGGGTATGGTGAGAGTCAATCCACATGAGTTGTCAGTATTATATATATATATGTATATGGCAGACACATCCTAAGGCAAAAATAGAACAATGTATACATACACATATCACAGGAGCAACAAGAATAACAGTAAAGTAATGGACATAACACAGAATAACAATACATCATTTAATTTGAAAAGAAACTGCACTAAAATGAAAGAATATCAAGTTTAAAAAAAACATAGAGGCGAATTATTCTTAAGAGGAACTATTCTGAAGTAAACATAGTGTCTGACAATGACCAATAAAGGAACAGCAGGGTAAAAGCATCAATCCGATTCTGTATGCTATTCCTGAAAGAAAGAAAGGTTCACTTTAATCTACAGATCTGCTACACTATGGAAATGAATATCCTGCCCACTGATCAGAAAGACTTTGCAGGAGTATGCTAAAAAACAACTGAATTTGTTTCCCTGCATCAAACGAATGCGAAAGTGGAACAGTTTTCTAATTTATGCAGAAATATATTGAGTTATATAGTTAGCCGGCTAACTCCTCCAATTTCTTCCCTTTCAGCAATACTGACATCCACCAACTTGGGTAGTGTGGTATTCTAATTTGGAACCATGAAATGGTGACTAACGTTTTTAGCTAGCACTGGCTACCTACACTTGTTAGCTAGCTAGCCAGATATGTTAGTAAGCTATGTAATACATAGCTAGTGCTGAGGATGTTTGCTTGCTAGCGTGCTAGCACTACTTATCTAACTTCTGCCTCCTCAGCTAAAAGCACAAGTCCCACAAACCCAGATAGGTAGCTACTGTTATTTAACTAATTTAGTTAGTTACCTACAATACTGTATGTACTGTCACTGTTAGGTAATTAATGTTAGCTAGCAAGATAATGTTAGCACATTTTATTTATCTTGCCTGTGATTGCTACTTTTAGCTCATTTTGATTCAAGCTAACAGGCTTTTTGCTATCTTTATGTCTGTGTTCTTGAGAGCAAGGATATGACTGAAATAAAAGTCAGTTTCCAACACAGTTCTCATCGCTGGTCTGTTTCAGTCTTTGCTGCTATCCACTGTACCAGTGATGTGTAATGTAAATGATTAACAGTGTTTCCTGGCTATTTTACACAGACCATTTTACTTCACAACAGTTTAGATTTTTTTGTATTGATATTTTTATATCAATTTATCTTAAGTAGTTTGTAATGAGGATATTCTAATTCTAAATACTTGTGCATTGCACAGCTGAGACTTGACTCATTTGTATAAAGAAGAGTCATGGCAAACCTTAGTTAATTCAATTCAATTTAATTTATTCGGTAATGGACAGTTATGGAGGGCTGAATGTAAATGGTCAAAACATAGATGGAATTAATCTGACTATCTCAGAGTGGAAGGGCTAGAACAGTATCAGAAGAATCCTGGGCAAACTGGCACTATGAAATATTCAGCTGAAAGAGAATTCAGAACAAGTGACAATGTCAGTGCTGAAGAAATAAAGGGACAAAAAGGAAAGGCAGGAGCACACTGTCCCTGTAGCACTAACACAACTTCCATCCATCTGGCTGAGAGACGATGAGATGTACGGTGTCTGGGAAGGTCCTTAAAGCTGGCCGATGTCCAAATGACCAAATACTTGGGAGAACTAATAATATAATTCATTGTAACACACATTGATATTCTGGTATCAGAGACAAATAGGAGAGCGAGTGTCTGGAGAGAACTTGGTGCACAGCAGGAGGCCAGCTCCCATGATGCCCCCCCCTACACGCCTGCCAGGAGATGAGTCAGGGGAGGTGCCATGGAGAGCATATGGCTGATCCACAGGGAACAATGCTGAATGTTCACTGAGGATTACCTTGCCAACAACAGCGGGCGAATCGATAAGTACCAGGACTTATTATCGGTTTGGATTTGGTCTGCCGGTTGCCGCTTCCTAAAGCCTCACCTGATTGTCTGAGTCTGAGTCTCGGTGTAGCTCTGCGTGGACTGACCTTCTCCTCATGTTCTGGCGAAGCCTCTCGCTGCTACCTACATCGCTCAGAAGACATTTACATTTACATTTTAAGCATTTAGCATGCACACACACACGTACATGCACAAACTCACATACACACGTGCACACATTCACACATGCATAGCCACACGTACATGCAGAAACTCACATACACACGTGCACATATTCACACATGCACACACACACACACGTACACGCACAAACTCACACACACACGCACGTGCACACATTCACACATGCATACACACAGCAGTGTGCCAGTAGTAATAATAATGAAAAATCTCAAACCGGCAATTTATTTGATTTAAGCAGCACTTATTGACCAGGGTCTCTGTGAAACAGTAACTACCCAGCCACCACCACCTTTTTATCAGGAGCTGCTGCCATTACATGCTAAATGTGAGACAGGGCTATAGTGGCACCGTCATAGTGTTCCTCACAGGTGCCATATCTCTCACCGTGACACAACTGGAAAAAAATATGCAGCAGATCTCCTCGTGACAGAGCTGCAACAGCTGGAAGACGCTGTGACAATATGAAATGTTTTGAACTGCGGGGAAAAAAAATCAAGCAAAGACAGTTCCCCTAAGGATGGGAAATGCCATTTTCAGGTTTGCTTTGGTTTGGATCATTCCACACTTCTGCAGTTAAGGCTCTGAACGGATCAGTCAAATGTCCTCATCTAACCTAATCACACAAGTCTCAAATGCTTTGGTGAAAGCATAGGACCACTGCACATCCATTTTTCATATACGGTATACATGATAGCAGCAGGCTGACCTGAAACAGGTGTTTTTTTTCCTCAGTCGATAGGCGAAGGTGTCATTAGAAAGGTCTCATGTGATCCTGACCACACCCTCTTTACACATGTTGTATCTAAACACTATGAAATGGTCACAAAAAAGGTTCTCACTGACATTAGTAACAACAAAATCAAATAGAAAATCCTCTTTAATATTGCTTCTTATCTTTGGCTGATACATTCTAGGTACCAAATGTAATGTTCAGCAAAAATGGATTGTCCTTCCTTTGAACCAACACTACAATCATTTTTTATTGACATGGTCATCAGCTAATTGCAAAAGAATGTATGATCAGCAGCCAATTCTGTGAGCAATATATAGCTTCTTTTTTGAAAGTCACAAGTACAAAACAATAGATTTTTTTGTTACATTTCCATATTCTGGAACAATTTCCAGAATTTTGGATATTTCATGTTACTGTACTTATGTATATATGTACTACTAATAATTCTCGTAAGAATATACAGGTAGTGGACAAAAACTGAAGCACCAATGTAAAGTCAATCAAATGGTTTTGGGCTGCCACGTGTTGCTAGCACTGCCTGTATGTGCCATGACATAGTCAAGTGTCTGGAATTCTGCAGGAGGAATGTGGCATTACCACAAGCCACGTAGCTAATGGAAGTGAAAAATGCTGTCTCAGGAAATATTCCATAAATGCTTGATCGAGTTCAAATCCCGTGACTGTGAACTGTGAAAATGTCAGTGTCACGCTCCTCAAGCCATTGGACAACTATTTGTGTTCTGTGGATGGGTGCATTCTCATCTTGAACGACACTCCCTTTCTGTGGGAAATAAATCCTTTCACATGGGGTGAAGAAGATCACCGTTAAGTAACAGTGCCAGGAATATGAGCACTACTCCATTACAGAACCACCGGCACCCTTCACTGTTAGAACACTGTTATAGTTCAATGTTTTGTTTCACTACCTATTGGTATTTAGTTTGATACAGCTGGTTACCCAGTTAAAAACATGAAAGTGTGTTCAAATGTGTCTAATGTAACTACTACTAATGTAAAGGCCCAGAATTCCCTTGGAATGTTAGGCTTATCAACAGCTCTAGTAACATACATTTCCGGCACGAAACAACGTTCTAGACACCATTCATTTCCAATTGGACCCAAACTTTCCTTCATCATATTGAATAAAATGATTAAAATGTAAAAAAAAATGCCAGGGGTTGTTTCTTTAATTATATGCTGATAAGAAAAGCCTATTAATGTGGGTGTTTTACTTGCTGTTGATTAACAGCAAAGAATGAAGAAAACATCCCGCAACCATTTTCTCACCATTGTAATTGTTAGTTTATGATGAAGGAAATAGTTTAGTCCTGGAAGATATGCACATTCAGTTTCCGCTTCCCCAGCCTATTTGCTTGATTTTAGCAATAACATATTTCATTCAGTTTTTTTCTATTTTGGACACTCAGTCAGACTAAAACTACAAACTATACAAATTTTTGGTTCAAACAAACTAAACTATTACTTTGGCACAATGTTTGTATCACAGTACAATCTTTTGTAACCTTTCTTGGGGTCTGAAATTTCCAGGTTACAACATTGATTCCCACTCAAGTATATTGAAAGTTTTTGCATCTTGGAGATACTTTGTGTCACATGACATTGTGGCATGGTCTCAGCTGACACCTGAGTTAAAAGTTGTGATGACCCTGCGTTATTGGACAAGATGAAAGATGCAACTGTGCACCACTGACAATTTGGAATTTAATGCACAGATTAATTGCATGTACAAGTATTGTACCATAGACAGAAATGGTAATCTATACAGCATTAATGTCACTGGTCCATATTCCTTACCTGTACAAATGACTTGCCATTCATAAGCAAAACGTTTGTGTATTGATTTCAATAGTTGAATGAAGGTGGAACCCACACACTGTGTGTAGAAAATGGATATTCCCACAGTGTGCGGGTTCCACCTTCATTCATTTATTTATCGTGGCTATTGCAGCTTTTGAACCTACGTACATGTGGTTACAATTATCCGGTTGGCGTGGCTTCAATGTACTTCTGTCACTCGTTGTTGGTAGGGGGAATATTACAGTAAAAGTCGAAGACTAGGATCTTATGAGATCTCAAAACACACTCGCCTTACAATCTGGGAAGAGTACTTACAGGGCACACCCGAGATGTGTTAAGTTAGTCATTGGTCAGAGTGTCAGAGGGAGGTTTATGGAAGTGTGACGTACTTGATGCAGGCCTGTCTTCACCTTCTACCCGCTTTCACTAAGCTGATGTCATTGGTTAGAAAATATTGGCTATGTCCAAACAAGTGGAGGGGTTATTGCTCTTAACTCTACTGCACTGTACTGCTTTCCCTAGGCTTACAGTGGCAAGGTATAATGTATACCTGTATATATTTGTCTCTGATGAGCAACTTTTCCCTGATATGTCAATTTTTATGGTTTTCTGGTTAACCCCAGGTAGGCCTCAAGAGTTTATCCTTTACACAGCCATCTTCGTCACGAGCTCTCTTCTTGGGTTAGGTTTATATTGTGTCGTGCCAGTAGCTATCATTGTGGCAGTAGTTCATATTGGGACTTTCATGCCAGCCAACTGATATACCATTGTTTTAGAACAGGGCTCACAATCCAGTGGTCGGGTAGCCAAACAGAAATGCTGTACAATGGACTCACATTTTATTTGATATACCACTACAAAAACATCGTAAGCCATAACCTTCAGTGCATACAAAAACATTGTCAGCATACTGACAAATGACAACATAACATTGAACAGACCGTATTAATACTGCAAGTATTAAAGACACTGGTTGTTACTCATTCACTGATTTATGCAAGTTCCTCATTCTTTTACACTTAATTTGAAAATGTGTTGCGGTATAGTATTTTATGAAGTTAAATTATAGCTCTCTGCTTATGTTATAAATGTAAACCTAGCTCAGTGGGAGTTCAAGATAAGTGCACTTAATCTTATAACTCCAGGCAAAAAAACACCCAGCACTGCAAGAACAATGAAATCTTCACCATGCCCGAACTTCACACTCAAAGTTTTTTTCCCCATTTTTTCTCTACCAGTTTTCTCAGAATCAGACAGCTATTTGTGGAAAAAGTAGCCTTTTCAAACAAGGTTTTTGTGCTCTTCTGTTCGCACTGCTGGCTGGCTTTAGTCATTGACTGGAGGAGATTCTTCTTCTCCTGCTCTGTTCTTTGCTCGCACTGTGAAAAAAAACAAAGCACACCGTTTTCTTTCTTTGACCAAATTTCTTGTTTAGATGGAGGACATTGTTGGAAAAGGACATGGTGGTTCTGTGTGGCTCAGTAGGCAGAGCATGGTGCTGGCAATGCTTAGGTTGTGGGTTCAATTCCCACTGGGACCACATGTAGTGAAAAATTTATGCATTTGCTACTGTAAGTCGCTTTGGATAAAAGTGTCTGCTAAATGGCATATATTATTATATTATTATTATACTGTATTAAGACATGGTGTTATATGGACTTCAAGTGGAGAACCTGATTGATGAACTGGTGCAGACAGATATGGTGCAACCAACAGTCTGGTTCAGAACCAGGCTGTGTCAGAACCAAAGCATGATTGGCAATAGTATTGCTTCGGGGGCTACATTTGTGATTAACACCCACAAGTCAATATAATCCGCAATTGGCTAAACATTCCTGGGGACAATTGTAGATTTACAGAAAGACAATTAAATGTCATTCAGCTGTTGCAATGCAAGGTCACAGGAAACAAAGCATTGTGTCACAAAGCAAAACCCAACTTTACAACATTTTCAGGACTGAGCCAGGACTATAAGTGACCTATAGAATGTATTACAACAATATTTCTAGAAAAGGCTTCATGTCCAAAAAAGTCATTATACTTTTATTATCTAAAGTTAGAGAACATTCTTGGTTGTCGTAATCTTAGTGATCAACAATCATTCATTGTCAAATATTGTGCATAAGATATTCATTATGTCTTACATTTTAGAAAAGGGTATATTTACACATTTCATAATGTGTCAACCAAATAATTGACACAGTGATATATTTTGTATGTCTTGTGAATTGTGTTTTATACTGTAATACATTTTTGAGGGGGGGATATTTGATATTTGATTTTAAATGTGCTTCTGATGATCTTTTATAGTTTACCTTTGCTTTATCGTACTTACTGAGATGCCCTCGAGAATGTTACTAGTTTGTTGTAAGAAGGTGGGGGGTGAGATTATGAATTACAATTGAAAAAATCATAACCAGTGAAAACTCAAGTCCAACCAACCCAGCAACAAACAAAAAAAACTGAATAAGACCATATGAAATTGATTGTTTTGTTTTGTGTGTGGCTTCTGTATTGGTCTTGAGCAGGTCCGTGCACAGACATTTTGCGGGGCAGGGGCTCAAGTAAAAAAAAAAAAGGGCACTCACCCCACCGACACGCACTATTCCCACCCCGATGTTGCCACACCGCCGTCATCCACAATCACACACTATGTTCATAACCTGTTTTACCTTTCATTATAAGTAATGATAAGATTCTAGATCAGCAGTCCTACTCTGACATGCTTGATACATAAGCCCCCTGAATTTGGGGTTTCAAAACTTCCTTCTGTTTTCATGTTCTGTATCATTTTGTTACACTGCATATATTTTATAAATGAGACATATGGTACAACTACTGAACTACAGTTTGATTTTAGTAACATGTTTTTGAGCATCACACTGAGAGGAAAAAAAACCACAGTATTATATTATATTCAAAAATGCACGCACGCACGCACTACTTAAACACACTTATATTTGTTACATCTATGCATATGGCTGAAAAACTGATCCAGGGTCAGGGAGGTGAGAAGTATTTTGCCTTTCACTGGAGACAGGTGCATTTGCCTCTTCTAGCAGTGTTTATGCTGCTTCTTATTTCCCAATCAAAATGGATTGATTGATTGATTGATTGAAACTTTTATTTTAACAGGGAAACACACTGCTACATGCCCAAACAATAATACACTTTTCATTACACATCACGTTTTTAGAAAACTGGCTATAAAGAAAAGGGGGTGACTACACTAAACTAGCAAAACTATGCAAAACGTAACTACCTGCTTCAGAAATTAATTGCATATTTGTAAGTTGTCCTGCATGACGTAGATAACATAGTTTTAATGATAATTAGACTAGCTTACTTACTCGCGTGTACCGAGGCTAGTAATGATGAAATTACAGCGTGAAGGTGGCAAGTCCTACTGACCTACTTCATAGGTTTTTTTTTTTACGGATATATAACATAAAAAGTAAGTAAGTGTTGTTTAATCGTGGTTTCATAATTAAAACAGTGCCTACCTGAGTGATATCATTCACTGTAACCGAACTGAGGCTGGGGATGCGGTGCTTTTCATGACAAGTTGTATTCGGAATGTCGGAAGATGCGACATTGATTGATTGATTAAGACAAAACCATTTGGAAGGGGGGGTTGTAGAGCAGAGTACTTTTTAAATTGATAAGGTGTATTTTTTCAGTGGATACTACTATACATTTCCCTCTTTATATTTGATAGAATTTCAATAACAAATAAAGAAAAAAGAAAATACAATTAACATCAGCCAAAAAAGTGCCCTTGGGCCCTATTTGTGCACGTGCCTGGTCTTGAGTCGAACTGAGGCACATGTTAAAAACAGTCTTAAGCACTACAGACCTTTTTCATTTCAGGTTGATTGTAAAAGGCTATTGAGTATTGGTTTTCTTAGATTTTTGAATATGCAGGCACAAATTATTGTCACAAATGATTGCGTCAGTGGTATAATTAATATTATAGTCCAATTAAAAAAAACTCATCTATGGAAGGATTTACTCAATTAAGTATGCATAAATCTTTGTCTCGTTTCTAATTGCAATTGTCCTACCAGTGACATTATAAAAATGGTAAGGTTTTATGGTTGTTTTATGACTTTCTAAAACTACCAGAGCTGAAAGCTACATTTTACATTTACATTTTAGCCATTTAGCAGACGCTCTTATCCAGAGCGACTTACAAAATGTGCATTAATACATGGTAAGATTAATCATAGTCCGTGCCGGAGATCAGTGTCGTGATACAGTAATAGACATAATTGTTGGCAGCTGCAAACCATACCTGTAACAAGGATGGAAATCTTTTTTTATTATTATTATTTTTTTTTGGGGGGGGGGGCAGTCATCAACATACAGTACCAGTCAAAAGTTTGAGTACACCTGCTCGAAACTAGGCTTATCTCATAATTGACAATGTTTTACACCATATAAGTTTCTGTAAATACTTGAGAATAACAAAGCAATGTTTAAGAAAATTTTATTGAAATTGAATCTTGGATTCTTCAAAATAGCCACCCTTTGCCGTGATAACAGCCTCACAAACACAGGCCATTCGGTTAATAGGTTTCAGCAGGAAATCACCCGACATGTCTTCCCAGCTCTTCTGCAGCAATTCCCAGAGACATTTGTGGGTTGCTTTGCTTTGCCTCTTCTGTCCAGTTTGTCCCATACAAGTTTTATGGGATTGAGGTCTGGACAGTGGGCAGGCCAGGTCATTAGTTTGAGTTGTCCTTCACGTTCCTCCTTCACCAGATAGTTCTTGCACAATTTCAAGGAGATTTTTGGGTCGTTATCTTGCTGAAGAATGAAGGAGTGCCCTATTAGCCATAATCCGGATGGAATGTGTACTCAAGCTTTTGACTGGTACTGTAGATACATATTACAAAATGCAGTATTGAACATGAAAGCAGTGGTGATGACAATTAGTGGTAATGGAGTGTGAAGAGGTGGGTTTTGAGTCTCTTTGGAAGGTGGCCAGTGATTCCGTGGTCCTGGCCGAGTGTGGAAGATCATTCTACCACTGGGAGGTCAGGACAGAGAAGAGGTGAGACCACAAGGAGCGGCTGCTGGGCGCCCGCAGGGAAGGGTTGCCTGAGGAGGCGGAGCAGAGGGGTCTGGCTGGGGTGTAGGGTGTGATGAGTGACTGGAGGTAGGCTAAGCTAGGAGGTAAGCTAGACCTTACTCATAACTGCTGACATACAGTTTCTGTGCTTTTGAAATGTGTCTTATGAGTTCTACATGGAATAATACAAATATTATAATTTTTTGGCATTACAGCAGTCCATTTAGAGCATTCGACCACAAGGACAAGGACTCGTCACTGTGTGGCCCTAGGTGTAATCAACCAAGAATACGCTGTATAACCATGTCCACTATCTTTATAGCTTTTTGGAAATGGGTGTGCAAGCTTTGTCTGTTCTCTCATCGAGATAGGATCGCTCTTGTGTTTGTCCATAGCTGGAAGGCTGGTTGGTGGATGCAAGGCTGTCTATTTTCTGGGGGAACAGCACATCACATCTCTGGGGGCCAGACCTCATTATTGATAAACTTCAGTTTACCTTTAGCTGGCGTTTACATGGACCCAGACTC
Organism: Aldrovandia affinis; assembly: GCA_029706075.1. Lineage (NCBI taxonomy): Eukaryota > Metazoa > Chordata > Actinopteri > Notacanthiformes > Halosauridae > Aldrovandia > Aldrovandia affinis. The sequence goes on along the minus strand of JAINUG010000012.1, from coordinate 6,327,851 downwards.
CATTACTAGTTTTGAGGCACTGCTAGTGTCCTGTTATACTGTCATGGAAGTTCCAACCATTTGGTGCTCATCACACAACATTAGATTATGGAGTTGGCTAAGATTTTATTTCTTGTATTTGTATTGTCTTGCCCAACATCTATGTGTAGGCTTATTCACTTTTAAAACCCCAACTAGGGACGAACATTGAATTAGCGCAGGCTACAAATGTTTTGATACAGGGCATCAGTGTGTTGTTAATGCAAGGTGTATGTTTTTTGTATCTGTCCCTACTCTACTAAACATTAAATAAATAAATAAATAAAAGGAGGGGAGAGAGGCTTCATGAAACTTGAAATGGCGGATCAACCATATGGTATCAGTGACTGATTTGAACCAATCATTGTGCTTTGCTGTGTTATTGATTATCCAGTTAACTGATTAGAAACAGCTATACTTAGCAATTTGACTAATTGTAAGCCTAATGTCGATTGATATTTAAAACGTGTTAAGAACACACACACACAAACCCCCCATGTACTACCCTACCTATTACCTCTAAGCATAACAGGTCACAACTTAGGTGGGATCACTATGGCAGCACAAATTATGAATAATAAACACCAATACACAAATAATAATAATAACAATAACCATGATAATAATTGATTGATTTCTGACAACATAGTTGGTTATGTATTCATAAAAAATGTTTTTTAGTTAATGTGATTTGTGAAATGGTGTTAAGCATAGCCAAATCTGTTAAAAGTGATAGTGTGCATTGTAATTTTGCAATTGTAATGCTCAAAATATAATAAAAAAATATGTATTTTTTTAAATCAACAACAGTTAATCAGTTAGTTAGTTAGTTAATCAACAACAGTTAACTGGTTAGTCAGAACAATTAACCGATAGCAATATTTACCATTATTTTCATCCCTAATCTCAACCCATAATGAAATCTCACTTTCGCTCACGAGTTATAAGCAGACATACCAAAACTCACTCTCAAAACTCACTCGCTGTGGCATAGGCAACGACAGTTACATTGGTTCAAAGCTGAATTTGTTTGTTCAAGGTTACAGTGTTCCATCAAGCTAATCTGCACTCCCTGTGCAGAGCTGTAGCCATTTTTACTTATGAATTCAAGATGCATGTTTTCAAAAGTGAGCTTCAAGCTGTTTGATCGTTGTCCTTTTCCTTGACTGTTGACTAATGAGCACGCTGGTTCTTTACAGCTTGATTTTTATCTTTTTTATGAACAAACTACAACGATTACACAAAGTAAAAAAAAAAACATTATTTTACATGCAATAAAAATATATGAACACAAACAAAATAAGCATTACATGTGTATAGCATAAACTAAAATATGAATGTGTATAGTTGAAACTGAAATATGAATTTCCCCAAAATAAGCTCAATTCTGTGAGTTGCCATGTGTTCAAATATGACTGAGAAAATAAATGCAATTTCAATAGAGAGAATAATTCAACTGAGACATTTGTAAGGTTTAGATTAGACTTACTTGAGTCTTTGTTGAAATGGACATCTGCAAAATTTGCCAGTTTGTGAGTCACATTAGAGTGCCACTTTGAAACACTTAAATTATGATGACATACACTCACATAATATAATAAAACAAATAATGCCTTGTGTAGAAATCTTAGATTTTGGTACCATTTAATACAGTTGGACGAGTCAGTCATCAGTTTTATTGACATTGATAACAGCTAAATACGCAATCATAGTGCATTCTCCCCCCCTCACCCATTCTAACCCATTAGACCAGGGCCAGGGGTCTCCAATCTTATGCGAGAAAGGTCGGTGTGGGTGCAGGTTTTTGTTCTAACCCAGCACTCCCCCATCCAGCTCCACTACATCCACCTCTTCGAATAAGATTGGAGACCCCTGCGTTAGACTAATGGTCCTGTGATAACACAATAAGCAGGACACATGAGTTTCAGTGTGTCCCGAGAAAGCGCTATTTGCATTAGAGAGGCACCAACACCCCAAAAGACATCATGGTTATAAGAGTAGTGTTGGAAATTGACTCCAGTCATTGCTTTTGTTATATTTAAATTCAAACAACGCAAGTGTGTTAAAAAAAAACATACTTTACGAGGCAGCGGATAGCATAGCGGTCTAACGCACCGCTGGTCTGGTGTGGTGTGCGCTGCCTGTCAGGGATGCGGTTCGAAACCCGCGTCTCTACCAGACCAGCCTAGTCGTCAGTCACAAATGAATGAAATTTGGCTGTCCGCCTCTGGGGGAGGGGGGAGGGTGAGCTGGCTCAAGTCCGTTGAGGAGCAGGAAAAGGCGTCCGTGGTAGAGTTCTGTCTCGGAAGAGGCGGATCTATCGGCCCGGAAAGAGTGTCTTGACCTGGAGGACGGGCGGCAGACTCGTGGGGGAGGGTGAATTGAAATAAATAGAGGGTATAATTGGCAACCAAATTGGGAGAAAAACTGAAAAGAATTGAAATAAATTTAATATAAAAAAACATACTTCTAAAAAGTCAGGGAATGGGGTGATGTGACCATCCCAATGGCAATGTTATTTTAATTTAAAAATCACCAAACACCTGAAAAACACCATGGTGCCCCTAGTGTCAATGCAGTTTTCTCAAAAAAATGTTTTACAGCTGTAACGGTGGAGCATTGTTGATTGGTAGCCTGGGGAAAAGCCAGGGAAAAACACTCATTTTCACTTCAATAAAATCACAAAATGACACCAATAGATTCGTATGGCTTTCACTTTTAGTCAGTCACTTAGTTTGATGTTTTGGACTGGACCAGCTATATGATGTTTGGTTTAAATGCATTTCAGCAAAACTGCCCTGAGCAGTAAATGAGAAAATGTGCACATGTGTCACTTGCTCATCATCTTGCTGCATTTTAAAATGAGCACATTTTCCCGAAATTTCTTGAGAAAGACCATTTCCACCGTGTTTAATTGATTTTTATGGCTTCAGCTATTGCATCCATCATTTTCCCATTGTTGCATCTTTTTGTATATTGCCAATTGGAAGTCAAGGGCAAACGTGTCAAGCACCCTACTTGTGCTACACAAAATATCAATATCAAATTGGTGAATCTACTATTTGAAGTAGACCCATCCATTCATGTTGTTTTATTTAACTAAAGCGGTGTTCGCCCACTGCAGATCAGGACGTTGAGACATGTGAGGAGATATTAGTTTATTCACCCTCCACACACTATTATTGTGCATCTCCAGGTATGTATATGTATACATATGCATATTCAAAAATACTAATTTCACCCTATGTTATGTTACAATTTTAATAACAGATGGGTTAAAGAAAATGCATGAAATCAAACATGGAACTCCTGGACTAAAGGACTGCTAATGCTGCTCTATAACCAGGGGTGTACATAAATGGTACGCCAGTATGCAGTTTGCGTCCTCAAACGTTAATTGCATCCTCAAACGTTAATCACGTACCAAGCAAGACGACAAAAGTTTTAAACATACGCGACTTTAAGTTTGATCAGTCCAATTACCAGTTATATCAGTTATGAATTACCTTACCATTGATGGACTGATCAAACTTGGTCACGTATGTTTCAAAAGTTTGTTGTCTGGCTTGGTACGCAATTAATGTTTGAGGATGCGATTAACATTTGAGGACGTGAACTGCATACTGGCATACCACTTATGTGCACCCCTGTCTATAATGACCCGTGCTGTATTACCTGACCTGATAAATATCCAAGGATTGCTGTAATCTTGCACACAAGGATAAATGCTCTCTGAAACCACTGGCAATGGCTTGAGCCATGGCCTTTGGAGATATGGACATAGATTCCCTAGTATACTGTATGTCATATATTTGCGCCAAAATGAAGGTGTACAATATGTAAACTACTGTATACAAACAAATCCATAATCGATTGTAAGGATATATTATTTAGCCAACCTTTCTCATTTCTTGATGATAGTGCTCAATATTTTGTGCATTCATTGTCTACAGGTTTAGATTATCCATAAACCTAAACCACCTCTGTTTGTTTATGGTTCTGTTTATACCCACCCACTTGGCTGCCTAATTACCATGGCTGTCGCTCCGATTTAGTTAGAATCTGACAGATCTAGGATCATTTTGCACCCTAAACCTCGCCTCAGCCACGAGAGCAAATAGAGTGCAAATGGCAGGTGTGGATCCAGGATAAATATGTCAGGGCCTGTTGTTTACAACAGCAGGATTGTCATTTGTAAATTGCTGTTGACATCAAGGTTCATAAAACAGTTCAACTAAAAGGCAGAAACTGTCATCTTCTATGTCAGTGGACGAAGAGCCGTTTAGCTGCTGGATCACAGCCACAGCAGTGACGCTGTGTCAGGTGTGCTGATGAGTTGATAAATCAAAGACACAAAAAAATATTCCTCTTCAACTCCACTGATGGGCGATGTAGCCAAGGCAGGGCGGAGAAGTCCTGGAGACCTGCAGGCCAGCGGATGGTGGTCTGGCTGTGGCTGGAAATGTTTTGTTAATGAGAGTCAGTCCACTGTCTTTTCATCAGGCTTTCCCAGGAAATGGGGGGTGAGTTGCATATTGATCATGACCTTCTTCGAGGGGATGCCACTGAAAAAACCCGAAAAAGGATAAAAGATAAGAAAGGAAAAACATAAGGGTGTCCTATTGACTCAAACTCCCAGGGGGCATTTTGTTTGCATTCTCCACCACGTGTGGCACAGAGTCAGGTTTTACCAGCAGGTCTGATGGTGCGTGGATAAATCAAAGGCACAAACAAAGTCAGTAAATAGCCTAAAGGCTATCGTATGTTTACTCCCAGGTTAAGCGAAAACAAGGAAAATGAGGCAAATGAATACCTTAAAATACAGGGAACTTAAAACAAACCAGTTAGCATCTTCCTAAAATGCTTTTCCTCGGCAGTCGGGCGATGGAATACGTGGAGCCTTTACATCCCCCACTCCAAAAATATAGGTTTTTGGAGACCGTGCTCCCCGGCAGCTGGGTCGAAAAAGATCTCCCTCAACACACCGCAGGCAGTGCCTTTATATCCAGGCCTAATGAAGGCAACCAGGGACAAAGAAACAGCTGGCCTTTTTTTACCAGTAAACCACTGCTGTGCGAAACTGTAGGTGAGGCTTCCATCGTCCTGAGGGCCTCCCAGGCTCTCCGCGGCAGCAGGACACTGGCAGTGACAAAAGGGGAGCAGCCGCCCTGTCTAGTCCTTCTAGTGAAGCAAGCAGTCATCGAATACACCACTGGCTTGCAAATAAAGTTGGAAAAATAAATGCCAATATATTATGTTACAAAATAGACTTTATGCTTGTCTGCCCCTGGTAAGTGCATTTTAACCAATGGGTTGCTGTATTTCATGGATGTTAGTGCTTTGTAAATAAAATTGATAGGCAACAAATGGAGAAATCACGACAACCTGCTGTTTAATATGATTTTATTTTTAATAGTGAGCGTTTTTCAAAACAAGAAAAACCTTTGGTCAGCCCACTCTGAGATCAAAACAGGAAAAACCTTTGGTCAGCCCACTCTACAGTTTAAAAGCAGGCAAGCAAATTCAAGGAAAATGGCTGTTTTGAGCTAACATTTTAAAAGGCACCTTTATTTATTCAGCTACTTACACAATGGAAATATATTTTCAAGAGGACTAGGTCTGGCTCCTAATAATGTTGTGCCTTGATATTTATTTTATGTAGTTTTTTTGGTGGAACCATAATGAGTCCCTTTTTTCAGTTTGAGAAGAGCTGTTAAAACAGAGAAGTCAAGCAAAGGACAACAACTGCTTGAAAGTTTATGCTACTTTTAAAGTGCAAAGTGCACTTGGAAAGCACTGAATGTTGATTATATTATTTCTACTGTGGAAATGCAATTCAGTGTGCTATAATGGTGCAACCATGAGTGAGAGCACAGGTTGTTCACAATTGGTCAACAACGACAAAGTCCGCAATCCACTTTAAGGAATTTGAAAAAAGGAATTCACTCACCAATAACAGAAGAATTACTCCTGGGACTGGTTTATTCCATCACAGCTAAATGGCAATGCTAAACATACATTGAATATGACAGCCATGCATACTTTGTTTTTGAAAATGAATGCAAAGTAGCTAAAAAAAATTGACATAACTTGTGATTTTACTTAACCATGATTAAAGAAACAAAATAATATTTAGAATCATTTTAGTTAAATTTTGTATTGTATTTTCTAAGACTGGTACCTTAAAATTCTGTTGCTGTCCTGGTCACTTCCCACCATCGTCTGAACCAAAACAAAAGGATGAGTAAATGATCACAGACCATGTCTCCAGCATCCTTCCACTACCCTCAGGTATTTGAATTGCATGCACTGGGATTTTGCACCATGGCACACTATTTCTTTGAAGCAATTTGCATGCTGACTGATCCACATATGACAGAAAATCTATGATATTTCTCAGCAAATATGATTTATTTTCCAATATAAAAGTCTAATCTGATGGGGCAAAACTTTGAAAAAAATAATCCAAGAGCATAATTTAAAGTAAAATGCTTTGCATTGCAATGCTTCCATCTGGGCAGCAAAGTGTATGTCTTTGGAAAAGTTCCATGGAGTAAAAAATAAAGTTGTGAAAAGTGTAAATTTTAGTTTGGAGTATTAGTTTGTTTAGAGTTTGCTTAGTCGGCACACTGAGGCCATTTTTATAATAAATAACCATTGAACCCAAATGACTATGTTTTGAGTGAGAGGTAATGGTTGGCAAAAGCTGGACAATTAGGTACATATTTGGTTGCTGTACATACTTAAAATTGACCAATTATGTGTTTTGTTAGAAATGTGTTGTGTTTTGTTCTAGAAATTAATGCTCTGTAAAATAAACTAAAAGAGTTAATGACTGTCAAACCATGCATGACAATAGGAATAATACATAGTCAGAAAGGAGCATCAACACCTAAGTTGTTTGCTTCAATCAGTGGATATGTCCATATCTTTAATTTCAGATATACCTACTATACAGTGGAACCTCGGCCCGCGAACGCCCCTACTCACGAACAAATCGGCCCACGAACACACTTTCAAAACACATTTTCACTCGGCCCGCGAACAAGCCCTCGGTGCACGAACGCACAAACACACAAACTCGCGGGCTTCTCGCCGTATCGCGTCGTGGATAGCGTCAGTTGTGCTTAGTACTCAGCGTTGTTTACATCGTTCGTCGTTGTGTTCTCCTTTGATACACGTTCTTTTTGTGCCATTTCCATAAAATTTGCCCTCATTATGGCTCCCAAGAAAGTGAAAAGTGCTACTGATAGTGGTGTTAAGAAGCCTAAGCGTATTACAGTAGAAACGAAGAAGGAAATAATAGCTAAACGTGAGAGTGGTGTTCGTGTTTCCGATCTCGCCAAGCAGTACGACATGGCTAAATCGACGATCTGTACTATCCTAAAGAACAAAGATGCGCTAAAGGCGGCTGATGTGGCTAAAGGAGTGACTATGTTAACGAAGAAAAGGTCTCAAGTGTTAGAAGAAGTAGAAAAGTTATTGTTAGTTTGGATTAATGAAAAACAGCTTGCTGGAGATAGCATTAGCGAGGGTCTAATATGCGAGAAGGCTTTACTTTTGCATGCTGATTTAGTGTCGGTAAAGTCAGTAAAGTGTACAATTATTATGTTTTATTTTAGTATGAATGTATTTTTCTATAATTATGGTTATCTTTAATTCCTTTCTATATTTTTGCCACACATAAACCCATAAAAACATTTTTTTTAAAGTGTTTCTGGGGCTTGAGAACAGATTAATTGGATTTATATTAATTTCAATGGGAAAAATTATTTCGGTTCGCGAACATTTCGGTTCGCGAACGGAGTCAACGAACGAATTAAGTTTGTGGGCCGAGGTGCCACTGTATTTTAAAGCTTCCATTTAATGTAATGCACTCTTGAATGGCACATACCGTTAGACTTGCTTGATCAAGTGAAAATATATATATTTTCCATTAAAGATACTTAAAGGGCCTCCCGCGTGGTCCAGTGGTTACAACGTTCGACACTGGCCACTGCGACCGGGGGTTCAATTCCACTGGCCGCGCCAGAGTCGGCTTTGGCAGGGGGTGCCACCGGCGGCGGCAATTGGCTGTCTGCCCCAGGGAGGGGGGAGGGAAGCCATCAGGAAGGTTGCTGCGCACAGGAGTGGCTCTGTAGTACCAGAGTTATGGTCGACAGCCTGGTGAGTGCCGTCTCGAGTGCCGTAGTCTTCGGTCACAAGGCTACGGCAGTGAACTCACATTACGAAGGGGGGATTGACATAAAAAATAGAGAGTGTAATTGGCTATTAATGTGGGAGAAAATGGGAACAAATCGGAAACAAAGAAAAAAAGATACTTTAGGCCCAATGTGTAAAATGTAGGCCTAAATCCTGGTGCAGTTCTCAAAATGAACTGTAACTCTTAAAGTAACCTTTATTTCAAAATTGATTCAATGGATATGTGCGATGTCTATTTTTACACACACAAAATATGAATGTGGGTAACATCCATACATTTTACTGTCCTCTGTATAATAGTAATAATAATAATAATAATCACAATAATCATAATGACAACAATAATAATAATAATCACAGTAACAATATGATTGTAATAATAACAATTGTGACATTGAATTATGTGGGGTAAAATGGACAAACGCTATGGGGAAGAAAATAAATCGATGTAAACAGGTACATACAACTGTGTGTGTGTGTGTGTGTGTGTGTGTGTGTGTGTGTGGGATGGGGGGGTAACAATACAATTCTTCTGATCATGGCATTTTTGCTTGGAGGATAATGTGAGTGGGACACAGTCGCCCTTTTTGATTACTCTGGTATACACTTGTCTGAACATCTTATCGATTTTCATGGCTGCTAACATTAATTCAGATGTACACTATGTATTTATGTTGGCTAATCTGGCAGTGATTGATTATTTTAGTGTCTTTCACAGAGCATTAATTACTAGAAAGTAATAAGACACATAATTGGTAAAAAATTATCCATTCTCCAAATCAAGTCCTGCGTTCCCCTGAAAATAATCTATTTAGTTGTTGATTCAAAGAGAAAGTGATTGAATGCTCAGCAGCCTACCCAGTGGTGAGTGCAGTTTTAAGCATTTAGCAGACACTCTTATCCAGAGCAACTTACAAGATGTGCATTAATACATGGTATGGACAATTTGTTTGCACAAAAGATCAGTGCAGTAATACAGCGATAGACATCGTTGTTGGCAGCTGCATACCATACCTGTAACACTGGGAAGGAAAAGGTTAGTATGTTTTTTTGTTTTGTTTTTATGAGTAGTAAGCAGGGATACATATCCAAAAAGTATTGAATCAAGTATCAAGTAGGCAGTGGTGATGACAATTGGCTGGATGTACAGAATTCAGTGGTAGTGGAGTCTGAAAAGGTGGGTTTTGAGTCTCTTGTGGAAGATCGCAAGTGATTCCACGGTCCTGACCGATTGCAGAAGGTCATTCCACCACCAAGGGGTCAGGACAGAGAAGAGGTGAGACCGCGAGGAGCAGCTGCCGGGCGCCCGGAGGGATGGGACAGTCAATTTGCCAGAGGAGTCGGAGCGGAGGGGTCTGGCTGGGGTGTAGGGTGTGATGAGTGTCTGGAGGTAAGGGGGAGCAGTTCCTCTAGCCGCTTGAAAAGCAAGCACCAGATTGCTACATGCCACCTCCGATCGGGACTGACACCCAGGGCCGGTCTGGTAGAGACAGCGGTTTCGAACCGCGTCCCTGACAGGCAGCGCACACCACACCGGACCAGCCAAAGTGTGGTGCATTAGACAGCTATGCTATCCGCCGCCCTTCAACATTAATTTTAAGTAGGCAATTATGCATGATTTCCATTTGTCTAAAAGTAGGCTTTGTACTCTTAAGAATCAGAATAGCAGGCTGTACTCTCTGTTAAACAGCACTAAATGTTCACTTCCTATACACACACATGATCTTTCCCTTTTCTCCAGAGTGATAATGATGTTGCTACATCCTCCACAACATAAATTAATTGCAATGAGAAATTGTAGTTTTACAGACCAGGTGTTCTGCAGTATACTTTGATGGACAGGGACAAATTGTACAGATTTATCTAAACATTAAATGGCCAGATCAAGTAGAATAATACATTTCATTATAGAAGTGAAGTTGGAGGGAAATCGCAAGTGGTCTAAAAGTTTTTAACAGCAGGGAAGAAACCATAGTCAAGACAATGTTTGTTTTTTTAGCTTGACCTTTGAACTCCCAGCTGAAAAATGACCTTCCTTGTTGCTGTCTTCTTGAACAGTGGAGGAGACCTGATGTTCCAATGTCAACAACAGTTGATTACTGTGATTTCAGATCAATTCTTGACATTACTACTATGCAACGATCATAGGCTGTCACAAAACTACTCCAATCCAATAATGTATCAATGAAGATCACAGACACAATATAGGCAATATGTGTTGGCTGCTTATTTAGCTCTTGCCCAAAACAATACAAAAACTACACACTGTGTGGTGCATTGGGGAAAGTAAAATAATGGATTGCAGCCAATCTTGTCATTACATATTCATGGCATCATTGTGATGTGAATTTCTCAATGTGTACAATGGTCCTTATTTTCTCCAAACTTGGACAACTTGTTTATGGGAAAACCATAAAATTGAGATTTTCTCAAAGTTGGCTTTTCTTTCAGCCCAGATTTCTTAGGAATCAGCTGCAGAATCAGATTCCATGGCCTGGTTCATACATGGCAAAATCCGCTGCAGTGGTTTTTTACACACTATAATCTCTGTCTGTCTCTATGAGCTACCGGCATCCTCTGCCGCGTTGAGGAATTTTATTTCACCGGCTGCCAGAGGCTGATGTAATCTCTGAAGGAAGCTTTTTCCCCCCCAATATGCTGCAGTAACCTTCTCCCTCAGGGAAGATCATGAGTTTTTAAGGTACTTTAACACAAGGTCCTTCAGAATAGCTCTCCACTACCTAATACTCTTTACAAAATCAGATAACGTTTCTTAATCGACATAGAGGCCAGGACACCTTGTTTGTAAAGGTTTGCAGAAGATTTATTGAAGTCAACACCTTAATAAATAATGCCATCAACCACCAATTGGTTGCATTTTGTTTTCGTCAATAAAATGTTGAATGTCTGAAATAAAGAAATAGAATATGGTATGAGACAAACACAAGTGATTATAAAGAACAGGTGATGATAAAACTGCCAAACGCTCCATGATCTCTGTTCTAAATATCTTGAATATAATACTTAAATGCTCACTAACTATAAAAGCTAAGTTAAAAATAAACAAGAATAAACAAAAAAGAAACAACTACAAATAGTGAATAAAATAAACTGTTCAAAAAAATTGCCTAAGTACATAAGAGTAAAAGTGATCACTGCCGGTGATTTTGTGTGCCGGTACTGAGTCTCGGGAGGACAAAGTCGAGACCAGTGCTGTCTCTCAACGAAGAAGCAGTTCAGACAATAACTCTTGCTGCCTAACGTGACTCCGTGCTCTTTTCATACCAGCTCTACCCTCTCTGACAGGTTACATATTATTACATCATTATCATAAACTAACATTAGCTTGGAATCAATCAATATTTGTCCTTAAATTTCTCCCCAGTTTAAATGCAAAAATTATTTTGTCTCTTCCCCAAAGGCAGTTTGGCATATTTAGCTAAAGTTAAAGTTGAACAAGTTGAAGTAATTCTATTTCATATATTGGAGCATGCATAATTGTTATAAAGCACATGGAAGTAAAGCACATACCATTACAAAGCATATGAGTTTTTTCACTTTTGCAGCACAGTGCTCCCAGGCTTGTCACAAAGGAAAAAAATAAAAGACACAAGCTCTGAAATGACACAGTGGATGTGCAGAAGCAATTGATTCCCAAGCCCCCCCATCCTTTCCCCCCCTCTGCACTTCCTACAGCCAAGAGAGGTGAACTTCTGTCTGAATTCCAAGGTGAACATTGGTAACCCTGCCAGCTTTGGAGTCTCGAGTAGCAGCAGGGGTCTTCAGCGTTTCCCCTTCCTCTCGAGGTGGACAGGTTAAACCCACAAAACCTCGGAAGCTTGGGAATTCCCTTGTCAGTACCTCACAGGGAGATGAAGATTCACCGCTGCGGTGTCCGTCCGTGTTGGAGCTGGCTGACCGAGAACAGGCTGTCCCACAAATCTTTGAAAAGTGGCCTCGGAAGGGAGTGCAGGGACACGCGCCAAACGTGATGCTCACAGGGGTCATGCTTGTTGTTTTTGCAGCCTTGGCGTACGCACATAGACCAATGCTTGAAAACCACGCATTACACAGCCAAGTAGAGGCTCAGCTAATTATATTATTCAACATACACTGAGACAATTTTGTACTGATTGGCAACAAAGGTCACACAAACATAAACAGGAAAATAGACACATGATACCAACACTTTAGAGTTGTTGTCATTTCGGGTAAGCCTTGTTTTTTAAGCATTACTTCTGCATATCTCCTTTTTTAAATTATATATGCAGTTACCAATGTAATCCAATTATAAATAATTAATATAATTGGCTTACTGTTTGTGCAAAAAAGGTGATGATACAAAGCAATTATGAATTTGAGTTCGTAGCCATAGTGGAGTTAAAAAAATGGATTTAAAGGCTGCAGGCTTGTGTTGGATCACGACGATAACACACATTGCCAGATGTTGATGCTACAGCAGAACAACAAAAAGGTTGACCCTCCTATGATTCCACTCAATGTTGTGCGGTTTCGCCTAATTTCCGTGCATCTCCTCTTTATTCGCCTCTATTTGCCTTGCCGAAACTCGCATAATAATTCAACAAACAACATTACTGCCAGGAGGGGCATGGGATAAAAGGATTTCAAGGCCTCAGATAGATCAATGGCCAGGCCTTGCATGCTCATCTAGGTAAACCATGCTTACAGTATATGCCCAATATTTGTCTTAATCGGATCCAGTGTAGCATGAACTGATTGCGTACAAATTCAGTGACATGACTCCCAATACAAACAATGAATTTGTGATATCCACAGCACTCCCATTGTGTATGCATAGGAATAAAATGTAAACAACTCAGGGCATTGACATGGCAACTCCCCAAATACTGTAACATCAAATGTGCATGCATACTGAACTAGAATCGTGCACCCAGCAAGCAATTTCTGCTCAGCTCCATGGGTTGATCCATGAATACTGATGGTGTAGAATCACTAAGAGATCCCACAAATGTCAAACTTACCTGGGCGATCACGTAGCAGGGAGATGGTCACATGGCAATAACAGAGAAGGTATGGAAAACTATAAACTAAAACTAATGTAATGGGTTTTTTTCTTTCTTTTTTTGTCGAACTCTCGGGGATCATCCATTGGGGTGGAAGACCTGTTACTGTTATTGAATGAAGAATACTTTGCAAATATCAGTTATTTCCTCTCGTTACCTTGTTATTCACATTGTAGATTTCTTCGCATTGCGTAAGAATGTTGACAAGAACTGCTGAAGCCCATTATATAAAAAGCTGAAAGAAATCAACATGCAAAATCTCCCACAAAGACAATTTTCTTTCACTGTGTCAATCTACATGGAATATGTGATGAATGTTCCTTCCCTGCTAATGGTAATTTTATGCAGCTCTTATAGCCTGGCGACATAAGAGCAAAAAGCGTGGGCCCTGCTTGTGTTTCCTTTTTAATGCATAGAAATACCAACTGACAATCACAACTAAAATATCCAATATATTTTGAATATGGAATACAATTTCAATAAATTTTTATTAGCATTTAGCTTAACATTCTGATCTTATTAACATTTTCCTCTGGACGGCAAGATGAAGTTGACCATTACAGTGATCTCGTTCCATTAATATTGTATTACCTCATGAGAAATCTTTTTTTTTCAGAAGTAAAATATATGATTTGCTGCTGTAGTTTAAAATGTAGTTGAATTTGAATGTTGAATATGTAAATTGGAGATTTTTTATCACTGCTTGCTTCCAGCTGTTGCTCAGCCTGGACTGATATTTATTTTTGTGTAGACAGTGAGTTTAAGTCAAAAGTAATGCCAGTTGTCCATAGATTAGTCAGAGAAAAGGAAGCACAATAAGAGGTATTGTAAAAATGGGTCATATGATGGACATATGATGGCCTCCCAGGTAGCATGTCCAGCTAAAGTCCTTTCCCTTAGTGCCATGACACGCCCTTCTATCTGGAACTGAATCCTGGCCGTGCCAGTGCTGACCCTCTCCCTTGGGGGCCATGCACAATTGCACATGCACACTCAGGAAGGCAACGTTTTATTCAGCAAGGTTTCGCCCAAACTCATCGCTCAAGAGTGATTCCTCTTGTCAAATGGGCACCTGAAGTCTACAAAGAACCTGCTGCATATGAAGTACACTCCCCCCCCCCCCACACCCAATGACTGATGAAGCTTGCCCATTTCAACCAGACTTCCGGGCCTCGAAAATGATCTTATTTAACAGTAAATTATAGGCATGGTCACGTACCAGATTTGGCATGAGCCCCACTTTCAGGGCGCAGAGGGGCCGGGATGTCTACCCAGCGGCAGCAGGGCAGGGCGAGGACATGCCCCAAGGCCTCGGAATTGGAAGCCCCAAAGGAGACAGCCAGCTGGAGAGAGAGTAATACCTAAAGGGCAAGCAGTGGATTTGGAGAGAGGTGTTACTAGGTATTTTAGCAAGCAGATGGAGCAACAGGACCCAATTGAGGCTCACCTGCTGCAGGTGAAAGACATTCGCTAAGATTACTACGAAGACGAGCGCGGCAGGAAGCCACAAGAGCATGTGCCAGCTTTGGCCACAAATACAAGCGGCAGTGGCTGGCGTCATGAAGGGGTCTCTGCTGGCAGGCTGCACCAAGCGCAGACGCAGCACTGCATCGAAGGTAGCCCCAGGTCGCATTGCAGAAGCGGCCCCACGCTTCACGATACAAGTGGCTGCTACACGAGCTGCCACACAGGAAGCACAGTGTGGATTCTGTGATTGAGAAATTACAGAGTGACATGGCACTGATGAGCAACATGGTCAAGGGAGCAACAAATGGCAAAATGAGCCTGATATCATGGTATCACCACCACCATGTACTTTTATTCTTTTGTTTTTGTACCTTGATTGTAATTCCTGTGTTGCTTTTATTGACTTTTTTGTAAGGTGACCTTGGGTGTCCAGAAAGGCACCAATTAAATAAAATGCATTATTATTATTATTATTATTATTATTATTATTATTATAAGCTATATGCAAGCATTTCTGAAAAATACCTGATCAAAATGTGAAGATCTACAAGCACAAGCAATTTGGACTCAACCACAGACATTGTGTTATCATATATCATTATATCATATTCATAAGAAATTTCCAAAATGTGCACTCTTAACACAAGTTTTTGAATCGAACGTGGAATCAAATCGAAAGAGGGAGTCGAAAAACCAGAACAAACCTGGGTCAGTTAGGGAAAAACTATTTTTGCTGCCCCCAGAAAGGCAGTCAAGAAAGTCCTGGAAAACTGTCCAAATAAAATAGAAAAATAAATTAAAATATGCATAGGAAAGATAAAAGTCAAAGTGCAAATATCAAACAAACATTTTGCACAGTTTGTGATACTAATAGTCAAATTTGAGTATTGGAAATCATGTTCAAATTGACATAATGGGTGGTTGAGCTTGGAATAACATCTAAGAGTGGATGAGGACATGGAAGGCTCACCAGGAACCCATGCACATCGGGAGGATGACAGCACTATGGGATGTACTGTACCTCAATGCTGGTGAACGTACAGCCAATGTGACAAACTGGGAATTTAGGAGGCTGGATGGAAAAGGGGTTAGACTGCATGGGGGTTAGACTGCTGTAGGCCTTAGGTGTTGGGATCTCAAATTGAATTGAAACAAGCGTTGCAAGGACAAGCGTCCTCACTTAGAATTCTGTGTGCAGTTCTGGGCACTGCACTACAAGAAAGATATAGAAGCTCTTGATAAAGAAGGGTAACTAAACTGATACCTGGTATGAAAGCTAAAAGTTATGATGATAGACTTAAGGCACTCAATCTATTTAAGCTTAGCAAATTGAGATTTAGGGGAGATTTGATTGAGGTTTTTAAATTCCTAAAAGGGATTAACAAAGTGAAATACCAAAGATTTTTAAAGATAAGTGGGGTCAGCTGAACAAGAGGCCACAGGTGGAAATTAGTTAAAGGCAAATTCTGCACAGATATTAGGAAGTTTTTCTTTACACAGAGAGTTGTCAATGCCTTGAATGGCTTGCCAGGTCGGGTAGTAGAGGCAGAAACACTTGGACTATTCAAGTCCATGCTAGATGGAGTACTAGATACTCTTTAGATTAGGACATGATGAGCCTAGATGGGCCGAACGGTAAACATGTGAGTTATATATTGAATACTTTGAAGGAAAACCAACTAGGTTTTTTGCTTGGTAGTTTACCATTCAGTGTTCTTCACTGTAAGTATTTACTGCAGAACATTTCTGACATTTCAAAGAGGCTCAAAAGTCGTTTCTTTTAATGAATAAGTGTCACTTGTCTGGCTCATCACTACCAAGTCCTTTCATTGCACGTGACATTAGAGAAAGGTAATTTTCTTCCTTATCTTTGCTTTGCCTTCTAAATCATCTTAAATTTTACTTGACCCATTCTGCTCCCTCTAGCTCACAAACATATTTTTATGACAGTTGTAGTTCAGTAGATCGGTTTTTAATTTCTGTACACATTTTTAAGTATGGGCCCTCGCGGTTGTTGATTTCACTCACTTTGTTGTCTCTCCAAAACACACAGACTTTGCATTTTACATTTACATTTTAAGCATTTAGCAGACACTCTTATCCAGAGCAACTTACAAGATGTGCATTAATACATGGTAAGGACAATCATAGTTTGCACAAGAGATCAGTGCAGTAATACAGCTATAGACAGACTTTATTTCCCAATCACCACTCCAAAAAAATCTAATAAAGTGGTCCTTCTCCATTTAAGAATTATATGTCTGTGTGATGTGTCTTGACTGACATATTACATTATTGCACATTATAGGCATTTAGCAGAAATTAGCCTTCCATAGTTGGAATGCTAATCTAGCTAACAAAACTGGCTTGAGAACATCCCAATCAATGTGTCTTATGTGGCATATTAGCCCTGCATGCAGCTCTGCTGAAAAGGAAATTGATGCAAAAAGTAAGTACCACTGTGGCACATGTTACATTACAGTGCTATGGGCAATCTCCATGGGCTGCCTGTTGAGGATTTGTGCACTTGTGTGCTTTGTCCATGTTTGGTCAGGACACTGACAAACACAGGCTTGAATCAATAATTAGTCACCAGATTATGTTTAATCTTTTGAGGAGAAATCTATCCCCTGTGACACAGAGTAAGCACACTTTCGCTCTATAATAACTGCAAAGCTATTGGACTTGGTTATTGCGGTTTCAGTGACCAATATTTTGATTATCATTATACACATGGTATGAACAGTACCCTATACAGCCCCAGATACAGGCAGGCATATTCAATGCACTTTATTCAATCCTGAATAAGTAAGGTAGAAACACAGGCAGCTCTTGTGGTATAAAACGATGAAAAATAAACAAAATGATCATGGAAAATCTCATGAAAATGTGTGAACCAGGTGCCTGTGTGTTGTATGTTATTGTATGAGTAAATATTTATATGCAGGCTTTGACTTTTGACAATGCCCTTTAAAAAGACATGTGGTGTGTAAATTGGAGCTAATGCAATCATTGTTGTGAGTGCCCGGAAGTGGCTCTTCAGCAAGCATTACTCTACATTCACCAAAGGGAAGCCATAACTTTGTTCATAAATGTTTCCGAATTACAACTCCCAGACTTTGTGTCAAGGTGAATGGAGTGATTCGCTTGCAGAGTACAGCACTATAAATTTTACCCTGGAGGGGGTGGTCGACCGAAAGAACCTAAAAATTGACCTTCGTCTACCTAAGAGAATTTGCAATTCCAGCCAAATAACCACTGGGTGGTCCCATTAAATTGCCGCTTGTGCTAAACACACTAAATTGACTTAGTAACAGCAGAAACATCCTCATGGGTTGTGACTTCTTTGGTGTGAGGGACCCCTGTAAACAGTTTGTCCAGGTGAATTTGGGAATGTGCTGTTTAATAGCTGCCCCATCTACAATTTAGCACTGTAGCATGTCGTGCTCAAACCGCAATGTGGTTCTGTGTGGCTCAGTAGGTAAAGTATGACGTTGACAAGACTTAGGTTGTGGGTTCGATTCCCATTAGGACCACATATATTGAAAAATGTATGCATTCACTACTGTAAGTCGCTTTGGATAAAAGTGTCTGTTAAATGGCATACATTCATTACATTACATTACATTACATTATAACAATATGGGGTTTGCATTAGTCTGCAGGAGGAAGAATGGGGGAAGAAATGTGTTGTTTTTGACAATTTAATTATTCATTCAGAAAGGGCTCCATCTGCTTTTCTGTATTTGTCTGTATTCGTGTGCACAGAGTGTCTCATTGTTTAAATCTGATTGACTGAAGGATATAATTGAACGCAAGAGCCTTATAATGAAATTCTCTTGAACAGCCCTTGGTTGGAAAATTGGACCTGGGCGAAATACATATCTGAAATGCTTTCATTCTTAAAATTCCTGTAAAATGTTCAACTAAACACATTACAAACCATAATATACAATTATGTTGCATATTCTGCATGGTTAAAAAGTGTCGTAAGAACTGCACAGTAGAAAAACAGTATTTATAGTCAGTACTCTGCCCCTATCCTAATAATGAATACCAACACAATGCCGGCCACTAGATTTAAGCTGAATCCAGTCCAAATAGACAAAGAGTAAATATAAATGTAAAGGTACAAGGTAATACAAAATGCTGCGCTTGACATTTAGTCAGACGATTCTACATTTTCCATGCTATCTCATGCATAATGGCAGCCGTGCAGACAATAATAAAATGGTCCATTTCCTCAGTGTCTTTCTGTCCTGTAGAGATGCAGTACATCACCTCATGCTGCCAGGGACAATATCACAGCTGGAAAGTCTGCTAGCGGACTGTTACACCGTTTAAATTTGCTCCGTCTCGTTTTTCCCCCTGCAAGTAAAGGTATTGCATTCATTAGTGCGTGGCTCCAGACTAATATATCTGCATGTAATTGCTATGCTTGTTTTTTTTATGAGGTTATAATACGCGGCATGTCTGACTGTTCACGTGCATTCCTTATCCTCCGCTGTAGATCCTTCTCTATATTTTCCTCCTTCAAGCATAAAGATATACAGTAGATGCAAAGACAGAGAGAAGGATGTTCTTTTAAAAATAAACTGCCTCTGCCTCCATACATTGCATCTCATCATTACATTGATTCTATATTTGATTTCAAATCATCTTCTTCACAAATCCTACCAGGCATTTCATTTCCATCCCATCATTTATTTTCAACACGTTGACATTTAATTTTATTCACACCACACCGGCAGTCATTCCTGCTCTGATACTAAATGCCATATTTGTACAAATTCTGCATTCACATGTTCAGTGTTTAGGTGTTTAAGGTGGGGGAGTGGGGGTGCTATTTGCAGGCATCAATAGGGACAACGGATCTGCTGGCAATTCACGGTGACCATGATGTCACGGGATAGCCAATTGTTCTCAGACGATCACAAGCAAAGCCGCTGGCTTTAATCAGCCACCTCTCCACGCACTCGTGGTTTGATTGACAGCTCTCCATGTCCCACCCAGCCCACCAGTGGCATGCTGCTGTGTCACCAGACACTAGCATTACCAGAGTGGATGGGGACCGCTGTCAAAACCTGAACTTAAAACCCACCCACATCAGACCGCCTTGGCAGGGTAGATGCGATTTTGTGCCAGCATCACACCTTACCGAGTTCCTGATTAACAGAGATTTAATCACAAGAACCTTTAACAACCAAAGAATTTCCCGAATGTGTTCTTCAAAAGCTAATAAAGATAGGTCCTCAGTAAGTGTTTGCTGACTCATAGTTCCTCAGGTAACATCTGGCCTCGTTTGTCTGCTGCCTATATTTAAATATTTCAACTTTTTCTGTCAGTTCAATAAAACAATCAGTTCAAGAAAACAATAACACATATAATGATATTATAATAGCTAGTTGCTGTTGCTACATTTCAATTCCCATGCAATATGTTATTGTGACAATCTACTTGTTTGTTGTTTCTACTTTCTACAAATTAAGCATTGTTTCCTTTGTGTGAATTGCACCATGAACAGATGCATCAGGCCATAATATATTAGCTGGCAGGTTAATCATCTTGAACTGTTTACCATTGTTTTGCAGGTTCAAAGATAATTGTATGTTCATGTCTGACTGCTTGGTGCTCTCCATTGTGTTGATCTCTTGCCTGGCACATCTCTGGTGTCTACACTTATGCAGTAATGTTTGGCAGAAATGTTGCCAATTTCTGTTACCAGTTTCCAAATGATAGCTGGTCAGCCTGGTCTGGAACAACTCAAAATGAACTGCAAAAAGGCAAAATGGGACTAAACAGATAAAAACGCAGTTTGTTTCCATATTATCGCAACTATGTTCATAATTAAAAATTCTTGTACTATTGCAATTATATTTATACATTATCGAGATCAGTTATTTTACTGATTGTGCTACTGATATTAGTTCTAACAAGTTAGCTTTACAATCCAGACAGCTAACTCAATCATTTTGCCAGCTAGTTGCCAAATTTGAGCCCTTTAAACTATTATTCAGAAAGTAGCTTACCTTGAATAGGGGCACAGTTGGAAGCAGGAATCTTCTGTAGATCCTTCTGGCCATGGATATAGATATGGAAATATGTTTTGATATGCAATATTACCTTCCACTGCAGCAAAAGTGTCTCTGTTGTGCATTTAATGCTAAACCCGTGGGTGCCCTGCCATAGACCTGGGCTGCAGCGTAGTTTTTATGTAACCATTGTAAGCATTTCTTATGCTTATGCTCATAAATACATTTGACCATCCAATTACATTTTAACAGGAATTGTGGTGCTTGTGTATGTGTGCACATTTGCCATAGATGGGACTCACTGATTCCTGCCATGTCTCTGACAGAATTCTACAGATTTCCTGTGACTGGTTGTATAAGTGTACCATCATTTCAGCTCAGAAATAGATGTAGTGGATTTTATCTTTTTTTTTATGAATCCCTGACAGTATAATACAAGGCGCATTAAATATAAGCCAGTATGACATAGCGGACGATAATGCATTTTGGGCATGTAAAAATACGTGTTGGAGGAAGAGGTAAGTATAAATACTTTCCTTAATTTTCTATGTAGCGTAAAGCATGCCATTTTTCTAGTTTAATTTCACATGCTAAGAGCTTCTTTCTCTCTACAGATCATTGAAGGGAAGGGATTATTTCCTAAACTAGCCACTGTTCATTTTGGATGCTGAGTGTGCACTTTAAGTCCACTGTAAGGCATCAATAAAACTCAATAAAATACCAAGGTCATCATTTTTGAGGTTATGTTGGGTAATTTACTCGTCCACACCTTTCTGTATCCAACACCATTTATTTGACTGTGTTTCTTCTTTTTTGTTTTTGAGCAACAGTCAGTCGCAGGCTTGCATGACCCAATTGTAGTGTTTTTGCCAAAATCATTTAGTCCACTTTTGGTTAAGGGACTGGAGTGAGTTTTGGAAAAGACACTCTTCAATTGAATCGTTAACAGTCAACTTGCCAAAAGAAACGGAGCTGTGTTTCAAACTGCCCTCCTCCTTAGTTTAATCTCTCCCCATTGTTTAATTATTATCATGGCAGACATCTGGTTCTGTGTGGCTCTGTAGGTAGAGCATGGCGCTGACATTACGTAGGTTGTGGGTTCGATCCCCATTGGGACCACATATACTGAAAAATGTATGCATTCATTAGTGTAAATCGCTTTGGATAAAAGCATCTGCTAAAATGGCATGTATACACAGACAATGAGAGTGTAAAGGCAGCACTTGCCCTCAAGACAAAATTAGCAGACAACTTGGTGTTCAGTCAAATCATGTAATCCATTTGTACCTTTTGATTTATTTACAACGTGCGAGACATAATTATGCTTCGCGGAGTGGCACTTGCTTCAACAAGCTCTCTCACTGTCATTTTGTAAATAATTTTAAACTCCTCAGGAGTAATAACATCAAAGTGTTCACGAATCAAAGGCATCTTAAAAATAAAAAAAATAATCGACCCCGTAGTGCAGGCAACATTATTGGAGTAAAGATAGAGACGATTTGTGACATTTAGATGAATTTGCTTGGCATTTGTAAGGGCAGTGAAGATAACACCTTTGTAAATATCAGATGATGCAAAGCAGGCTGCAGGTTTCTTGCTGGTAGCCCATGGACTACAGCAGATAGCTGTAGGTTCCGAAAAATTGGACACTGGTGTTAGGTTGTCTGTGAGGTTGATAGTTTGAATTGTTGGAAAAGTATACATCTATAATCATGGAAAAGGGTGTGCCTATTTCTCTTATTAAATGATCCTGAGATCAAAGGGGGTTTTTTTGTGTCAAAAGGAACACAAATTATTTAATACGACATTTATTACAGAACAAGTATTTTAATGTTTCTGTTTTTTTTGTTTTCCGCCCACAACATAACATTCCCAAACCAGTTTGAAAACATTTTTTTTTTTTTATGTAAGGGCCACGTAAAATTGTTACATCATACTTGTTCAAATATATGTTTATATAATATGTTTTTTCAAGTCTAAATATTCAGCGGTGTCATCATAAGTGGGCTGCCTCATAAAAAGTGCACTCTCCAGCCAACATTGAAGGAACGTGGTTGGAGGTGACAGGCCAAAGTAGTCACCGTCGCTGATGACAGTACTGGGTTAAGTGAGAGACAGAACGGCCAGTTCTCGTCAGAGAGTAAATGACAAACTCCAGAGAATGCTCCCTGTCTTGCCTGAAATTCTAGAAGGAAGGATGTCTTGTGCACAGGGAAAAACAGTTTTTTTTTTCCTTTTAATTTTCATGACTTCTACAGCCTGTTTATGAAGACAAAAACATGCAATCATTTCAAAGTCAAAGTCAAGGACAAATGTTGGTTCAATGGTAGGCCTTAAAATTGTAATTTGAAGTATCACTTCATGGAAGTGATTATAAGGAAGCTTACTTTGTCCTTTATATGTGTAGTATCATTGGGTGAAACAGACTGTCCTTTTTTGTTCTGCCTATCTTTCATGGTAAGACCTGGAAAACATTTGTATGCCTTGCTGTTTTATGTTGCATTGCATTTTCAGCTTTGTAGACATCTGGTTTCACTTAAAAAAGTATCTAATTATTTTCAATAAGGTTTAGCGTGATGCTTCCTGAGCTGCCTGATAACCGCTATCAAAGATTTAGCACTTTTTTTGTTTTAGTCACCCGTTATGTTGCCATACTTAAAGTGTGTTGGTCTTGGATATGAAATTATCAATTTGGTTTCACTATCAGCTATGATATTTGTGTAGTTCTATTATTAAGTGATCTCCTCTATCTGGTGTTGACAATGGACACATTCTAGTGTTGTCAATTATTGTTTCGACATTATTACTTTCTCATATTTTTGCTATTACATCATAGGGAAGTTTTTGCCATAATCGCCATAATTGGATGGGGACACTTCTGTTGTATTTCTATGTATGACTTCCATTGAATGCAATCATCATCTAGAGGTCAAGTTATCACGATTCCAATCAACGTTTTGCTCATTAGATGCATTTAGGAATATGAAGGTTATAGGACCCTGGTCGGAGAGAGACTTTAGAAAAATTGATTCTTTCAATTAGTTACTTCCTAGCTAATCTATTGAAGAATGGGATGTGTGACTGAGAGAGAGGTATATTTGCATCATGTCTTCTTTATTGCCTGTCTTATGAAGTCTTCAAGGCCACATGCCTTTATGTATTGATTCATTACTTTGGTGAGAACTTTGATCTCTTATCAATGGAGCACAGTCAATTAATGTCCATTACATAATCAGTCAGCTCGATCTCACTACTAAGTGGTGCAACGAGTTGAATGTCCCCTACAGCTCTGGGGCCCTATTCACAAATCTTGCTGTATATGCCAGATAATATCTAGGACGTGTCATTGAATTTGGTCACTGGGTTATTTGAATTCCTCTGACATGTCAGTTGTCACATCGTGCAAATCAATTTTCTACGCAATGAATGCAAATCATTTAAAACATTTTTTTACAATGGTCCACAATGGTCCAGCATCATTTTCAATGTATTCTCATCGAGAAGGATTGTTTAAGTGTGAGCATAACAAGTCCAGTGTTATTTTCTTTGTAGCTCACATTGCTGTGTAAAAGCTGAACCTTTTTCCCACAGGTGACCTTTCATTCAATTTCTTTTTTTTTTCTAACTGAAAACATGTAGCTGAAAACAGAGTGGTGTCACAGAGTCTGCACCACTCAGCGTGGATGGCTGCAGCACAAACTAAGGGAGGGAAAAATAAAATATGGCTGAATACGTCTATATTCAGGTTCTGGGAAGATTACATTTAATATACAATTACGTTTTCATGCACTGTTTTATCTCATAATTGCAAGCCATTTGCTGCTCGAGAATAGTGTGGCAACAAGGGGTAATGCCAGGAAACAATCTTTCAAATATAGGACTGGAATCTTTTATCGACCCAAATAATATACATTTTACTGCATTTTCTAAATATTTTCTTAGTCTAGTCTATCTTATGCAGAAATATTACAAATGATGCATTTGGTTGAAGCATCGTTGGATACGGTCATCCAGAGGTAAACATCAGTTGTGTGCTGGGATTTGTCTTTAAATTTAAACCATTTTTCCCTCCTGAATATAAAACTAACTGGAAATTGAATCTCTTTCCCTTCTTTGAGTGTTCCCTTGTGAAATTCCATTAGCAGCAGAAGATAATGACTTGTGAACTCAAGTGGAACCTCATTTTATGAAACAGTGTGATGCAGAATGATCAGGGCCATTTGAATATAATGTCAAAGAAATGAGAGAATTCATAATTATCAACGGCTCTGAAAATACACGGCTTAAAATTTTTACCAGGTAACGGAAATGATTGTCTGTTGTGAAGATGAGGCACACAATGACATTAAAATGTCATAGACCAGACACAGTCCTATTTAATTTAAACAGGTTTCACACAAGGAGAACAATACTCAATAACCATAATAAATTGTTAGCTAAAATTTGCTATGATTACTTTCACACTGTAATTAAAAAGCCTCAACTGACTGTATCTGCATGGCAATAGAATATCATCTGACCTTATGTTCCATCAAAATGTTTTAGGCAACATAACGAAATGCAGTTTGACCAAATGTTTATCACATTCATCATTTTCCAATCAAGTATTTCAAATAATAATTCAATTTTAATTTATTACAGTGCTGTGTGCCTTAAAATGCTCTCATTCATCAGCTGAAACCCATGCCTCCAAATGATGTCCCCTATATAAACAAATAGCAAATCTGTAGGGAACACAATGCCAGCAGGGACATGTAACCCTGCTTTAATTTGCATTATTATGGATACAAGTAGTATGCTTATATTT
Organism: Aldrovandia affinis; assembly: GCA_029706075.1. Taxonomy (NCBI): domain Eukaryota; kingdom Metazoa; phylum Chordata; class Actinopteri; order Notacanthiformes; family Halosauridae; genus Aldrovandia; species Aldrovandia affinis. The sequence goes on along the minus strand of JAINUG010000012.1, from coordinate 6,302,280 downwards.
AAATGTAGTACCACTAAAATAATAAAAATGTTCCTTGTACAACAGTATTTATAGTAGTAGCTACCTCATTCTGTTCATTTTAGAAGGATGGCCAAAGTGGGGGAAAAAAGTCCTCTTCCTGAAGACAGAAATAAGCACTGGAAGGCTTTGTAGTGAGCAGGTACGCATCATTACAATATGCTGCCGCCGTAGTCTGTACGTGCCAGAAGGTTGATGCTGACAGAGCAAACTGAGAAATAGGAGAAGCAACAAATCACACGGACATGATTCTTGCTGTCCATGTCTTCCATGTACTCATCCGAATGTGTTAACAGCACTTCTTGCCTCAGTCACAGGCAGCAGCTCTTCTATGCTAACATAAATGGGCTCACTGGCCCTTTGCCAGAATCATGTACTCCAGATTAAACATGTCTACCACTGCTAGGTTGGACTTTCTTCAGTGTGCAATTAGTACACATGTAGCAGATGAGCTCTGGTACGTGAGCGTCCGCTACAGAAAGTGACGACTGTGTTGCCCTCGAAGTATCGGAAGATATATGTTGTGTAAAAATGGGCATTTAGTCATTCCTCAGCCTTGTTCACTGAGAGCCAGTGTGCTCTGGTATTTTCTCTGCTTTTGAACTAGGATCAGAACTAGTGAGTTAGATAGCGAAGTTAGCTAGGCCTACGCTTTTGAGTCACAACAAGGTAACCTTAGCTCACAACCTACTGTCTGTATATGAACTAGTGTAGCTGAAAAATACAATAAAAAAAAAAACATTTTTATCAATTTCAGGCTAACTATTAAATGTCTTAATGTATAAAAGTTTAGCAAGCGAACTACATAATGTGTAGTTATACATTGCTAGCTTACAAGCTAAGAACAAGCTGGCTTAGTAGCTTAGCTAATACACTTAGCTAATCATAAAACGCTATCTGTCCATAACAGGTATTTATCTTTTCCAAATGTGTTTTCGGGCAAAACCTTTTAGGGCAAGGTTTAGTCACATCCATTAAATAGCATGTCACCCACTTTGTACGTTTTGTTAATCTGATTGGGCACTGAATTCCACAAAAGCATGCCTCCATCATAGATTTCTAATATTACATGGTTTGAAACAAACATCTTCCAATAGCCTGTAATTCATGATCATTGGGAATTTCTGGAAATTCTGTCACCAGAATATTCTGCAGATGTTGACCAGGGTGCCTGTCTCTTGCCACCATGATAATTTACCGGCAGTCCTGAAAGTATATGAACAAGTATCATTATCTGTTTTAAATGTGAAAAGTGAGGTGAATTTTGTTATCAGTATCAGTAGTAGTTAAAGTAGTAGTAGTAGTAGTAGTAGTAACAGTAGTAGCAGGAGTGGATTAACTAAGCACAGCATAATGGCAGTAGACTTCCAGAGATTTCCGCCTATATTTAATTCGTAATGCTGTTGCTGTTGCCGTTTCCCGGCTCAAGGACATTGATTGTCTCTTGGTTTTCCCTAGCCCTGCATGCAGGTCTGCTACACCTGTTGTCTCCCAATGATAGAGTGCTCTCCCATGTAATTAGGACCAGTACTCTTATGTTGATTGCGCTTAATTTAGAAGCCCACAACTAAAACCCAGGAGTTCTGGATGATGTGGCAGTGTCTCGCATGCAGAAAGAAGGAGAGGTACATTTCTGAAACTGCTGTTGTTAGTAATGAGCTCTACAGCAGACAACAGCAAATTGCATGCTGTAGCTCCACATATTGTGTACTGTGATTTTCATTTGAAAAGGTAGCCTTTGAAATTGGACCAGGTAATGGAAACTAAACAACTTTCCCTTGTGTAATGCTGTGCTTATACAACCTTACATATGAACTGATTTGTATGGTGTTCCACATATACTATCCCTATTAAAGGTTTTGAGAATGTCTCTCATTCAAAACCACAAAATTCTACAATCATTATCTTAGCCGTTTATCTTATTGCCTATTTGGCGGAAATGTATCACTACTCAGATATCCACTACTTTATATCTACTCGGATAGCCCTGTACAATGTATTCCTTGACTATTAAACCGTTCCGTTGAATAGTTTTCTTGAACAAAGCAAACCCCCGGAAAAATTAACAACATTTTTAAGACAATTATTTTGTTAAGGCTACCTAATAAGGGAAAGTGGGATCCTGATTGGGCAACCAGGCAGCAAAGAATGGTAGCCCAAACTGCTCATTTGCGACTGATTTATTTAAATGCTCATTTTGATGCCTGATTACAGGTTGTTAGTATTTAAAAATGTTGCAGCTTTATAAATAAAATAAATATAAGTAATAATTAAATCCCCAAAAATGATCTTTTAAGTGAAAGTTAAAGGTTTTGATCAAAAGCTGAAAAAGACATTGTACAAGGGAATAATGTAATCACCTTTACATGACGAAGTATACATGAAGACAGACAACCTACTCTAAGAGTTTGACTTAGGGAGAAGGCTTTACAAGGCCGTTTGAGAGGTTTGGATCCTAAACAACCTGCCCATGCCCAGCGGTGAGAAGCCTGCATGTTGTTTCAAGTACAGAAGACCAACATAGCTACAGTACTGTAGCAGGTGTCAAAGCTGTGTGCAGGAAAACCTTGTTAGTGCATATGTGAAAGTAACGCGGTTTTGATGCTCATTTCAATTTCCTGTCTTTTTCAGCTTTTGATCAAAACCTTTAACTTCTTACTTAAAATGTAGTTTTGGGGATTTAATGACAAATCAAAGCTTTGCCATGGAATATTAGTTTATGAAGAATAGAATTAATCACTTATGCATATTTATTTTCTATTATATTTTTAGTTTGTTGTTAAAAGCTCAGGCTTGGCCGCAAAGTCACAGGTTTGAGCTTGGTCTTGGTCGCAAGTCTGTGGGACAAAATTGGCCTTGCCCTGCCATGGGCAGGGGGGGTTTAAGTTGACCAGGCTTTTTAAGGTTACTGCTTCATTAGGTCATCGCAAATACACGGCAGCCACCCACAGTTGTCAGCGAGAGATATGCCTCTTCTCTGACCAAAGCTAGCTCTCTACTGTTGTACTGTGTTGTTTTTTTGGCAAACATGTCCAGACATTTTCAGCCTGTCCTTTGGATTATCATGAATATGATCCACTGCTAGTGGTGCCAGTTTATTTTTTATTATTATTATTTTTTTAAATGGCCAATTACTGCTCCATTTTCAGTAACAGACTCTGTGACCTGTTTATATTATTACATCACATAACAAGACAATTTACATAAGTCTGTGTACTCAGGCTTTGATTTAAATGAAATAATTAGCATTTCAGAAGCAAATAAATTAAGTTTAAATAAATACATGGAAGAAAGACATTCAAATATAATGTTTGTACTCTACAGGTAGCACTACATTCATTTAAACAAAGCACATTATCAGCTAAGCTGTTCCCTTGTAGATATGAGGTCATGTTTGATTACAAATGCACTTCTTGTTGCTTTAAGTCATAATGTTGCAACAAAATTGAGATCATTCATAATTTCATCACAGAGACAGACAAGGACCATAACATTTTTAATATTATGCGATGCAATGTGCATTTGTCAATTAGACCAATCACAATTGTACTGAAGCCTGTGGCTACTTTCTTTAATCAATAGTGAAGCTGTTTGATGCTATACATCTTTATGTTGCCCTTGAAGACCTACAGAAAAAGATCAAAGAAACTAACAAATAGTAAACTTCTGAAAGGATACTTTTACTTTCTTTTTTTAAAGAATTTGTTTCTGATTTTATCCCATTTTCGCCCAATTTAGAAGCCAATTGCACCCTCTATTTTCCATGTCAATCCCCCCCTCTTATTGTGAGTTCGCTGCTGTAGCCCTGTGACCGGAAATGACAAAGGCGAAGTATTGTCTCCTCTGAGACTGCACTCGCCAAGCTGTCGACTGTAACTCCGGTACTCCAGAGCCACTCCTATACGCAGTGAACTCATGTTGGCTTCCCTATAGGAATTATCTCACTATATAATATTGTGAGGCTGTGTGTGTCAGTACAATTCAAAGGAAATGTTCCACTCAAGCTAGTTTGGAAATAATGTACAAATTATTAACAAGTGAACATGTTAGGATACGTGTTGTTCCCTTGTTTACCTCTAGTCTTATTTGTGCATGTGTCACAGATAGTGACGTGTGTGTGTGTGTGCATGCGTGCATGTGTGTGAGTTTGCGTGTGTGTGTGTGTTCCCATGTTCCCAAGAGTTTTGCAGTTGCCATCTTTTTCTAAAATGTCATGTCTGTTACAGCTTCCGTCTAGGAATAACACAAGCGAATAACACTGTCTTCAGAGGGATCTTCAACAGCTTATTAAATATGTTCTGAACTCTTCATAAAGGATGTTTTCCCTGTTGTCCAGCCTAAGGATTTAAACTGAGAGGATTTACATTAATGGGAGCATTTGTCCTTGCCCTGAACCTGATTGTATATGCAATCTCTCTGTATAGAAAAACATCTAATTATCCTTAGATTGTTAACTTAATTTAAGAGCTTAAACATTATGGGTATGCACAGCTTTGATATTTTGATATTGCGTCACTTCATTTGGGAATTAAATTGTTTTCTGATATCAGAAGTTGCATATCATATTGCTGTTGTTATCTATTTTGCATAGCAAATGCTGTAACACTGCTGAAGTTGTTTGCAGCTCTTAAAATGGGAACCACTGAGCTACCATGAATACAGTTGACTTTAAACACCCAGGTTTTAATGTTGTGACAATAATGACCCCAAAAAACTGGATCGCCGCCTGTGAGATATGCTTTATATTTACAGTGGAAAAAAATACATTTTGTGCATTTCTCAAAGCTCTGAAATTAGCATATTCCCCAACAGACCCCCATGCAGAACAATAAAGGGATATGGAATTAGAACCCATGATTAGAACATGAATTAGAACAGGAACAGGAGTGCCAGCAACCCCTTTGCCAATAGTCATCATATGCCAGGGATTTGAGTACCATATTGCTTTTATAAAACGGTATCTACACAAATGTTGTAAGAATTCAACAAAGAATGACACTACTTTTAAATGAATGCTTTTTTGATGTATCCTTCCACTGAATTAATTTGGTTACTCAGCAACAATATAATTCCCTTGCTTAGACCTAGTTTAACTGGCTAGTTACAGCTAGCTAGCCAATGGAATGTTAGCTAGCTAGTGAAGCTAAAACGCAGAATGTTTTTAGCAAACTACAAAAACAAAAGCGCATTAGCTAGCTAACTACGTAAAACAAAATCAAAATGCCACTTTTCCTTAGTGTACACATTAATTTGGACACTGCCAGTCAAGGTGCAGTTACTGAAGTAAAGTTAATCTACCAAAGCAGGTGGAGATGGTCTTAATCAGTTTTGCCAGTGACATTTTTTACTGCTTGTTTTCTGCCAGAATGTTGCTCCATTGTTCCCTCCTCTCCAGCAACGGCTGATAACAGCTTTGGAGATCTCTCTCTTATCTGGGGCCACTGACTGATGACATCTCCATTCCCTCGCTTCCCATCCTCGCATCGGACCAATGGTGGTGCTAACAATCGACGATGATATTCAAATGATGAGGTTGAAAATGAAGTTCAAAATTCTATTTACCTGTGGTGTATCAGGGAATATGGTCACAGCTGGAATGCAAACTGGCCAAATAGGAACAATTGACCAGAGTTTTATAGTGCTCTAATAATAGGCTGCATTTGGTTCACGCAGGAAATTCCTGGTTGAACTTGGTTCAACCAACAGTTATCCATGGTGAATTTGGGTGGAGGGTTACAAGAGAAAAAACAATTACCAGAGAGACAGAATCAGAGGTGGGCTAAATAAGTATTAGTTTGCATTTATCTAAGAAAATGGTTGAAAATTTTCTTAATTTATTCCATTGTACGGCTAGCCCCTCAATTATTTAAATGTATATAATACCTAACATGCATATCCATGTATCCTTATATTCAATACTTTTGTGCTAAATTCTTACATGCCATCAAAGGCATGTTGTCCTCCCTCACATAATAATAATAATAATAATAATAATTTTCAGTTTTTTTGTTGTTGTTTTAAAAAAATGTTTTAAAATTATATCTATACAATCACATTACAACAAATGAAAAGAAGCAAATTGATGAGATGATTTGTAAGTCTGGGGGAAATACTCGACATGGTCGTTTGAATGATGTGCACTCATACCGAATGATCAAGGCCTACATAGATTCCGGGGTTTAAAGGACCCTACACTTAAATTCAATTTATTTACTGCCAGCCAAATTCATTCATACCTGTAATATACCTGGGATGAATTGGCTCTCTTCTTGAATTGTAGACTTATCTTGTTTACATTATCCTTTCATTCGACAGCTGACTCTGTAGCAAGCTGAGACAGAAAATGTGACAAATGCAATAAGACCAATGTGGGTTAGAGTCTCGGATAGCCTTTTCATACAAATATATGGCAAACCAGCTCATACCTTTCACATAGTTCTAGATAGTGCTTATTGCATTTGCGGTAATTGGAGCAAACATCCAACCTTCACCATGTCACCTTGTGCTTCGTTTTAATAACTGTTCCGAACTTATCTGCCCCTCAGCAGACTGCTATTAGCGACTGATATGTGCTGATACTGTGGTTCACTCCTTCAGCATAATATTTGATTATGTCCAAACACCACGATGACTTCCCTGCTTTAATGCATCATCTTTTATTTCGCAATCAGAGCACACTGTAGGCTATGTAAGGGAATAGTAGCTGCCAAAAGCACTTACCAAACTTCAGCCCCAAGGATGATTGTGCAGCCCTTCCTCACTCTGCACATTTTAAATTTTTAAATTTTAAGTATTTAGCAGACACTCTTATCCAGAGCGACTTACAAGATGTGCATTAATACACGATATGATCAATCATAGGTTGCGCAAGTGATCAGTGCAGTAATACAGTGATAGAGATCATTGTTGGCAGCTGCATACCATACCTGTAACACTGGTATGGTATGCTGAGTAAAAATCATTTTCTTTTTTTTTTTAGAGGAAGTTTTAAACAAGTATACATATACAAAAAGCAGTAATAAACATGTAGGCAGTGGTGATGACAATTAGCTAGATGTGCAGAGTTCAGTGGTAGTGGAGTCTGAAAAGGTGAGGTTTTAGTCTTGTACGAGTTCAGTCCAACACTGTTGTGTCTCAGGCTAATGTCTGTCTTCATAAACTAGATGGCTTATATTCTCAACCACATTAAATAATATTAAATAGTTGATGTTTTTGCACGGAGTCATGTCTGAGCCTTGTGGCTCCGATTTCTTTATTCTCAAGCGATTCTTGTACAAATGTACCCCTGCGCCTGACGGCACTCTATCACAGGGCCATTATCCCCAATCCATCTTTTTTAATGCTGAGAGGCAACAGGTACCATTTTTAAAGTCTTTGAACGACTCTACTGGGGTTTAAGCCTGCAGCCTTTCAGGATCAGGATGTCTACTGCAGCCGGACCACAGTGTCTAAGGCCAGCGGACGACTGTTTGATGTTGGGGTGCTTTCTCATTTCACAGTGACAGGATATGGAGTAAACCCAAACATAAATTACGGACTGGCCAGGAGACAGATGTGGCAACATCAGACAGTCTCGTGTCGAATGATAATGAAAAAAACATTGAACAAAGTCAGGTCGTGACAAAAATTGACAAAACGATACAATGAAAATTGTATGCAAGTATATGTATGCAAACCGTACCTACAGTACGGCCTACTGTACAATGTTCATCCAAATGCAGTAGTGCATTTTCAATTATGTACACATGTCTTATTATAATTGCATATTTGTGAGGGCACTGTAATTACACAATGCATGATTTTTCATCACAATGTGTCTGTTTTAGGTGCTCATCAGGTTATTATCTGAGTGGAGTGCTGCAATCTGCTGTTGCCTTGGTTAAAATTAATTGTGACTAATTCATTATTATTATGCATCTGTAGGCCTATTAGAGTATTTTGTTGACAACCAGAGTTTTGATTGATGCCATCAGGACATTGTTTTCCCCTGCGTAAACATCCCCTCCTTGCCCTACTGCCCTACTCCCTAGTTCAAAGCCAATACATGCTTCTCCTCATACCCAAGACTGGAATCTCATTTTTGGGACTGAGGGGAATTGAAGAATTATAGAAAAATTCTATAACGCTCAGTTGTGTTTCATATTGGAATGCAATTTGGTAAGAATTTATTGTAATTTTTTCATTATTTTCACTTTTTGGTGGACTTCTCTAACTTTGATGCTGAAAGAGTAATATCAAATGTATGATTATTAATAAATATACAGTGCCTTCCAGATTTATTCATATCCTTGATTAAAAAAGGGGGTAGTGAAAGTACAGGTAAAAACTGTCATTTATTCATGTTTTTTTTTTTTCACATTTTAATCTTAAGGGCATTGTGCAAAGCAAAAATAACTGTAAAGGAGAAGTACTGAATCCTATATATGAGTAATTCTGTACACTCTTCCTTTGCTGAATAACTTCAGGCCAGAATAAATAGTTATAATATATCATATTGTTTTGTAGGTATAGGTAACGGCCAAAATAAAGGAAACCCTTGCATAAGTGAAGGGTTCTGGTGGCTCTGTTATTGTGTGGGGTGCATTTTCCTGGCATAGTTTAGGTCCACTAAACCCCTTAGAGGGCAAGGTAAATGTTAATAAATACAAATGCTTTTTGAGTTATCACCTTCATCCTATGGTGAAGCATTTCTTTCCTAATGGGGGTGGTCTCTTCCAGGATGACAATGCCCCCATCCACAGGGCACAAGTGGTCACTGAATGGTTTTATGAGCATGAATATGATGTACAACATATGCATGGCCGCCTCAGTCACCAGATCTCAACCCAGTTGAACACTTGTGGGAGATTCTGGAGCAGCGACTGAGACAGCGTTTTCCACCACCATCATCACAACGCCAAATGATGAAATTGTTTGTGGAAGAATTATTTAGCATCCCCATTTCTGACAGCTCATGGTGGCCCCGGACCCTATTAAGACACATTATGTTGGTGTTTACTTTATTTTGGCAGTTACCTGTATATTCCTAAAACAAACATATCCACAGTACACAATTATTATCCAATACCACCAAAATGAGGAAATGTACTTGTAATTCTAACATGCTCATACCCACAGACACATTTAACTTTGAATAAATAGAAAGTCTGACATGTTCCTTTTTTTGTGCCTAAAGTGGGAAATTACACACAAAAATATTAGACGTTTGCTATTATTGTTGATGGTTAACTTATCCAGAATTAACTCAATCACAGGGGTTCTTTTCACAGAGGCATCTATATGTCATCCACAAAGGTAATCCTGATCGCATCCTGTATCTCCACTACCTCTTCATCATTGACACACAAACCTTATCTGTTTCTTCCGTTACCCGTTTAGAACAAGCAACGTGCGTTCCTTTTTCCTTTAAGGTCAGATGATACTAAAGATTACTTTGTATGGTGCTAAATAAAATGCATTTCATTTCATGTCCCCTAGCTATTTGAACTGGGAGCAATGCATCTTTACTATGTAGGGCAATTTGGAGGCAGTGGGAATGTAAAAGTGGTTTATTGAGACAGAGAGATCCATCACTCCAAAAGAGACCCTCCCAACTGAAATGGCTCTAAGGACTACATAAAAAATGTTTATCCAAACCAAGGAAAGTGTGAACACTAAATGCCACAGAGAATGGTATTTTTCTTGTACTACTCCATGTAGTTTTGTGTGAGGGTTCAGTGCGACACTCCAAATAGACACTCATCTATCTACTTTTTCCTAACATCTTGAACCCCCTCAAACTGATGATGTCAGCGAACCGCCACTCGTGAGAATTCCATAATGGCTGCTGTCGGCTTTTATGTTTTTAAGTTGGCAAAATCCCTGGAATTGTACAGAATAATTTTAAATGCTGTTGGGTCCAGAAGTGTTGCACTGTGTTGCATGGATTAAAAATAACCTGAATTCAGGGACGCTGTGTGTGCAGATCATGCAGGCTTGTCATCAATTGCAATGGAAGGCACCAAGAGAGACAGTGGCCTGTATTAATAATATAATATGCAATATTTATTTCAATTGTGGCCTAGAAAGGAGGAATACAATACGAATATATCCTTCTCTGTCAGTCTGGCAGAAGTCTTAGGAGAACTATCACTTTCATTTAAAGCGTGCTTACAGTCTTCAGTGTCTGACTGAGGGAAACCAATTTATGTGGCCATATGCCTTCTGGTTCAGGCAGGTGTTGTGGGCTAAAAAGGGATCTTCAGGGATTCTGGAGGTGTTTGCACTTTGCTTATTAAATTATTAACGTGGAGCCGGTTGCAAAACTGGCCTGCCGAGTGACGAGCACATGTTTGCTGGAATGAAGCCACATGTGGTTTATTACCATTTTCTAAAGCATTTCCTGCTGGGCAGAACTGTCAAAACACAGTTTAAAGGTGTTTGCTGGCTATTATCTGAACTTGTTTACTTTTCAAACATTTTTTTTTTTTTTTTTTTTTTGCAACTCAGAATTTCAGAGTCAGAATTTCTTACCGCTGTCTCACCTCTGTCCATGTAGGAAGCAGCCAGCAGAGACGTTTTCACTCCTCCGATGTGCTCGCCCAAATGGCAGTCACTAGTTTACACACCACAGGCCACACAGTAAAGCAATAGGACTGTGCATCTCTCACCGATGATAGCTGGTGGCCTCTGGGTGGCAGGCGTATTATTGGAAGGGACTAATGTTGGGGTACCCAAAGGTACCCTGGCTGAATTAAAGGAACCCTGGTGGAATAAGGCTTTTCTCCGGCTGCTGTCGACTCCTGATCAAAGGTAGCTAAGGATATACAGTTGTCTCAGACACAGAGCCCTGACCGTGCTCGTGGTAAGCCCAACTTCCTTACTTATTTGGCTGTGTATCCAGTCTTACTTTTATTTAAGACATTTTTTTGGTCTGAAATAAATGAGCAAAAAAACTTAAGTCTGTATATAATATTAGAATTCTAAGCGTCTGTTTTTGTCACCTCAGAGTGTAATACAATGCTAAGACATTAATAACAATGCCTACTGCACATTTATGAGAACCAAAGCCACGATGACTGTTTTGTCACCTTTTGTTGCATGATCCTTGAGACAAAACGTGTTTTAAATATCGGATAGGGCTGAAAGCAGCCTTGCTTTGAGCTTATAAAAATGATCGTAGCATGTGAATTTAGTACAAATTAAGTTGGCACTAGATAGTCTAAAATGAGTCAATTGTCACAGGATTGCAATTTCAATTAAAATGTCCTCTTAAAAGCTAAATCTAGAAGAAGAGTGTTTTTACAAAACTCACTCAAGTCCCTTGACCAAAAGTGTTTGAAAAAACACTCTATAAACGATTAAATCAATTGTTTTCATTCATACAAAGTGACTTTAAAACTTACTTACCAATATTGTTTCACATGCAATTAATCCAGTCTCTATATTGATGAGGAACTTCTGTAAGCCACCCTTTGTACAATGGGTAGAGCAAAATCCAATGCAAATCAAACCGCTAAGGGGTGCTCTTAGCTCTATAGATCCCGCGTGTCTTGAGTCTTAAACCTCCTTTAAGCTCTTGCAGACCTAAGTTGGATTGATTTGGATTCTGTGCAAGAATAACGTGATATCAATGGCACGCCAACCTATCTCAATGATATCACTCATGTACCCATCGCTATAGTCTTGGTTTTTAGCAAGTGTATCACATTTCATTACTGTACTTCTATGCAATAATAGCTCTTATATTATTGTGTGTGTCTGTGTGTGCACTATATGTCAGTTCTTTGACATACAGATAACTGCTAGCATGCCTTTTTTTCCCAATGCATTCAACTAAATAAAAATAATTTGCATTCAATTTAAAGTAAAATTTAAGGAGTATGTTTTATGTTGATTAAATAGAGTTGTCTGTGTGTGTGTGTGTGTGTGTGTGTGTGTGTGTGTGTGTGTGTGTGTGAGTGAGTGTGTGTGTTTGTGTGTATGTTTGCGCATATACGCATGTGCATGCATAGGTGTGTGTGCTTCCATTACAAAAAAAACCCTGAGCTTTCCTGCTTCTTACTCCCTGGGAGTTATTTAACTTAAAATGTGTTAATGGACATGTTCCTTACTGATCAACGTCCTTTGTATCTTGAGCGTCAAGAAACGGATGTCCACTAGAACATCTGTATTTTGCACTTTTGCTTTCCTACAATTTAAAAACTTCAAATACAAGTTTTTTACAAATTGTCTTTCACTGGCTTCAGAAAATCTGCATTCATTCTTTCATTACACCACAAGTAACCCAAAACAAAAAAAATCTAAATGTAGAGATGGAATTAGATGGAATAGTTTTTAATGAATATTAAATCTAGCCTTAATCTGTCTGGCAGTACTGCAGAGTGACCTGTATTTTTTTCTACTGGATTTCGCAACATATTACCCTGTAAGTAGCCATGTGTTGAATATTGCAGGAGCATACAAGATTTATAACTCTTAATAATTCTATTCTGAAGTGTGTGTCCCCTGACCCCTATTATTTCAGTAAGCCAGTAGCATCACAGAATCACGAAATGGAGGGAAGACACGTCAGTGGATATTTGCTGCACAAACAGCTGCATCTCAGCGGCTGGTTCGGTAAAATGTGTTGAGTTGCATTCCGTAAATGTTACACTGAAAAGTGGTGGCCCATATTTCTTATGAATAAATGTATGAATGTCTCTGGCAGACCTGAAATTCCTCTGCCCCTTTGCTGAGTTCAGTTTTGAACAACAGGCTGAAGAGCTGGATTTCTCTAGTTTCTAGAACTGAACTTCCAAACGTTAAAACTATTGTATTTCCATCAAAGGTTTTATTTTATGTCATCATAGTTTTATATTTGGCTATTCATAAGTAATAAATCAGTGGAACATTTGACCCTGAAATGTATGTAACCCACCTACCATACATCATTTTAGAGATGGTTAATGGATTCCAGTTGAAAGCCAACAATTCTTAAATGACCTTACTGTGTGATATTGGTAGCCTAACTGAATAACCAGTTCCAAACTCAAAGATCATAGTGTTCACTTTATCTGTGTCTGCCGGAGTACCAGAACAGAAATGTGATTTCAATTTAATCTCACTGGTAATTTGACACTGGTATACTTCACTCAGTTCTTTTGAGAATCTCTAGTACTCCAGTATCTCTAGTACTCCAGTATCCTCCAGTACTGTGCTATAATACCGCAAAATGAATGGTAATGTTTAGCTAATGAATCCCAAGCTCCCAATTGCACTTGTTACTAATGGCAACATTAGCTCAAATTCTGTAAATAACCATCTCTATAAATGGGCAAGGTGTAAAATGTGAGCTCGCCCAAGATGCAAGTCTCCCAAGAAAAGGATATCTGCTACGCAGCTAAATATTTCAATGAATAATACTTTAAGGTTGTGCTGCAAATCAATCATTTGAACACAATGGATATAACACTCATACTTGAGACGTGAAGAGGTTGAAGGAAGGGGCTAGTAAAGATAAACTGCTAATGTTACGTTAGGAAAGGAATCTACTTTGAGATCAGCATCTCAAGCATCTCAGAAGGAAGACGACAGAATGAAGAGGCCAAAAGGGCAGAGAGGAGCAAGTATACAGTCTCATGTGTGGGGATATTTATCCACTTTAACAATCTGTGCTGATTGGCTCACTTTAAGCTGCTGTTGTCACAAGCTGATGTCACACATTATTTGTAGCGAGTCTCCTTCAGTGTTGGAAGGGGCTGATTCCCATCTCCTGCTCAAAGGAGACGAGGTGTCTACATTCCTGAAGTGGACTGTCCTTCGATGTAAAAGACATTGGCTAAAACCAAAAAAAAAAAATCACTAAGGATGGGATGGAGAAACCGTTATTCCCTATGGCAGGGGGAAGAGAGATGCTGAAAATGTCTGGATGATGCGATTAGTGAATGCAGCAGCATGACATCTCTAGTTTTATTTGGGTTAAACTTAACTTTTTGACCTATGTCTGCCACCTACAGACTAAACTTAGATTATGAATCAAATAATTTGTTTTAAGGCAATTATGTATGATTTTCATGTAGTGGTGTGCATGGCAATAGTTGAAAAAGTACATCACAACACATAGAACACCAATAGTCAGAAATTGAAATGAAAACTTGAGCATATCTATTCTGAGGCAGAACCTGAAAGTAAAATGTAAAAAAATGAAATGTAAATGACAGAAATAATGTAATCTACCCTATGCACAAAAATGAATTTAGCGGTCACAAGCTTATCAAAACTGGACCATCCTAACCATAAGAACATTGTTTTATATGAGCACACGTTTGATTTGGGGGATTCCTACAGCTTGTTAGCTGAGGAGGAAAAAAATACAAGGACTACATGAAAATACAGTAAGAATTCCAAGATAAGCAAAGGCAGGCTGATATAGTTATTGAAAAGCATATCTGTCGGAACAGATGAGTTTGTATTACCACAGCTGTTAAAGTGTTTTTCTGAATTTGTTTGAATGCTTTTCCCTGCTTGGCATCTTCTCAGAGGCAAAATATGACATATTGGCATGGACAAGTTTTTCTGAACTTTGACTTTAAATTAAATGCAAGTGTTACTTTTCTTCCTCAAAATCAGTTTGGTGAGTTCAGAAAGGTGAACCAGGATGAAAAGCTATCTATACATTTAAGAAGTAGTGTTCAAAGGAATGGTGCCTGGCAACCAAGATTGACTGCCAAGTCGTAGATTGCCTAGAGGTTCTAGAGTAGTTACCAGGCCAGTGTAAGGGTGTGGAGTGTACAATCAGGCATATAAAATGTAATACAATCAGACTAAGTAGGATTAATATCAATAACAGCCCCAAACATGCACTGTGGCTTGCCTTATAACCAGGGGTGCACATAAGTGTTAAGCAGTAGGAATTTGCATCCCCAAACGTTAATCGTGTCCTCAAACGTTAATTGCATACCAAGCAAGACGACAAACTTTTGAAACATACGCGAGTTTAAGTTTGATCTGTCCATCAATGCTAAGTTAATTAGTTACTTAGTTAATGTGATGGACTGATCAAACTTAATGTTTCAAAAGTTTGTCGTCTTGCTTGGTACGCAATTAACGTTTGAGGACACAAATTTGTACTGGCAAACCACTTATGTGCACCCCTGCTTATAGCATTCTGTTTAGAGGGCAACTGTAAAGCATTACAATTTCCAATAAACTTCAAGGATGTGTTAATAAAGTGTTAAAATGATTTACATTTTTCACACACGTAAATGTATTTTCTTCATGACAACTGCATCGGCTGGTGCCTCACTGAAATTGGGTCTGCTCTGACCCATGTCTCTGTGTGTTCTTTCTTCTTTTGTTTGAAAGGCAGTATCTTGGAAAAATCATATTTTTTTCATCCAGTAAATTCCTAGGACTTAATTGCAAGTACTGAGAGCATTCTGTGTTGTAATGCAGTAAAAGTATCAAAAGGCTGCTTTATGTGTTTATAAATAGCTTAAATAATATATATTTTTAAATAAAACATTATGTGGCTATTATTCACTCTTTTCATTCTACAATACAATGGACTACTTTGTGGTACAAATGACAATCAAATATGCCTTTCATGAAGTGCAATTCTCCCCTAGGAGGTTTGTAAAATTAGTCACTTCATATTGAATGTAGCTTAATAAGACATTCACGCTTCAAGCACACAAAATACATCCACAAGCACTGCATTGCCACTTTGTATATTTAGATTACAAAATTATATTTTGTCAAATCATTATTGGAAAATGTTTGGTTTTACTGCTCTGTTATAGATGGCATTGAACTGTATGTTATCAACCACATCCATTCACTTATTATTCACCTGAAAGCAACATTTATGTGTAGGTCATAAGTAGCCATATACATGATAATTTTTTTCCTCTCAATCTGAGGTGAGTGGCCATTTTCTTATGCATTGCCATGCAAATCAGGCAATTCCTCTGGTAAATCTACTGTATCTGCAGACACAACGTGTTGATGAAGTTAGAAGGGAGAATTGACATCCATTTGTATCTAAACAAAGTGAATGGCAAGTAGGAAATCACACACTGGTCTCCAAATGTATTCACACCCTTGATAAAATACCAGACCAAAAATTCACAATAGGTGTTTTTGTATGAATACATTAATATATGCAAAGTTTTTTAATTATGCACTTACAAAACTGTCAGGATGACAGCATGTCATTTACACATAGTTGCGCGTTAAAAAATAACAGCAACCAACAAAATAATATTCACACCCCTGCTATCAGAATTTCCCTTTGATTGTAACGCCACTGACGAGATGTTCCCTGTAGTCTTTCATGAGCCTAAGGCATGTCTCAGCAGGGCAGCATTCCAGCACTCCTCCTGGGATATTGTCTCCGGCTCCTTCACATTTTGTTTTTAGGTCTCACATTCGTAAACCATTGTAAGTGAGTGGGAATATACAAAACACAAATGGAACAGATTATATCAAGTACAGTATGTACTTTGTGTAATACAAATGGTAGGGAAAACAGACAATTCCTGCAGCAAACAACAGCAGCAAACAGTTCTTGATTAAACGCGGGGGGCAATTAATATGATTAATTGCCTGAGGCCTGGGGTTCATTCAAAATGCATAAGATTTCCAGCGCTAAGAAGCTTTTGATCTCGAGCTGCCAGCTTCTTGGTAACTGCTTTAAATGCGACATCCTTCGGCGACAGTTCTCCCCCTTTCATTGTCATTTCAACATTGACGAAGGTATTTGGACGAGTGTTACAGCCATCGCGACGGGCAACTCAATTGACAGTAATTGAGTAACAGAGCCGAATCATCAATCATTTTTGCCTCTGTGCTACAAATTCACAGCAATGGAGAACACTCATTGTCACATCCATCGTGACATGCTATTGTATAGCATATGAAATGCATAGTTACAGTTACAATTCACGTAGCTCTGTATTTGATTGGTAGCTCTTACAGCATTTACATTATATTATTACTTACAAGTTTGTGACGGCTCACCTAGTTATTGAAGCAGCTGTCTGAGAATGAACCCCGCAGTTCTGCCACATTCAGTTCGACACTGTTTACATTGCAGAAATCTTTTAATGCAATCTTGCAGCACACTGCTACACCTCACAGACAGATTACGAAATGGACACATGAAATAGTTTACTAAAATTCCACTTAACTTTTCACTGCCTAGTGATGTTTATACAAAAAAAGGTTGTATAAATATAATATTTAATACAAAACAACACATTTACATGCATATCAATCTGGAATTTAAATAACTACCTGTTAAACTCTCTTAGGACTTAAGTAGTCCCTGTTTGCTCTTAAAGTCTGTATATTTAGATGCAGTCTCCATGTACTCCCTGTCCTCAGTCTTGATGAGGATGCAGTCTCATTCTTTGACGATCAACTCTGCCACCCACCTGTCTTCACAGCCACCGGTCAGTCCACTCTGAACAGCAGCTTCCATCCATCAGCTCACAGTCCAGCTCTGGATAACTCCTCAGCTGGATAATGTGACCTGCCTCTCTCAGCTCACATTCACCAGACCACAACGATCACAGTGCATGTATTGCGTGGGACCACTGACCTCCTGCCCATTTACTTGCCATGTTGTACGTCAGGGTCGGGATCAATAACTTTTACACGGTCAATTCATGAAAATAACTGAAATTCAATTAATGACATTCTCTAATGTAATGTTCTATGAGGACCTTTCAATGAAATCAATACATTTTCTATGTAATAATTAATGTACAGTATATGATAATGCTCTGTCGTTAAGATGTTTAGGTTTCCATGGGGCTTCCACGGGGGAGGCAGCAGCTCTCCCACAAGCTTCCTTAGTGCAGGCCACGCTTTTCTGGCTCTTGATCCTAAAGTTACCGTGGTCCATGAGCACACAGACTGTCCTCCAAATCTAACTCACCACCCAAGCAAAGGCCTAACAAAGCATAGGCCTTATTTCATAAACATTCAACTTCAACCCAATCCGGTAACAAAAGATGCATCCCAGTGCTTAGACTAAATGTGAAGACCTGGCTGCTTTCACTTTCAGACAAGAATGGATTCCATTAAATATATTGGCATCCTACTAACTCTACAATGCAAAACTGACAATGAAGAGCATAGCCCCTGACCCTAACAATGCCTGAAACGGTCAAGAGTTTACATGTACGGCAAGTGTGCAAATCCTTTAATAGTCCCATCTGAGACCATATAATCTGAGCCATGGATAGACTTCACAATGAGATCAGCTTCCATCTCTACCTTCACTTTCCAGGTACGATGGTTAAGATACTCCAGAGGCCTTGTGTCAGCATGGTTATGTATTCCATGTATAGGATAATCCATTCTGGATGCTGCGGGTATGGCAGTGACAGTCCTTCACTCTTAACATAGCTAGGCCTATATATGTTCACACTGGGAAGGAAAAGGTTCGTAAATTTTCGTAAAAAATGTTTGGTGTATGCGCGCCCCCTTATTTTAATTGTAGCCTAAGATTTGCCTACAGTTAAGATTAGTGATATAGGCATACTTTAATTACTCATTTCGATATAACCTAAGAACATAATGTCAAAGAAAAAATCTGGAGTATGGCAGCATCTATTTTTAGTCGGGGACAATCCAAAAAAAGTGGAATGTAAACAAGCGCGTTTTCCAAGGCAGGGTTTATCGTTAATAAAACGAGGAGCAGCCTTTTGCCAAAAAATGTGAACAAGCTAGTGTTCCTGTGCCATAACATGAAACGACTGGGGAAGTAGGCCATCGGATGGTCTCTGACTCGAGTAAATTATTTTCGATAGGCTATAGCCACTTTATGCAAAATATATTTTAAATCCCAATGAGACCAACCTGGTTAATTAAATAAAACATAGCCTACACATTACAATGTGTTACGGTTGTGGTCAAATAAATGGTCAAAGCATCAGCCTATTATGTGGCCATTCCGCAACTTCACAAGCACAACGGTAGAATCTGCAAGGGCAGCATGAGCTCGGAACGGATACGTTTTTTCTTTCTTTCAGGTAATCTTGAACTCCGGCTCCATAAAGTAATTAGCCTATTGTTAATCATTTGTGTCATTCACTTAAGAAACGTATAAAACACAAGACAAGTGCAGTGTGCATATAGTTGTATTTATTCAAACAAATACGGTGTGTCATATAGAAAAAACTTTTCAACCAATCGAAAAAAACGGACGACTGTTGGTCGACCAAGATTTGTTTTAGTCAGGGACATCCATAGTTTATAGGCTTGTTGCCGTTCTGACCAAACAGTTGCCACACCAGTCAGGTTCATAGTCTTTGCAGCCCAGTTGCGACTGAGGGTATTACATAATTTGTCACAATCTGGGCCAAACCGATCTTTAGGAGCAGAGATGACTGTCCCGTGTGGCTGGTGGTGGTATTCTCTTTCCTCTGATGTCTCACTTCTCTTCTGCACCAGCCAAATCCAAATGCTGAACGCATTCTCCGTAGATAATTTTTCCTGCCAACTCCTGTCAGGGAAAAGGTCTCACATTCTCATGTGGGCCAAGCAGCCAATTAAGCCTCACAGGCAGGCACCCACTCAATCAATTATTCAATAACCAAACAATTAAAAGAAAGGAAGTTGCTGAAGTGTGAGCAGTCCCTTGTGACAGAGGTGCCCTGTCACAATGCACATAACAAAGACGGTAGCTGTCACATTTATGTTAATACAAAAATGTCAACAACAAAAAAAAAAGCCAGGTGACATTCAAATATTTCCATTCAGATTACTGAGGCGGCTGGTGAACCGCCATAACACTGAAGGCTTGAAGGTTCCCAGTGAACCTGAATATTAAAACAATGGAAATTTTCCATGAAAAATTTAGTCAATTGTGAATTGTGTCATAAAGTCTTTAGTTAAACATACATCTGTTTTAATTGATCATACAAACTGGGACAAAAATTCAGGTAGACATTTTGTGAATTTTTGAAAACGCTGAACAGCTGAACAGTATTTCAACACTCTAGGTGAGCAACATAGAAAGAAGTACTTAAAGAACTTAAGTTAAAGTACTTCACAAACTTAACTTAAAGTACTTAAAGAAGTACTCTGAATAGAGTAGTTGGTCTGTGAGAAGAAAAAACTGTCTGTTCTTAAAAACACATCCCATACCGATTTCACGGTTGTTCCTGTTAGATGATCCAAAGGATTTGTGAAATGTGAGTGATGAATTCTGCGTGAATGTCTAAGTGAATGTTTCCTATTCAATGGAGTGCATGTGCAAGAGTATGACCTGGTACTTCTTCATATCACCTGTTTGTTGTAGAGGCTTTGTGAGTGCTCATCTCATGATTCGGAGCTGAAATGGACCTAAAGTTCCTACTTCTACACATCCTTCAAGCCTCCATAGCATCAAGCAAAGCCATTATGGGCTGTTTGAAGGACATCCTATCAAGTGGGAAGCCAGCACTTAACTTGATAATACAGCCAAGTGTCATTCAAGAATGGGACATTTTTTCCACCTTTGGTTATTTTGACAGTTTTCTTCCCTTTGGTTTCTGTTCAGACTAGGCTGTTTTGTAACAATATGCAAATGTAAACTTCCTCAGTTTCATAAATAAATCTCTAACCTCTGACACACATTATGCTGTAGGGGTTTTGTAGGTACAGTGTTAAGCAATCAGTGTGGGAAACAGATACTTTTGAAGTAACTGGAAACCCTTACAAAATGTTATGATGTCATACATTTGTAAAGTCAGCATTCACCTAAACAGGAAATTACAATGGAAGTAAATACTCACTAGCACTATTATTAAAATGCTATTGTGTTGATTGTATGGTATTTTATACAGTAAAACATGTGTCCGTTTTGGTACAGTGGCAATTTTTAAACTGTTACCCACATGCTGTTTTCCACTTCCCGATTAAGAACTGATGGTCTTCTGAAGCTTGCTGCGCTGCTAGTTTATATAAGCCAGAATGAAAGAGGTAGCAGATGCTTCATCTCTCATTCCCCAGAGCTTCCTGTCACAAATAGGCGATGAATTAGGAAGTCACACCTAATCATATTCAGGTGAGTTAGGGGAAGAGAGGGAAACCTTGCTGGCTAAACCTCAGAGTGCTTGGTCCACTAGCGCAGGGTTCTCACTTAGGGACCGAGTAGAAGGGAGGAAACTAGGAATGTGGCACAGCACTGTGGGCTGTCAAAAAAAAAGACAGGCCAAAGCACTAGTGTGGTGCTTGGGGATTTCGATACTGTTAGCTGGAGGCCATTAGTAATTGCCAGAGGACTGAGGCAGCCGACAGCCAAGGGGATTGAAGTGCAGATAAACATGAAAAATTACACTGTCACAGTCCTCGAAATGTTCTTCCCTCTCCTGAAGGAAGGAATATAAACAGCTTCAACTGAATCATTTACATCGTTTGCTCCAAAAATAATATCCATCTTGTCTATTTTAAGAGATTGTGAGCACACCAAGAGCAATTGTGCATATTGACTGCAGATATAAAAATATAGTCCATAGAATAGAAATCGTTTCCTTTCCAAAAAACAGTTTTAAATTGTAATTCTATAATCTATTGTTGGAGATCCTCTTGACTATTATAATAAAGGAACGATAGAGAAGACCCTTTTGTTAAGTTCAGGCGCTAGCTAATTTGAAATGTATTGTCCCAAAACATATTAAGGGAAAGGGACAACTGACAACACTGTTTAGGACATATAATATCCATAAGTATGCATTCTTTAAATACTCCATTATTGTTGTTTACAAGAAGATAGGTATCTGAAATTAATGTGAGTAAGGCCTGGATTCAATGAACATAAGTTTGATTTACGAATAAATTCAATCATTAATTTTGTTATTTACAAACACAAGAACAAAATGTTAATCTTGGTGATTGCTGATCCTGCCAAAACTGTGTGTGTGAGAAGAAAATACATATTTGCTTGCATTCAAGGACAAATGCTGATTGAATGCAGGCCTTAAGTGTAGTCACACTCTCTTATACGTAGCAGCTGTACAAGCAGAGGGAGACTACAGCATTCAATTCTTGTGTAAATTTCAACGAGGCAGTAATTCTCTGGCTGTCATGTCCACAGAAAGCTCTGGCCCTTTGGTGCACGTGCACCACGGAAACGGATTCTGGCCATGCCAGTGCCAACTGTGACTGGGGCGTTCCACAGTTGGCCATAGACTTGCCCACGGAGGGTTTTGGCCTACAGGACTCCTCCACCTCATCCCAGTAACTCCTCTGGTGGATCGGGCACTTGTGGTCTATGTCAGCTCGTCATGAAGTGTAAAGCTTCGGCCTCTCGCATGGTCCAGCGGTTACAACGTTTGTCGCTGGTCACGGCGACCGGGGTTCGATCCCACCAGCCGCGCTAGAGTCGGCTCTGGCTGAGAGTGCCACCGGGGGTGGTGATTGGCTGTCCGCCCCAGGGAGGGGGGAGGGAAGCCGACAGGACATTCGCTGCGCACAGGAGTTGCTGTGTAGTACTGGGTTACGGTCAACGACCTGGCGAGTGCCGTCTCGAAGGAGTCAAATCACTATCGGTCACAGGGCTATGGCAGCGAACTCACAATACGAGGGGGGGATTGAAAGAGTGGAAGGCAGTGGCAGCTAGCAGGGTCCACTCCCCCTCCCCACACTCCACCTTCACCCCGTCACACCCGAGCAGCTCCTCTGGTAAAACTGGCACCTGCAGCCTGCCTGTACCCACGTCGGGCAGCTTCACTCCATATGCATCTCGGCTGGCGGCCTGCTGGGTTAAAAAAAGCGCAGGCTGGCAGCAGGCGCTTTGGATGTGGCATCTGCCACTCTGCCATCTCCTGAATCACTGAGGACGTCGAGAGGATGTCGCAGCAATGGGACAGACATTCAAGTGCAACTGGGAACTCCAAAATGAGAGAAAATATAAAAAGAGGGGAAAAATATGTTTAGAAATGTAAGTAATTAAAAACAAACTCATAGGGCGGCGGATGGCGTAGCGGTCTAAAGCGCCACACTTTGGTGTGGTGTGCGTTGCCTGTCAGGGATGCGGTTCGAAACCCGCGTCTCTACCAGACCGGCCCTGGTCGTCAGCCCCAATCAGAGGTGGCATTTGGCTGTCCGTCTCCGGGGAAGGGGGAGGGTGAGCCGGTACGAGTCTGTCGAAGAGAAGGTAAAAGGCGTCCGTGGAAGAATTTCTCGCTCCTGGAGGATGGGCGGCGGACTCGTGGGGGTGGGGAATTGAAATAAATAGAGGGTATAATTGGCAACCAAATTGAAAAAAAAAAAAAAAAAGTCATACAACATTTTTTAATGATATTTTTTTAACCAAACAGACTAATTCCAAAAATGTTACATAGTTTCACTCTTCTATTATTAATAATATTATCTATTATTAAAATCGTATTAATAGATCATTCAGAGTCTTCACAGGTGCAATATGCATGTTCCATGTAAATATTTCCACATGCATTTTACACTTTTACAATTTGTAAAAATGATTTGCTCCCCAAATGTTTGGAACCCTTGCTATGTATCTGTGTATGGTCTGCAACATATTGTTACAGCTGAAGTTGGATACATACTCTCTCATGTCTACGGAAAAATCTGACTTGTGTTCTCAAGCTCCCAAGAAATATGGCATTCCTCATTAACATTTGGGGCAAGGTTGTGTCTGCAATGTGTAAAACAAAACAGTTGGTGAGACCACAGAACAGTAGGTAGAGCACGGCGTTGTCAACGCTTAGGTTGCGGGTTTAATTCCCACTGGGACCACATATACTGAAAAATGTATGTATTCACTACTGTAAGTCTCTTTGGATAAAAGCGTCTGCTGAATGGCACATATATATATAAAATGGGTCTGCAGTCATACCCGAGTGCAAAGTAAAAATGGACACTCATAACAATATGCACTGGTATAAGCAAAATAAAATAATAATGTTTTTCTCAATTTCCTCTGCTGTGATATTGCATGGCACCCGCAACACCTGACCCTCGATTGTCTCTCAGTCATTTCTACCGTCCTGACGGAGAGAGATCTTTTCACTTTGCCTCGGCCTTGACCTTTTTACGCCACGTTATTTGTAGTCCTGGACATGTGTAAGTATCTCCGGCAATTGATTCTCCATGGCATTAACGAGGAGAAAAACAGAGCTGAGAGCTTGCGAATAAAGTCTCAGACCAGCAGTCAACCTAGCCGAATCAATCGCAATGGATTCGGGTTCAAACACAAAAGGTTTTTCCTGTCATTTCAGTATTTTTGACATTAGGCCAACTGTGCCTCTGCAGGTGCCTCTGTTTTTCTATCAGTGAACTGGATGACCAAAGTTTATAGACAAATTTGGATGAAACTTGGAATTATTGACTGCGGAACTGGAAAAAAGGGTGGGGGCTAGGTAGAATTCAGATATGGGGATCATTTCACAAAACATTTAGGCATTTTATTCAAATCATTTTACTTAAACCAACTCTAACAAACCTAAGCTGCGTCTAAAAGAATTGATTTGGAGAGACGAACTTCACATTTTCTGTATGAATTGCAAATTAGTTATAACTCATTTGATTGAATTATTTTACCAGATAATTTCTGTTTCAGAGATTGTCTCAGTATGGATATTGGGTTGAGGCACAGCAGAATGTCTCTATTTTTACTTTCAGATCTTCAGATCATTTGTATTCTTGGAGGAATTATTCGCCTGGTAGGCTATACTTCTGCTGAAGCTCTTCAAAGGCATGACACATGGATATCTCTTTAAGATTATAGTTCAAAAAATGTATTTCTCTTCACTCATGACATTACTGATACAGTACCCTCCAAAATTATTCACACCCTTGATAAATATGAGGAAAAAAGTCTGTATAAAATAGACAATACAGGTACACAGCTACATATATTGGATGAAAAATTTAACAATGATGTTCTTTCATACTGATGCAGTAGCACAGTGCTGGTTTGAAAGGCCAAAAACCTAAATTCTGGTCTCACCTGACCATAACACCCGATGTTCCAATGCCGTTTAGCAAAGTCCAGATGCATATTTTTGTTGTTCCTCTTAAAAGGCTTTGGCAACCCTTCCAAACAAGTCTATTGGCATGGGAAGTGGCGTTTGATGGTAAACTTGTGTCCCCAAGATGCGACCAAGTTTTGTAGATCTTAACTGTGGCCTCCCAAACCATCTGCCTCACTGTGTGTGGTAGCAAGATGCACTTGTGTCCTCTACCAAGTAAGTTTAGCACTGTTCCAGTGGTTTTAAACCTCTTAATTATTTACCTATCATTGGAAAGTGGTCTCTTTAGTTTTTTCTTGATTTGTTTGTAACCATCTCCTAACTCATAAATGTTGACTACATTTGTCTTGTTTCTTCTGAGCCTTTCCCTGTGGTGATGGGTGGCAAATGGATTTTACATGTGTGTTACCTCATTTATAAACCCCAGTGATACATGAAGCCATGGGGGGCAACAATACAGTTCCCTAAGAATTTGATTAACTTAATAAAGTAGCATGCTTTGAATATTATATAAAATAATTATTGAGGGTGTGAAAAATTGTGACAGATCTTTTTGGGGAAAAAAATATTACTCGTTAAACAAAACGTATTGTATTAGTATATAATAATATCATTTTCTATTTTTTTGGTGCATACAATGTAGCTCATTACCTGTATTGTTTATTTTATACAGCCATCTTTATCAGGGGTGTAAATAATTTTGGAGGGTGCTGTGTGTCCTTTTGTTTCATTACTATTGGACAGCATGAGGTCACTACAGAACAACGGTCATAAAATATAATAATGTGGGATAACATGTACACGTAAAAAGAAAATACAAATAACATTATTACTAAAATGATAATTATTATAATATATAATTATATTCTTGGCTTAAAACACAAACACCGATTATGCAAAATTGTCATTTTTGTGCCATATTGTAGTGTGCCGGGGCTACTTCTGGATAGTGTTTCATTATTTCATTTCCTCACACCAAGCTCTCGGGGATTTTGCACTCTGCTGGAGGTTTGTAAAGATCAGTGTTTTTAAGTGCTTATATGCAGATAGTCTTTGGTGCTTAGAGCTTTACTGTCAGCTATTTCAGTGCCCGTGAGTGATGGTCTTATACCCTTTTCTTTCAGGTTCCACTTCCAATTCAGGCTGCGCTGATGTGAATAAGCTTGGCAGTAATTTATTTGGAAGATATATATATATATATATATATATAGGATATCTTAATATGTTAGGTGTTTCTTGAACATGTTAAACAATTTGGTTGGGGAGCAGAGGGGGTTCAATCGTTTTAGTATGAAATAATATAATTTTCCATTTTTTTACTATATAGGGGATTAGTTGCCATGGTAAAGCTGGTTAGAGGTCGATTGTTAAATTAAACACTGCACAGTTGAGCAGTGTTTACATCATGATCGGTTGGGTCATGGTTGGTTGGAGTTTACATTCATAACACCATAATCGCCTTGTCTTTATGACATGCCAGCACCAATGGAGATGAAAGTGGTGTACACATTGTTTGAAATAGACCAGCATAGTCACAGTACCGTAGCAGGTATCTAAGCATTGTGTGTTGGAAGATTGTCAGTGCATACGTCAAGATAACGGTCAAGTTGCTCATGTAAATTTCCCGTCTTTTTCAGCTTTTGCCCATCATTATCTCTCACTTACAACTATATACATAGCACAAACAAATAGCAGCCAATATGTAATATGTGGTTAGGTCCTTGCCATCATCACAAGACACCCTCCTGTCATCCCAGCCATATTTCTTTAGAAGCAGAATGTCATATTTTCTCGAGCAGCCCTAAGACCAGGGATGCTACTGACGTGAATTAAGTGTAAGACACAATTGGCGTAGGCTCGAAGGTGTTCACATCCTGCCAGATGTAGAAGTGGGGCCTCCCTCGTGGTCCATTGGTTACAATGCTCGATGCTGGCCACGGCGACCGGGGTTCGATCCCACCAGCAATTGGCTGCCGCCCCAGGGAGGGGGGAGGGAAGCCGACAGGACATTCACTGTGCACAGGAGTGGCTCTGTAGTACCGGGTTACGGTCGACGGCCTGGCGAGTGCCGTCTCGGAGGAGACGATACTTCACCTTCGTCACCACCAGTCACAGGTCTACGGCAGCGAACTCACATTACGAGGGGGGGATTGACTTGAAAATAGCAGGTGTAATTGGCTACCAAATTGGGAGAAAATGGGTTAAAATCAGAAACAATAGAAAAAGAAAAAAAAGAAATGCGTCGCATAGAAGTATAGATGGTATACTTGTGTGTGTCTTTTCAGTCGCTTCTACGGTGATTTGGAATTCTGGTGAGCAACGGCAGATTGTGGTTCACTCTTAAAACGTGAACGCTATTATATACATTCAATGCTGGGAAGTCCCAACAGTGAGCTGCCAGAACTGATTGGAATTGGAATAAGTAGCTGCTGCATTTTAAAATGAGCTTGCATCAGTGAACTAAAAGTGCCATGTGAAACACAATCTATGTAAGGAATTAGTTGTTGCCATTATGTATTCACAAAACAGTCAGCAGATTCAATTGTGTGAGACAATAGTTATTCGCTTTAACAACCGAAAGGTCTATTAACCAGGTTATTGATGTAAATGAATGTGCTAAATTGAGTATATCTTTTTTTACTTATTAAGCCATGTTTGCAATGCAACTTTAAATTTAAAAAGGTGTTCAGGTGTTGTAATTTCAGGTCATTTATTTATTCACACGTTCCTGTAGGAAAAGCGTAGTACAAGCTCTTGTACATGTCACAGCATATAACATG
This sequence comes from Aldrovandia affinis, assembly GCA_029706075.1. Taxonomy (NCBI): domain Eukaryota; kingdom Metazoa; phylum Chordata; class Actinopteri; order Notacanthiformes; family Halosauridae; genus Aldrovandia; species Aldrovandia affinis. Next base: position 6,274,535 of record JAINUG010000012.1, on the reverse strand, counting down.
GATTGTCAGAGGACGTTTTCTTTTCTCAAATTGAAATGTTTAGAGTATTAAAGAAATAGACAATATTGTGGAAGTACTGCAAATCTTCTCTCTTGTGCATCATTTGACATTTATATATTCACTGAGGTAAAACGTTTTCCTTGTCTTGATAGCAAATACACACAATAGAACTCCACAAAGAGCAGTGTCCATTTGGATGGTTATTTCAGATTGTATTATATTCCTAAAGTCGATAGACAGATAAAACATCTGTTTATTTTATAGATGCGTGGACATTAGTGCCTCAGAAAGTGTTGGGAAATGTTTCCAGTATGGTCATACATTTTTAATACAAAGGATTTTGAACCCGAGAAATATTAAACCTGAAATTCTTGTTTTTATTGTTATTTCTAAAAAAAAATCTTGATGTTTGATTTTCTCAAAAAATAGATCAATCAATCAATCGATTTGTCATTCAAATTTGAGGACTTTAATCACAGTGGTTTCTCAAGTCCTAAGTGTTAAATTACAACTACAGTATGTGGCTAATTATTTATTGATAAAGTGACTGAATTCCTTGCCTTCATTAACTGGCCATGCCTGTGAATTTCAACAGAGTTGATTCAGCAGTGCAAGAGCGATCTGAAAGGGAAATAGAGTGGATAAAGATTTGAGATCCTATAGTTTAAGGTCTTGGGAGATAGTCAATAAGGATGCAGGATTTATGTTGGTCTAAAGTGTAATCTCTGTGTTTATATTGGTGCGATATATCTACCAAACTACAGACCTCTATGTACTGATTTATTGTACCTTACAATAAGACATATGCATGTTTCATATTGTTCTAGATTACATTCCCTTATATGTTTTTTTAAATCAGTTGTTAACATGGCTGATAAAAAAATATATATCATGAAATGATATGGGATAGGATGGTTATAGTTGCTTAAAGCAGTATTTTCCATTCCTGGGATCCGGGCACTACATTGATTAGGGTTGATTGAGCTGTTGCTTGCTAACCTGGACTTTACAGTTGCTACCTGCGAAGAAGGCCTTAGTAAAATATGTTTTACTTTTATAAATGTGCGACAACCTAAATGTTAACAAAGTGTTGTTACTTATTTTTTAATGTAAGGGATGCACAGAGCATACCTGTTAAAATGTGCTCAAATTAAAATCAACCTTGAATTCATTGCTTTACCAAGCAAGACAATTTGGTGTAGTTTGAACAAAAAAAACAGCATACACAGTGGTTCTCCAGAACCAGGAGCAATTAAATATGCCAAGTGTCAAAGTGAGCACATTGTGCTGAGTAGACCGTATGTTCTAAAACAAGAAAATCAAGTATTGCAATGCCCTTGTGGAAATGGGCAAAAATCTGACAAACTGACAAAAGCTATAAAGGACAGAAAGTATATGGCAAGAGGGAAGGAGTATGTGTATTCATATAGGGTATGAGCTTAGACTTACTTATAAATTAATGGGGTGAATAGTGCTTAGTATGTTATTGAAGCCAAAGGGAACACATACAGAACAGCCAAAGTGCTAATAACATTGGAGAAGTGAGTATAATGACTGGAAAGTATACAGAAGTTTGGTTGCTTCTGCATGTAGAAGGAAGAACATAAATAGTGGAGTGCAAATGAGTGGATACATGTTTCTGTGGAGCGGTGCTGTGGGTCATCACATTGTCAGTTGTCTTTTTAAAATTTCACTCAGTTTTGGAATGAACAGCTCAGGAAGATTGTCATATGTCCTATATTGACGGACAGTAGCCTAGTTGTGTTTAGGTCATTAAAAAGTTCCACATTCCTGGCACTTTTCTGAACAAGCTGCTTATCATGTTAAAATGTCACAGCCAGACACCAGACAATTTTCTGCTTACTCATGCCGATGCCAATGTGGTATGGCTTATGAATGCCTGTTAGCTTTTGCAGTATTTGTTTCCGGGCCCATCACATTTTGAATCAAGACCTGCATATATCTTTTAAATCCTCCTCATGTATACCTCTGAAAATGATATGCTCACATTCTCCTTGAAGTTAAATTGAACATCCAGAATCCTCTCTCCTTCACGGCCAGCTTTCCGTCAATGGTGATCAGATAGCAGTTCTCAAGGGGTGTGTGTGTGTGTGTGTGTGTGTGTGTGTGAGTAGCTGGATGTTATCAGCTGGTGTCTCTTGGGTCTTTGCTGGTCCTCCACTACTGTGTGGAGAATGTAGTCCATATTATTGATGGGTAGCTTATCCATAATGGGGCAGATTGAAGTACAGTAGATCAGGCATGAGACCACCAGCTAAAGTGTCCTAATTACCCAATTGGAATTATTGAACAAGTAAACTACCCCTTTGAAAAAAATGTTTAATGTTTTTTAAAGCTTTGAATATGCTTGTTCAACATTTGTGTTTTCAATTTGAAGGATCAGCTTGAAAAACAAGACATTTAGGTTGAAATAATAATGGATTAATCGGCGTCATGAATTACAACTTTCAGATTTGATTGTTGATGAAAGCTTATTTTATCAAATTTAAAAATATGAGGGTAACAACTGCTGTAGTACATATGCATGCAAAAAAAAGTCAATAAATGTTTGTATAATGTGCTCCATTCCTGTTCAGATTTCTAAATCAACTAATGCCTCACTCAACGGTCCACAAGCCGTTTACATTTCTCATTGTAGTATTTGCGCAATTTCCAAACTGGCCAGTGAAACCCCATCTAAAGTTTTTGAAACTCATAATGTGGTCCCATTTCATTTACTCTAGAAAGCTAGCAAACAAAGTTGGCATGGTTGCTGACCGGCTAATGTGTTTGTTTGAAGATTCCTCCTCTCCAATGCTAATAGTGTGGTTTTGAAAAGCGAGGTTATCTAGCTAGTGCCTAGAATGATATTGATAGCTTAAAAGAACTATAATGTTATGAATAAAACATATATGCAACATAGAACGAACTGCAGACAGTGACTGCATACTATTGACTGCAATATGAATTGTCATTATAAGCCACTGTGTGGTCCAATTTCTAACCTGGGTTTATTGTTATTCCATTGTTTTATAGGTAAGTTGCCATTCTTTTTTGCTGCTCTGTAAGGTGTGGAAGAAGTCAAACAACTACCCAGGAATTTTCAGCTTAAACAGTACTCAATCGCCTGCTTTATGAAATAATGACTTAGGAATCATTACCTGCCCTGCATTAAACTTACAAGTAAGTGCTCTTTTTTTGCCTCATGCCTGCATGCATGTTGGTGCCAGGTTAATTTACTATTTAATGTATCGGTAAGGCTGACAGGCAATATAAACTCATCGCCATAAATCTTGGTAGTTTTGCAAATATGGAAAAATTAATTATAGTATTATTGCATTTCAAATGAATTGTCATTTTCTTCTTTTGTATTATTATTTTTCCATGTGCCTTGTGATAAGAGCACCTTTATTTAAGTTACTATTTCAGCTTTATCAAAATTAGGGTGTCACTTTGATTGATTTGCATCATTATATGACTGTAGCTGCTCTTTATCTTTTTAAAGCACACTATATTTAGAATAGGGTGTATTACCTAGACTGACATTTTCATCTGTAATATACTTTGCATATGAAAACACTCGCACAATTTGCTTGACTAAGTACATAATGAATGCACTGTATGGCATTAGCTTTATGTAAGTGTTTGATGTGATAGAATAAAAAGCACTTCAGATACTTTTTGTGGCATAAATTGAATATGTATGATTAGTATTGTGGAAGTTACAGCATACCTAACACATACAGTCTCCAGTCCAGTACACTCCAAATGCATGACTGGACTGGCCAATGAACTTGCATTAAACCAGATTAATCACAGCCCCCACGACTCCACGTTCACTGACATTACTTATCTAAATGCAGAAATTCAGCAAAACCTTACGAAACCACCACAGAGCCACCTCGTTGTTCAAAGGAAGAAACTCTTTGCATCCGATTCACACGATGAAATTTAATTCCATGTGACTGTTTTATTAGCACAGGGTTCAGGTTTGAAGCAGGCGCACAAAATCCATAAAGCATGTATTTATTATTCATGTTTGCCTCACTGCTACAATAATTAAACAGTCATTCAAACAGGAATATTATATTTTGAAACAGCTCATTTATGTTTTACACTGTGTGGTGTGCTCACCCGTTGGGGCCTGTGCTTGTATGTAGGTCTGCCTTCTCTGAGGGATAAGGGGAAACTTTGAAACAATAAGACACTGTGCCAATTAATTTAAGTAAGACACAGTCCCTTTGCAGGTTTAATACTCTCATGGCAAATTCATCTTGTACCTATTGTCAAATGAAGCATGGCCATTATCCGGGTTTTGTCTGGGAAAAAATAAAATAAAAAACTTGGACTGTCAAAAGGAGCGTACACTCCTATGGGCAATCTATCTTAAGTTTTGATTATTCATGCAGCGATGAGTTGCTGTAGGGGGGCCAGCATTGATTTTGTGCCATGTAAATTCTCAGCTGAATGTTCATGGCCTTCAGTGCAGTGGCTTCTACTATAGCCATAATGACTTCATGAACCCAAATGAGCCACAGGCCATGGAGGAGATGTTGAAATCCTTCTTTTTATCATTGTGTTTTTACAATGACTGTTGGAATGATTGCCCAATTGCAAGAAACAGGCCAAATAAATACCTCGAGTGCGGGTCATAATAAGACTCAGAGGAAAGGTACTATTTAAAGGCGCTATTACAGGTGTGTACAAGCTTGTTACAATGGATTACAATGAAAAACATGTGTATAAATTGGGGGCTTGCTGGGTGGTTTGTAGTTTTACAAAAAATTAGGTCACTAAAAAGGATTGGCTAATGCAAAATGGCTTAGTCTTTGAAACGGTTGGTATAATACAACAAAATACTTGTAGGGTAAAAATAGGTAATTGTATTACCTAATTCCAGATTTTATGTTGATTCAATTAAGATCATGAAATTATATGTGTTGAGTGTTCACTACTAATCTAGAAACATGAAGACAAGCCAGTTAAAGTAAAGTTGGACATTGTATCAGGATCAGGGATGGATGTTAGCCGGATTCAGTTAACCCGGTAATTGAATTAATTGAATTCATATCTCCGTTTCTCGACGGCGCATTCAGGCTAAAATGGTCTCACTAACCCGATTCAGAAGTGTTAATCAGATATTAAGCAGGATCGTATTATACTCGATAATTGCACCTGTCTGTTTTAAAAAAGTTTAAAACTAAAATAATTTCATTGTACATGTTTGCAGTACGTAAAGAGACACTGACGAGATGTTTGCTGCATGAAAATCTGTCAGTTTGTCATACTTTGACCTCATTATGTTCCTAATGTATCGTATGCTATGTTGTAGGCCTACACGTGCATCGCCAACTGAGTACAGAAATGCGTCACAAGCGAAAAAGCACAAGCCTATGCACAGGGTCTGTGTGTCACTGTCAAAGCACGGCCTACGTCAGGTGACACGAGCGATGTACAGCCTTAGCAGATTTTGGAAGTAAATGATACCTTTGCTGGCCGAATCTGTATCGCTCAAACTAATTTGTCTCAATGATTTAAAGAATATTGATGATCTCTCAAAACTTTCCTGATGGAAAATTAAGATAGCTTTTTATTGCACAATGTCAATCATATATAAATTACAAAAAGAAAATACAAACATTTTCACATTAAAGCCAAGTTTTCACATTTGCATATATATTGAAAGCAGTACAATGGTTAAGAGTTTTCAATGTGTTTTATATATTTGTGTATATATATATACTGTATATACTGTATATTTGTATGCATATTTGTTGATGAGAGGGCTCTAAACACAAAACATACTCCTGTCTATAGTGTGGTGCAGTACCCTTTCTATGGGCTTTGGCCAGCCAAATTCCCAATTTCCCAATTTGGAAAATCAACACACTATTCAAAAGCCTTGTCACAAAGCCTGGTTGCCTAGGAGCAGCCGGCCCTAATACGCTATGAATGTGTAGTGTCATCACCATCGTAATGTACATAGAAACAACCAGCTGAAGACACACAATTCATATATAATGGAATCTCTCCTTAATTTATTTGATATTGTATCCCTCTTTAATGTAATTTCCATTGAATTAAGTGAATAAACACTCACTTTATTGACTCATTCAATTAACTGAGTTAACGTTGATAGCTGATGAATCCACAACCAAATAGATTATTTTCAGAGGAATGTAGACTTAATTTCTCCCATATTTCTATAATTTGACATATTTTTCCAGTTTTTCTGAAACAAACAAGATTTCTGAAACCTCTATGGTATTTTCATGGACTGTATACATTTCCTAATTCACAACAAGTGTGTCTGAAAATATAGGCCATCAAGGTGTCAATTTAGTTTGTGTTACATTGTATTACAACCATTCTCAGGGGAGTGAGAATACCCCATACATTCAAATAGGAGCAGGAAGGACTTGTCATTCTCCAAACTACATAAGCAGTGTTTGGCCCTACATCACAGTTCTGGTTACTGGAGCAGCTATGAGACCAGCAAAAAATCTAAACACCAAAATCAAACCTAAGGAAATACATATCAAATTACAGAAACCTGTGGGTGTTCCCCTTTCATGACCTATGCGTTCACAAGTTACAGCAGTTTAAAGATCCATAGCCCCCTTGTGGTGAAGATTTTGACCGCAAGTACTGTGGCCAATGTGGCAATTAATGCAGCAAGCCTTGACAAATCTCCTTTGACTACAGTGCATTTGTGCTGCAATGTACTATTATGGATAATGTTATGTATCATCAGCAGCCACAGAGGGTCTTGAGCAATGAGACAATATTGACTGTTGTGATAGAGGGAGTACAGAGCCACAACACCATGCCCTTGCAGGAGCAACGGGTATAATCCTAACTCATAATAAGTCTAATAATGTTACAGTTTTTAAATCGATTTAGCTGAAGTCACCAATGCATCTCCATCCCAGACTTAAGGTGACGATGCTGCTTTAGCTCAGAGCAGTGCTGAGTCATTGCAGTAAAACCCTTTTTCAAAGGAGCAGTTTGGCAGAAAAGCTGAAGGTGAAGCAGCGTTGGCGGTAGCAGCTGTTTCGTTTCAGCTGGAATGTTTTCAGTTAAATGATAACTTTTAGTGTTAAGTGATAAGGTGACTAAATTAATTTGATTAGGATATAAGCTTACATTAACCTAATTATATGTCTTGATTGAGAAGTCTAATTTAAACTGCGCATAAAAATCTGTTTATTTGAATAATGCACAACATTTTGTGTGAGAATAATAACTTCTTAACAAAGCATTCGAAAAAAGGTGTCTGGTTACAGTTTTAAGAGATACTGAAGGGTATACTGTAGGTGGAGGTGGGTGCTTGGGGTGATTGCAAACGAGCATGTGTAGGTCTGATGGTTGCGGTGGCGGTGGTGGGGTTGTATGGTGTAGTCCCACCCAACTGTAATATCACCTAAGCCACCAATTCGCACAATGCCCACAACTGCTGCCACATGGATTTATTCCTGCTGTCCAATAGCCCGGCTTGGTTTGGGTTTCCTGTTGCATTGCTTGCTGATTTATACACTGCAATTCACACAATTATGCGATTCTGGCATGGACATACTGGATATTTGCCAGTATGATCTGAACATTTTTGCAGGTGAAACTTGTGAGCCATGTGAGAAGTAATGGCAAAAAGCTGTTCATTTGAAGGCTGCAAATAATCAAATGTTTTTTTGGTGATTATTTTGTTGAATCAATACAGATACAGTAGAACACAAGTTTGTGTGTGGTGGCAACTGGAAACAGTGTTACTGGAGTAACACTGTGAGAGTGCCCTTGATATCAGGGATTGATTGAATTAATACACCTATTAAAATAATGATGAAACTTTCTGACATTTACTGCTCACAACTGCTGGAAAGTGCATGTGAGGGGGCAGGACATATATTTTCTCAAGTGCTGTTCACTTTTGTAATCACTGTACCGGGGTGTTTTATCACTTCATTTGGTTTCATTATTACACGTACCACATTTCATTCGATTTTTGTTTAAAAACAAAATTGACATTGACTGCCTTCCTTGTGCTCATAAAGAAATGTAATATATAATTTGTTCATATTGTAGTGCCACTAGGGGTGGGGTGACACTCAAGGACCTTTTTAAGAGGGCGTAGGCAACTGGATAATCCGTAGGAGGCAGGATTAAAAACAAAACAATACATTTGTTAATTGAATTTACAAAAACACAAAAAAGGATTAACAAACGGAAAACATGCGGAAAACAAACACATACAGTTCACAATCCTTTTCCTGTGGTCTTTGTCCATAATCCACCACACCAGGCCAGGTCCTCACAATCAAAACAGGTTGTCAAAACAATTTAAACAATCCAAAACAATTCCACATCTCCCCAACCATTGGACACAAAACAGTCCTTTATACATCTCCCAAATTGGCTTCAGCTGCCAGTAGTCCCAATTGCTTGACTTCCTTCAGCTGGTGGCAATGAGGTATGGAACTCCAGGCTGTTGGAAGCTGTAGTCCTGATGGCTCTAATGCCTCACAGGTTAAAGGGGCAGGCAGCCATTTCCCTGTGCCACAATATATTAATTTAATATTTAATATAAACAATATTGGTTAGAATTAGATAATTTTATTTATCAAAGGTTCTAATGTATATAAAGATAGGTGATGTAATAACACAATTTCTATTTTTATTTTTTTCCAATTTCCGATCACATGGTTGTGGAAATAATTTTGATATTTGGATCATCACGCAAAGTGCAAATTCTCTTCATCAGCATCTTTGACAAGTCATATACATTTATTTAACCACACTATATTAAAAACTTATTTTTATTATTTTTAAAAGTTTTAAATTAACTATCTGTCTGTCATCCAGCACATCAGTGTTCATTTCTCAACGAACTGTCAGTGGCCGTGATGATGCCCTGTTATGAGAACACGCATCGATTTACCATTTAAATGGGCCAAAGCTCCATGTCGAGGCATAAAACCTGATGACATGCCCGTTGAAAAGTAATAACTTTTCTGAAGCTGAATTTTATGTCAGTAAAATCAAACATGAATTACAGTAAGCTGAAAATATTTAAGAACTTTCCAACAGAATTGCATGAGAGTCTAGTGTATGCATCGCTCGCCATTCTCACAACATCGCTCACAACAATTGTGGTTCTTCTAAACTCTCTGATATCAGTGTATTTGTTTCTGATTTATCAGTGCAGTAAGATTATTCCAAAACAAATATTATATCGCAATGAAATGCTTAATCCCTTCTGCTTTTGGTCAAAAGGATGGGGTGCAATGCATTCACTGTAGGGCAGGGGTGCCCAAGTTCAGTCCTGGAGATCTACTGGGTGTGCAGGCTTTTGTTCCAGCCCTTCACTAACACACCTGATTTGAACATTCATTGCCTTGACGAGCAGTTGATTAGCAGAATCAGGTGTGTAAGTGAAGTGATTAATGGAATCAGGTGTGTTAATGAAGGGCTGGAACAAAAGTCTGCACACCCAGTAGATCTCCAGGACAGAACTTGGGCACCCCTGCTGTAGGGTGTCTTTATGTCTGGTATTCAAACTAAAACATTTATCCACCCACCATTAACTCTGAATATAAAAAGCCCACATAATTGACTGTTGCTGTTTTGGATCTGTAAAACAATATGTAAAATAATAAATGTACTCTCTTAAAAGGTACCAGGTACATCTTCTAAAAGAAGGTACTGGCTGTGGTTTGTGCCAGATAACCCAAACACTGGTCTGTAAGGTACACCCTGTGCTCCATGGGATGGCTTTCAACTTATGTAAGGAAAAATAATATATGAATGGGCTGCTAGTCCTCCATCACCCTCTCATGTTGTTCAGGTATGTAGGTGAATATGCTATTGGTCTGTCTGATCCTCTGTTTAGGTATACCAGTAGTGTGCTGGTGGTCCGCCAAGACACTGTTTTCTTTCCTGTGGTCCGTGGGGGAACATTTCGGGAACCATTAATCTATGGAACCGTGAAATCAACACATTTTGTGCAGCATTTAATTGAAATGTTGTGTCGCATTCAATGTAACACATATCTGTTTAGTTTTTTTGCTGCTGTAATATGTGGGACAGGTCCGCACTTGGTACACAATGACTATTGCACTCTTTCACATTTCTATTATCCAATTAATGATGGGATACATTTGCTGAGTGAACATTACAACCGTACAAGACTTTGTTTCGCATGCGTTTGCCTGATTCTCCAAAGCTGTTGCGAAGCATTGGATTGAAATGCATTTTTCCAAGCTGTCACCAGTGAGGTATTGCTAAGATGCTAAGCACATTTAAGCTAATATCTAATGTAGATATTTTCTCTCATGTGTAGTGATATCCTCATATATGGACATAACAAAGGCACATTATTTGAGCATACCCAAATACAAAAGTTATGGTAGACAGGTGGGAAAAATCCAGTATAGCTAGTTAGCAAATACAAATTACTATAGTTCTGAAAACAGGAATGCATGTGTGTTGACAATATTTAGAGTCATATATAGGCCTTAACTTTGACTTACAAATGAATGTGTTGTTTTGTGAGTTGTCAGTATTTGAGCTCAGCAATCACCAAAATTAACTCAAAATTAACCTCTGTGGTAGAGGGGGAACTGTGAGTGCTCCAAAAAACTTTTCCTTACTTCAAAAGTTTCTCTCTAGTCCCTAAAAATGCGCCAGACCACTTGTGAATTTACAATGAACCAACCCATATCTTATACCGACAGGGTTATTTGGGAAGCACCCCACACTTCAAATGTTGTATGTACGATGCACTTACAATGCGAGAGTGCTATGTACCTTTTGAGAAATGAGAAATGGGGCCCTGGAATTGAAATCATCAAATAAATAAATCTTGAATTGGAGATTGAACAATGCTTTGCTCCATGATTTGTTGACCGGCACCAACTGACCATTATTAGTATAACCATTGTTCTTTACTGCGTGATTATTTGAGATATATTTAATTATTGTAGGTATAGTATTTAATTTTAACCAGCAACAATTGTTTTAAATGTAAGCAAGGAAACATTAAGTTAAAGTAAAATATGAATAAGTTAATTCAAATATAAAAGAAAAACATATTATTGTAGTTAGTAAATCCAAGTTTTTCCCCATCATGGCATTTCAGTTTAGGGCAGAGATCCCAGCATTACTTGCGATAGAAAGGTATGTTTAAATGCTAAATTCAATTAAATTACTTTGCGCTGTTAGAACTAAGAGCATAATTTTACTTTTGAAATGCATATGGATCTCAATATTTAATTTTTGTTAAATACACACATTATTGTGCATTTGGCATAATGGTCCCTATTGCCAAATGTTTTGTGGGGAATTTAAAGCACTATATAACTTCAAACTCCTGGGATATTGTTTCTGCAATTTGAGTTGCATGTAAGCAAATAAAATATAGAAAACATTCTCAAAGTCCACATGCAAATTGTGTGGTGCTCCTACAAAAATCCCTTAGTTGTAGTACGCTTGTGATGGTGAGGGAGGAGATAACATGGAATTACAGTTCTCTGGAGTGAGATTTTTTAATAAACTGTATTGAGTATTTTGTCAAAATATATATATGGCCTTGATGATATGTTTTGGGTGTTATGGAGATATGGATGATAGAGAATGCCACCACGGATTGCATAGAGGACTAGAATGTGCCAAGTGTGTTGCACATTTTCATCATTACTCCAAAATAATTGTATTGGGCCATTTAATTGTAAAGATGAATCAAGCACAGCAATGGGGTGTGTTATTGATGTGTTTATGGATGTTAATGCTAATGCATGCCTTTAGCGATAGACTATCCACTCCTGGTGTCTGCAAGTTTCAAAGTCGATCAGTGTACAGTCAATATAGCATGCGCCTCAAAACAGATTATCACTGTGGCCTGGATATGCTCGCATCATTCTCTTTGCAATTTGATATTCTGAGATTGTAGCAAAGACTCATATCGCCCAATCATGCCAATAAATAATGCAAAGCGTTGATTATGACAGCCAATTGTGCTCTCCTTTCAATAATTCATGCAAACAGCTTCCCCACATCCATTCATTATACACATGCACAATAGCTACTACAGTATTAATGTGGAATATTCCTTGAGACTGTAATGAAAAATTGAATTAAAATATTCCAGCACTGATACAGTACATTATTAATGCTCAAAATCATATGAAACACAGTTCTAGGGAATATCTTTATTATTATTTGCATTAATAATGGCATCAAACAATGATCTCCCACTCAAAATTAGTTCATAGAATCATAGAATGCATTCCAGTTTTTATCATCACTGGTGGGTTTCAGAGTGTCTCTTACAAGCAACACGCCCGATGTCATGCTGTGTGTGGGAGTCTGATGTCACCTTGTATCCCATACTCTTCACTTTGTACTTTGTACAATCACAGTTCATGTAATGTATTTTTCAACATGTTTTACAAATAAGCTCATTAGCACGATCTCGGTCATTGAGGTCAATGTAAAAACCCTGTTACTGCCGTCATATCTTGACACTGGACAAACTTGGACTCCTGTCCATCTCTGCCATATCACTGTAATGTTAGCCAGGGGCGCGTCCAGGGAGGGGCCTGGTGGGGCACCTGCCTCCACAGAAATTTGGTTGGCCACCCTGGGTGCCAACCTGCTTCACCCAGAGATTTTGAATCTCAATGGGACTTCCTGGTAAAATAAAGGCTAAATAAATGTTTTAAAAAACCTAGCTCTTGATAGGTTATTAGGTTGTCAATCACATCTTTTCAAATGTATTACATTTTGAATGTCCCCCCCTGTGTGGTTATGTGCCACTCTTGGGCCAGCCCTGTTAAAGTGGTCTGGGCCCACCACTGACATTATCCCTTTTCCATGTTTCACTTTTTCTCTGTTAAAATGGCCCTTGTGGTGTAACTGCAGGTTAAGTTAAAAAGACAAGAGTCAGATATTTGTTAATAGTTTATTTTGACATACTTTAAATTTGAAGAAATAATTATTAATGTTGAAGGAAATAATATGTATATCATTATCAGAGTATATATAACATAGTTATTATAAAACATATTACATAGTTATTATAAACAGAATTATAGCAAAATAAAAAATAGTATTGTTATTATTATTATAACCTTTTTTGGATTGTGTGCAAAATATTTGTGCTTTGCTTGTAATGTATTGACAAAAGTATTGTATAGACATTGTCATGTGTTAATATTTCAAATTTGGTTAGTATACTTAATAAGTCTCTTCAGATTACATGACATCCTAACTGCCCTTTGAAGTATATACACAGGAACTAAAAACCCTGAACATGTGTGTTAGTCATGTTTACTTCAACTGTTTGGCCTACATTTACATTTTACATTTTAAACATTTAGCAGATGCTCTTATCCAGAGCAACTTACACAGTTTACATTTCTTTACATACAATCCATTTATACAGCTAGATATTTTAATGAAGCAAATTCAGGTTAAGTACCTTGCTCAAGGGTACAATGGCAGTGCCCCACCTGGGAATTGAACCAGCAACCTGTTACAAGTTACAAGTCCAGCTCTCTCACCATTACACTGCACTGTCGCCCCTGGCCTCTCCTACTTGGGAATTTAGAGGGACAGAAACAACTTTCTTTACAAATCTCACCCTACATACAGCTCACTTTAATTGAGAGATGCTTATTAATCAGCAAAAACGTATGCTGAACTTTTGGGATTTTGGAATATCATGATTATCTACTGTTATCTACCATATCCTCCCTTTTACAAACACTTTTTCCTTTGCAATTTATTAACACAAAGGAATATTTTTGTCAGAAAGATTACTGCCAGGGACTGTGTGTGACAGCACATGGTGCCCATTTTCCTGTCTCCCAATCTGTCAAGCTGCTGTTGCAAGTATGGGGCAGAACATTGATCATATGTTATTATTATATATTTTTTTACATTATTTCACTCCGTTAGCTAGCTAATACACTAGCTATTTAAAATCTTGTATTCTTAATGAATGTTAAGACCTTGAAGTATAGCTAGCTACTTAACAAATAATTGCTTCTTAGCTAGCTAGATAAGTACTCTGTTTATTTATTTTTGCCAAACGTAGCCCAAGCTTAATGACTAGCTATCTATCTAGCTAAAAGTTTGGCTTCTGAGCTAGCTGGCCAGCTAGCTCAAAGTTCAACAAGGTGCCGTGAGCTCAAAGTGAGAGAGGCGGGGTGTGCAAGGGAGGACAAAGTTACCAGAGCGTTTGAGTGTGACATTATAATCAATGCGACATCAATCAAACCACTGCTACAAATAACACAGTCAATTGTTGAGAAACAGCATTGGGATATCACTATTTGAAATATGCACAATTTATGTACATTCAATTCCATTCAATGACTCACATTGGGGTGAGGTGGCGAACCTGAGCTCGGAGGTCCCGGACCGCGAATGACCAAACTTCCACAGGCGCTGAAGCAGAGCTCTGGCCCACTCTGACCAGAAGCAAGAGCAGTTTTACAATACGAAACATTTTTATAATGTTGTGGGACATTTAAATGACTTGTCTCATTTAGTGTAGACTCACTCATCGTGGCTCGTTCGATCTCCTGTGTACAGGTTACAGCGTTAGAGAGTCAATGATTGAATGACTTGCTGGGAGGACTGTATAAAAGGTGCTCATTTGCGGCACATGCTGTTGCCTTTCAAATTTATCACAAGCCTTTTCTAGACTGATTTCAGAGGGAGCCCATGGGACCATACATCAGCGTGGTAGTTGACTGGAGCACAACCTTGAACTGGCTTTGCACTTTAGAGGATTAGTTGTACCTCAAGGTGTATACAGCACTTGTACTGTATACTGTATATTAGGAAATGCTGGGATTGTGTTTGGCAACAAACACTTGTACAATTCATCAGACAACTGTAATATAGTGGACAAGGCTAGGAAGGAAGATGTGTGTGTGTGTGTGTGTGTGTGTGTGTGTGTGTGTGTGTGTGTGTGTGTGTGTGTGTGCGTGCTTGTGCTCATGCTTGCATGTATGCTTTCTTCATGAGGTGTATGATTATTTATTTATAAACTTGGATGAAGGTTTTATAGTTTCCACAAAGATACCAATTAGCAGGGTGATATTTGTGTCAGGTGCTACATTAAGCTATTCAGCTGGCAGCCCTTCAAATAATTACAAAATAGAACAAAAAAAAACCTTTCAAGAAAATTGAAAAGTCCTAAATAATTATAGGATTCACTAGCCGGCAACACTCTTTTATTCTCTGGGTAAGTTGTCAATTGCTGGCAATAAGTACTCAGCAGCTTAATTCTGTCCGTGTAATTAAAAAAAGTTAATCAACGATTTAATGGATCCTCTTTTCAAATGCAGCGTGACATTGTGTAGCAAATTACCATCTTTTTGAATGTGGGCAAGCAGGAACAAACCCTGATTCAAGGTTTACCCCACCTGCATCAAAGATATGTGTCAGGTGATTCTAGGTATCCTGAACTGGTCTTGATTGATCCATTCAACTACATTGCTTTCAACTGAAGGGGAAAATTTGTGAACAAATGTTAGTTTTTGTGTTGCACACAGTGTTAAAGACCAATGGAGTGACAGTTGCAACTTAAATTGTCTTGTATCACGAATTGGGTACTCCTTAATAATAATAAGAGATAAACACAAGATAAATATTAATAAATGCATTTTCACAAATTTAGTAATCATAGTATCTAATTGGGGAAAATTATTTGTAAAATGTTAGTATAAATCAGCCAAGAGAAAATCCAAAAATGTCATTTCAGCATTGACGGGAAATTAGATGGCACTACATTTTTCAAAGTCAATATAGGACCTGTAACTACAAAGCTGTAGCTTGAGGTAGTGATTGTCTAAGGGTAGTTTTTCAAAAAAACTAATGTTAAAATCCTCAAAGCCTATATAAAAACAGTACATCCAAAACAAACTAAATAATCGCATAATACAGAATGGCAAGTGTTTTGCCTTGTAATTGCAAATGTTCTTGTTTTTCCTTGTAATTGCAAATGTTATGTTTTAATGCTTACTGCCACCTACTGGCCACTTAAGTAAAACGCCATGAATCTACATACAGGAAACAGGAAGTTCATGTGGTGATAAGAAATCAATGTGTTAACATTACTACAAAGTGCTCAAAGTTAATTCTCTGCAATCTCACCTTGTTTCACCTTCAAAAGCATTGCCTGTAGGTTTGATTGTTCCATTACATATTTCTGTATAAATGTTGGCTATATTTTATGTATTTAATGTGTACATCATTTGTATTAGCCAGTTTTACATTCGCTAGCGCAATACTAACTCGTTCCCCATAGAAAGTCTATGTAATTTAGCCTAGCACGTTCGCTAGCTCAGAGCTGATAGCAATAGGCTTACTAGCAGTCTTTGGTTGATCTGTGTTTTATAAAAGTGTTTAAAGCTTACTTTAATACTTACCTAGAGTGGGTACAGTAGCGTGCATTTGTGAATTTGTCATGCAGTGTGCGTTTCTAAGCTAAAAGGAACAGGAGTATATGTGTTTTAAAGTAATCTTTATTTGTGAATTAGCAATACGGTGTGTATTTCGAAGCTAAAAGAAACACAAGCATATGTAAATGCAGTGTGTATTTCTTTCTTTCTTTTTACCCTCCTCAGTTTTACTCCAACCCAATACATCCAATTGTATTGTTTCTTTGACATCATGCAAGTGTGGCATTATTAAACACCGGAGCTTGGACGCTACATACTGAGTCCCATCTTGTTATTGAAAGGAGTTTGGCTGGCTGTCTAACTGCATACAGACACACACGTAGGGAGGACAGTACAGCAAGCGTACCTTGAAAATTAATTTATATGGAATTAAAATGTATCTTAATCTACATTCAGTATATAATGTAACATTCTACATGGGAGCATACTATTTACACAAAGAGCTGTAGGTGTACGTATCTAATTTCCCGTCAATGCTGAAATGACATTTTTGGATTTTCTCTTGGCTGATTTGGGGATCCATAAGTTTGGGATTGTTGCTTGTCCAAAAGGAGGCGAAGAAACATCTGAGAGCCACTTATTTGTAATCTTGCTTAAGCGATTCGTCTGCACAATCCATGCTGCCAGCATGGCCGTTTTAATTATTTTTGTATTGATCTGATTCCCCAGACTGTTGTTTATTAATGCTTTCCCTCTCTTTCCTGCCATTGGCTGTGGCCTTCATAGTCCCTGCAAATGTTCAGCTAATCTGTTCCTGCAATTTAATATACCCCAGCATCCCAGGAGAACCAGCTTCAATGGCTCCGCAGATGAAGCTGTCAGCAGTATGGATAACGAGACCCGCTTGGTAGTCCGTTATTGGTACATAAATAGTTTTCTCTCATATTTCAAAAGATAGTTTTTTCCCCTTCCATCTGTTGTGAACCATCTTGAGTAATGGCAATGCATTCCTTCACAGTCTGCCTTGGAGAATGTATCGTTAATCCAGTAAATGTTGTTGACCTTGAGGATATGAGTGAGAAAGAAACAAGAGCTGCTGAAAAAGTGAGAGTTGTGGAAAAATTTGTGAATCTCAATCGGCAGTTTACAAAGCCATGCAAACATAAGGGATCTTTCTTCAAAAGCAGTGTTTGAGTTTTGCGGCCACTTAGATCTCTTCGTCTTTCAGATGTCCTTCTGGCTGTTTCGCTGAGGTACAAAATAACTCAATGGAGTGTCTGCCTTAATATAGTTAAAGAAACCACAAAAATGTCACCACAGAATCAAGAGCAATGTGGGGGTGTCTAAATGTGCATCATGGCAGTAGTGTATGTGGGATTCAGCTTCCCATTTCATTGTTGATTATGTAGCTGTTATCATCCAACTATTGTAATGAGAAATCATAGATCAAATTTCACTAAACCAATACTTCCTGTAAATTGACAACAATGTACTTACACTTGTTGGGGAGTTGTCCAATGTGTTAGCAGCACGAAATGTATGTAGATCTTATGCATAGTCTTTTCAAATGACAATGGTCCTTTGACTATTAGTAGGGATACATTGTTTTTCAAGGCCAATTCCGATGTCAATATTTTGACCAATATCTGTTGATATCAGTGCTGGTTCGGATATTGAAAGGAATCTGTTTCAAATGCAAAGTGTGTGATCACAGAGAGCAAAGGCCTAAATGTAATTTGTAATACCTCATCTAAAACTAAACTAATTTATCAAATTATCAATTGATCAAAATGTATTCTTGCACATGAGTTTAGCACATAGATATTTTATTAGTCATAGACTTATGCTTTCAAACAGATATAGTTTTAAAACAAGTTTTAAAAGCCACTAAAGCGCTGTTATGGTAACCATGTTACTTCTTCCCAATGACATTCACACACATTGTTAGCAGCTAAGTAGGTTAGGTTAGTCACTCAACCAGCTTAGGTTAGTTCTTATAAAGGAGATTACTTTGTACTTTTTATTTAAAACAGATTGTTGTGGGCAAACTCGCTGGCTAGTCGAACGCATTTGCTTGAAATGGTGACAGAGATCTGACAGTAACACCAAACATTTTAAATAATAATTGAAAAATGTGTAGTAATACCTATAGCTTATCTAACAACAGCTAATTATTTTCTTGTTTGCTACCTGGCTACTTGGTTAGCTGCCTACTATGTCCATTTGCATGGACATAATAATACACGTTGGCACGTTAGTCTGGCTTAGTAATGTTAGTAAAGCTAGTCTCAGCTGGTTTGACAGCTGAAGTTGGGGGCTATAAGTTTATCTCTTTGTTAGTTAGCTAATGTTGGCTATATAGCAGTATCTAAATATAGCTAGTTAGTTAGCTAGGTGGTATCATGCGTAGACACAATCATGATTTTCTAATCACTTTATAATTGTTTTTACCAACAAAATTGTTTTGCGTGTGCAATAACAGACTGAGATACTGAGAATTAACATTGCTAACTCACTTACAGCTTGCTATGACAATGTTCTTCAAATCAACCTTAAATAATGTCTGCTAGTTTACTGCAGGGGCTATCTTTTTCTATACATTTGAAGCAGGAAATAACCATAGGCAATCTCCTTGACAGAAAAAAGTTATACAAGGTGTTAGGAGGTGGACTGAGTGAACCCAAGTGCAGAGAACGAGACGGAGGCAAAGATGGTTTGGTAATAATGATAGATATTTACTTGATGATGAGAACAAAAACAACAACAAAACACTGAAGTACAAAAGTGACACAGAGAAAATAACTGGGAGACGAGGCTCCAAAAACTAACTAATAAAACTAATTACAAAGGAAACAAACTAGAAAACAAACTAGAAAATGTTAGAACAAGGAAAACAAACAAAACTAGGAGACTAGGGAACATACGAGCGTAACAGTACAGTAAAACTAGGTGAGAACAATCTCAAGACTGAGCAATGAGACAAAGGAAACACACAACTTAAGTAGGGGGAAAATAAACCAGACACAGGTGACATTACTGAAACTAATCACAAAAAACAATCAGGGACAACGAGGCACAGATGGAAATACTAAAACAATGAATCAATAAACAATTAACAAATCACGGGACAATTAACTCAATGCAATAATAAACTCAATACACGAGACTAAAACAGAGCAAAGCAACTGAAAAGGTAACAAATAGCAACATCTAATGTTGAACCTGAGAAGATCCCGGGCGGACCCTCACACTGGGCTGCCAGTGTAGTGTAATGGTTAGGGAGCTGGGCTTGTAACTCAGAGATTGCAGGTTCAATTCCCAGGTGGGACACATCTGCCGTTGTACCCTTGAGCAAGGTACTTAACCTCAATTGCCTCAGTAAAATATCCAGCTGTATAAATGGATTGTATGTTAAGAAATGTAAACTGTGTAAGTCGCTCTGGATAAGAGCGTCTGCTAAATGCAATGTAAATGTAAAAATGTAAGGTGTCATTTCTGCTCTAAATATGAAATATCTCAGTTACGAGAATAAATCATAAACTGAAATCGAACATTCCCAGGCAGTGCCAGCAGTGTTGCTTAGAAGTTACCTCAAAGGTAGCCAGGAAACATAGTGAGTGCACTTGTTTTCATACACCTGCTGCAGGATTTGAGACATCATGGCAGTGAGCCACGAGGGAAGAGCACTTCTTTTAAATGGAGTAAAAACATTTGCAGGTGGCATTAAAACCGTTAACGGGAAAGCATGGCAGAACCAATGTGTTAGCCACGTGCTCGTTGATATCAAACACGTTGCATTCACCGCTGATTCTGAGCGGGGTATCCGGTTAGTGTGTTAAGCCGGTCCCATTAGATGTCTTGGTAAAATGGCAAAATAATGAATCAACATTGTTGTGTTAAAAAGAGAAACATACATAATTTATTTGTGTAATCTTCCACATTGTGGAACAAGTATCTCACCACAAGTTTTGTGCGTGATCATTTGTTTCCCTTTGTCTTCCAACCAGACCACCTCTTAACTGAAACGTGATTAACGGGCACATATGAACAGATAGGGCAGAAATGCAATAAATCCCCCACCACACAAGACTGCTTTGTGGATGTTCTGCATTCCACCTCATTCTGAAGCAAATTGCTCAATATATAACTATTTGAAATACAACCCATATTCAACTAAGCAGTTCAAAGTATTTGAGCTTTGCACTTGTAATGAGTGGTTCAATGCACATGAATGAGAGAGCTCATCTGTACACCCACGTTATTGTGTAAGATACATGTTTTTTAAATAAGTATATGTATGTGTGTGTACTGTTTAATGTTATTTTAAACATGAAATGCTCACTAAAATGTAGGTTACATAATATGTATAATTGGGCAATGTCCTGAGCGATTGCAGTGGTTGGATACAGGAGACGAGGGGCCTTAGAATGAGGAATAGTAACAAACAAAACATAATGAAGTCATTGCTGATGGCCATATTTATTATTTATTATATCCATACAAGTTTGTACATTATTTGAAATGCGGTAATAGTCAAAATAACAATTCAATTCTGAAACAATGTTAATTGACAAAGGTCAAAGATCATGCACATCTATATCTTTTTTGTAATGCGGTCCCCAGAACTGCACACAATATTCCAAGTGTGGCCTAACAAGGGCATTGTATAGGGTGCGTATGATCTCCTTCGATTTGTACTCTATACTCTTGGCTATGTATCCCAGCATCCTGTTGGCTTTTTTAACTGCTACCGCACATTGACCAGTCCCTGACAAGCTTTGATCAACTAGGACTCCTAGGTCTTTTTCTACGTGTGCACATTCTAGTTTTCTACCTCCCATAAAATAATCCTGTCCTATGTTTTTATTCCCCACATGTAGAACTTTACATTTAGTTATATTAAATTTCATTTGCCAGGTTTCTGCCCATTTCTGGATTCTATTCAGATCGTCTTGGATTACTTTAGTAGATTCCTGACTATTTGCTAAGCCTCCCAGTTTTGTATCATCTGCAAATTTAACTAATGTACTTTCAATGTCCATATCAATGTCATTTATGTAGATGATAAAGAGCAGTGGTCCCAGCACCGATCCCAGATAATCATGGTTGAAGTGCTAATTGAATTTCTTGTCTTTTTTGGGTTTCGCCAACCATTATGTCTCACTTAAAACATAGGTTTTTGGGGTTTATTATAAAGGAAAAGTAAACACTATAGTTAATCGTATTGACGTAATCATTCACAGACTAAAAAAAGATGTGACGGGAAGTCCACTACACAGAACACTGAAAATATTGCTGGTAAACATAAGATAGACACAACATAGTCTTACGAATATGTATCTCCAACATTTAAGCCCTAATACTAATTTCTATTGTAATTGATTGCCAATTATGATTGATTATTATCCAACTAACAATCCTGTGTGTGAGCCTTGGTAAGTTCAGGGTATGACTAAGATGGCATCGAATGTGAGCAGAATCAAATGCCTTTGGCTGGGACATCTGAGATGTGATTAGCAACATGCTTCAAAGCAAACAGACTGACCTTTCCTTGAAGCAAGCTAAGCTGAATAGAAATGCTGTGAGAGGCTTTGAGCTGTACATCCAGTTCAATATAATTGGTCCCAATGCTCACTTTTCCCCATTTCTGTTAGTGAGCCAGGAATGTTTTCTCCATTCACTTACTTTATTAAATACATGGCATGGATTTCCTAAATTAGGAATTTTAGATAAACAATCATTCAAATGTTTGGTAATGGGTTTCACTGTCATCAAGGTTTTCTCCCGTCTCTACACTCTACATTACCCACATTTCAACATTGAAGATGCGTGATGCTTTGAGGGCCAAGAAGAACATATTTTCTATCCCCAACAAACACCCCAACAATTAAATACTGAAAAAATAAAGGAAACACTAACATAAATTGTCTTAATATGGTATTGAGCCACTACAAGCTGCCAGAACAGCTTCATTGCACCTTGGCAAAAGTGTCTGAAACTCTATTGGAGGGGTGCAACACCATTCTTCCACGAGGAAGTCCATCATTTGGTGTTGTGTTGATGGTGGTAGAAAATGCTGTCTCTGATGCAGCTCGAGAATGGGATGAAGGTGATCACTCAGAAGGGCATTGTATATATTGGGGTTTACCTTGTCCTCTAAGGGGTTGACTGGACCTAAATCATGCCACACATGCACTCCATAAAGTGTTTCCTTTATTTTGGCAGTTATTTGTGTGTGTGTTTGTGTGTGTGTGTATGTATATATGTATAAATTAATTGACATGCTAAAATTCATAGTCCTTCTTTCTTTGTGTAGAGTACTTCAAAGAGTAGTCAGTGTTCACATCTAGAATGGCACTGGTGTGTAAACTTGAGAGCATTTAAAAAAGGAGAGGCCTCCATTTTGATCTGAAGCAGCACTACATTCGGTTAATAATAAAGTCTAACAAACCCCATAATTACTGCACAAGATGACAATAAGCCTTCAGTAATGCATCAATAATTAATCAATAGGGCGCGCTGGTTTCTCCCGCTTACAGACCAACGCGAGCTACTTGCTTTCCCGCTAATTGAATCGGCGTTGTGGTTTGTAAGTGTTTATAAAGATGTTCCCGAGTAATTGCGTAGCTCCTGCAGCTCGACGGTGAATGCAAAGTGTACAGGCCCCAAAAAATGCTTATCAAAGCTTTTACATCATCCATTATTTATGTATTATTCATGAAATCAGAGGTTTTCATAAGAGCTTCGTAAACCTCATTAGAGCTATATTAATGAACTGTCTAGTGTTATTTCACACGACGGTACAGCATTAGCAGTCATAAAAAACACATTGAGCTTAGTGATGAAAACCTCCTTCCGTCACACCTGGCCGTGAAATGACTTTTTTTCTTCTTTTCGATAGCTGGAAAATTGAGCAGATTGATATGCATTGCGGTGATATAGGAAAGAGATGAGTCAACGTGCCTCAGTAAAGTGAAGATTTTCACTGCAGAGCAGATAACTATATTTGAAATGTATTTTTTAGTCTGAAAATATCCAATACAGAAATGAAACACCTTTTACAAACAAACTCTTAAAATACATGTAGCAGCACGTAGAAAATGAACAATTCACATTATTGTGAAATAGGATCATTTGCTTCTTTCGGGGAAATGTGATTCTACAGGCCCATTACTTGGCCCATGGTGGTCTATCCATGAATACGTTTTCTTGGCTTTCTGTCTATATTTTCGATTATGAACAAAATGGGAGGGAAAGGTAAGCACTTTCTGCAGGTTCTTCATTTTATCATCACCAGCAAATCCATTATAAAAGTGTTTCCATTAAATGCTGATAAAGGATACTGAATGACACATCCTCCTGATTAAAAGTAAAAGCTGAGGGAATATGCATAGATATTTTGGAAAGATGTATTAAAAGAGAACTATAATTGGTTTTTGGTGAACTTTTGAAAATAGCTGAACTAATGAAAACTACCTCAGAATCAACTAAAAGCATATACCATATCATTCTTCAGCCACATTCACTTCATAGACATAAATATTCAAAGTGTAAACATTATTTTTCCACAATTTACACTTTTAACCGTCTGTCCTGATGTGCTTTTTCTGGAGGCGTCCTCGGAAAATGTCTGTGTATGACATCACGCACATAACTTTATGTTAAGTTAACTGTCTACATAGCTGGCTTAATCTGCATTCATCTACCAGCGTTTAGGATTTAAATCGAGAAATGATAACCTAGTCTGGCATAATACAGCTCCGCGCCAGCTATTGTCAAGGCAAATGATATGACCAAAGTGCATCTTTCCTTAGTGATTTGACTGCTTTAATGTTTGACAGCATAGTGCCTTTATTATAATAATTCCTCGCATTGCTCCAGAGTGAACGTTGCTGTCCTAGGTCTCCACTGTGGGGATGGAAGGTAGACAGATTTTCAGGAAGACTATATTCATCCCAGGTATAGATTACAAACATTGAACATTTCCGATGTCCATATGGAGTGTCACTTGCAAATGACTCGAAACATTCCAATGACAAAATCAATAAAATGCTGGTCATCTCAGGTAAGATGATTCATTTACAATTTGTAGGTCTTCAAATCATGTTTTTCTATCTTCTTGCTATTTTCTTCCTAAGTCTCTTTTTTTACTATTTAAAATGAATTTACTTTCACATGGAATTACAGGCTTGCTCAATTGTCCTCCGGGTTTTTAAGTAGCAGGCGTACCAGTGGAAATATCACACCGCATTCGGTGAACACCTGAACACAGTGTGAATTTCAAGTCCCACAGAAGGTAGGCTACCTTCCTCCTTACAAACCCACACACCACAGAATGCTATAAAACAGGTTCTGAATTTCAAAAGAGGGGCTTGCAGCACATTTTGCCATTGGCTTTCCCCCATTTTTAGCATATAACAACTGGTTGACCCTGCATTTATATGCTATGGTGGAAACCAGACCATTGCTGTTGAAAGATGCATACAGTATTACTTAAAATGTAGTGGTTTTAGATGCTAAACATGTATTGTCAACATTACAGTGAATATTTGACTTTGAACCTGTGACTGAAGGTATACAACAATGTTCTCCATACACATTTTTATCCTAAGGTATATAGAGCAGTATTAATATTCTTGTATGAAAGAGCAGCAGTGTGTTTGGGAAGTAGGCCTGTGGCCAGAGGGTGTTTTTATTCGCCAGGAAGCCACATAATCTGAATTTCTCCAAAGAAAACCAAGAGTATTTGCTAAACAAATAAATAATGCAATGCAGTGTAAGGTGAGGTTTGCAAGCTTGAAGAATTGAGACATTGCAGCTGTGACATATGGGTGGATACTGGGCAAATTCCTTCACATATGGGAACATGGAAATATGGATGTTATTCAGAATATATTATAAAACTCAGTCAGAGCCCTGTCAATATTATCATTATAAGAGTACTTTAGGGTTATTGTTGTTTCTTCTTATACAATAAAATAAATTATATATATATATACACTAGCGGCCAAAACTTTTAGAACACCCCCATTATTTTTATTTTTTTAAGCAGTTCAAGTCCAGTGAATAACCTGAAATGGTACAAAGGTAAGCGGTAAACTGCCAGAGGTAAAAAAAAAAAAAAAAGTTTAGGTTACCAAAAACTGAAAAATAACTTTAAGTTTTTGGCAGTGAGTAGTTTCCTACACCATCAAAAGGCACTTGGAAACTGGAGGAAACTCCGACAGGAAGAGGTCTGGCAGACCCAAAGCCACAACAAAATCAGAAGAGAGTCAACAGCTTGCGTGATAGGCGGCTCACTCAGGACAACAGCTTCAAGCACAACTTAACACTGGTCGAAGTAAGGAAGTCTCAGTTTCAACTGTGAAGAGAAGACTTTGAGCTGCAGATTTGACAGGTCGAGTGGCAGTAAGACAGCCATTGCTAAGATTCCTCAGTGTGACACCAACTGTAATAATAATATTTTTAAATAATGCTTATAGTTGAACAATAAACTCAACTAGCTCCCAATGTGGACCATTTTATGAATGCCGACCCTCACCAAAATAGATATTGGGATGGCAGGTATGCCATACACAAAGTTATAGGTTTGCAGGGTCTACCCCCATACCAACACAGCACTGACACTTTTCAGGGTCTCCCATAGAAATAACTACAATGTCCACAGACTCTCAGTCCTTACTAACAGTAACATCTGTGCCAACACACAAAATTGAGATACAACTTCACACAGCCACACGATAAAGCCCCAGACTTGGGTTATTGTGTGTTTCTTCCTTATCGTCTTCCACTTCTTAATTTTCCTGCCGATTACATCGATTACATTACATCATCAAAAAAAGCTTGATGCCCCAAATAATTAATTCTCCCCATTGGTCAATATCTACTTCAGCCAATAACATCATCTGTTCAGATAGAGTTCAGCCAGTAACATCATCTGTTAATAGTTGCCAATAGCAGGCCACGCAGCAGGTGACATCATTATTTTAGATGGATGAAATCATTATTTAAGGTGGACACATTGGTTGAAGTCAATATCTACTTCAACCAATAACATCATCTGTTCGCATCTACTTCTGCCAATAACAGCATCTATTCATAGTTGCCAATTGCAGGCCACACAGCAGGTGACATCATTATTTTTGATGGATGAAATCATTATTTAAGGATGTGCACATGATGCCATTTCAGCCAATAAAATGTAAAAAAAACTGGACAGGCGCCATATTGTTTTTCGTTGGTATGTAGCTCGCTTGCTATCTAATACTATCTCTGTAAACCCTCCATCACATTGTTTCATGGCCCAGATAGCTACTGTGCCCTCTTCCACGATGACAATTCCCCATCCAAAGGGCACGAGTGGTCACCGAATTGTTTGATGACCTTGAAAACGATGTAAACCATGTTCCATGGCCATCTCAGCCACAAGATTTCAACTCGATTGAACACTTATGGGAGATTCCGGAGTGGCGCCTGAGACACACCATCGACAACATACCAAATTATGGAATTTCTCATGGAAGAATGGTGTTGCATCCCTCCAATAGAGTTCCAGACACTTGTAGAATCTATACCAAGGTGCATTGAAGCTGTTCTAGCGACTCATGTCCCAATGCACTTTTAAGACACTTTGTTGGTGTTCCTTTATTTTCACAGTTTCTTGCACCTCAAGACACCAGGTCTAAATCATTGGCCCAATTGAAACACAAGGTGGCACTGTAAAGCTCCATATGTTAAAAAAATCTTGAAAAATTCATGGAAAATCGCTGTTTGTTTGCAGATATTTAAAACGTGCTGCAGTGACTAATCCCCTCATAAGGACATGCATGTGTGGCCGAAGGGTCACCACCTTCTTCATAGATTTAAATGTGGCTATGAGTGCTTGCCCTCCTTAGGGACTGCTTGCAGCTATATTTTCCGATTTTATCTTGTTAAATTTCATATCTAAAATTGAGTGTTTGTTAAGGTATTTGGATCCATCTCATTACATTAGTCATTTACTATGTTGTCTTTGCCTTAGTGTTGTAACTGAAATAAATAATACAACTTCTCTTAATTTTAATGTGATTATGAGTTGAATGTTTTGACTAAGGCTGATCCTCCAAATTGCTGTACCTATCAGCTGCTAAAATATTGCAATATTGTTAAACATAGTCCTCACACAACTCCAAAATGCTGCCTTACAATAATCAAATCCACTGTGCTGTCTGGCATGAACATTGAAAGTTAACTGCACTCTTACTGATCTTGCTAAAACAAATTTTCACCTGGACCAAAGCTCTAAACAGCATCTGTAATAAATTGCATTGCCATCCTCAAAGAATGGGATAAAGTATGCAATTTCATCCTTGAGCACATTCGTCTCCCTTTTATAAATACTAATTTCCCCAAAACAAAATATACCTTTTGCTGAATATTTATCTCAATGAAGTCTCAAAGAATTAATGTTTATTATTATTATCTTTTAACAATTTATTTCTGATACTTCCCCTGTTTTTCTCCCACTTTGGTGGCCAACTGTACCCACTATTGATTTTTTTTAAATTGATTTACATTTAAAACATGAATATGCGCATAGGATATTTATTATAAAAATAATAACCTTTCTGGACACCCAAGGTCACCTTCCATACAAATAAAAGCAACACAGAAATTGCAATCTAGGTACAATAAATAAATAAAAGGTAAAATCATAAGGACAACACAACATCAACACATGAACAACTTGCATGAACAATTTACAGTGGGAAACGGGGGAGAAGTGTCAGTGGTAGGCCATGGTGAATAGGTGGGTTTTGAGCAGTTTTTTGAAGGAGGGTAGTATCTCTGTGTATCTGATGTGTGTGTGTGTGTGTGTGTGTGTGTGTGTGTGTGTGTGTGTGTGTGTGTGTATGTGTGTGTCTCTGTGTGTCTGATGTGTGTGGGGAGTGAGTTCCAGAGTCTGAGGGCGGCGGAGCTGAATGCTCGCGCGCCCATTGTGCTGAGTCGGGTTGGTGGGATGGAGAGGGGCCAGAGGATGAACACAGACTGCGGGTTGGGGTGTATTCCTGTAGGAGATCGGAGAGGGGGGTGCAAGGTTGTGTAGGACTTTATATGTGAGCAGAAGAATCTTGAACTCAATGCGGTACTGGACCAGTAACCAGTGTAGCTGAATGAGAGTGGGAGTGATGTAGTCATTGAGGATTTGTGCAGCTGAGTTTTGGATAATTTGCAGTTTATTGATGAGTTTGGAGTGTAGTCTTGAGAGTATTCCGTTACAGTACTCCAAACGGGAGGTGATGAAAGCATGGATCAGGATTTCAGCACTGGAGTGGGAGAGTGATGGGCGGAGTCGGGAGATGTTACGGAGGTGAACAAATGCAGTGTGTGTGATATTCTTTATGTGGGGTTCAAAGGATAGGGTGTTGTCCAAGGTGACGCCAAGGCTTTTGACTAGTGTTGACAAGGGGACAGGGTAGCCATCAATGGGTGTGAATAAATTGGGTGCTTTGGAGAGTGTGGATTTTGAACCATTGAGCATGACTTCCGTTTTATTGTTGTTTAGAGTGTTTTAGAAAGTTAGTGGCCATTCAGGTCTTGATATTATGGAGGCAGCTGATGAGGGAGGTCGTGGGCAGGGGGGCGGTGGGCTTGGATGAGATGTATAGCTGAGTGTTGTTAGCATAACAGTGGAAGTTGATGTGGTGGTGATGCATGATTCGGCCAAGGGCAAGAGATAGATGATGAGTAGAAGTGGACCAAGTACTGCCCCCTGGGGGACACCCTGTGTAACTGCAGCCAGGCTGGACTGATGATGTTTGAGTTGGACATACTGTTGTCTCCCAGTGAGGTAGGCTAGTGCAGACCCAGTGACCCCCAGGAAGGTCAGGAGATCCAGGAGAAGGTCAGGAGATCCAGGAGCAGCGGGTGGGAAACAGTATCAAAGGCGGCGCTGAGGTTCAGGGGGATGACAATGGTTAATAGTCCAGAGTCGGCAGCATGGAGGAGGTTGTTGGTGATCTTGATGAGGATGGTCTCTGTGCTGTGCTTTGGTCGGAATCCAGATTTGAAAGGCTCAAGGAGGTGGTTATTAGCCAGGTGGGATTAGCCAGGTGGGATTAAACAAAATATATAGTAGGCTATAAATAGCTTACTATAGAATCCTATATATAGTTTTGTTTATACAAAATTTGTATACACTAGGAAAAGTACACGGGGAGGCATGCTGTATATATTAATCCATGAATATATTATTATTCTTTTGGAAACAAGAAGTTTAGGTATCCTAATGTTCCTTTACGACTTCCCTGAACAGAACCAAATCATAATTTTTGAGATGGTATGTACAAAATTGAACTATTAATACTTTATCCCTTTAATGGTCTGCTCAACCATTTGATCGAGTACATTATGACTTTTGCCATTGCTTTTTTCTAGGTGAGAATATTAAAGGGTTAAAATGTAAATTCCTGAAAGGCGTTGGTTGGCTTCTTGTATACCTGCATAATTGGCGCTCTTGGTGTTAAAAGTTTTCACAGTTTGTTACCTCTTAGCTGGGCCATTTTAAAGAAGCTCATCAGGATTGATCATGGCCAATTTTGAACAGTCCACGTTACCCAAAATGCCTTCTGAAACTACAACCTCTAGAATGGTGCGATGTTCTATTGTCTGGAGCTGAGAAAGACATATTGTCAACCCCCAAAATAATTTAAGTGAGACCTGTTTTATCACCACGTTGCTAATGTTCCAGATCAAAATGGGAAATGGGAATGGGTTTGAAGCTTGTTTTGGAACCAACTGAAACTGTATTGGAAGGAATAGAAGGCCTGTTAAAGCCCATTAAAACACTGTCACTGTGAAACCTCACCGTTTCATTTAGATTGACAATAAGAAAGTAAACAATTAAAAACTGAGAAAGTTTGAGAAAAGGGGACATTTTTAAATGTAAATTATAACGTGTGTGTGTGTGTGTGTGTGTGTGTGTGTGTGTGTGTGTGAGAGAGAGAGAGAGAGAGAGAGAGAGAGAGAGAGAGAGAGAGAGAGAGAGAGAGAGAGAGAGAGAGAATAAAAGCAGAATCAAGTGGAATGCAGTCAATTTCACCCTCTGCACTTTTGGTATTCATCCGTTAAAGTCCCCAGTGGAGGGGGAATGGAAACCCTAACCTTTCACTGTGGGGAGTCAGAACAGAGGTATCTCTATATTGTAAGATAGAAATAAAACTGACATTAAAATAATGGCAGGCCATTTCATGCAGTCATGACTAAAGCATAATAAAAAACTGAACATAAAACAGACTTTTCCTTGACTAGGCCACACATTTCTTAACTTCCAGTCAATACATTCTATACATAAAAAAAGAGTGAAAAACTAGACTACAGTCTACATTTTCATACAAGTTGAACACATTCATTCATTTATGTGCAGAATTGGATGTTAAAGTCCAGGCTAGCTAGATAAGTTGCATTTTTAACACCCAAATATGTGTATTATAATCAATTTTGTAATAACCTCTAAATTACTAAAACATTGAATTTTTTTTTTAAATATGCACTTCTCATACATTCCAAAACACCAGTTTTGAAATGGCATAATTTAGCTTTGTTATAATACTTTTTAAATAAACATAATCAATGAATACATGCAATTATATATTTTTTCTAATTATAATTATAACTTTCTACCAACAGTGACAACCTATTCAGTACCTCAAGTAAAAATCTTTAATGTGATGTTCATCCACTCCTGATTTTAATCACAACTGTAAAGCCATTTAACTCAGCCATTCTCTCTCTAGTTTTTCCTGGAATCAGTAGTTTTCCCCATGTTGAGACTTCAAAAAACTTGAAAAAGTTCTCTCAATTTGGAACGCCCAATCATTATTCTAAGCCGCACTCGCTACAACCTCCACTGTCAATTCGGAGGAGCATAGACAAGCACGCGCTCTCCTCCGAAACTCGTGGTTTTCAACTACAACTAAAGTACTGTCTGCATAAAGATAAGACTGAGAGAAAAGTGTTTCTGTTTTCGAGATAAAGCAAACAAAGCTGGTGTCACAGGGCTATGCATTACACACCACTCTGTATGAGACACTGCAAGACACCCTAACCGGGTAAGACAGTTTTGCCACTAATAGCTTAATTTATCACTTTCTATCAAGACAGGAGGTCTCCATACTGTTAGTGTGCTTCCTGTTTGTGGCCAAAAAACTAACAAAACAAGCTGAACAGATTATCTCAAGACCTTACACTAAAGACACTGGGCAAAAAAAAAGTTGAACAGATTCTCCCAAGACTAAAGACTCCACTAAAGAGCGCAGGTTCTGTCATTCACAAACCTGCTGAAGACAAGCTTCTGACATGTGACCACTTTTACCATGTGACCTTCTCCAGTCATGGGAGTTGAGATGGGACAAAAGTATATCAAAGAATAAATGTTGAATGAGGACCCAAAATAGACACCTTTCTGTTCTCTGGTGTGGCTAAACATTCTCTATTATCAAGATCACTGGAAGCACAGGTTCCCATGAAGAGATTAGATAATCATGGAGAATACTCCATTTAGTGTGTGTGTGTGTGTGTGTGTGTGAGAGAGAGAGAGTGTGTGTGTGTGTCTGTGTGTGTATGTGTTTATCCTAGAATGCAGATTTTCCAGCATAAATGTGGTGCCGCTTGTCTAGTCACATTATGCCACGTCATGGCTCAGACACTGACAAATATTGGACTGCAGCAGATGGGAGCAGATTACTGTATATAATGGATAAAATGAGCAGTAAATCACCTTATAATAAGGCATTATATTTGCTTTAATTTCAACTAAGCGTCGCTTGATGTTAATTACTCTATTAGGTAGGCCAATTCAGGACACTTGGTATCATAAATTCTAACTTTGATTGAGGACAACAAATAGCAAAGAAGGCGATATTTCAATAATTGCATTATTACTGGACTCACAGTTGAAATCGAAGGCCACTTTAGTTCCGATATTTTTACAAGGTTGCGTTTAATGAAGGCGGATCATAATGTTTCTTAATTTTGCTTATGCATTTTTAGCTCCTCATTTTGACTCCTTTTAAAATAATGACTTGAACCTTTTTCCATCATTTACTGGTATACTGTCAGATTATTAACTTATTTATTCATGTAGTAAATAAATGCTGCCAAACACTATGCAACATATCATATATTTAATATATATTTGCCATTCATACAGATTAATATTTACTGAATAATTTCCGTTTAAGCATCTTGCCCAAGGGCAAAGCAGTAGTAGCCTGCCTTGGATTCAAAACTGATAAATAATATGCTGCAAGTAATTTTCAAGAAAACGAAAGCAAGGAAAA
This sequence comes from Aldrovandia affinis, assembly GCA_029706075.1. Taxonomy (NCBI): domain Eukaryota; kingdom Metazoa; phylum Chordata; class Actinopteri; order Notacanthiformes; family Halosauridae; genus Aldrovandia; species Aldrovandia affinis. The sequence continues at coordinate 6,241,810 of JAINUG010000012.1, read as the reverse complement.
AGTACACTGAATTGGTCTCACACTTCAACGAGTGTGTTAACACGATGCAGTAGTCCAATGTTCTGAATAGAAAATGAAACAAACATAACATAACAACAGACAGGGCAGTAACGACCAGGCAATGCACTCTGGCACATGGATATACCACCAATACCACCTATTTTAAACTGAAATGTGTTTCATGTACAATTTTGAGCAAGGAAAAAAAAAGTTTGGAAACACAGCCCTAACATTACATAGCCTATCAGTTTTGACACCTAGCTGTTTTACTTCAAATCCAAGCTGTGCAACTTTTGAGTATTACATCTTTTTTTTATTTGAGTAGGACATTTTAAAAGATAAAGAAAAAGCTTTCAATGGAACAAACCTTAGACAAGTTCATTACATGTCAATCTTTATTATTACTGGGCTTTCAAAGCTATGGATGGGAGGCCTGTTTTATTTTAATGAAACCTTCAAGGATCAAGAGACATAACTATTTTGTTCTCCTCTTAGGCTCCCTACTCTCCATGTGGAATAATATTGTTATAAACTCCAAAATGATATAAGCAAACTCCAATGAAACTGGGACACTAATGGGCATATTTTTAGATGGGGAATTGTTTTTGGCACCTTGCCATGACCAATAGTGGCACACATTTTTTGCATGCTCCTGAACCACACATCAGGTCTTTCCAATGTACCTTAAGTAAATAGCGACGGAATAGCTGCTGCCTCATTTGTCTTGACGTATCATTTTCAATTGTTTATCGTTTGGCAATACTGACATGTGTGAGCCAATCAAACCACACATCACAGATGTTTGGAGTTGTTTTCCCTTCAGTGTTCTTTACTCAGTAGGGTGCAAGGGTAAACTCTTGAGATTCTGCCAGGCATAATTACGCTATGTACTCGACAACAGCTACTAAAAAGCAGGATTGCCTTTGGTCTGTGTGTGGCACGTTTTGTTTTGTACAGACACCTGTGCTTTTTTTCTCTTTGATTTGACAGTGTTACTGTACGTCATGTCCTTTACTTTCCCCCAATGTTATTGGGATTCACCATAATGTCTGTTTGATATGAGCAAATTCTGATAATCTGTCAATTATTTTGGACACACACTTCTGTATTCTGAATTGTATTGAAACAAATTTTGTTGAAATGAAATTATATATCATTGCTCCCTAACATGCCTTGGTTTTGCACTGAATTAGACACTGCGTACAACGAAGAAGCTACTTGCCAATATCACTTTTATCCTTTCAGGTAGTATGAGTCTTCCTTCATGCGTCTTCTCATAAGGCAAGCTGAACAAAAGGCAAACAAATATGAACCATGTCCCATTCTCAAGATGATTGTGGTGATGCCAGTACACATGGATGGACAAGCTTAATGAAATGTTTTGAACCATGTTTCCCAGCTGTCAACAGAACCTCTAATTTAAAAACACGTTGAGAGAAAGTTTGAAGTCAATACAGACTTCCGGCATGCGGTCATTGGGGACGTTCCCTTTGAATACCCCCATCAGTTTTTTATAAATCCTCTCATTCTGGGAAATGAATTGCAAAATATCTGAACAGCAGCCAAAGTGATATTTAGCTAATGACAACCAGGGCCCTGAAACACAAAAACATAAGGATACCAATGCGCAATCATTGCTTGATACTCAGCAAACTAATAAATTGGGTCTAACCCACTTCCTGGATGACCACAATGTTCATGCATTTTTTTAAATAATGCATTAGCAAGAGGGTTAAACCTCTTAAAGTTGATATACAGCCATGTGAAAACATTTGTTTTATAAGCAATACCTCTCATGGATACAACTTGCAAAGCTGTACAGCTTCTAGAAACCAGCACATAATTTTTCCCCATCCATCTCTGTTGAAGGGCTAACATTCTGGGTTACTTGGTTTAACCTGTCCCGGGCTACATGCAATTAACATCACAGTTTACAACAGCATCCAGTTAGCACTCAGTATTGGTGCCTCTTTTCTCCTCCCCATATCAAGAATACAAACCATTTATTATGCCCAAGGGGCAGCACAGGGAACATGGCTGCCTGGCAATTGGGAACCAATTGGGACTGGTGGCAGCTGAATGAAATAACGGACTAAAGAAAAGACGCACCTTTTCCCCACACAAGTTACAAAGTACTAGAAGGGAAACACGTGTAGAGTGAGACAGAGTTAAGATAATTATTTTGGGATTTTGACTTGATATTGTTTGAGAACCCTGTGTGTATCAACCTGGTTTCGATTAATGACATTGGATGACAGACAAAGATGACGAGAGAAGGATTATGGACTGTCTTGGAATTCCAACTTTTTTTCTGCTTTGGTAAAGCAACCAGTTTAATAAAATTATTGTTTTGTTTTGAATGCTGCCTCCTCAGGATTATTCAGTTGCCTATGCCCTCTGAAAAAGTGCTTGAGTGTCACCCCACCTCCAGCACTACAATACATAGGGTGACCAGATTTTAAAAACCTAAAACCGGGACCGAAAAAAAAAATTAATAGTCAATACAATGTTGTTCCTCAACAGGTAGCTTTTTTTGACAGGCACTTTGAAGGCCTATATTGTGTCTGAATTTTTGCTTCTGCATTTTAACGAGATGAGACGTTGTATGACAGTGGGGGATATGATTTTCTTCTGACAGCTGTCTGTCAGTGCACATGCTCAAGGTGTACATACATTGTGCTCAAATTAGCTGGCTCATGGTCTGTTTTATTGTGTTCTCTTCATTCGTTAAAAATCGGGGCAAGATAGGCCTGATCTTGGACCAGTTTTGAGGGCACAATGCAATCAGAGCAATGCATAATGTGCATGACGTATTACTACATCTTTGGCCAAGCTGGAAACTAGGACATTTTGGCATTTTTCAGCATTTTGCTGGAACAGCGGGACACATTTCTCAAAACAGGGACTGTCCCGGGCCAAACTGGGACATCTGGTCTCCCTATACAGTAACAAGATAAGTAATGTCTGACCCTGGCAGAAAAAATAATAGTTAGATTGTCGAGGGAAATGTGTTCACTTACGAGGAAATAACATCTTGTAATTTAGATTCTAAAATCGAGACAGAAAGTGAACCATGATTTAAAAGTGAGGGATGAGGACGCCATGCCTTCCAAAACAAGTGTTAGTGAGCATCCCAGGATGAAGGCAAAATAAGTCCCTAAAGGTTTGTCTGTGATGAATCTGTCAGGGCTGAATTGTCCAGCTAGCCCAATGGAGGTGCAGTGCTACAAGAACTTCTCCCATGAGGAGACCATCTCAACTATTTTCTGGGAAAACTGGGAATGCCCATTCCCATTACTTACATGGGAATGAAGACAGAATGAATACAGTGTCCATTATAGAACAGTAAAACCTCCCTCAGATAAGCCTCTTTTATTTGAAGTTGGTGTCAAACTCAGAAAAGCCTGTCTCAGACAAACCTCCAAGTGTTAGACATAATGCAAAGGAATAACAATTTCCACCAAGAATGCAAACACCTTGTTTCTTAGAGGAGATGGGAGATGTTGATTTAAGATGACCTGCTCTAAAATTTTAAATATTGTAAGACAAAAAAGAAAAACAAGCTGTCGCAGGGGCACATACATTCTTTATTTAAAAAATAAAGAACAGGCCTCCCGCGTGGTCTAGTGGTTTCAACGTCCGACGCTGGCCACGGCGACCGGGTTCGATTCCCCGTCGCACCTGAGTCGGCTCTGGCCGGGAGTGCCATCGGGGTGGCAATTGGCTGTCTGCCCCAGCGAGGGGGGAGGAAAGCCGACACAGTTCACTGCGCACAGGAGTGGTTCTGGGGTACCAGAATTGCAGTCGACAGCTCGGCGAGTGCTGTCTCGGAGGAGGCAGCGCTTCCGCCTTTGTCACTGCCGGTCACAGAATTACGGCAGCAAACTATGAGGGAGGGGATTGAACTAAGCACAGCGGGAGTAATTGGCTACCAAATTGGGAGAAAAACGGGGTAAAATCTGAAAATAAATGTATAAAAAAACAAAAAAAAACAGGGATAGCTCTGAATATAACACATTTAAGTAAAGGAAAATGTTCAGTGTTCTAAATTTTCTTATTAAATGTAATAATCAGTTGGTTTGCTGTCTCTTCTTGGATGGATTGATATTTAGCCAATGTGTGAAAACCTGGCCGTAAGAAGATACACTTCTCTAGGCATTGACAGAATTCATAACAACTGACAAGTAACTTTGGCCGTGGAAAATATTTCTCAACACAATTGATCTAAAGACATTTGGCCGTTTTACTTAATGTGCTGTTCATAATTTAAGTTGTTTTAAGTTCAGAGTGACAGTTTAATTACATTGAGAGGGTTTATTGTTCTGTCTTGTTTTGTGCTGTGAAGCTATTGTGCCAATTTTCGATATGCGTTCATCAGCTGCTCGGGTTTATTGTAGATTTAATCAATTCTGCCTTCCCGACTCTTAAACCACGGGAAGTTAGACTCGTTGGCATGTTGCTCAATGAAAGAGACAACTGTTTTTCCAAGCCTCCATTGAATCCTGAATGTAATCGTGCCGCCTCTCACTTGTCTTTACACTTAAGCTTTTTGACAGCTGCTCCCCCCTCACCCGTGTCGTTTTCTTTTTAAGTGCCTGTAATATCTGTCTTGCCATTTCAAAATAAGTTGCAAGATGTGCAAAACAAATTCAATTCAGCTAGAAATGTGTCTCAACGTTGGTTTTTTGCTGCAATGTTTCACTTCCTCCACACTTATGTTAACAGCATCATTTTATTGTTTTGCACTGACGAACACCTCAGAATCAGTCCCTAATTGTATAATTAGTCACATGTCTGTGATGATTGCCAAATGATTGCTGAACTCTGAGTGCCTACAGGGACACCTGGAGGGTAACTGTTGAAATTCAGCTTGATGGTCCAAACAGCTAAAAGGCATATGATTTATGTGCTTTGGAACAATCACAATAGGATATAATATTATCTCTGATTAAAATATATCTTCCATCTCCAGGAACATACAAATACAAGCCACACCTTCAAATGACTTTAAATATCGAATTCCAAATGTACACGAAACTGCCAAAATAAAGTAATCAGTCAATGAAGGACACAATGTTTATTGAAAGCAGATGCATGTGCACAGGTGTGGTTCCTGAATTAATTAAGCCATTAACATTCCATCATGGTTAGGGTCATGTATAAAAATGCTGGGTAGGCCCATTTGTCAATTATCATTGTAACGATGGCCAGAAGAAGAGAGCTCAGTGACTTTGGAAGTCAAATGATTGTTGGTTTGCATGTTCTCCCCGTGTCAGCGTGGGTTTCCTCCGGGTACTCCGGTTTCCTCCCATAGTCCAAAGACATGCACGTTAGGCTAATTGGAGAGTCTAAATTGCCCGTAGGTATGAGTGTGTGAGTGAATGGTGTACATGCCTAAGGACCCCAGGAAGACTAGCCTGTTGTTTGCGCGTCGGCTAATGGGGATCCTGAATAAACAATAAACAATAAACAATAAACATGGTAGTGTGAGGTAAAGACATAATTTGATAAAAATGCATGTTTGTGAGAAAAGCAGTGTAGTACAGATAGTGGTCTATGGAGCAGTGGGAAACAAGTCTTATGGCTAAGTGTGCATATTGGGTAGAGTTTGAACTTATTTTTTTTTACTATAGTTTTATTTAGCTGGCTAACTTAAACCTTGAACCCTCAATCAATTTTTTCATCAAATGGGATCATATACGGTAAAAGCACTCTCCCAGAGTGCAAGTTGCTCACTGTGGCTGGTGTTCGATTCCCCGGTTGGGCCAGTCCAGCTCTGGCCAGGAGTACCACTAGGGGTGACAATTCACCGTCCGCCCCAGGGGGAGGGGGGAGGGTAGCTGGCATGAGCTCACCAGGAGCACAGAAAGCTTCCCTGTGGGCAAAATGAATGGGTGAGTTCCGTCTCGGAGGAAGCATTTCATTGCTGGCTGTGGGATAGTAGCTTGTCCCGTTGTGGGTGGTGGGCTCATGGGGGAGAATGAATTGAAGAAATGGAGGGTACAATTGGCCTCAAATTTTTTTGGGGGAGGGGGAAATAAAATGGGATGGTTGTATGACCTCAGAAAGCCCAGCAGATGGCAGCTTTCCCACCATCTATAAGCATCATCACTTGGTAGAGGATGTGTGTTTTCATTGTTTATTAGCCAGCAAATGTAACTAGCTACAAATACTCAAACATGACGGACAGGAATCTGTGTAAACCCAACATGGTAACCTCACTGTGTCGTTCCTGGATGTCAAAAAACTAACATTTTCCCCAAAAAAGGGAGCGAGAGAAATGGCCACAATTAAGGTTTGGCGCAGTCTCATATTCTATTTCGAAAATGCATAGGTCAATAGGCGTGTCAAATAAGGTAAGCTTGTGAATATTGGTTCCCTGCCCATTCAGCCTGTCTTGCAGGATGGTTCATCGAGTTGAGCGATAAGGCATACATCTGCATTTTCAGCATTTTAATTGTATGTTTAAAAGTATTCGTTTAAAGTATAAATTAAAAGTACTTATTTCTTGGCACACTAGGTAATTTGCATGTGAAATACAATGACCACGCCGGACCCTTTAATAACCGCTAGCTTCACATACTAGCTTTGCCACATGGCTGCAATTAATTGAGAACATCGAATGTGGATCGGATTGGATTTAATGTGACTAGTTTGAGGTCCTAGTTTGAATTAAATCAGGGCAGGCCAAATCCTGCTATTGATTTGGTTCAAAAGTCAATGTTTAACTCGTTCTCTTCAGTCATACTGGTATGAGAACAGGTAGTGGCGGCTCATGGGTAACATGATAAATTCTGTCCAACCTCTATGCCATGTATCTTAATGAACAAATATTGCTGCATTTCCTTAAATTTGTATGGATATGCATTGTCCTTACTGTCTATGTAGCATTAAATGGGCTATGTTCACCTATTGGGACCGATTCTCTGGGAACGGAATGTACACATGTGCGCCCGCTCATTGGCATTAAAATAAAGCGAATGATGATGATTGGTCTTATGAGAACTTCGCAATATGCGTTTGTGGAAAGAGCACAATTTCTTTGTGAAACCACTTAAAATGAGAGCGACAAATTTCTCCCACCAGCCTCAGTTTTGCCTCCACCACTGACACGCCTGCTCCTTGACAGCTTCCGTGGCTGTTGTAATGGCTCGTATTTCTTAAAATCAACAACCGACCGCGGCTGAAAGAGACAGAAAGTAGACTTCATTAACATTTCTTTCAAAGTACTGAAGAGAGGGTCTGGGAAGAATGGGTTGTTGGAGGAAGAATACCAATATCATCCTCTCAGAGTGCATTGTAGAGATTGTGTACATTCACAGCCAAGGTCTCTGTACATGGGCTGCATAGCAATTGCTGTACAATATACTTAATACATTATTTTTCATATATTTGAGTGCTATGCTTTCCTATATCCAGTGCTGTTCTATTTCCTCTTCTGCATATCATTTTCAGAGATTGGAATAAGCATAATTCTCTTGATTATTTACATTTTTCAAAACATGCGTTTATGGTACGATGCGCAATTGCTACATGGTAATCAATACACAATTTATGAAGGCTTTGAATAAAAATGTGATCAGTTTAGTTTGCCTCATTAATTGTACAGGAATTGATGTTCCAATACAATAGCTCAACAAGTCAAACTTTGGTGATCTCAAGCAGTCTATATATCCACTGAAACTGTACTTGAGCAAGCAAAAAATGATCATATCTGCATTCTGGCCAGGTACCTTTTTATATTCTTTTCATCCATTCAAACATCCAGACTTAAAAATTGATGCAAGCCCAGATCATCCATCTCTTATCTGCACATGCATCCCACAAAAAGAACGCAACAAGGGGTTTCCAAAGCAGTCTACAGTACATGACATTTCAAAAGTATCAAATTACTGCAGGGAAATGGAAAATCCAAATTAATAAATCGCTGGAGTGGGTTAGCCTTGCACTTCTGAGCAGCTTGAATAAAGAAATGTTAACTTTTGATGAAATCACCAAGTGGATGTGACATTGTAGTAAGTGCGTGTTCGAGAGAGAGAGAGGGGAGGTTTTCAGGCTGCCCATGAGATGTCATTCATTTCAGCTTGAACAACCGCACAAGGACTGCAAATGACCAAACAACAAAGGACTACATATGTACGCTAGGGTTTGATACAAAGATCCGAGCAAGGAATACAACTGGTGGGATCAAACGAATGACATCTGGATTTATTTTATCAGGACATTGTCCTTTATTACCCACAGTTATGTGAGGTGACAGGTGTTATTGAGTGCATGAGGAATGCCATTATCATTGGTGCTGGTGTGGGAATGGGCCGCTGGAGGGTACTTATAAAGGAGTCATGGACATGCACTCAGTATATGAAACTCATCATCTATTGCATCACCGGGTGTTAAGTGGCCTGCATGCTTCAGAGGAGAAATAACCATAAAAGCCAGTGCAGGAATGGACACACAGATCTAATGCATCACCCCAAGGGGAAAATTACAAGGATTCAGAAATATGCCACTCCCTATCCTGACTACCACGGTTTGCCGTGCCTTGTTCTGTCATGGTTCAGTATGCTATATACGGAGCGATGCAGAGTTTTAACGTATGGCCAGAACTATAGAAGAAGTATTGAATGTTAAATATAATACTTAAAGACATAAATATTGAATTTAAATTTCAGTTCAATTTAAAATTGATGTATTTTCACATTGAAATCATTTCAGTAGTCCTTTTTCAGCCCCAGTTTTCCAGGGTTGTGTGAAATCTCTGCTCCCTCACCAACAGCAGCCTTTTCTTTCATCCAAACTCCTAATGAGCACTTGATTGGTCCAATTATGTGTAATAATATTCCTGCCTCTTGCATGAGTCCACTCCACCCCATGATGTGTGGAGCATCTGTTCCAAGAAAGGTGTGTGGCAGCACCTCAGGTGGAAGTCTACAGCTAGGTGTGTGTGGTATTGCAAACTGTACAGTGGCCCTATTGCTAGAACTAAAATCTGAATTGAACAAATGAAATGTGGCAGTGCTTTTATTGACTTTTATGTGAGGTGACCTTGGGTGTCCAGAAAGGCGCCAACCAAATAAAATGCATTATTATTTTTATTATTAGGATTCGAGATAACAAGAAAATCATTTCACCAGATGAATTGAATGGCTCATTGTTGCAGTTAAACTGGTAATTAAATAGGCTCCCTAAATATGTCAATTTCTTTGGAAAGAAAGTATAAATGTGCATTTACAAATGTACATGTAATTTAAAAAAAAGTGAAAGATGAAATGCCTAAATATATCATTAAAAAGTCTTTAATGAAAATCATTTTTGCAAGTCTTGTTTGTTGAATTCAGCAGACCTCACAGATCAGATGTATGGGCTAGATGCAATGAACAAGAACAATTTTAAGTCCTAGAACCAAAAGCACCAAATGTATGCTTTCAGTTTATTTTTCCTTGTTTATGCATTTTTCATGTTCATTATTTCTTCTGCTTAATGTCCTCTCAATATTAAGGACAAGAAAGAAAAACTAAGAAAAACAAAGAGAACAGACCTCATTCATGTGTCATGTTGGGAAAGATGTGAACTGACTGGGTGAATTAAGGCACTAATGCAATGTATTTTTGAACAATCATGTCAAAACAATGCCATTGTTCATTTTAAATGCATTGAAGTATTCCCCCTGGGACCCACACTGATGTGAATTAGCATTTTGCTGTTGTCAACACTGGAGAAGCATTAAGAGACTTTAAGAATTACTGTAAGAGTTGTGCTGTATTGATATTCTCCCTAGCTCTTATGAAATAAAGACTTAAATGTCCCTGATATAGATGTCCCTAAGTACTCTGAGACCATGTAGTATTAAGGTATTTATCAACATTTATTACCAATTGACCCTTTGCTAAACCACGCCCCCCTTAGTTACTGTTGCTAAGTCCGTCAAGCTTTCGGAGCCAGCATGGCGCTCACACTGTCGCTAACTGCACTCCCTGGATAAATATTGTCCAATTTTTGGAAAATAGAAAAAGCGATTTCAGAAGATAGAGGCAGACAGAAGGGTCTACAATATGCATTTGAAGGTTATATTCAAGATACCACACTGACTCAGCAACAAAATGACATAAAAAAAATTAAGATAGAAGCGAAAGCCTACAGATCACAGAGTAAAAGTGAACCACCACATCACCTGGCGATTGAGACAGAGGACAACGACATTAAGGAACAATACTGTTCCTGTAAAGCTGGGTAGGTCTCTATTCACTATTACAATCATTAAAAAGCAAAAGCAGTAGGCCTATATAACGTTACATTCAGTAGTAAGTTAGCTAGCATTAGCTAACTAATGTAACATTAGTAGCCTATAGTGTGCTGTAATGACATTACTCTGGTTAGCTCCACAGGTAGCTCCATACCCTGGACCTCTGTAAAGCAAAAAATATCAGCAGTGTGTCAGCCCAGTCCTCCACAAGATTTGGGTACTGGGACTGGGCTTCCCATTGACAAAGTGCTGAAATAGTAATGAAAAATAGTATTACATTTTGACATCAAGGTAATGTCACCCACAGGTTTTTTAGAGCTTGACTGTAACATCTTAACGCTGGCTGGCTGGATCACGAATAACAAAGCTAACATTTAGTCTAACTTTACCAACGTTGCAACCCGGAGCTGTATATCCAGACCGTAGCCACGTTAGGCTGGCCATGTGGCTGGATGAGCCTTTCAGCTGCACACTGAGGCTGAGAAACTCTGAATCTGCCATCGCTAGTAATGGAGTGAGTTTTTCCTTGTTGCAAAGGCAAGTCCCGGCCAACTAGTCTCTTCTGATGAAAGATTCATCACAAGGGCATGGCCTGGCTTTGTTAAGGCTACTACACAACCAAATCCAACCTCTACTCGAACAACTACTGAATACAACCCTGCTGAACTGTGTGCGCTGGGACCATATATCAGTCTGATCAATTAGTGCTGATTGGCTCACTGGGAACAGGAAGTCCACCACGACAGCTGTTGGTCACCTCTGATGTCACAAAGATTAGCTCATGGCTTTCTTCAGTAATATGGGGTTTCTTCCTGCTGGAGATGGTGCCTGGTCTCGCATACCAGAAGGCTAATGAAACGAACTGAAACAAATCCCCCAATCCCTCTTTGGCTAAGGATGAGAACCTGAGATTTTATTTTCGTTGGAAAGAGAAGTCTACATCGGAACTAGATTAGAACGTTCAAACATTGTTCAACAATGACAATGATGTTGCACTATGCATCATAACCGGAAGCCAGGGAATCCCATTCAGACTGGCTTAATGCACATACTGTAGGCTCTGTGTTGTGGATTGTTCTGTACAGTGTTCCAGGTACATTTCTGCCCAATGCGTATTGCCCAGCGCCAAGCTGAAATGTATGCCCTGCCTGTAGAATACATTTGGAGCCGCTACTGTACTGTACAGGTTATTTGGCTACGATGAGATCTATTTGTCTTAAGTTTCTGAAGGAAAAATATGTGGATCCCAGATAAGCCACAGTTGATACTGTGCACTGATACTGTACAATTGCGCTAACAGAGGTCAGTAAAGAGAATAATCTTTTTGTCATACTATACATTTTTGTCACCATATTCAGTCGTGATTATAAATATCTACCAGCTCACACAAGTGTTGGGGGGGTCTATTTTACCTGGCTCTGGGTAGCCATGGTCACAGGTGCATTGCTAAGCCATTGCTTCCATGGTTGAATCTGCCCATCAGCAAACCTATGTTTATAATATATACCATATTAATCATGTTACAAATACGCTATAATTAAAATATTTCTCATGTGTGAGAAATGATTAAATTATATTTACTGTGTCTTGTGAAGAGATAATTATGAGGAAATATGGAAATGTGGTACATAATGAATGCCTCTCCATTTGCGTTTTTTGTTTGTGTGTGTTTGTGTGTGTGTGTGTGTGTGTGTGTGCGTGTGTGTGTGTGTGTGTACAATTATTATAACTATCAGTGTCTGTATGAATGTGCATATGGAATTCCAGCTAGTGTAATGGAACTTTCCAATCTGCAATTGTACACAAAAATGTTGGAACTAGGGCTGTCTATTCAACTGTTATACTAAATTTACTAAATATAAATTAATACTAAAATTGACACCAACTAGTTGAGCCAGACCTATGACACACAGGGCATCAATCACTGATATGTCATGATGTACTCATGTTTTGTTGATGATCGTAATGCTACACAGCAATATAAAAATCATGGTTAACTTGAGTTGACTGAAATAAGGCTGGTAAGATGAATATAATAACTTAAAAGTGTCTCTTACACACAAAAAAAGAGAGAAATCATAGTGTTGTGAACTGTTTGCAAAAATGTAGAGTTCAAAATGAATTCAATTCACTGGAGGTGCACTGCCCGTTTCAGTAGTCAATCTCTGGCATGCTGGATAGCAGGGAGGCAGAGGGAACATTGTCCCAGCTCAACTCTGCATCAGTGGTGACGTGTGAGCTAGAAACACAGAAGACAGAAGTCATACATCATCTGAACTGATCATTGCCCTCTGTTTTCACTTGCCTTGCTTGATTAACAAACGTGCCAATTACTAGAACATTTTAATCCCGTCGGCAGGTAATTCCCTTTCTCTTAATTGCCTCATGCGCAGGCATATTCTTTTTTTTCTTCAAGTCCCATTACTTGCATGACAGTTTCATTTAATAAAATCTATTCAATCAATACAAAGAGTACACTTTTATCTCAGGTAACCCTCTAACTGCTGATTGCATTAAAAGGTGAAGGCAAGCGGAAAGCATTAAAACTGACGACTCAGCACAGATCTGTTTTCCTGTTGCCAACATGCCCTGGATATGGATATGATGCACAAAAATGAAATATATCTGCACTTAAAATACTCAGTGGATATATGCAAAGTTTGCACAAATTTGTGACTAAGAAAAGTAATCTTGCCAAAATTGAGAGAATGGGAATTTTCTGCAAAAGGGCAAAACTGAGGTGATTTAGATCAATTACCAGTTTAAAGGTGAAATGTATGCCTTTTATATTTCAAATTAACAAGCCATGACTGCTCTGCACTGCTTATTGGTTGATGCATATCGTTAGACAGAGGCTGGTAGCCATGCTGTTTGAAACAGGATTCTAGTTAGTATGTCCAAGTTTGTATACGTGGAATGACGATGTACAGTTTCAAATCTACCTTTTTCCTAATTTTGTGTCTTTAACTAATATTCAACAAAGAAATTCCTCAAGCCAGTAAATTTGAACATGTCTTACAGGCTATCATCCTAGAAAAATCTTTGGCTATTAATGAATACAAATATTGCCTGTCCACTTACATTAACTGCATTTAATTTATGCAGTACAATTAATTTGTGTTTGAGTAGGATTACATAATATGTGTGATGTGACTTTGCATAAAAATGTGATGACCTTTTCTGTTGAGCGTTGCAATTCTCATGTCAAAATAATGTAGTTCACTCATGCTGCTGCCTCAGTATGTAAGAAAAAGTTATGGGAAATGCATATCTCTCACTAGAGGTGCAAGACAATTTAGGCTTTCCCTCAGCAAAATAACAATCTGATCTTACAAACCCCTGCCTGCTACCTTTAAATAACTTGGTTAAAATCCATTTAACCAAGCTTGTTAGCCAATGTGAAATATCAGCAAGATGTTAGATGCAGTTCATTCAACAGGAGCCCCAAGGAGTGTAGTCAAACAAAGCTCCCCTGCGATTAAACTATCTGAAAGTGGATCTTCAGAAAGATTTCCAGCTAGCATGCCTGCCATTTTCTAGATATGGCTGACTGGACAATACCACTCTTTGCTTGGATTTGTGTATGGGATTTTTGGTTGGAGTATGCCTCTTGGTCACTAAGACGAAGTTCATTTATGACCCAGCCAGAATAATTATTTTTCTATTTGTTTCTAATTAGAATTGGCTTTCCTAATGTGGGAGATGGGCCAAACGTTTGGCATTTTAAATTATTTATGACATGGAAAAACTTATTAGTATTAGCCATAAAAATGAAATTGACAGAAACCAAATGATTCCATTAGACTTCAGCAGATGTCCCTGTCCATTCCTAAAAAAAATTTTTTTAATCACTGTCAAATTATGACTCATAATTGCATAGGTGGAGGTGAATTTAACCTCCTATTTCATTCCAAATCAGAAACCTAAACTGTCGACGCCTAACATTGTGTTATAATATCAAGTGGCACGGGTGCAGGCGAATTGACGTAAACACTTGGTTATGGCAGAAACTGCCACCATGTTGATTTATTTGGTTAATTCCCGAGGGAAATTGCCCTTATCGTAGGTGTGCTGTTTGGAAAGTCTTGATACCTGATTATTTTCCCATCTCCACGCTGGAAAGGTGTGTGTCAGAGACAGCATCTCCAGATGACAAATTGCTATGGTCTTAAGATGCCTATGTGCTTTGTGGGTAAAATAAAACACACGGAAGAGTACAAGATTGCAATAAAGAACCAGAGCCCGGAGTGGCCTGTTCAAGCCATCGACCTCAATGAGCTACATGCTATATTGATGCCATGCATTAAATAATGGGGAGATGATGGGTAGCAGTGTAGTGTAATGGTTAGGGAACTGGCCTTGTAACACAAAGGTTGCAGGTTCAATTCCCAGGTGGGTCACTGCCGTTGTGCCCTTGAGCAAGGTACTTAACCTGAATTGCTTCAGTAAATATTCAGCTGTATAGCTGGATTGCATGTAAGAAATATAAACTGTAAGTCGCTCTGGATAAGAGCGTATGCGAAATGCCTATAATGTAATATATTGTATAATGTAATGATAAAAAAGGATGTAGATGAGTTGAACTGATTAAATGCTGTTGAAAGTTTTTAATAGACACGTACTCTCTTCTGCAGGCCGAGGGCTGAACCATAGTCAGGTGTAATCAGTGCATTAACAAGCTTGTTTAAGAAGTTAACAAAAGTTTGGTTTGCCAAAGTTTTCCACGAAGATTTGAGGTTGTATTATTAATTATTTATTAAGTATTTTTATTATTTTTGTGTGTTTTTTCTTAACTTGTGTATATTTCATATTGCTATAACGTCATCAATATTTCACTTGTTTACTCTCAAAGACTGAACTGGAAATTGGATAAAGCACACTCGATATAGGATTCTGAAATGTGTCAAAAATGTCAAACATTTGTAGAAAAGTCCAGTTTGTAAAGCTTACAGAGTTCCATGCATTGGTTGTTTAGTTTTGTTGCTTGCACAGGGAGCAAGTTTAGCCAATTTGACTTGCTGTGACTATATCCACTAGCTGGCTGGTAGATGGGCAGCTAGCTGGTAAAGCACATGTGCCAAGTCAGTTCAGTGGATGTTTCTGTTTAAAATGATTTTAAACTTTATGTCTAGACCAGCAGAAGAGTGATAGAACGTGTGAAAGGCATGACGCATTGCTAGATTCTTTGTAATTGCAGGTAGGCTATTTTCCACTTCCTAGCTGGCCTAGAAGAAGCGAAGTGGTTATTTGAGCCACAATGCAACATGATTCAGGGTTTAAATGTGAGATGATAATACATCAGGCCTATTACATTTTTGCTTTTTTTTTCCGGAGGGGCCAGATTTGAAAACATTTTACAGGAATTTACATTTCCTATGTTGGACCTATAAATCATGGACTTTAAACGTGTTACAATGCCCAAACACATTTTTAATCTAAAAAAGTAGATTAAACACAATTTAGCATTTAACATCTTTTTATTCAGTTTTAAAGTATTCTAAATTAAACTTGCTTAAACAGCCTGGGTTTAAAAAAATAAAAATACAATTAAGATCACTATTTCTGCACTTAAGAACTGACTTGCATAAATAATGAAGGGTTAATTAGCCTAATAATCAAACAATGTAAACACCTATAAGCTTTAAAAGAGGGCTATTTAAATAAAAACACAATGTTGCTTTTAACAGTCCTTATATCCAGTTTGCCTAATTGCCTGCATTTGTGTCAGTCTGTGCAGCAATGTGCCCTTGTGAGTCCATCTTAACAGGTTTAAAAACAAAATAGCCTCACTGCGCTTAACAAAAGCTGGGCACAATTAAAAAATAAAAAGGGGCTTATTGGCAGATTATCTGTTCAACTTCGTAACACGTCGGTGTGAGAAACGGCACTTTTGTGATTGTGTTTTTGGGTTTGTAAGTGGTCAGGGCAATCCGCAGACAGTGATGAAGGTGGTCATTTGTCAGAGAGGACCGATGGATCGTTTTAATGAAGGCAGTCTCGTGCGAGAAGATGTAGCTTGCGCGCGTACATTGATCTAAACCTAGCAAGGAGGAAGACTGCCAGCCTTCTCACATTTGGGATTTCTCTCCAGCAATGCGCTCTTTGAAGAGCGCAGTGCTGCTGACGGACTGACGCGTCTGCCTCCGAGTGGAGGACGCTTGCGTGCCAATCACTTCCAGTTGCAGGGAACCCTCGTCAGGTGACGTCAGCCTCCACATCAGTAGGGAAAGGCTCCCTGGCAAACTGCAACACCTCCTGTGGTGTAGTTTGGAATCATCAACTCTTTGTGGCAAAGTTGACCTTCAACCAGAGAAAAAAAATCTGTAATCGTCGTAGTGATCTGTTCCGGTGAGGAGGTGGTAAAACCGTGCAGCGTTGGAAAATGTGACATTGCTTTTGTTTAGCCACCTAACGTCATCACACACAAGCAAATCATTGTCCTCGGCTGACGTGACAGGGCAGTTGATGAAATGGGCAGCGTTGCAGGTTGGATGTCGATCTAATGAAGTCGACGATAGCCATAACAGAGTCCAGTGTTAACTCACCGCTGAGTTTGGGCGTGGCACAGCCTTGCATGCAATTCAATGCGGGGATGTGAGCTGTGGTGCTAGCACCAACAACCAGGCAGACAGACCCTGCAGTCTTTCCACCACAGACTGAGCCCAACCCATAACAAGCATGTTGACCCGCTTCAATTCCAGTCCATGCTTACTGAAAAATGAATGTTCCAGAAAATGATCTCATCGGTTTTGTCCCTCCAAAGGATATTAATCCTCATGAAAACACTTGCCATCTCGCATACAGACATGCGTAGCTGCGCTACATCACTGTCAGTGGACTTAACAATGATAACTTTACATGGCACCTTTCATGCAGAATGCAGCTCAAAGTGCAATGCGCTAAAAAACGCAACTTGGCTCCATAGCCACTGACGTTTTTCAATTGACCCATTTCTGCAAATGGTTGATGTGTCAGACATGGGTGGGTTCTTATTGGATGACATCACATTATCTCACTTCACATCAGTCTTTGCCTCCTCCACAACAGCTAGCATGTAGTCTTTCACAGTCTCCGGTTTGGTGAAGGGCTTCTTTTCTTTGGTTAGGATCAGTGCTACACAGAGGGATGGTGCACTAGCCCGGCATGCCAAAAAGGACAATGAATGGATAAAGTTACGTAAAAAAATAATGCTACTGCTCCTAACGTAATAGAAAAAAAAATCTTAATTCCTTGTGGAATGATTGATATCACCACCTCTATACTTCTTTAGCTCCACATTATTTGGAGGATGCAAGGCAAGTCATCGCCTGGCTGATGCCTTGCATAATTTCCGAAGGTGTGTGTAGTTATACGGTTGGTGGCCTGCCTCTCTTTCCCATTGTATGGTTTAAACTTTTGAATGTGCTAGCCTATTATTGTATTATACGTAAGTCGCTTTCGATAAAAGTGTCTGCTAAATGGCATATATTATATTATGGCAGCTGCGAAACCAAAGTTTATGAGATATTCGAATTGAGAAAGCCCACCTCTTCTTCCTTTGAGGACAGTCTGTGCTGTGCTTAGAGTGTGTGTCTGATCACTCAGAGACACCTGTTAAATCAAACACTTCATCAAAGCTGGCTCTTCATGTGATGTTTTTGTTGTTCAGAGCTTCTACTAGTTATATAAAATATAATAATTGATTAGACAAAAAGGTTGTGCTTTTTGTTGAAACTCCCACAGGGATACTATATAAATCAATATCCTCTAAATATTGTGAAGATAATACTTTCCATGCTAAATATTGTTCTTGTTCTGCTCTTACGGTAACTCCTGGTACACCTTCCTAAATGCATGGAGCTCATTATTTTTATGAAAAATCAAACCCATCAATCAACCGCAAGGGTGGAACAAACATCGTTACATTAACCCGGGCCCTAATGACTCATTCCATTACCACGTTTCATTTTCTCCCACCATCAAAAGAATAACACATTTTAAGTACATCCCTCACATGTCCTGCTCATATCCACCCACCCGATTAGCTGCTTCTGTTTTTTTAGTTTTTTTATATATATCATTAATGTTAACAACAAATTCGACAAAGCAAAGTAATTAAATGTAAGAAAACAAGTTTAATGTTATCTGGGAAAAGGGAGTGACAGGGGATAGGTTATGTCAGGACTTTGTTGAAGGAAATGGAGCAAGATAATGCACATCAAAACGGTTGGCAGCCGATGTGAGAAATTTCCTGTCAGCAGAAAGTGCTTTGTGGAGTACAGAGCATACCATTGGAGCATGCTGTGATTGCTTGGTTTGCCAAGTATGGAAGCAGAGGATGACCACTTCTGATGTGTGAAAAGGCTAATGTATTCAACCCGTTTTTTTCATTCTGTAGTTAAATGTATTCACTAAAGATATGAACCGTATTGGCTAAATGTATAAACCATAAAGCTAAGGTACTCCAAAGGTTTTTTTTATGTTGATACATTTCATATAAATGGCATGTTAAATAAATGCATCTAATTGCATTTTGAAGTGCTTGTATTTTTACTAAACGTTAACACCACCTTATCAGTTTTCAGACTTTTTTTTTGCTCTTATCTGCCCAATCTCTGGTTCTAACAGTGTGTATGTAAGGATTACTCTATTGTACTGAGGGAATTTAGTGTATTGGGGGGAATAGTGGATTATGGTAGGGGCAGTGGATCTGCAGTGGAGATGAGCATTGTAGATGTGACCCAATCAGGATGTTCTGTAGTCTACTCTGTCCCTGTCTTCAGTCAGGGAGAACAAAGTCAAATTTAAATTGGCATTCATAATATATTGGTATTTTTTATCAGTAGTGTAGACCATTTCTGGTTTATCCAGTCACAAACACCTAAAGAACCTGAACTAGTTTCTAAATCTCTTCTCCTTCACACCTCCTGTGGACACTTGTGAGAATATTCCTCCTAGCATCAACGTGTAAAGATGCAGGTTTGACTCATCATCTCAGATTGGGATACCGGTCCTGGGAACTGTGGAATATGAAGCACGGTTGCAAATCATTACAGTCATTTTAAGTAATGGCATATTAAGCTTGTCATTCAATTTTCAGTTTCGCCGTTTATATGCCTGTTCTAATTAATGTCCATTTTCTTCTCTTTTCCTGGGACTGCTGCTTGCTTGATGTGCCGCGGCTCCCCTGCTCTGCATTCTGAATAACAGGTAAATCATTACACGTTAAATTTGCTGCTGCTCTGTCTGTTGGCCCATCTGTTGCCAAAGCCATGTGATTGGAAGTGGCCACACAGCACAGTGGAATGCAAATGAGATTGACGTGAGCTGTAACCACATAATGTATTAGTTGTTTAAGGTTTGCTCCCCCCCCACACACACACACACACACCCCACTCCACAAAGGCTTCATTTTGAATGAAATGATCCAATCTGTCTTTTGCTACAGAAAAGAGACCCACACAATGCTTGGGAGGGTAATCCTCTGCAGAGGGTAATGATGGTCTGGAATATTGCATTTTTCAGTCGGTGAATAAGGACATTAATAACAGGTCAAATTAACAGGAAGAGAGATTCTGAGAGCTGAATGGCTCATTGAAGGCTCAGGGAACATTGTTTCTCAAGGCCGTGTGAATGCTCCGATGCCATCTTTACCAGAGTGTGTCCTACTATCCCCGTTACTGGGCACAGGTTCTGCCGTGTCAGTGTAGCCGCTACCACGCCTCATTGTTTTGCATTTGTCTTTCGAAAAGGCTTTGGGGAATTGGTAGACCGACCACTCCCGAGGTCTGTTTACTATGCCCGCGCGTCTTAGCCACTGTCACACAATACTGGTACTTATCAGTCACGACTGCAAGCCACAGGAGCACTCTGATCTTGAAATATTGCTTCGCCAGTGCGGGAGTGCTAATCGTTTGATATTATTGAAATATTGACATGGGCTTTGGCTGTATCAGTAAATGAAGTCCTGGGAGAAGATAGGATGTCCAAGGGCGAGTCACACGATAGTCAAATCCCGCAGAGATCGTGCAGCAGCCGTTTCCCAAAGTCACGTCAAAGTTAATAACACTAACCTTCAATCCAGCCTCTTATCACCAGATTAAGGGTGAGAGGAAAGGGAATTTAATTACATACCTTTAAAGCATCACATTTCACGTACCGTAAATAGACACACATTTATCATCTAATTTCTAACTTAATGGCGTGTGGATGCTTGATTGTCTGAGAGTGGAGTCTCTCTAGTGTGGCATGAACATTGGATGCCTGGAACACCTTATTAGCAATCTGCCATGTAAAAAAGCATTTGCATACAGTTCGTCAACAAGTGGCCTGATTACTAGCTTAATGTCAAGAGTATTTTTGTTCCTCCTCTCCTGTTTTTATGTAGATTTGAAGTCAGTAACGATTACCAGAAAGCGGTATTACAGATGATTGCATTGCCGTCCACTGAATAGCTTGTGTTATAACTTGATCTATTGTACCTTTAAAAAAAAAAAAATTCAATAATGTTTGCAGCAAAAGCTCATGAGCACTTTGTGAAGCACAGGCAGTCCTTCCAAAATCCTCTTTAAAAAATGCTTGACTTGAAAGCAAAGCACCTAATTGAATGCATAATGGAACCAAAGCCCTAATATAATAAAATGGATACTTGCTACAGTCATTTGCAAACTTCTATTTGGAATAACAAGGCATACAGATCAAATGACACGAAAACATAAAATAAAATGTATACAATTTAGCAGATGCTTTTATTTTTTTGACAGAAACAAAATAAAGCTAAGACGGCAAAGGGATTCAAAGCAGTCAATCAATGTTAACAAAAAACTGAATTTTTCAAACCGTCTGTTATTGTCTTTTTTTCTTCTTTCTTTCAAATTGAGCATTGCCAGGAGTACTGACTACGATTCATGTTCTTCCCGGTGACCTGAACAGGGGGGCGGAGGGACAAAAAGCTCATTCAACTTTCCAGGATAGCAATCGAATGAACAGAGGAGGGAAGGGAAATATATATGCTACCCTTGAGATGCACTTTCAAATTTGTATTCAACAGAAGGACCGATTATTCTAACCACCCG
The DNA here is from genome assembly GCA_029706075.1 of Aldrovandia affinis. NCBI lineage: Eukaryota > Metazoa > Chordata > Actinopteri > Notacanthiformes > Halosauridae > Aldrovandia > Aldrovandia affinis. The sequence goes on along the minus strand of JAINUG010000012.1, from coordinate 6,220,513 downwards.
AGGGTGGATCGTGCTCATACAGTTTGGTGCCACACAGGGCTGGACTGGCTATAACCTCGGTAGGGCACATTTTATATATATTATACCAGGGTAAATTTTTCGCGCATATAAACGAACTGGTCTCAGCTTCTTTTCGCGCAGCACCCCCTCCCCGTCGATTTATTCGCGCACCCCCTCCCCCCGGTCGACAGAAAATGCGGCGCTCGCACCGGTGCCACTGAGCGCTATTTTCTCCCAGTTACAGATAGCATTCCCATCTGTCTTAGTGCATGCCAGTGCTTGTACAGCTGCATCTTCTCAGTGTGGTAAAGTAATGCTGTGACAGTCATGCACGCCTCCTAATCCTAGATCTGCGCACAATAACTATGAAGAGAATGTATCGCTGCAAGCACCGATTAACAGGGGGAAATAGCAATAGTCATTGTGTTGATGTTGGATACACAGCCTTGTGCATCCTAAGAAGCTTTGAAAAAATGTATCAATTGCTTTTGGAGATATGAGAATTTTCCTTTTTTAGCACCTCTGTGAGGTCAGTGACCCTTTTCCAGGTAGGTTCTATGAGGTTCTTGCCGTAGGTCAATGGGTTAGAGTTTTTATAATGCACAACAATGGCGCATTTCGATTGCCTCACGGCAGACAATTCGACATGGCAGCGACCCTTGGGCCACATATGTGCTTCTAATTTGGGGATTGTTCACAGCAGTATCAACTGAAAAAATAACTGAATGTTTGCAATAGTTGGAGCTGTATAACAACGCTACTGTGTGTTTTGATTGGCCCAGTTCTTCGTGGCCGGAGTCTTGACGTAGCTGCCAATGTGAGCACTGAAGTTGCGACATATTATTTCAAAGCATTTTTGGAGGAGCAGCCATGCCTACCGCAAGGTCTTTGACTCATTGCATCCGTGTTTTATTTTAGACTTTTCTTAGTCTGGGTTTTTTAATCTTGGTCGAGACATCCTGTATACTGAATTTTGTGCAAAACAGTCAAACTGGAGGAGATAGAATTTTGGTGTTTTTCAAAAATGTATACATGGTGTAAATCTGTTATGGGGGACTGGGACAAATGTGTTTTTGTGAGGAGGGGGGTGAGGTAATGTTGCTTTCATGCCTATTATTATTATTATTATTATTATTATTATTATTATTATTATTATTATTATTATTATTATTATTATTATTATTATTATTATTATTATTATTATTATTATTATTATTATTATAGGTCAAATGGGACAGTATTTATGAATATTTCAATTGACTGGTATAGTGCCACCTAGTGGTCAGCATGTAGTCTGTGGAGCCCTAAACATTGCAATGCTAATCATGCTTTGCGCATGCTCTTTTTCACGTGTATGAGCCAGCGGCTACCCTGGTTCATGATTGCAGCCCCTTCTCATTTTTAAATGTCAGGAAGAATAAGTTACTTGAAAGTCAGCATCTCCTTGCAACGTAATTCTTTGTGCTGGGATCGATTATTTAAGTAATTTAGTTAATCGTCAATATTGCATAATTGTATTGATGAAGAGTTTACTGGATACGTCATGCCAGCTTCTTTCCTGGAGCCATGCCATTCTTACAGTGCTACTGACTGTGCCATGTGACATGGGAACTTTGTGCTTATTATGTAATAGATGATGACATGCTTGACTTCTAAAATTGACTGCATCATAACATTGATAAGCTATTCCCCAACACTATATATTTATAAAATCCCTGTTGATAAAGGCTGTCTTATTTTAAACCTGCCAACATTCCCAGCACAATCATCAATATAAGATGACTAAGTGAAAACTGCATTTTGCTACTAATGGCAGCCATTTCCTATTCATAACTGTCAGAAGATGGTTTCAACAGCAGCCTGTATATAACAGTAAGTCCATAAATACAATAACTGAAACAGAGTAATGAGTTTTTCACAGCAAAGTATTCAATGAATATGGTGACAAGTAATAAATCATTACTGTAATTTAGCATCAGTTCCAACTGAATGAGTGTTAACACAGTTAACACTAACTGTGAGTGATAGAACGTCAGTGTATACTGCATATTGCCAATTTGAAACATAATAAAATGTGATTGCTTTCAATCCAATATTTTTTAATCTTGCATTGTGTACAGCACTGGACTGACCGTGCTCTTCAACCTGTTCTGCAGTGCTCCTCCCAAAATGAGAATAATGAACATTTGAACAGAGGACATGCAGGTTAATTCACAGACTGTTTGACACAATTTAAGAAAGCAGAACTGACATGCATACCCCGCTTGCCTTCAGTTCTTGATTTTAAAAAGAGTCTTAATTTTGCTTCTATCTTACCTGCTTCTATCTTACCTGTACTAAAAAAATATATATATATATTTTCATTTATACAATTTTTGTTTCAGATTTTTCATTTTTTCCCCCAATTTAGTGGCCAAATATACCCTCTATTCATTTCTATTTGCCCTCCAAACATGAACTCGCGCCTGTCTCTATGAGGCAAGCTAATTCTCAGAGGGCAGCGAACTCCTCTTCCTTTGAGACGGAATTCACCCGTCTGGTACAGTCGGGTTTTGAACCTTGCAGCTCACACTTGTAAATAGGTGCGTTACACCACTACGTTATCGGAGGCCCCAAAAATGGGTGTTTTGATGGAATACGAGGCAGCCTGTGTGTGAGATGTCTTCTCCCCTTCCCTCAGCCATTCCTCTCGCCCATTAGACTAATAGTTCTGTGATGTATAGCACAGTAAGTGGGACGTGTGAGTTTCAGTGTGCCATTATCATATGTTTGGGGGAGAGAGTGTCATATTTGTGTTAGAGGCCAATTCCCAAAAGACACCATGGCAACAAGAGCAGTGTTGGATTACAACAGTGGTTCCTTTCTTTATATTTAAATTAAATTAAAGAATTTTTCTTATTTAAAAAAAACTACTTGAATTTGAACTGAAACGATCTCGTGCGCTAACTATTTTTCCTACCATGTGTATAACAACAGTTCTCTAAAATATCTCCTGAAACGCCAAATGTTCTCTATATCTCCCGAAATGTGGCAAGATTTCAATTTGGTCAGAAGAATAGGAGGCCTTATCATCAATGGCATCTCATGAGAACAGGTCTCCAACAAATAATAATCATCCTTATTATTAATTAATTATAACTGTCTTATAGGTACAATTATATCAGGCTAGTTTTGGGAACAGCAAAACAAACATATGAAAACAATGGCCTAGATAAATGACCAATTTGAATTCAAATCAAGGTAAGTCAAACCTCTTTCTCAACTGCTTAAGGTCAATGTCATTTCCCTCCGCCATTTACAAAGAATTGAAAAACAATATTTCCTTACAGGCATAATTGTATTTATGCAACCTCAAGCCTTTGTGTGCATTTTATCTTGTCCCTTCTTTTCGATGAGTACGAGTTGATGCTTTTGTTGAGCATCTAATGTGGCTTCATAACAAGTGGAGGACAGGCAGACATGACAGAAATGGCAGTATACGGTTTACTCTTCAAGCTGCGGAGTAAATTTGTGGGTTCATATATGCATTATACTTTCCATTGAGTAACGACAAAGGCTGTCCAAGGACAACTGTTATATGGCTGTTGAGGGTGACTGCGTGCCATCGTGGAGTCCAATAGACAATTAATATAATTATGTTTATGGCTGAAAGGAAACCCTATAAACTTCTGAATGTGATTTTTAGTTATGACTACAGTAGGCTTCTCTCCTCATTGTCTTAATTGTACAGCATTTACAATAATTTTTATTACTTATTTTATTTGATGTTTATTTGAGTAGGGACAGACACACAAAAAACATAGACACATTGCATTGACAACACGCTGATGCCCTGTATAAAAACATGTGTAGCTTGCGCAAATTTTCAACGCTCGTCCCTAATTGGGCTTTTAAAAGTGAATAAACCTATACATAGATGTTGAGCAAGACAAAAGATTATTGAACAAAGGGAATAACTATAATAAAGCATGCAACAGGGGTTACAAATCACACATGTTTTATAGTATAATTTGGTTAATATCTGTGACTTTTTAAAATACAGGTGGGTTGTGTTCACTTTTACCCATAATGCTAATTATACAGCTCAGAGATTTTATGCGCCTTCCATAACCAGCACAGAGTTTGAAGCCATGTAATTTTTTTTTCAAAGCTTGAAATTCTGTGCAAAGCTATAATTTGCTTCCCCTCATCTAACCCTTTTAAAAAGCTACATATTGTGAACTATGTGTCAATCATAAAATCCAGGCCCTTTGGGATAAGCGGTGATTGGCTTCAAGTTTCCAAATTGAATGTGGTCAAGCAAGTTTTTCCCCCGGCAGCCAGCGATTTTTAATCAAGTATCCTTGGTGTAGAGCACTGGACAGTGTACAAACCTGCAAAACTATGCCAAACCAAAGAGCGTGCGTCCTCATTAACTGGGTGTAATCTGAGGCATGCATACAGTATCTACAGAGTTGATGGATACTGTAGCTATGCCCCATAATATGTGTTCCTGAAGGCGTCACCTAAGAACCACCGGCCCAAGCAGACATTTCCGCTTCAAGTAAATGTGGGTGATTCATATTTAAATTTAATTTTGGGGTAAAAATCTATTTTGAGATGTGAAACTACTACTCTTCCTCCTTGTTCTTATTATTTTCTCCCACCTGTAGCCCTTCCTCTCATCTTTGCTCAGTGATGGTTAGGAATTGGCAAAGGCCCAGAGCTGAATCCTTCACACCTTATAGCTACAGTTGATGCACAGTTGTGCATTATGCATAATTGTTTGAAAAACCTGAGTTTTGATGGTCTCCCACTGTTTATGATTGGTTCCAGTCCGATGGGGCTTTACATTTAAAGGCCCGGCGTCCAACTTCTTTAGAAAAACGAGGCACAATGAAAGAAGGGTACTGTGCGTGTCTGAATGAATAAGAAGATCTGCAAGGAACTAAATATTGCTTTAGATAAATGGGATATTTGAAAAAGATACATTTAAAAATAAATTGCAGCCAATGGTAATGCATTCTGGATTGTAATGAGAGCCAATTAAGTGATTCATACATAACGCAGTGATGAGTGTGATATGGGCACCTAAGGATGAACCTACACAGTTTATTGTAAACTACATTAAGCGGACGTAAATTTGATTCTGATGTATTCTGATAAACTATATCTGCATAATCGAGAATGGGGAGTACTAACTGAGTAATAATTATTTTTCTAACCTGAAAAGTGAAGCAGTTTATTGAACGGTAGAGTGAGCTCAGGCTGCGATTTATTTTCTTTATAACAGAGTCAATATGAGGTTTGAAGGAAAGTTCTGGGTCAAGCCAAATACCAAGGTATTTGAAAACTTCCACTTTCTCAAGTGGTGTCCCATCACAGAAATTAATACTTAAATTGTTACATGTGCGTAGTCTGAACCTAGTCCCAAATAACATCAAGGAGGACTTTTTCTTGTTTAAAAGAAGTCTGTTGTTAGAAAACCAGTTTTGAACAGCATTAAAGTCAGATTGCAGTGACAATTGAATTTGTGATATATCAGAGTTAGATGTATAAATGACAGTGTCATCAGCATATAGATGGACATGACAGTCGGAGCAGATTTGTGGAAGATCATTGATGAAAATAGAAAAGAGGAGAGGACCCAATGAAGAACCCTGGGGCACACCCTTTTCCATAACTGCATAGCTGGATTGTTTACCATGAAATACAACACAATGACGCCTGTTATGAAGATATGCATTGAACCATAATAGGGCTTGCTGAGAGAAGCCAATAGAGTAAAGTTTATCTAGGAGTAGATAGTGGTCGACCAGGTCGAAAGCCTTGGTCAGATCTATAAATGATGATGACAGCACTGCAGCTGGTGCACGTGAACTCCTCCGATACACTCACCACGGAATCTGTCTATTTTCACACCGTGCACTACTAGAGAGCGTGTATCAATCAGAGTAGAGCCCTATCTCCCACAGATGACAATCTGTAGGTACCTGGCAAGTAGCTAGAGGAAGCTGATGCAGCAAGAACCTGATGAACGTCAGCTCATGCTGCTGCTGCACCGTGTGGAATAAAGCCAGTTGTGTCCCACCCCCGTGGACTCCCAGGCACAGCCAGTTAACGTCATAGCTCAGACTCAAACGTTCTATGGTTCTACTTGTGGTGAATGACTTTTATGAATGAGCCACACAGGAGATGAAACTCAGACTAGTCCAATTTTCCAATTGACACAAAAACCAAGTATTTGCAATTACATGAATGAACAAAAAGGGAACAATTAAATTATATATTTTAGTTTTTACTTGAACAACCTTCCGTATTAATCAACTAATATTTATGAGCTACGTATCTGCTTTTATGCCTTCGACAGTCTGGGTGTGCACTCGATATGATTTTGTTGGTGATTGAAATAATTTGATTAGAGTTTGGTGGCTTGGAAATGCGAGAGTGCATTTGTAACAGTACAGTTTTCTTCTCCCTTGTTGTGCTTGCTTGTATGAGGTGCACATGCATGGCCTATGGCACCGTGATGGAGAAGATAATCACCTCGTTGCGTTTAACATCTGCTGCTACGTGGTGCTCTCGTAGCTGCCCAAAGCACAAATCTGTGCCAACTGACCGTCCGTGGCATTTATGATAAACATTTTCCCCTGCCTACTGTCCACATTTAGCCTGGCTCTCTATGCCTGCTCTTAGAAGACCTCTCCATGGGGCATCCAGGGGTATCATCACCCCCTGTAAACCTTGACTGTTCCCTACAGAGCACTAGACTGAATTTCCTGCCAGAGATCCGAAAAATCAATTCACTGCCTCTGATTTCCAATGGTAAAACTGTTGACATCCTTCAATCCAGGCCAATTAATAGCTGCCTCCTCTTAGTGGCTGGGGATGACAACTTAAAATACTTTTGACATCTGATTGTAGCCCTTGGATGTTGCAAAGATGCTTCTGGATTGGGAAAACTGCTGGAAACCAGAAGGAAATTTAAAAAGCATTCATTTGCTTCTTCACATGGAAACTGCAGAAAATACAATGGTTTCAACAGTATCTTATGGTAGTGTGATACTGTAGTATTCATGTACATTTTCTATTTAAAACAAGTGGGGCATAGCCCTTATGGAATCAGGGTTTGTAACTATGCATTTGCAGGTTCTCAGGTTTGGGCATCATATAACCCTTGAGCAAATGAATCAGAATTGCTTCAGAAATAGAAATAATATAATATAATATAAGCCATTGAGCAGACACGTTTATCCAAAGTGACTTACAGTAGTGAATGCATACATTTTTCTGTATATGTGGCCCCAATGGGAATTGAACCCACAACCTAAGCATTGCCAACGCCATGGTCTACCTACTGAGCCACACAGGAAGACCAATACCCAGCAGTATAAACTTAAACATTTTAAATCAAACAAAGGTAAATGTGTGTGTGTGTGTGTGTGTGTGTGTGGGTGTGTTTTAGTGCTTGTGTGTGTCTTTATGCTCATTGGCCAAGTAAAGAAACGCATTAGCAGTTATATTGAACTAAGCCGTGCCTGATGTTTTGACAAGGGCCAACAAAATGCCTTGAAGCCAATAAATGACACATTTGTATAACATGAATCTTTTCAGTGGTTTTCTTTTATCTCTGTGGCAATCACTGTGCTCTTACTATTTCCCTGCTCTTTGTTGTTGATCTTGCATGCAGAAAATAGGGGTGTGCATTGCCAGAAAATGCACGTGTGAGTGCACAACCTGCTTAAATGCATTACACAAACACAGCAGTGAGATGTAGTTAATCCTGCAGGATTACTGATTCACTGCTAGCGCATTCTTGCTCCTTTTAAATTAAAAGTCCTCTGAAACTAAATAAAACAGCATATCTACATTTAATCAATGGTTAAGGATGACGCATTCAAATGATAAACAAAAGGAGATATAATATAATATAACAGAGATATAATGAGAATTTAAGCAGTCCGTTATTATACGTTTATGTTCACAGGAAAGCTCTCTTACTACCCTGAGCGCAAACAAATGTAACGTGTCCCCCACATAATTATCATTTTCCCTTAGCAATCGCGATGGAAATATGCAAAGCAATTGGATCCATTTTCCAACTCCTGGAAGGGTTAATGGAAATTTTAATGAGAAATTTCTCTCCCTCCTCCAGAAAACACATTTATGGGTCAGCTGCCCCACTGAACTGTTTTGCATTTAATTAATAATCAGGCTAACAAACTTGAGCTTTAATTTATTCCACTTCTCTCCCTCATCTTGAATTCAAGTTGTAATGAAATCTAATTTGAGGTTTTGGAAGCATGAAAATATGTATCATTGAAGTTGATGGCAGACACAGTTATGTCACATTAGCATTTGTGTCATCCCGTAAGGACGTTATGGCTGATCCAGTTAGCGGACCGGTTATTCAGCCTTTGGAACGACTGCGCGCCTTCTAGTGTATGTGAAGCATTTTCTAATCATAATGTATAAAGGATAATATATTATTTATTATGTTAATATGCCATTAATGCAGTCACTCACCTGGATTATCTAGTGGTAAAGATCGTTTCTCGCGTGTATCTCATGAAAAAATTGTCATACATGGTTGCTCATCAGTGTGTTCTAGCTGAGCTGAGCACTTAAAGATTAAAGTTAAAGAACATTGCAATGATATACAAGTAGGTAATAGGAAATGCCTTCAATGATTTGGAATTTCATTGGCATGGATGCGCAAGAGCAAATCTAATAAAGAGCAGAAGAGAAGGTTTTGAGAGAGAGGGAAAAATAAGCACGATGGGTTCCATAAAAGCTGATATATTCTTGCCTTGTGTTAAATCCATCAGGCCTGTATACAAAAAAGGCATCTCTGTGACATAACTCATAACGGTGGATTTTTTTTTTCTTCAACTGGCGTGTACTGTACCTATTAGTTGTCCACAAGTTCTCCAAAAGCTCACCTGACCGTTACAACTTTGACCATACAAAATGCCGGCAGTCACCTTTGGACACACTTGACGACATTGGTACCAAGTGTGCCATCACAATACTTCCTTCTCCGCACGTTTTCACCATAATAGGCTGGGAAGGGTACCCGTGAAACAGTGAGTGAAAACTGAACCCTAGCTGTGTGGTTTGGGACTGGGTTTATGAGGAAGGGGCATTTTTCAACGTTCGCTAGGTCTTTACCCTCCCAGCACTCATTTGCTTCCTGGTACCGGTCTCGCTGTGGAAGCATGCAGTAGTGCAGAGTGTGATGCCCGTGGCTCGACACCGACGGTCTGCATTCAGATGCACTTGAATCCTGGCTCCCGTTGTTTGTATTCGGCCTTGCCGGCGCCTTGAGATGAGCACGCCTCCAAGGCCAGTAAAACCCAGCAGTGTTCCTGATGCGAAGGCAAGAGCGTGCGGTCCACAGCAAGCCGGTCATTGGCCAGAGCAGGTGGATGTGCCCGAAGGACCCCCCCCCCCCACCACAGCTCAGAGTATCCTCCAGGGGCCTTCTCCCGCCCGTGTATCCTCTCCCGCTGTCGAAATAGCACCGCGGAAAAGCATAAGTGAGTTAATTGAGACTACGTCTGTCCCGCTGCAGAGCTGGTGCGCACACTCAAAGAGCACCGCTGCTCGTCACATTCCCGACACGAACGTACGCTTGCTGTCAAATGGCCTCCGCAGGCCAGGGCGAGACGCAGAGAACATTAGAATGAATTCAAATCATGCACATTTGTGCTTCAGTTATTCTCCTCTTTTTTCTCGTTTCGCTAAATATGATTATTAAACGAAAGCCTCATAACCTCATAGCTTTTTTTGAGACAGTTGCTTCTGCATTGCATATGTACAATCACAAGCACCTGGGACATGTCTGTCACTCTGTCTTGGGGCGTGTGGCCCCCGTATTGTTTAATTTATAAAACGACAAAATTAAAGAAATTTTATTTACACGAAAACAAATTTGAAGCAAAAATCAAAGGCATATTGAACTCCAAACATTTAAACTGCCCTCTGATTATGGACTAGAAGATAACATTGCACATATCTATGTCTCTCCTTCCAGGTCGAGGGAAAAATGGAAGCTATGATTGGTATTCTTTCTCAGCTCACACGTTCACAATTAGCCAAATGACATTTAGTTCCAATTAGTATCAGTTGAGTCAATTAGAATGCAGTACATTAGAATGCACTTCAATTACTTTATTTTTCTGTCAGTGGTGGGGTTTTGTGGATAAAACATTTTTTTGAGCATATTTTTATAAAGGGATAATGTTATTTTTAACTTATTTCAATTGTGTTTTTTTGTTTCGTTAATCATTTGATGAGTGGAACCTGATTTGTTTTTCCTCTGGGTTCCGCTTATAATTGTCCACTATTTAGGAGAATATGTGAGCGTTTCATCACCTAACCTTTAGGGAAAGTGAACTACATGTGAGCCACTGCAGTTCTTACAGGAAAAAAATAGAAAAGCTCTTTGTGATATCCAGCGAGGGAAGGCTACCACCACACCTGTAATCGGATCGGGGGATTACCGGGGATTGCCAGAGCAGAGGGAAAGATTCCATCTCGTCACGTATGGAACAACAAGTCTCCAATAAAATGAGAACAAGAAGCCTCTAATACCTCTTTATCTGTTGTTTTATCGGCAGCCATGCCTCTAAACGACCAAAGGGGATCGATCGGTGAGCGTCTTCAGTTTCCAAATGTGGCGTTACCTTGTGTCAATATATCTTAGCCACGTATGCATGAATGTTTTGAATATTCATGCATGCATATATTTATCAAGAAACATATTGCCGTTTGTTGATAAACCCCCCAACAAAAGAAAAAAATCTATAAAATGATTGCTTGACTCAGTTGCAGCTGAATGTCATCCCTATAAATTCATAATTGGTTTGAGTGTCTATCTGTAGACAATCCTTAATTGCATTCTCTATATATAATTTTTTCTTTGAGGAACTTGTTTTTTTCTTTTTCTTTCAAAGCTGCTTGGAAGTTTCAGTCTCTTCCCCTTCAACGACGGTGGCAGTTTATTTGGACAGGTCTGAAAAACTCACGCACAAGCCCTCATAAGAGTGACTCAGTGTGCGTGCTGCATCTGCTGTTGTCATACAAACTTTAATTGGTTGTCAGTGAGGTTATTGATAGGCTCTGACACCTGATTGTGCAGTAATACTTGGACTGAAGTCTCCTCTGTGGATGTGATTCATTGTTATGGTTTTGGTACCTTTAAATATTTGCGCTGCACACATTTACAGAGGGTCTCCATCTGGCTGGTTCAGATGTCCCACAAGTCTGAGAGCGTGACTGAATGAAAGGATCGAGGATCAAGAATAGACTAGTTTGTGCTGTCTGCTTGCAAGCAGGAAAACGCTCAACTCTGCCCTGGTTTCTCAAATCCATGAATATCTGGCCAAAATCTATTTTGTAGGTTGAATGATACCTGCAAACCATGTTTATGTTCAGTAATGCAAAACCCCAGTGGGAGATGTGTGCCTGGGTTTGTCTGTAATAAGTTATAAGTAATCTTAGACATAACACACAGTTCATTTCCCACACTGCAATTTATTTCACGGAGACAGTGATTGTAGTGAACTTTTGGCACCATAAAAAAGGTGATTCATTGAATATTTTCCCTCCTTCGGAGCTGAGGTCTAAAGCTTAGCTTCCTTAACCGCATTCTAAATATCAAATCTGAAGACAAGCACATTGCACTGGATCATAAGCACATTACCTTGTGTGCTCTTGGAAGTTTTGTATTACTTGAATGAACTTAACATCTTCTCTCACACTGCATTATATGTTTCTCCAGTTAGGATACGTCAGAAAATGGTCTTTTGCAAAGTGAAGGTTTTTACTTCAACATTTGCGCTTTGACAGTGGCAGATATTGTCATTTGATGCTTTAATACAGCGCTCCGTTGTAAAAGGAAACATGCCATTTGCTGTGTAATCTCTGCATGGAAAGTGCTGTCACAGCTGCGGAGGGGGTGGGGGGAAAGAAAGTATCTTCTTAAATAGAACATTTCTCACAATACCTTTATGATGCTTCCATATATTGTAAGAAAGCGGAGCTGCTGGAATGTGGAACATGTGGAATCCACGCTTTGTTGTGATTACTTGTTTTCTTTTGAAGCACCGAGAATTTTTTACTTATTATTTTTTCCTCAAGTATCCACTTCAAGTCTATTATTCATGTAAGGACACCTACTGCTATTTTCTGGATGCAATTCAACACTCCATTTCTGTAAGGGTCATTTACTGGAAATGGTGCATCTAACCAAATACTTTCCCGAGGTTGCATTTCCAATACCGATGCTATTGTACATCCAATCTCTGGGATCGTCGTCTTTATTAAGTTGTCGACCAACTCCTAATGACGAATAGTTTGTCTCACTCATTTTTGTCTGACTTTGGTACAACTTCCAGCCATGTACCATAATGTGATTGACAAGTGGCAAATGCCCTTTTGATCGCATATCCAATTCAAATTTGATAGGTTTAACATGGTACAAATACAGTAATACAGGCAGTAATGACCTTTTAAAAAAATCAACCCATGCAAGAAGTCACAGGCCATGCAAGTAGTAAATATAGCCTAATTGATTCCTTCTTAAAATAATTATATTGAATCGTTTTGTTGAAATAATTAACATTTTCTAAAAGCCTATTAAATGCAAGGTCTTTAAGTTATTTCTAAGGCATTTAAGACATTCGATATAAACTCGCCATCAGTCTGGACTGGCTCTTGTGTAAAGTTTAGACACCATGAAATCAATTTGATTTCATGAATAGTCCTGCACAGTTAATCCTCTTCATATTTAATGTCTGGTTGTATTCAAATAATTTTTTTACCAGGGACAGGCTCAATATGACAATGAGAAATGTTTAATGTGCAGTCTGATGTGAGTTGGTCCCCATTGATTTGTGCATTTGTACAAATTCCTCCAAATTTGAGACCACAGAGACTCTGATGGGGAGCTTAATTTTTCATGTTTTGGCTGTATGCAATGTACACCAGCTGCCACGGCCATTGCTGGAAGCAATTAATGCTAAACACAATTAGGATACAAAGCAATAGATAAAAAACATCATAACACTCAATAATTAAAAACCGAAGCACTTGTGAATGTGCGTGTAAAAGTCAAAAGGTTTTAAGTAACTCTTCTGTTTGGGAAGCTGCCTGTAAGTTTTGATTTGTGCTAAGTGACAGGAGGAGATTGATTTCACTATGACAGCTGAGGTTTTCTGATGTCATTTATCTTCAGTGGATAGAGGAACTGCTCCCCCTTACCTCCAGACACTCATCACACCCTACACCCCAGCCAGACCCTTCCACTCTGCCTCCTCTGGCAAACTGACCGTCCCATCCCTCCAGGCTCCCGACAGCCGCTCCTGGCGGTCTCGCCTCTTCTCTGTCCTGATCCTTCGGTGGTGGAATGATCTTCTGCAATCCTTGCAATCCTCCGCAAGAGACTCAAAACCCAGACTCCACTACCACTGAATTCTGTACATCTAGCCAATTGTCATTACCACTGCCTACTTGTTTAATACTTTTTGTATATGTATAATTGTTTACTCCTAAAAAACAATTTAAATTTAAATTTAAAATAAATGCCAACGCTGCCAACAATGATGTCTATCACTGTATTACTGCACTGATCTCTTGCACAAACTATGATTGTTCCTACCATGTATTAATGCACATCTTGTAAGTCGTTCTGGATAAGAGCGTCTGCTAAATTCTTCAAATGAAAATGTAATGTATTCAGGCAGATTGACGTTTTACAACACTCATTTATCAGTTGGTGAGGGCAGGGCCCTGTTGTCACACGTTCAGGCCTTGGCCACGTCATTAGCTGACTATGACTGTATGACAAGTGCTACGTCCTGCATGTGGAGGGAGAACAGCTAGGGGAGAACTGCAGAGATCAAACTTACAAATGAACAATGCTCGATAAGGTACTTTAAGCACCGTGCAGTCAGCTCAACAGGATGCAATTCAGACTTACTGTCAACAAACATTGAATGCAAGATCCAAGGGCGTAACTACACCATAAATATTGGGGAAGGGACATAATGAAAGAGAATGTCCCCCCAGTCCCCGCCACTCCTTACGCTTGTGGCAAGATCGTCACGTTGGGCCTCCCACGTGGTTCAGTGGTTACAACGTTGGCCGTGCTGGCCACGGTGACCGGGGTTCGATCACACCGGCCGTGCCAGAGTCAGCTCTTGCCAGGAGTGCCACCAGAGGTGGAGATTGGGCCAGGGAGGGGGGAGGGAAGGTGACAGGACATTCCCTGCACACAGGAGTGACTCTGTAGTACCGGGTTACAGTCGACGGCCTGGCGAGTGTCGTCTCGGAGGAGATACTTCGCCTTCGTCACTACCGGTCACAGGGCTACGGCAGCGAACTCCAATTGCGAGGGGGGAATTCACTTGAAAATAGCGGGTGTAATTGGCTACTAAATTGGGAGAAAATGGGAGAAAATCTGAAACAAAATGTATTAAAAAAGATCAAGTTTGTCGTATGTCTCATTTTAAACAAGAAGGAATGTATTAACTAGTCATTACAGCAAGCGTTGAAAAATGACCGTTTCATCAGGGACATACAGTATCTGTTCATTCGTCTGCTCTGTCATGTGTGCATGCTCTTGAAGCTTTTACAGCTAGCAATTTCGTGTTTTTTTTGGTACCAAATTGTTTGACATTACTATGATTATTATTAGTAGTAGTAATGAATAATTATATAATTAATAATAGTAGTTTATGACATTACTACTCTTGTGTGAACTATGATTGTTCTTACCATGTGTTAATGCACATCTTGTAAGTCGCTCTGGATAAGAGTGTCTGCTAAATGCTTAAAATTTCCACAATGCTGGAATGTGCCTAACGCTCAATGCCTGCGTTTCAATGAGAGGCACTTTATAAAGTGAAAGCATGCCAATGTGGAAATGAGGAGAATGGCTGTGAGCATCACTCACCGTGAGTAGAGAAGGGCCCTGTTGTAATGAAAGAACAGGCAATATCACTGACAAGATACAAAGAGGAGCAGAGGTTTTCCCATTGACCGTACAACAAACCACTCTCCGAGCACAGGTTTTGATGAGACTGTCAGTTGCTGCAGCTGTTTTTTGATACAGCCTTTTGTAGGCTAATCTCCTGGCTTGGAGAGTTTGACAGTGTCCTTATGCACACAGCGCATGTACTGTCGTGCATTGGAACACAATTGGCCTAGGTGGGTTTGAGTCGGACAAAATTATTTGGTTTACTGCTGTATTAAGTCGCCATTCGTTTCCCCAAAAGGACTGGGTTGTTTTCAGTGAATGATACATCTCTTCGCTGATTGGTGGCTAGCTCTCCAGTACAGCAGTCACACAATTGGCAATTCCATATTGGTGAGAAAAAAGAGGGAAATCGATGGTAAAAACCCAATTGTGGCGTATAATGTTTTCTGAAGGCTATTTGTGTAGTTATACAACAATAAACTTAAAATGTTGAATTTAAAGGACCGTCATTGAATGCTGATGAGATGACACTCTAATATAATGGACACTGCACGCACGCCACTCGATCTCAGGCTCTTTTTCGCTGCGCTATTAACTAAGTGCATGTTGGGAGTGGCTTATCTGTCTTACCTTTTCAATGAAATGAGACAAAACTCTATACCTCAGCCGTTGCCCGATTTGCAGCTAAGGACAACAGAAGGCATAGAAAAAAAAAGATGAATGTGAACAATTAACTGGCACATGCACATAATTGACATTTACATTTGAGTACTTCCGCATTCTAAAATGTTTCAAAAATATTATCCATTTAATGTAATGGAGATTGTTCATCTCGAGTGCCCTAGGTAAATGGAAGTTTTTTTGGTATGGACTATGAATATACCACATATCCTAATGGCACCACATAGAATAGAATAGAATAGCCTTTATTAATCCCGGGGAAATTTGGTTTGTCACAGCAGCAATGGTACAGGAGTGAAAGAACACACAAGACATACAGGACATCACAGCATACTGAATAATAAATATATTTAAAAACCAGAGTAGAAGCCTAGCAGCTATGGCAAATGGCAAATGACATGTAGTCACAGAAAAGGTTGATCGGGTTTGCCCAACACTCTAGACCCATCTGCTGCCTAAAGAATGGCAGGTCAGCAGAAACGTACCATCATGTACCACACTGAGTGCATTCAGCTCGCCATTGATTGTTTGTTTTTGTTGTCGGTCTGTATGCAGTGCATTCCACGTTATTCCTGGCAACATTTCACAATCAACAGATGACAAACATTGCTTCACAATTCACACGTTGCTTGCTGCTTGCTTGTGGTTTCCACCCTTTTTCCACTTTGTCAAGAAGCATGCGCCTCTCCACCTCCATCTTCATTGTACCTCTTGATACCGAAAATGGTAGGGGTCACCACATTAGTCCATGCATGTCTTCTGATTACAAGCAGGGTGATTATTGCTGTCTGCTGAGTGACCGTTGAAGTGTGGTCAGGAAGCGGTACCGCATCCAGGGGTCTGTCATGCTAGGTTTCGGAATCCTCCTTGAAATCCCTGAAGTTGGTCACTGAGCTGCTGAACGGCTTCAGTTAATTTAGCTGTTTGCGGCATTGAGCACATTGAGAATGGTGGGAAAATGAAGGACGTCGAGGCCAGGATACAAAGCAATTTCAAAGCAATTTTGAGAATGTTGTACTGATGGCTAATTGCAGACAGAGGGCACAAAGGATTATAATTCTTCATTCACCAATTTATTCTGGTGTCCATCAAGGGTGGACAGACAGGGTGATCAGGGGGCAGATATAGGCTAGGATTCAGCCAACATTTCTCCTCAACTTTTATGGCGAGTTCCGTTCACTGTGTTTATGAAGGGGGCACTAGCATTTCAGCAGAAGCTACAAATAAGTGTTGATTGAATCCAGGCCATGGTATCAGAGAACAGCGTAGTTACAGGGATACAACCTTTGTTTCATATTTTGTTGCAGTGAATGACTGAAAACAGTTGTTTGGAGAGAAAGATATTGTCAAACAAAATATTTTTCTCTGAGTAACTGTGTTAGCACAAAATAATATGACTTACATATTTTGAGCATACAATACAGCTCATTACCTGTATTGTTTTACACGGCCTCCATTGCTCATCGTTATAAAAGGGTGTGAATAATTTTGGAGGGTACTGTTTCATGGAAACCAGGTTTCCATGGAGAATTCACACCTGTATTTCTCTGTATAGGTTTTATATTTCCGTTCTCTGTGTGTCTGTCTGGCCGCAGTTTACGCCAGTACAGACACAGATGCCTCACAGTAGGCTACAGAACGAATTGTGTGGGTTATTAGTATCCCACAAAAGTCTGATCAGTATAAACCAATCGATGGCCATGAAAGCAATCCCTCAGACTCTCTGTAAAGATTTTCAGGTTACGGTGTGTGCTTTATGACTCTAATGCCATTTGATCGGCGCATCTGCAATCCGCGGCGAACGCTGCCCTTTCCAATGCAATATTTAGCTTATAAATCTCTTCTGCTTCTGCAAGACTGCTGACTAGGTGATGGGGTCAGTTCAGTTCATTTATGATTGAACCGCCTCTGCCTTATAAAGATTTAAAGACGCCTGAAGAATGCTAGGCTAACTAGACCTTCTCACTTTTAACGTTCGAGCGCATTTCAGTGGCCATTTCACGGTGTGTTTGCGGAGTGGACTACGTAGCTCGGTAGTAAATTCAGAGTTCACACGTCTTGGTTGGGTAATGCTGGCGGATCACACATCAATTGCAGATGACATGGGTGCATAGATTAAACGCCTTCAGATTAATGGAATCTGAGCTGGGTGGAGACAGGGACTAATTCAAACGGCATGAATCTGATAGGTCTGTGGAATATGTGCCAGAGTTCAAACAAGTTTTAAAGCAATATATTAACAAACCAATTACCAGTATGTTGTGATTAAAGGTTACATTAGTTCACTCTTACATAAAGGTTTTAATTTATCGGGATATGGAGTGCTGTAATCATCTAAAGTGATGAAACAATGTGTGTGTGTGTGTGTGTGTGTGTGTGTGTGTGTGTGTGTGTGTAACTACCATCGTTAATGTAGTAGGTGCAGATTTAAGTGTGTGTGCTTTATGCAAATGATCTAATAGCTTGCTAACAAATGAACTCCCCATGCTCCATGCTCAGGCCATCTGAAAATCTACAAAAATCTACAACTAAAAATCTGAATAACCCAAGTAATGCAGCAAACGCTAAATTCCTATCTGGAACCACAGGACGAAAAGTACAAGTTTAAAACACCACGTGAAGCTAACGTGATTGATGTCGAAGCCCAGAACGTGTCTGTATACGTTGGAGATATAAAGCCGCAGGCTGGCCATCGGGAGGGATCGATATAAAAAGTAATGGCTGCCAAAAGAGGAAATATTATGTGCCCGTTTTAAGGGACGCGAGTTGGAGACAGGAGATCCACTTTCTGCCACATAACATTCTTACATTTGTAGTTTGCTGCTACAGCAATACTGTAAAGAATGAGGAAAGGAATTGCTTTATTTTTTATTACTAATGACATTATTTTTATGATTTACCTTGAGCCCCTAAAACTGAATTTAAAGAAACTGAATCCTGCACAGAATTAAATTTTAATCCATGGGAAGAGCGCCATCTAGTGGGGAGTTTGAGCACTTGTTTTCAAATCTCCCAGTATTGGATATTCCGGCTAATACTCAGATACGATGCATTTCACAATAGGTTGTAAATCTTCAGACACAGACTGGAATGAATTGATCCTGATGTTTTATTGACCTAAGATGGATTTTAGATTTCAATATTGATTTTACAGGAGTGCACAATACTCATATAAGACATGTAGGAAAGTATGTGTAGAATAATATTTTATAATTTTATATGCATTTTGTCTGTATTATTCAGCCTCAAATAGTACTCTTTTTCTTAACTTTAGCCAGAAAGGTCACTCTTTGAAGGTGTACTTTTATTTCATTACCTTTTAAATAATTGGTTAGGTGAAATGGGCCATTCTTTGAACACTGTTTTCCAATGAAATATTAAACGCCTTCCAGGTAACAGATGTATCAGACAAGAAGCATTAAACAAGGTTACTGCGGATTGCTTCATCTCCTTCAAAAGTGGTGCCAGAAAGCGTCAATTGAATATTTAATGAGTGGGAAGGACAAACAAAGCAATAACAGTGCATACAAATGGCTGCATTGAAACTGTTATAATACCTCAGACTTCAGCATACATAATGCAGAGAGGAAAACTGGTTATTTAAAATTCCAGTAATCGATAATGTGACAGAATAGCATAAGTGTCAATGTCAAAGGCTTGGTTGTATGTCAAGCTCACAGTACTTTGTCACACATTCTCTTTGTTTTGTGTTTCTGATTGCAGCAGTGTAACGCCTCCCCCCTCCAAAAAAAGCAAAAGCAAAACAGAAGGCAGGCTAGATTGTGGGCAAAGTGCAGCAGCCTTCATCTGTGGGCGATACAGCCAGTTTGTGAGCGAGCAAACGCGCGGCTTGTTATCCGCGACCGCTCATCAATTCGCTGTGCGGTACAAACCCCCCCCACCTGGTGAGCGTCGCCACGGCAACCAAACAGGCACCCAGCTTGCCCGGCAGCTGGCGACGCGTGTGCCCGCCCACGGATATGTAGGCCAGGGCGGCGGGTCGTGACCTCCCCCGCGTTAAACCCACCTTCGGGCGGCGGTGCTCTCCGAGAACAAGTGACGCGTCCTCTTCCTGCGGCGGGATCGAATCGCTTGCAGGCCGCGCGCCCCCGTCGACGACCGGACGCACTCGCGAACGCATGCACGCTTATTCACGCACCCGGCGTCCTTAACAGGAGCGGCTCACCGATTCACGCATCCCTGCATCCTCCACAGAAAGTGCAGCTTTTTCAAGGAGGGGGGACACTGAGCCAAGGCAGGCGCGTCGAGCATTCCCCAGGCGCTGGTGGCTTCTGCTCCAATCTGCGCTGCTCATTCAGCAACCTCACCGTAATTACATCTGAAATCCGCTGCAGCTCCACGGCCAAATAACCACGGAAACGTGGCCTTGTCTCGAGACCGGCGTGATTCGGGAATCAGATGTAGACACTGGACACTGGATAATTGAATGACGGGACCTCTAGGGAAAGGAGCGGAGGACAAATAATATGCGGTTTGATTTCTGAAAGTGACTTTCGGTAACCTGAACAGCTCAGGAAAAAAAAGATCCTTTCCTCGTGAAGATTACACCCATATAATTTAATGAGGACCTTGGCCTTCATCACAATCTGTCCCCTCTCAACGAATGAATGGTTGCAAGAGAGTGTGTGATGGTGGCTGTGTGGTCTGGCAATTGGACTTTGCAGTTTGAGTGGGTGTGGATGTTGTGCGACAATACATATATGCAGGGGTGCACATAAGTGGTAGGCTACGCTAGTACGCAGTTCGCGTCCTCAAACGTTAATTGCACGCCAAGCAAGACGACAAACTTTTGAAACATACGTAACCAAGTTTGATCAGTCCGTCACTGGTAAGGTAATTAACTTGGTTTGTTAGTTAACTTACCAGTGATGGACTGATCAAACTTGGTCACATATGTTTCAAAAGTCGTCTTGCTTGGTATGTAATTAACGCTTGAGGACACGATTAACGTTTGAGGACGCGGACTGCGTACTGGCGTACCACTTATGTGCACCCTATATGCTGGAGGCCACTTTCAAATGCCCATGTTTCAGAAAAGAGACTGACCACTGCTACTCAAGCAAGAAGATTAGGATGTGAAATATGTATTAAATGCTCTACAGCTGACAGTCTCTGATACCGAAGCTGTGCTTTGACAGTAGTTTGACGCGTGGTTAAGTGGTCAAGGGGGAAAGCAGTGGCTCGTCCTTGTCTCTTGTCAGTGCAATTTCCTGTGTTCCTTTTCTTCGGTGAAGTGGGTGGCTCTTAGCAGTAAAAATGTACAAGAATGCACCTTAAGCACTGAAGGCAGTAGCTGTGCCAGGCATAATGCACAGTGCGTGTCGTTGGGAAACACTGAAGAAAAAGAGGGACCCATTGCTCTGTTTTGTAGAAGTGCATTGGCATTGCTGTGGCTTATTTTATTTTCAGATTCCATTTTATGTTTTACAGTAGTGAATGAATTTTCAACTGTTCCATTTTTTCAAACAGGTATTTGCAGGTACTGAACAAAAAGTGGAAGCGCCCAGGTTAATGAGGGATAACAAGCACATGCAAAACAGTCATTAATTAGGCAGATGACATCCCAGCATGCATAGCATCACGTATAACAGTGTTCGCCTGGTAGTTGCATATAATCATGGCTGTAGTAAGGCTGCAGAGAACAGAACTCAGTGACTTTGAAAGAGTCGTGATTTGGCAGGAGCTTCAGTGACAGCTCAATTCTTCTGATGATACAAATAATAATAATCATACATTTTATTTATAAAGCTCTTTTCAAACAAGTGTCTCAATTTGCTGAAAGTGCTTGGGCCTTGGTAAAGGCAACATGGGACTGAGGAAAAGACCTCATCAGCAAAGGGCAACAGTGGGCGGAAGTGCACACTCCAGGATCACGATGGCCGTGCAATCATTTGAAGCAAGGCAAGGCCAGACAGGCGAGCGACCGGAGATCACCTGACTGCAGATTTCAACCTGGGTCGAGAGCAGCCATTTTCATCAAAAAACGCTGGTGACCCAGCACCCACCCTATTAAGCTTCTATACATTGGGGTATTCATTCTTGTAAAAAAAGTTGTTCACTACCTGTATGTAGAACATACAAGAAGGTCAACCATGGACTGAAAATGAGACAAGTTTGCCATTTATACTCAGAATACAATAGTGTGGAAGTTTTTATGTATGGCAGTCACGATCAGTTTATCATAGAATGTGGAAAATAATATAACCACGAGGTAAAGATTGTGGACCAAATCATTTACAGCAATAAAATACAACCGTTCCATAACACAATGCTGAAAGGCAGACGATATATAATCACAGTTCTGCAAGTTAAAAGTTCCAGAATATTCTGTCATGACATTTGTTTACTACAGCTGGATTAGCCCTGTCTACTAACCTGGGGTTATATAAATATTGGGACCAATCGAGAGTAGACACAAGCTGTATACATTCTAAATTATATTTTGATTTACCATCTCCAGGGTCCAGACAAAGGCTATAAGCCCTTTCAGCAAGGGTGAGGAGTGGAGAGTGCTTTTAGGTCCTGCATGGCTTAACACGTATCGACATACTTTGGATTTTTAAAGAGAAATTATTCACGGGTCAACGGTGAATCCATTGCTCCGAGTGATTGGATGCGTCTCGACAGGCTTCTTTTCCGATGCGCGTGGGGTGAGATTGACTTTTATCCAAACAGCCCCTGCACTCTGCAGGCCCTTGGAGCACGGGAGCCAATCCCAGGTGAACTTCTCATGCTTCCTGCCTCCGCCACTTACACAGGGGTGGGAACACAGCCTCCTGTCCTGCTAAACCACTAGTCCAGGGTGTAGTTGCGCACTCCATGGTCCAGGGTCCACTCCAGGCCATGCATGTGGCCAGTTTCGCTTGCTGTTTTTTTTAAAGAATTTGTTTAAGATTTTAGCCCATTTTCTCCCAATTTAGTAGCAAATTAAAACCTCTATTTTTCATGTCAATCCCCCCTCATATTGTGAGTTCGCTGCCATAGCGGCACTCGCCAGGCTGTCGACCGTAACTCCAGTACTCCAGAGCACTCCAGTACGCAGCGAACTTCCTGTCGACTTCCCTCCCCCTCTCCCTGGGGCGGACAGCCATTTGCCACCCCCTAGTGGCACTCCTGGCCAGAGCCGATTCTGGCGCGGCCGGTGGAATCAAACCCCGGTTGCAGTGGCCAGCGTTGAACGTTGTAACCGCTAGACCACCAGTGAGGCCCCATTTTGCTTGCTGCTTTGTCCTTTTCAAGGAAACAAGACAAAGTAAAATGACAAGGATTTGTCCAAAGAAAGGTTTATGTGTGATTATGGTAGTGAAGTGTTCAATAACAACCGCTGTGTACTGATTGTTCTCTGAACTAGCGTTATGTTGCAAACCTTTATTACTGAGAGAAATCATTAAATGGGTAATTGCACTAATTATTGGGCTCAATTAGCCCCCTGAAAGCATTCCGGGATCGCTTACTTTTCGCTCACTTGGAAGATGTGCAGAATTGCCGCATGCTCACGAGACCCCGCTACCTTTGTTCAACCTGACACTGACGTGCGTTCTCCCTCGAAATGAGGCCGAGGCCAAACTTCTGCTCACATCTGTGTTTGTGTCCTAGCGGGATGTGTTGTTTTGAGGGTCAGTCCCAGCTGGTTCAGTGAAACCTCCACACCTCTTTTAGTTGTGTTGGGGGGGGCAGGGGTGTATCAAACCTCTCAAGCAAGTGCTGACACGCACAGTCTCGACTCGACACTTGTCTCTTTGTGACACCGTGGTGCTGGTGTGGCACTGTCACCTTTGTCTGCGGGCGCTGTTGTGTACAAGATTCAGGGATGGAAAGTATTTGCAATTCCACACTCGTGTTCTTGTCATGACAGGCTGGCTGAGAAAGTGGCTTTTTTCTGTGGGAGTGCTGACCCCAAATGCCTTTCCAGTTTTAAACGTTTTAAAGTGGACTTTCAGACGTAGTAAAGGAAAACGGAATGATAACAGGTACCAATACCAGGCAAAGCAAACATAAAAACTGTTCACAAAATATGTCCCCAGTATGGACTAATTACATAAATGTGCACATTATATGTGTGTGAGTGTGTGAGAAATTAGAAGTAGCGTGGAGCAGAGATTCTGCTAATTTTACTGTGACTTTAACCAAAGGGGTGTGGGTCAAATCCTCAGATGGCCAAATGTTTGAATGACGATGGATTCAGATGTTTGCGAAACAGAAAAACACCAGAACTACTTCCTAGACGACATCATCTTCGTGTTGGCATCTGGTTGTTTCACTGACTGCATGTATCAGATGGTTGTAATGAACAAATTACTGCTTTTTTTTTTTTTTTTTTTTTTTTGCTGATCAGAGGAATTGCATTTATTGCAATACTTTTATTAATCGCAATTGTAACTTCCAAGAAGTCACAGATTCTTGGCACAAATGGCAAGTCTGGTGGGGGAGATCTGGGATGCCTAATTGTAGCCATGGGACTCATTTGAAGATGGGACGTCAGATAGCCACATTTAATATGCTGCCCCTTAGCACAAAACATTTGGTATTCTCCCCGTTCCCTTCTCTTATTCCTCTAATTGCTCCTGGTAGATGGCCTGTTCACGACTGTTCAGATCCACCGATCCATACATTATCTGGATGGGTTGTGAGCTGGAACAGAGAATTACATTTCCCGGCCAGGTAATTTTAAAGACCGTGGAATCTGCATAGCTATATCTGTGGGTGACAGAGAAATTGAGGATTTGCTCCGGTTGTGGAATAATACGTTTAATTTCAAATATGAAAGAAGTTAAGAATATGAAAAACATGAGATTATATTATATTGATTATATTATTTCTGTGTAGTTCCCCCTTTTTTAATAAAGGTGTTCTTGAATCATCCGCCTTTGCAGGAGGGAAAGATGCAAGATTTAATAAAAATGTATTTTGGGACCTGATATAGTTGCTTTATAATGGACAATCAAGTGCTCTGAAATTTACAGTATGCCTGTTGCAGTGCTGGGGCTGCACACTATGGGAAGGTATGGAAGCAATGCCATTTACAAGTGTGCGGGCGTGGTAACTCAATCACCACGGTATTTGAACTGTACCAACAAATCATCAAGAACAATAATCACCGCCATCCCTATTACTGTATACTTGTTGTCATTTTAGATTAAATTTATTATCAAATAAATATAAATATGAATAGTATACCATAACTCCATATTAACTATTATTTGCCAAAGTTGTATAAATAAAAGTTGTTAATATTTTCATTTATTCTAATTACAAGTTGTTGATATAGTAATCTGTCCCATAATTGCCTTCATTAACTGTGGGAAGTCACAAGTGTGATACATTTAATTGATATGACATTTCTAGCACAGTCTTGTACACCTGGATGGCAAGCAAGCATGTTAATGGGATACATCCTTGTTATACGGCATTGCAGTACAGCAAGTGACATCACATGAAACCAATGAATACGCTTGTTAATTTGATTCAGTAAAGTCGTTGCATACCTAGTAAGTGAAAAGGACAGAATGAATGAATTACTCATTTTGACTGCTTGAGCACAAATAAATTGAATTGCTTTGAGTTTTGCAGAAACTGATTGCAATGAACTTCAGCCTCGTTCAGTATAATTGTTTATGAGCCATGCTATTACAGAAAATCCCTCATAAAGTTTGAAAGGCATCCAATTCAATTCTGAAAAATGGAAACATTTTACTTCATAATTCAAATTGTATATGTAAAACCAATTAAAAGCGTAACTAATTGTACTAAGAACAATGAGAAAAGAACCTGGGACAATATTTAGTTTGAAATACTGCGCACACACCGAGTCAGCAGCTCTAATAAGGCTTGTAAATGCTTTGTAATTCCAACCAAGCAGCAGAATGACAGCAAATGATGGCAATCATAAAAAACAAAACGCATATTGTGTTGATAACAAGAACGAAACCAAATATTTACAAAAATATATTTACAAAAAATAATGACAGTTAACTAAAAACGAACATATCAAGATGTAAAAAAATTAACCTGACACTACTCTACCAGGAATCACAAACAAAATGACAGGGTTACAAGTCATAAGCAGAGGCAATTCCCTTTGTGGGTGAAACTTGCCCTGCGAGCAAGCCAGACGAACAATACTTGAGAGAAACTCAAACTCCAATTTCTAAATGGAAGAAATAGGAAAACAACTTGCGACTCTGTCCCACCACTGTGTGTAGGCCGTGATGCTGAATTAAATATGTCATTAATGTTTTATGAATTTAGCAGGTATTTTACTGTGGCAACCAATGCCTATGAATTTCTTTGACAAAAAAAACACTTAAAAGTATTACTTTAAAAGCATGAAAACAGTTATTGTGTGAAAGTCTTTCATTCTGTTTCAAAGTCCAAAGTTCCAGTGCCACTAATTAGTGTGGCTTGCTTGTCGGATACAATACATCAAGCAGAAGATATAATGGGAAATAAATGATACACAGCTTCATGTCTTACAATCCATACAAATCTCAGAAATATGCTTTGTTAGCTTTGGTAGCTACAGTGAAAGATAAAATGAGGGGATGGAGGTATGTACCATATGGATCAAGCTAAGTCATCGTTTCTGACCAGGGCTGCTCAACCTGAGGCTGCTGCTTGAGTTTTAAGTCTCACTGTTCACACTTACCAACAGCTGCAATGCTCATGTTGCACAAGAGAGCACCACTCACAGCAAACAATCACTTTGTCTCTTGAGTATTGGAGATTATATATGGTTGAAATGGGTTACAGAAGCCAAATGGTAGTCAGATATGTCACTGATCTTGTCAAAGTATGAAACAGAAATTGTACTACTCTACAACAGCACTCTACCTTACTTTAACTTTATCTAATGAGGTATGTAGGTTATTGGGGTTTTTTAAATGGCAAAACTAAAGGTTTGAGCGAACATTTCACAACCCACTGGTATAATACTAATATATATATATATATATACATTCACACACACATTTCTTGATACAGCTTTCTAAAATAAATTCTTAAAATAATGTATGAATGTAAAACACATCGTCTACAGTACATTAATGTAGTTTTATTGCCTATTGGCACATCATAAGTCTGCACAGGGTTTTTAATCTGAAACGATGAAAGTGGTTTTCTCTGGAGATGAATCACCTTCCATATTAGGAATCATGCTGGTATGAATTCGAGAATCAATTTGAAAAGATTCCAAAAGTGTCAAATCTTAAGCATGTGCAGATCATGACCACCAGATGTCACTGTTATACCAGCAAAACAAAGTGCTTCCACTTTTCAACAATCCATACCCTGTTGACCAAGGCTAATATCCACTTAGATACACCTGTGTTACCTTGCACTTACCCCATATGATGTTTCAATTTATACTACTGCAGTTGCACAAATTTGTGACGTTAAAATATTTCTCCTTTATCCTCAGTTAGTTTCTGTAAATAATTTGCCTTTAATGAACATCCATTAATAGCAACTGACAGTTGTGAAGCAGCTTAGCTTGCTTATAATTGCACAATTATCATCAGTAATTCACTACCCCTTCTGGATGTAGAGAAAAGAGAACTGTTATCACTGTTGAAATGACATGATACCAATTATCATATTGTCACAACAGAATGACAGTGTGTGTGTGTGTGTGTGTGTGTGAGAGATGTATACAGCAGATGATAATAACACAGCATCTTGTGTGTCCATTGTGTACAAATAAAGACGTGTACCAATGCCGGAGCAATGCATAGAAACCACTTAGGAATAAAATGCTCCAATAGGATATTCCAAGACCAAATTATTTAAATATAATAGCAATCATACAGCCATTTCAGCCTTGCAATAGAGACACTGCTTCCAACTTCAGCACTGAACAGAAGCAGCAGGTAAAAGCTATGGTTTTCTGTTGTGCGCTCCTTTGGCGAAATCATTGCTTTATGAGTAAAACCATTTGATATATGACCAATGTTATCGACGTTAAATTAGGATATCCTGCACTTGTTCAGGTCCAAGGGCCCACGTTTTAAAGATACAAAAGAAGAAGGAACAAAAAAACCTCAGTGACAATGTCATGGATAGAGTAAATCAGTCAATGTTTGGATTTCAGAAATACCCTTCAGCAAAGTCATGACAAAGAGTGCAGTCCGGCTAGAGTCCAATAATTCACATGCTTATACGTGTCCTTGTCAAATGTATAAGTAATGATGGGGGAAACTGTCTAACTGATTTAAAATAAAGTAGGTAGTGCCAGAGAAGCGCTCAAAGACGTTTGACAGCTCATAGCATTCAGTTGATTCAAGCATCATGCAGATACTGGAGAAAATGTATCCTGTCCTCATAGTGGAGATCTCAAGGCCTCCAGTGGGTGATGGAGGTTCAGTATAACGTACTGTCGACGTGTGCATTGACACTGCTGCACAGATATATACCACAATGATACAAAAGCTCTAGCCAACATGGTTAGAGCTAAGCCTACTGTTGCATACTGAAACAAAACTACGATCTGGATTCCAGTCAACATTTTTTTCTTTATCATATTTTTTTCTTCTTTACAAACACAGTATGGCGAGTTTATTTTTCTCTGTATTTGCCAAACTGTGTCTATGAAGAAAACACAAGGAAAAAAGTGCTTTTGTTGATGCTGAAAGTTGAGGGGAAATTTTGTTCGAATCCAGGCCTGAATTTCCTGCCACACTGGAATACATATGAGTATGAAGCTGTAGGTTTTCAGAGTATTCTACACACTGTGAAACAAGTCTGTGACAGCAACATGCAGCAATACATTTTACAAACCTGTCAGTATTCTGTCTTGATATAGTTCTAAAGGGAAACGAAAGCAAACTGTAAATTCGCTGTTATACCAGCAAATGAAGAAATTGAATATTTTATGAAAGATGGACCTCTGGGATTCACTGTATAATGCGTCTCGTTTAAGTAATAACAAGCACACGTCCAATAACAGAACTACACAAATATTATTTCTAAGTTTTCTTGGGAGTAAAAATAGCTGTTTTCCTGCCAGTCTCACGCATCACTTTTCACTTGAGCGTGATTTTATTCAAGGCAGATTCATTAATGTCGCCTCTGCATCAAACATTCAAACGTTTGCATTGATTCATCTACATCCTATACTGTCATTTGAGAAATGTATTACTGATCATCTACATTCTGTACTGCACAAGCTTATTTTATAACACCTTAAAATATACATCTGAATGGTCAGTAATCACAAGAGTTTAATGATGAAATGAGTTATTTGAGTTGAGTTAATTGTGTCTATTGGCTAATTTAGCACTGAGGAATTTGTTGTGAAGAATTCTGATATACTGCGATGGATTGGTGACCTGTCCAGGGTGTGTTCTTGCCTCTCTCTCAATGTATGCTGGGATAGGCTCCAGTCCCTCCCCGACCTTGACCAGGAATAAGCGGATTAGATCATGAATGAATGAATGAATGAAAGAATGAATGAATTCGGATGTATATATATATATATATATAACAAATAAAGGAAACTTCAACATAAAGTGCCAAGTTACAACAAAACTTTCACCAATATACCAGAAAACTGCCAAAATAAAGGAAACACCAACATAAAGTGCCTTAATTGGGCCACCATGAGCCACCAGGTCAGCTTCAGTGCACCTTGGCATAGATTTTACTAGTGTCTGGTTTGGTTGAGATCTTGTGACAGACGGCCATAGCATATGGTTTACATACCTTGCCCTCTAAGGGGTTGAGTGGACCTAAACCATATTTACGTACAGCGATTGGGGAGGGAAGCCGACAGGACGTTCGCTGCGCACAGGAGTGGCTCTGTAGTACCGGGTTACAGTCGACGGCCTGGCGAGTGTCGTCTCGGAGGAGACGATACTTCACCTTCATCACTACCAGTCACAGGGCTACGGCAGCGAACTCACAACACAAGGGGGATTGACTTGAAAATGGCGTGTGTGATTGTCTACCAAATTGGGAGAAAATCGGATAAAATCGGAAAGAAAAGATCATGTGCCAATTATAAGAGAGAGCAGAGGTATTCCCCCGTGTCTTGTCCAACATCCTAATTGGACTCTGTCCGTCTGCCCAGCTAATCCTTCCCCTGTATATTTTGTCTAAATGAATGCCTCCCCCTTCCCCTCATGTGATGTGTGATGGATGTCCAGGGGAAACAATATTATAATGGCGTATTGCATCCTTGAACTGTTATGACATTGAACTGTATTTTTGATATTTGTGATATATTAGAATGCTAACGTGTAGTATATTCTATTTTTTTGACTGTAGGCAATTCACATTTCAAAAGATATAATGAACAATATGCTTAATTTTCCATCATAAATTTTACACTTTCACTTACCAAGGTGTCCTTGACACCTCTTAGACTCATGTTCCATGGCAACACTCTCTACTCATAACTACTGAATGGTGCTGTATAGATGTGTTGGAATGAGCTTTGCGAAGCAGCAATGAATATATATTATGTGTATAACTACTTACTTCAACCTGCGCTGCTGTGTGAAGCCTGCATTGAGGAGCCGCACGGAGCTACATTCAGGGGCCACAGGCACCGCTGTGCGGGATCATCCAGAACAGGTGCGAATCGGGCAGCCGCGCGTCCTGTCCTCGCTGGTCGACGGGTCTGGAGATTAGCATTCGGCTGCGCGTACCGGGTGATAACGCATTCAAAGCGTAGCTCTACATGATCGGGAGCTCTGCCCTGGATGTTTTCAGGTAGGGGACAGAGTAATAGAGTGGAATATTATGACCGACACCAGCCAGTGTGAGCGGAGGCTGGGAAAAGTGTCAGAAATCCAGCTATCAGGTAATCGCAGGCAGCCAGGCTGAAGGCGAATTTGAGCAACATAATCTTAACGTGTGAATTCTGACCTAGACCACTTTGCTTTGATTATATTCCTGACCTCCCCCACAAAGGATGTTTAATAAAAAAAGAAACGCAGAGAAGAAGAAAAAATATATATATATATCTGCCCAGATCTGTTCACACATGTAAATGCCTGATCGATTCAGTTATGCTGGCTCTATTTCCAATACTTAGACCCTCCGGGATTCATTACTGACTCGTCAATCACCCTCTTAAGGAAAATTTCCTGGAGTTATTGATCAGGAGAAACCATCCATATAGGTACTGAAAGTGAAACCGCTATTCTACCTCAAATGGCTTAAGAAACCACTGGGCTCTGGATAACGGACGACAGCCAGGTTAGTGCTTAGATCAATACCAACACAGGATTATCATTAGGCAAAGTAGTATATATGACACTAAGCTTATAGGAGCAGGCGAAGGTGGCCACCAATTACACGTTTTTCTCATATTTTGGCCAGATCCTGGTTTGTTTGTACTGTAATAATGCAAGGGATGGAGATGTCATCAGCAATCATATTTGTTGATCTGAGAGCCACAGGGTCTGTTTCTTTTTGTTTTCACCCTAAAATCAGCAACTAATTCAGACCCAAGAAGCCAGGTGAGACGAGGTAACTGGTGAATTAAAGCAGTTGATCACATGGAAATGCTGAGTAATGGCAAAGACCAGTAGACTCTGCCTCTCCAGAACCAGCCTTGAGGGCCACCGAGTTCCGGCGTCAAAAAACCCTGAAATAATAATCAATTATTATATTATGGAACCTTTCGGAATAGGATTGTTTTCACAAATGGAGGATTGAAAATGTTTCATCCAATGCTATCATTCTGATTCCATTAAAATGATATGAAACAAAATACAAATATTCAGTTGATGTACACACACACACACACACACACACACACACACACACACCAGTGGCGTCATCTCAGCAATAGTTACCTCTTGTGCCATCATTGTTCTATATGAGTCATCTGAAGTACACATTGTCTTCAAATTATGCACAACTGACAACTTGAATTACGAGTGGGGCTATTGACATGTATGTATTCATTTCAATCTTTAGTAGTCAGAATAGCATGTTAATTAAACCCCGAAACGATGTTTTAAGAGAGAGAATGGTTGGAAAAAGCTGAAAAAGACAGGAATTTCACAGAAGAATTATCAGACTATTACCCTGACACATGCACTGATAAGTCTTCCAACACACAAAGACTTGAATAGTTTATTCAAGTGCTCAAATCGTATTTTCCCTTGCGCTTCTGACTGGAGTGCAATGCCATAACAACCTAAATAAGCTATAAGCCTTAGAAATATCCTATGAAGAAAGGACATCCAGTGGCATGGAGACATTTCAATGCTGTAGGAATGGAATGTTCTAGTGGTCCCAGGTCATCCTTTATCTCATCAAACATCTATAGTACTGCCTAAGATAGAAGCACATATGTTTTGATAATGTTTTTTTAAATTTATTAGACATCTCTGAGAGGGACAATTGAGTATAAAATACTTGCTACATTCAAATTTGTCCCTGCGGTCGCTCACATTGTCTCCTTCAAGCAACAATTACAGCAGACATGTTACTGCACCCATGCCGATCGAAACGTAAGACCTTTCCCTAGGCCAGGGGTCGGCAACCTGCGGCTCCGGAGCCGCATGCGGCTCTTTCATCCTTATGGACTGGTCGCAGCTTTTGTCCGCGTAGCACCCCCCCCCCCGGTCGACAGAAAATGGGGCGCCGTTTACGTGGCTCGCACCGGGTGCTGGCGGCTCCCAGTGTTTTCTTTTCCGTGGAAACCGGGTCCAAATGGCTCTTTGAGTGTTAAAGGTTGCCGACCCCTGCCCTAGGCGGTCGATCTTTCACGAAATTACAGCCAGCCTTGATGAAAAGCACAATACAGTTGATACGCATTTGTCTGCATACTCTCCGCACAGCTGTCGCAGAATATATAGCCCCTGCTTTTAGTTCATGTGTATTCAATTAAGTTTTGTAAATGTGAACAGACATCATACTGCGCATTATGGCTTTGCGTGCGTGTCACCCCCTGCAAATGCTTAGTAAATATGATCCTAAATGTCCTGTCTATATGCTATATAACTTAATATCGATGTTGTGGTGACTGAAATCAAGTGCTTTTGCTCATTTGAAATGCATTATCTTTTGTTAACAAGTTTGTTCTTGAAAGAGTTTGTATTTGAGAAGCTGTAAGCTTTAATTGCCCACTGAAAGAATTGTACATATGTAGGAGTGGATAATTAATTCTCTTCACCACTTTAGATAAATTAATGTAAAATATCAAATGGTCAAAAGCCTTAAAGAACACCGTTTAAAATCTGTATCGATTAATGACATTTAAAATTGAACATGAACTGCACATAGTATTTCAATCCTAAACACAAAGGCCATAAGTAATAAGTATAATATAAGCCAAACAAGAATGCAAGCATGAAACCACTCAGATTGAAACCACTCAGATTCTCAGTTGTTCTATTCACACCATGGATGATTTAGACCAGCTGTGTTTTGATGGAATGTGAAACTGTGTTAACCTTTCTCTCTTATGTTGATTGAATACAGGCCAAAGCTATCTCATCATTCATTATACAGAACTGCAAATGTCCTTAACACTGAAAATATGCACTTCAGCATGAAGCAATACAACTACACATTCAAATTAACTTTCAGCACAAGAAACTGAGAAATACTGTGAAGCCCCTGAAAAGTAATGTCACTGTCATGCTGGGTGCGTACGCTGTCCGTAAACTCCAAAACTTTTGTCATTTTCACATTCTGCATATTGTCAGTCCCTAAAATTAGAACTTAATTAAAATTGAGATTCTATTCTGTGATAGCCTCAAAAAAAAAAGATGGCATAACTGTTGATGGAATGATTGGTTGACACATTTTGTACGGATTAAGTTCAACTTGAACCTTTTACCTTTCGGATTCAATTTAAGTGGAGTAATCAGAAGAATCAGCAGAAAAATGATAAAACTCTGTCTTTGGCCTCTGTTTCAAGATGTCATCAAATTTGGGCGGATTCTTTTTCATAAGCCAACGTGTGCTCAGTAGAGCAAAATCATTGGAAGCTTCTTTTTTTCCAGTCTTGCATGGTGGTATCATCAGATTTCTCAAGGGGCCTTTGGTTTTTGTGCACATTTTGACCCACGCGAGAATCGTTATCTAGCGCCACCTTTACGAGCAGCTGGCAGGATTTTTCTCATTATAATGATTGCATGAAGATTTCAAGGCCACTTGCCCATCTGCACGTTCCCCCTGTGTGGTGTTGCAGTGCGGAGAGAGACGGTGAGCACATCTAAGATTATCGTCTGCTATCAATTTTCTCGAACGCCAAACCCACACATTTTGCTAAAAAGTTTTGCCCCTTCGCTCAAATGGAGGGTTCGAGTTCCCTCGTGCTTCATCAGCATTAGTTCCGTTCCCCAGGGGGCTAGAGCTTCGTGGCTTTTAAAAAAAGAAATTAGTTGATCACTCGATCACTCAGCGCAGGAGGTGAGCTGTGGCCTGGGCGCATCTCCGGTTGCAGCTTGTGAAATGGACACAAGCAAATGAGAGATGAGAAGGGCGTGTGCCCAGGGACGACTATCATGCAGGAGCAGTGGGAAGGGATAGGCAGTTGGATTGCCTTGGAAAGGCTTTGGCCAGCCAGGAGGTGGGTGAAGTGTCTCAGGGCGTGAGAAATGGACCGACGGTTCCAACGTTTCCAAACGAAGGAAGGAGTCAGTGTATCAAGCACACACAGCGCTGTGAGGTTTTGGAGGAACCAAACACAGTGTGACTCAGTAGGTAGAGCATGGCACTAACATTTATTTGATTCCCATCGGGACCACATATACTGAAAAATGTGTGAACTCACAACTGTAAGTCGCTTTGGATAAAAGCGTCTGCTAAATGACTTATATTGGCTTATATTATTATATTATATGAACAATTATATTATTATATTCGATTCCCATCGGGACCACATACAGTCAAGCCGGAAAGTCTGCACACCCCTTTCACCCTCTCCACGTTTTATTGCGTTACAGACTTATTCTACAATAGATTAAGTTAATTTTTTGTCTCAAGATTCTACACAAAATAGCTCATAATGACAAAGTGAAAACAGGTTTTTAGACATTTGTGCTAATTTATTAAAAATCCAAATGTTAAATATCATATGTACACAAGTGTGCACACCCTTTGATATGACACCCAAAACTGAGCTGTGGTGCATTTGGTTTCCACTGATACTGCTTGAGATGTTTCTACAACTTGATTCTAGTCCACCTGTGGTAAATTCAATTGATTGGACATGATTTGGAAAGGCACACACCTGTCTATATAAGGTCCCACAGTTGGCAGTGCATGTCAGAGTAAAAACCAAGCCATGAAGTCCTAGGAACTCTCCATAGACCTCCGAGATAGAATTGTGTTGAGGCATAGATCTGGGGAAGGGTATAAAAACATTGCTAAAGCATTGAAAACACCCAGGAGAACAGTGGGCTCCATCATTGTGAAATGGAAGAAGTTTGGAACCACCACAACTCTTCTTAGAGCTGGCCGTCTGGCCAAACTCAGTAATCGGGCAAGAAGGGCCATGGTCAGGGAGGTGACCAAGAACCCAATGGCCACTCTAAGAGAGCTTCAGAGTTCCTCTGCAGCGATGGGAGAACCTGGTAGAAGGACAAACATCTCTGCAGTACAATTCGTTCATTCATTATCTAACTTATCCGCTTATGCCTGGTCAGCCTATCCCAGCATGCATTGGGCGAGAGGCAGGGATACATCCTGGACAGTTCGCCGATCCATTGCAGGGCACATGCACCATTCACTCACACACTCATACCTACGGGCAATTTAGACTCCCCAATTAGCCTGACGTGCATGCTTTTAGACTGTGGGAGGAAACCGGAGTACCCGGAGGAAACTCACACGGACATGGGGAGAACATGCAAACTCCACACAGAAAGGCCCCAGCCGGGATTCCAACCCGACACCTTCCTGTGTGGCGACAGTGCTATCCACTGCACCACCGTGCCGTCTCACAGATAAACCACCGAGATATGTAAAATAATTACAACATTTTCTAAAACTCATGATTGAGTTTCATGATTCACTTTCGATTTATATATTATGTAACACAGGCAGGACAACAGGGCAGGGTGGACATCATATCTGTCCCCCCCAATAATTTATAGATATAAAACATTCCGTTTGATAATTCCCCCCCCCCCCCAATATTTAATATGTGGTTATGCCCTTGTTATAGAAAGTACATTATGAACCTTGAATTTTTGCAGTTCAGGAAACCAGTTTTTATACCTCTGAAATTCTACGCAGGTTTTGTTCTGCTCCTTGGTGAAAAGGTTTCCTTTGAACAGAAGATGAATGTCGCAGCACAGATGAAAGGTGACACTGCCGTTGTAGACAACAATGCGCTAATGCATAACTGTTCTTGGAAAGCTGAGCACTAGGAATACAGATCATGAAAAGGGACTACGCAACCATGACACTTGAATTAACAAACCATACATGAATTATAATATATAAATAAGATTGCTCTTCATGATGGATACCAAAGGCAGGCATGTCAAAGGCTAGAGATATGTGTACCACACATATTGAATCAACAATGTTTTCCTTTGAACCACCATATTTATAGCTCCTCAATATTTCCATTCTAAAGAATTTCAAAGCTTTAGCTATGATTACACTTATATAATTTTTATCCAGAGCGACTGAAAACAAGTGCACTCCACTTAGTGGGATGAGGCAGCGTGTCACATTCATAGTTGGTACAACTTCTTTACAAAAATAAGTTGTTTATTTGAAGGAGATAGGTTAGGGTTAAGCTTATATGTGAGGTGCTATTGGGGATGGATAAGAGTAGAGCCAAGGTGCCATCTGAAGAGATGAGTCTTCAGTGTATGGTGGAAGATAGGCAGCTACTCTGCTGTCCTGGGGGTGGGGAGATCATTTCACCCCTGAGGTGCCAGGACAGGGAAGAATCGAAATCAAGATGAGCGGCTGCTGGCTCTCTGTAGGAATGGGATTTCCAGGTGACCACAGGTTGCAGAATGAAGCGTGGGACAGGCGTGTCCTGCTGATGCTGTAGAGGAGGTACCTACAAGAACGAGTCATCGATGCAATATTAGGTGAGGAGAAGAGTTAGGAGTCCAAGGTCACCCCAAGGTTGTTCACAGTCTGGGCAGGGGAGAGAGAGCAATGTTGTTAATTGCAGTGGTTTTGTGCTTTCTTTCTTCTTTTTTTTGCAAAACACAAAAGGAATCTTTATAATATTTCCCTACATAAATGCAAACCAACAAAGAAGTTGCTGTGGCATATGTGATATGGAGTTAAATACCTTGTTTATTTGAAAAAATATTCAAAGTGGACGGATCCCTTGGGCCTCCAGTCCCAGGAGGTCCATTCAAGTGTTGAAGTTTCAGCCCTGCAAAAGTAGCACTGTTCGATTGGTGCTACAAAGGGATCTTACATTTCTCGAGATGGGATTTGTCTGCAGGTGCTGGAGCAATTCAGCTTGTTGTGATTGGTGAGAGAGAGAGAGTGAGAGAGTGAGAGATGGAGAGAGGGAGAGAGGGAGAGAGAGAGAGAGAGAGAGAGAGAGAGAGAGAGAGAGAGAGAGAGAGAGAGAGAGAGAGGAGAGAGAGAGAGAGAGAGAGAGAGAGAGAGAGAGAGAGAGAGAGAGAGAGAGAGAGAGAGAGAGAGAGAGAGAGAGAGAGAGATGTTAAAAAGAGGAGATGAGCTTCTATGAAAAAAGGGGGGGGAAAAAGTTTGTCAGTTGCCATGGGAACCACTCTGAGGGCAAACCTGGCTCACCTGCTCGCCTCATTCTGAGACACCTCTTTTATCGGGGCTGATGGGAGAGGCGGTGTGACCCGCCTGAACTTCCACAGTGAGCTACAAGCTTCCAATTTCTGTCAGCTGCCATTCGCCTCTCAGGCAAAAAACCTGCTCATTTCTCTTAGGAAGAACAATCTCAATTTTCTATCTCAAGCCAATCGCTCTTTTTTTGCTCTCTTACTTCAATACCCTTTTGTCATTTTGAATTTAAACTCTGAGGGAGAGAAAATAATCAAGCTTTGTTGGACGGATAAGGATAAAATGCTGGCCCTCTGATCCTGGCTTCGGCTTCGATGGTTGTAAATGACCCCCAGACAGTGAAATGGTGAAATGAAAAGCTAGCAGCTAATAAAACCTGTGCGCGGATTCAATCAACTCCCTGTTCTTAACTTTGGCTTCCAAATATATAGAGCTGCTTTTTTATATTTAAAAAAACTAAAAATTACGCACATATACAAAGCATATGCTCCCTGTACATCTGTAAAACACATTTCCTAAATTTGGTCTGCGTACCAAATTATTTATATCAAAATTGTGCCAAGTTACATCTAAACAATCACAGTTCCAAAGCAATGCTTCCCAAATGGTCCTACATTCGTCCAAGTAACTTGACCCTTGCTGGTACTAACCTTCTCAATAAATCTATTTTGTACAAACCTGTTAAAGTTAAGAATGTAATTTTTCACAGACCTAGATATACAGTACCAGTCAAAAGTTTGATATATATATATATATATATATATATATATATATATTTAGTTTGTTTGCATTGTTAACATATTGTGTTAGAGTCATGTTATCTTGCCTAGAAGGCATATAAGGCAATTGAAATGTACTCAATGGAATGTACTGTAGATATAAAAGAAGAAGTAGGTATTAGCAGGTATTAACAGAATTGCAGGAACATTCCCAACATCCAGATTTTTTTTTATCTTCGAAAAATGAAAACCGAAAACCATGAGCCTTGTATATAGGACATATAACTATTACTTGGTTGGCCAGATAATTGGTAAGAAATGTAAGTTTATTTGATTATTTTCATTTAATTTCAGTCCCCCCTTCCCCCCATTTCTCCCAGTTTGATGGCCAATTGTACCCTCTCCTCATTAAACTTCCCTCTCCTTGTATACTGCGACTTCACCGCCGCAACTCTGGGACCCAGGGATGGATTATGAGATCAAGGGCCCCTGGGCACAAAAGCCTCGAGGGCCCGCCTACCCATCCACCCCCAGCCCCCAGCCCCCACCCCACACACACGAACACACACACAGCAAGAAGTGACTGGCACTCCAACCACCCGCTTACATGACACATATAAACCACCTGTATTTATTTATATTATTTGTACAATTTTTAAAGAAATATGCATGAGACCAAAAATCTGTTTTTTTGAGGGCCCCTCTGACGTTTGTAATCCGGCCCTGCTGGGACCGGCTGTGACGAAGCGAACTGAACCGCCTCCTCCGAGACAGAACCCGCCGAGCTGTCAACTGTAACTCCGACAGGCAAAGAGTTGCTGGCACGCGGCAAACTCATATCGGCTTCCCCCAATCACCGACCCTGAACGGCTCTCCCGGCCAGAGCCGGGCTGGCAGAGACAAAGGTGAACTTGTCTTTGTCTCTGCCAGCCTGGCTCTGGCCGGGAGTGCCATTCACCCTGCCCTCCTTTTAGGCTCGAACCCAAGCTGGAGTGGGCAACCTGCACTTTACCACTTGCAGGCCCAGCAAGGCTATTTTTTATGCCCGACATGCTATTCTTTAATTGCATCTTGTTTATTCAAATTGTTTTCGATTGTGCATGGGAGAGATATAGGAGCGGGAAATAAGTATTGCTAAACAGGCGTGATTAATATCCAGCTAAACAATGCAGAGGTTACCATATGAAGCATAATGGTTACAAACTTCAATCCGGACCTCTCCTGATGTCCATAACCTCCTGTGGGAAGCGCTAATGCCATTCTGCCAAAATCACCAGTTCACCCTGCCCTCCACATGTGCTTGCGCCACTCTATACTTTTATTGACCACAGCGTTTGCATTGCCAAAATAGATCCCTTTATGTCAAAACCAATATGTTATATTTCATTCAGTAATTGCTGGAATATTTTACTGAATATCTACAAAAGGTGATCTTTTTCAATTTTCAACCACTGAGAATTATATTCTACTTCCCCCATCTAATTGTCCATGCTAATTTGTGATACCTTTAAAACATGTTTGCCTCCATCTTTGCTTGTCTGTCTATTCTGAATTTAATATTTCATACATGCATAATTTTCAAGAATGGTGGCAACAACTGGTTTTCAGTCAGGGGAAAGCTCAAAGCCAAATGCGGGTGGAGGACAGGGCTGGAGGACAAAGCAGCAATTACAGCAATAATAATAGATTTCACTTCTCGCTGGGTACATTAAACTGCCACATGTCATGAGTAACTATTGGAAGTATAACTCCAAATTACAACTAACTATCACAATACTTGATTTAAGATTATTGCCAGTAGAGTCAGGTCACTTGACAGCAATGATGCTTATCAGTCCCTTCCTGTAGCAGTTTGGGAGATCTCCTCCTCAACTAGCATCGCCCCACACAGTAGCCCATCCCTGGTTTAATCCCTTCTGGCCTTGTGGGAGCATATAAATGAGCAAATTCACTCATTCATTCATTCATTGTCTCTAACACACTTAATCCTAGTCACGGTCATGAGGGGGCTGGAGCCTATCCCAGCATGCATTGGGCGAGAGGCAGGAATGCACCATGGACAGGTCGCCAATCCATCACAGATAAGCAAATTTAATTACTAAATTTTTAAAAACGATAAAAAAATGTACATCATAAAAATGATACAAAAAAGTTATATTTGTAGAACTTAATAATTATCAGACAAATAATATCAGTAGACCAGGTTTATATAGGGCACAATAAATAAGGGCTGCAAATAACATTCAATAAACATTATTATTATTTTTTTATGAAACTTTTTGTCACATGTGGCCTTGCGTATGGGCAAAGCGTTTGTCCCCCTTCAGTGTTTCAAACACAGCGCTCGCGGTGCAGCGGGAAACAGGCAAAAATGCATTACTTTCATTTGTGGAGTTTGTCGTCAGATAAAAGTAATTAAACCTCATTGGGTCACCACCAAGCTTGCATGAGTGAAACCTGAATATCTCTCCTTTACCGAATTGCTGGAATGATGCTTCTAACTTTTAGAATAATGGAGGAAATCACAGGTAGTGAAATCCATAACTCCGGGCATCATTCGGGCTCTACTTCTTCTAATTATATTATAATTATAACTGTTTGGGAACTGGGCTTGTACCTCAGAGGTTGCAGGTTTGATTCCCAGGTGGGGTATTGCCATTATATCATTAATCAAGGTGTCCTGATGTATAAATGGATTGTATATAAAAAAATGTAGGCTGTGTCAGTCGCTCTGAATGAGATAATCTGCTACATGTCTAAACGTAAAATGTAAGTGGATACTGAGCTTGTATCATTCTATAGTAACTTTGTAGAGTTTGTGTTTGCCCATGTGTTTTATAGCCACTGAAATCACTGTAACTGCACACCTCATCAGAAATTAGTTAGTGTTTTGGTCCCTGCCTTGTGTGATCAGTTTTACTGTAGAATGGGATACCTAGTAGAGGGTGAAGCAGGACCAAGGACAGGAACAGATTCTCACAGGTGTCCATTGGGTATGGCATGGTATGGCTAAATAAACCAGTAAAAGTTGTATGCTACCGTTTTTTCACATACAGTATATTTTAGCCTACGTTGATAAACCAACTCTAATTTAGGTCAAAAGGTTTGAATTCCCAGTTAAAATATTAATGGTAGTCAAGAAACAGTAGTATGAAAGTAATATTTATTTATTGCCACTATTATTGGCCAAACGGTGAGCTCAACTCGTTTTACCGTTTACTCTCTCACCCATTATCAACACAATACATTTTATGCTTTGTGTCACATGGTCACTTTGCCATGCCTTCGCTTTCACTAAAATTATGCCACTGATCTAGCTAAGAGAAATGGATTTGATGATGGCCCAGAAAGCTCAATCTTCAGTGGATACTGAGCGTGTGTCATTGTTTAGTAAGTCATCGATTTTGCTTACATAGTTGAAGTCACTATTTTTTACTGTTGGATGAGATACCTAAGTAGAGAAGGTGAGGCATGATTCTGTGTGGCTCAGTTGGTAGAGCATGGCGTTGGCAACGCTTAGGTTGTGAGTTCAATTCCTACTGGGACCACATATACTGAAAAATGTATGCGTTCACTACTGTAAGTCGCTTTGGATAAAAGCGTCTGCTAAATGGCATATATTATATTATATTAGGCAGAGCTAAAAACCAATTCTCAGGTGATTATAGAATGCAATTGTATGCATTACTTTACATTTACATGTAAGGATTTAGCAGATGCTTTTATCCAGAGCAACTTTTTTCCAAAGTTTATTTTCATACAATCCATTTATACAGCTGGATGTTTACTGAAGCAATTCAGGTTAAGTACCTTGCTCAGGGGTACAACAGCAGAGGCCTCACCTGGGAATTGAACCTGTAACCTCGAATTACAAACCCAGTTCCTGAAAATTACACTCCACTGCCACCCTAAAAAATGATCAGTGGCATCACTTTGTGCTGAACATTGCGGGGGCAATCCAAACAAATGGGGGTTAAGTTTGTTGTGCTAATTTCAGTCACTTACTGCTCTACTGTAAGAATACTACCTGTTCAATATTATGAGCTATTATTATCAACCAGGAGTGATTCTAGGATTTGACCTTTAGGGGGGCTCAGCCCCCAATGAGAATGTGAGAGGTACACATTTTAATTAATTTACTGTTGCATTCCCAAAAACTAAAACACCACAATGGTGGTTGCTCTCAAATCTCTCTCTAGATCTCTTTCTGTGGTCTTTTTTAAAATAGATATGAAGTAAAAATGTTTTTTAGAAAACTATGACTAAACATTTTCAGGGGGGGCTGAGATGAAAGACAGGGGGGCTAAAGCCCCCTAAATATGGTCTAAAATTGCCACTGTTATCAACAGAATTCAGATTAGGCAAATAGGGCTTCAGAAATCAGATTAGGCAAATCATCAGATGGAATACATTAAAGTCATATCAGGTGTAAATACATATTTTTTTCATATTTTTCTAGTGCACACTGTGTACTATTTCCCTGTGGAGCACCTTAATACTGACAAGAAGGAACCGCTATAAACTGTCTCATATCTTGCCCCTGAGTCTGCATTGAGCTGTGCTGGTACCTCATCTCACTACATTTATGGAAATTGCATGCATTTATTTATCAATATCACAGAATGGGGTGATCATTGACATGAACATGGAAACACACTCTAAAGCACAAAGTTTCTATAATATTGCAAAATTGAATTCATAGCGTTACTGCTTCTTAAAATGGAAAAAAAAATGTAGGTATGAAGAGTTCATACGCATAAAC
Source organism: Aldrovandia affinis (assembly GCA_029706075.1). NCBI lineage: Eukaryota > Metazoa > Chordata > Actinopteri > Notacanthiformes > Halosauridae > Aldrovandia > Aldrovandia affinis. The sequence continues at coordinate 6,177,666 of JAINUG010000012.1, read as the reverse complement.
CGATAAATACCATTCCTGCCAAAACTAAACCAAACATGTCGTGATTGAGATCACAGTGCCATCTTCACCAGGCAACAGCCTACGATTGGCTAAAGATGTTGTGACAAGAGAAAGGTATATCTAATTAAATCAACCTTGTTTTTGTAGTGGGAAACCTGCACTTATTGTGTATTATATTTGAAATTCATTTTAAGCTTCATTTGAACCCAGGGCGCCAAAACCATCACCCCAGTTCAACTAAATGTCAGTGATAAGCTGGTGTAATAAAATGTTGAATCTGAAGGTTATTTTACCCCTCAGATGTTAAAATATAAGTGCACTAAATTAGCTCACATTAGCTAAAAACTTTCTGGGGTAGCAACCCCTGAACCACAGTTCTTTCTTTTTCAGTAAGAACTGTGCACTGTGTGAAAGTTACACCCTTGAACAAATCCCTTGGTCAGCCTGCTCAGAACAATTATGAAAAAAAAACAGACGTTTAGGCCTGGACGCGTGTTGGCTTTAATAAAAGAAGCTGGAGGTAATTCCCTCACCAAAGTTGACAGAAGATGGGCCTGTGAGAGGCTGACACATTAATCCTTGTGCCACCAAGCCCCACTCGCCGTCCCCCCGGACGTGAGCGGATGCTTTCCTATTAGTATTTCGAATGGGGGACATTAAATCACCAGTATTGCTTCCCATCATTCAAATAAATTATTTTACTGTCTCCTCAAAGTAGCCTTTTAACACCTTGATGGCCCAGTCCCCCAGTGCAGTTAGAGTGGAGAATAGGCTTGACTGGGTCTCCCAAATGGCCGTATATTATTGGATAAAATAGCATAACTTTGTTCCAGCTCAGAATCAATACCACCCCCTTTATCACCTTCGCTGTCGTTCTTTATTTGTTTCTGGTGAATTTAGTCTCTTTCCTCATTGAGCAGGAGAGCGATATTTCACATATTTCAATTGCCTGCTTGAATCAGGCGACCCTCTAAAATGCCGTCAAAAGCTATCTTGAGCTGTCAGCTTTGATCAAGATGATATGAGTCTCTCTTCTTTTTTTCAAAATGGGGTTTTAGGGAAAAATCATTTTGTTTTATTTCAGTTGACTCTCTGAAGATGATGTAAAGCAAGACTTCACAGAGATTTGTGTGAAAAAAGTCCATACAAGTGAAACGTCTTGCCTAATCTCAAATAAAAAAATTATTTGCCCCTGTCATTTTCTTTCGCTATGTGCCCCGCATGCCTTGATATTTTCACTGTAGAAAAATATTCTTAAAAGAAGAAAAGCTTTTTTCTATTTTGCGGAAAAAAGAAGGGCACCAATTAGCACTGCCAGTACCACTGTATTTATTTTATTGCCCTATTAAAATTAATATAAAATAAAAATGTGTTTGACTTAAGAGGCGCTTATGCCAAGTTGTTATCACTGAAATAATGTTTTTGGTCATCTGTACAAATATTGTACCCTACATTATGAGGACTGACACTGTAACCAACTGACCGGGAATTAAAACAAGACTGTGCCTTGTGATGTATTGTTCCTTACCTTTAAAGCAGATGGTATTCTTTTCACCTTCATTTTATCTACAATGGAGCCTGGTGATCCAAAATGAGGGGGCTGAGAGTGGGTAAAGAGAGAGATGAGCCAATCTGATCATTTAAAGATCAGTGACACCTCGCAGCGTTGTCTCTTAGCGACACAAAACCACAGAGGACCCGTTTCACTTCTTGAATGTCAAGCTCTGTTCCAGGCGTGAAAGAAGGTTGGAATAAGAATAACAACTGTTTTAAAAAGGTATGGTGCAATATCAAGTTTAGATTTTGGTATATATTGCAGTTCTTCTTTAAACCCCTCAGAGAACAATTTAACCTGAGAGACTGTAACATTCTCGGCCTGAGGCAGACTCCAATCTCTATGCTAATTCTGGCCACAGTTGGAGATTTTACTCGATCGTTATCCCAAGTTTGTTCTTGTTAATGACAGAATTCCATTTTCTAAATTACTGGTAACTGCAATAAGTATGTCTGTTAATAGCACAGGAGTAGCCAGGTTCCTGCCTACACATACTGAAGAATATTGACAATGTAATTGGTACATATATATGTCATGTTGTTGATATACAGTTGCGATATAGTATACATATGTGTTTGTCATAAAAGAGCTCTCACCCGTTCTTTTCCATTTTGAATGATTTAGAGGAGAAATCGATTGGGCTATCTAGTTTGTTTTTAAACTCTGCGTATGATGTCCTTGTATATGAAGGATTTTTGTACTGCATTGCTTTTTTCTATGACAAAAATATGTGAGCAATATTTGACTACTACTATTTTATTCAGCAATTCATTTTACGGTTTAATAAGGCAGCGGTATTCACTACAGTTACAGTTGAAGAGGTCAATGTCAATACATGGTCAACAATAAAATGGCAACTTCAACATGTGCAATGAGTGTGATGCAGCTGCACAAGAAAAATACTTATTTTAAGTCCTGCACTGAACAATGCCCATCCTTGACCGTGACACCCCCATTCTCTACACTGACACACTCACTGAGTCTTCACTCTCAGTAATCTTTGTCATTATTACCAAAGTACCTTGCCTACCCATCATTATAAATGTGTTGTTACATATAAAAGGTCACAATACCCTACTGTTATCAATGTATAATTGCAAAGATGGTGAACTTGCAATATATTTATTTATATAATATATACGAAAATATATTTATAAAGAATGAAATTATTTCTAATTGGGAAACCCTTAGAGTAGAAGAAGGTAATATAATAGTTTTCAAGTGAAATAGGCAGCAAGTATTACCTCTCAAGCCCTTTCAAGAAAGAGAGATCATGCAGACCACATGGCATTAATGCACATACAGCCTCAATTGAATTAGTACTTTGGATACAATAAAAGTCAAATAATTGAATGCAATCAAACATAAACATGGCAGCTGAAGCAATTTGAAATATTGAATGCATATTTTGTTAAATAACGTTACAGTAAAACATTTGGCGTACAGTCAATGGCGTACATCAATTTATATGAATGGATAAAACATTTCATAACTTAACTATCTACATTCAATTTCCTCAATTTACTGTAACTCAATTTGGCTAATGACAACAATACAGTGCTTCGGGAGTGCACATTTAGCCTACCCTTCAGTGGTTAGATCACGTGAAACATTGTAGTGTTTCATTTATATATACATATAGAATATAATACAGGCAAAAATTGCCTGATTACTTAGACTATGTAAAAATGTGGACTGAGGGAATTTGAAAGTACAATACTGTAACCTGTAATTTCTTAATTTTAAGGAGCATGTTTTGGTGTACACACGATGCCATTTGAGCTTGTTGTTCCACAGTAGGGAGAACACATTGTTCGGGGGGAGGGATATGGGGGATTATACAATATTCCACTTTCCCTTGATTTCTCTTTCTTGGTATTTAGGCCAAGTGTCGTGGGTAGTAACATGGCCATCAACATTTTCACAAACACAAAAGACATATCAGCAGAACGCTAAAAAGATAACATTATTATCTAAGCGTGGGTCCATGGCCCCAGGGTGTGGGTGTTTGCTATCCCCTACAAAGGTTGTATAAAATGACTCCCAGTGCCCTTGATACAGTCATACCATTGATATCTGTATATACAGAGGTTGCTGTTTGATGTTGGCTATGTAGGAGAGAATGTTACCCATGTAATGTGCCCTCAAACATCTATATGGCCTTGTGTTTTTTTGTTCAGACACACCTTTGAATGGATGTATGTTCCAACAGAATCCTATTATGATAGGCTGTGTCTCTGTTCCATTACCTTCTTTTCCATTATAAAGTTATGGCTTGAGAACCAGTCAGACTGTGTGGCTGTATTGAAATTACGATTCATCAGCCATGCTGATCACATGTCATATCAGTGAAAGATTTTTTTGGTAGTTAGATTGCTTTGAGACTCCAATCAGTACTGCACAAGAATAAATGATACAAGTGTGAGGTGATTGGTGAAACTGATTTTTGTAGGATGTTTTAGCAATCATGTAATCTGCAGTTAGCATAACCGATGAGTGATCATTAGAATGCAATCGCAAATGCTATTTTTACTTTAAAGAAACCAAATCTTACGGAGAAGCGTGTTTGTGTGTTGCTGTTGCTTCCGCTCCAATTACAGATTACAGTTATATGACTAACATTGGAAAATAGGTGTTTCACATTTAACGTTTAATGTGCTTTATCATTTATTACTTCCAGCTAGATAACCAGGAAATATAACCACAAATATTTTGTACCATGAATAGTCCTTACTATTGCCCTACCCAGGATATGAAATGACCAATGGCTCTTGGGGGATCCCATGTATATGTGCATGCATGGGACCCCCCCAAGAGCGATTGGTCATTTCGTACCCTGGGTAGGGCACGCACGCACATGTTTGTTTGTTTCTCTTGCGACTATATGGCTACATTGCAACAAATTATCTTTTTTTTCTTGAAATTTAACAGGTTTATTAGTCAGGCAGATAGGTCAAAAAAAGTTTAAACAGGATTGTATGCCATTTAAATAATAAATTTAAAAAACACCTAACCTGACCTGAGGAAGGCTGGGCTGGGCTCATCTTAGGTGGCTAGGGGCTCTATGGGTTAGGTATAATAATGTTAGCAACCGGTAACCTGACCTGATACCTAGCTATCTTGTAAACATTCTGAAAAAACATCACAAAATAAAATTCCCCAAATCACACAAACCAATTTAACCCTGATTGTTTCTATCACAGACTGGTCATGTATCACAGCTCTATGACAGTGACCCATCTTTGTATAAGAATTAAAAGAATATGTCTGATTTATGCACTGACATCAAAGATTTTTGATAACATAAACCTTTCCTTTATCGCCTGTGCTGACAGACTGATTTGGTATGTTTTTTTAACTTAAGGAATGTATTTCTTCCACTACAAACTACATTCCAACACAAACCTAAATTCTAAATTACATTTACACAATGGGCTATAGTAAGTTGACCAAGTCTGCATAGCCGATCATAATTCTCGGTCAGGACCGCAGAATCACTGGCCATCTTTAGCAAGAGACTCAAAACCCACCTCTTCAGACTCCACTACCACTGATTCTCTACATTAATTAACTCCCATCACTGTTTGCATGTTTAAAAATGTAATTAAAAAAAGAAAACACTTTTTTTCCGTTGTGTTATCGGTACAGTGTGCAGTTGTCAACAATGATGTCTATTGCAGTGTCACTACACCGATCTCTTGCACTAACCATGGTTAATCTTACCATGTTTAAATGCACTTGTTGTAAGTTGCTCTGGATAAAAGCGTCTGCTAAATCCCGTAAATGTAGCTGCCATTCGAATGCTATTGTGACGCAACCTGGGTTATGCAACCCGGCTACATTTAGGCAGCCGGGCACATTTTGGCCTGACAGAAACCACAGATCTTAAATAATTCTATGTAGTTATAATGTCCTGTTTGATTCGCATTTGTTAAAAGATGTTAAAATAAAGATGGGACCCCCCCAAGCTTAAAAATGTATGTCTTATGGGGGGTCCCTTGTGGCTTATGGGTGGTCCCGAATCCCCCCAGACCCCCCTCATTTTGACCAGTGGCCCTACCAATGCAAGCTGTGAAGGTTATAGAAGAGAGTAGAGAATATGCATGTTGCATATGTGTTATTTGTGAACCATAGGGGATGGGGGTGTGGAGGTAGTTCAGTAGCTCATGAGTGAACGCGACATGCAAAGACACTGATTTTGGATCCAAAATAGATTACGGAGAATGTTTATATTCAGCTCATGCGCAAATGCTTACATGTGCCTGATTGTCCAATTCTGACTCAAACAAGGCATTTTCTTGGCCAGAACTACAAAACATGTAAACCAATGGGAACTGCGTAAACTTCAGTTTTACGTGTTGTATTGTGCATCGACACAAGGTTGGACTATGAGGAAATGTTGTCGATGTGTTTCGATATCTAGCAACACTTTTGTCTTTTCTTGTTGTTGTTTTTAAAACTATCCCTGTTACAGTAGTGCCTGTGACTCTCGCATAATATGACTGATGCATCATATCGGGTGGCTGAGGTTGCTGTGCCAGTTTAGAGAGGGAGAATTTAGTGGAGGTCATAGCTTAAGCAGCAAGAGTGCAATTAGTTCCCTTGGCTGGGGACATTGGTCTTTAGCTCACTGGGATAATTGTATCTCTTGTTGTGCAGAGCAGCCAGCTATGGCAATGGTTCAAAACCCATAGCAGACCTATCATTACACGATACATGCTGTTGAACAATAGGACTTTCCGCATTGCACCTGTCCTTTGGTCCGTTAACAGGGGTGGCCCCAGAGATTTTTTGTTGCCTTTACTACGGTGGTGCTATCACTGGTGTGGTTGCTATAGCACCAGCAAGCCTCCCCGTAGTGTCGCGCTTGTCCACTTATGATAACGATTCATACATTAAATACATTGAAGCTGAAATTCTGGTTGTTGATGACTATGATAATGGGAAGGTGGTGTCATGAGAAAGAGAGAGAGCATATCTGATCCATCATCAACTTCATGTTGAAAGCATTATAATGATATGCAGAATGTAAACTTAATACAAGTCTATAGGTGCAATATCACGAAAAAAGTGTGTTCTTACATTACATTTAAGCATTTAGCAGACGCTCTTATCCAGAGCGACTTACAAGATGTGCATTAATACATGGTAAGAACAATCATAGTTTGCGCAAGAGATCAGTGCAGTAATACGGCGATAGACATTGTTGTTGGCAGCTGCATACCATACCTGTAACACTGGGAAGGAAAAGGGTAGTAAATATACTTTTTTAATTTATTTAATGAAGAGTAAGCAGGGATACATATACAAAAAATATTGAGCAAGTAGGCAGTGGTGATGACAATTGGCTAGATGTACAGAATTCAGTGGTAGTGGAGTCTGAAAAGGTGGGTCCCTTCTTAGGTTTGAAGGGACCGACAGATATTTCAAATCAGTCGAATTTACTAACTATTTCCTCTTTACGTCTTCTGGCCATTTAGACCAGGGAGGGCACTCTGGTCAATTTAATAATGACCATTCTCACCCAGTAGGTGACATGATTTATCTCAGATTGTGCAAGCATTGATTAAAAGCTATCTGTGCAGTTTTCTCAGAAGGAAGTGAGAGAACACATAGACAATCAGAAGCACACAAAAACAATTTAGAGGCACTCCAGAAGTGACAGAAGTTAGATGAAATGGAACTAGGCCTCTGGGGATTTCATCACCTGGATGCCACCACTGTCACACGCATTTAACCTTATACAGTGAACAGACATGGTGTTTGTAACTGTTGTGTCACTTTGTTTGTGTCACTGTTGTATCTCATCATGCATTTTATTGGAACTTAATTAGAAATTAAATTGTTCTTATGTCATAGTGTCTTTTCCTTTCCAGTGTTTTATAAACTCATTTTGCAATTGTTGTTACTTAGGTTTTCTTCAATCCATGGGGTATCATTAGACCCCATTTACCCCATGGGGCACAAGCCCCAGTAAAATGTTTCTGTGCCCCACTAAAATTATGAAAATAAATCAGTTTTGCTTTGCGGTCTTCTTAGCCGATGCAAGCCACTGGGTTTTAGAACATCACGGATCACCATTCTCCACCATTCACCAGTGTGCAACGGCAACAAATCACTGCCAACAGTGCCCCAGCCCTCCCCCACTTCAAACGAGGGGGAATCCCCTTTGGTAGTGACTCTCATATGCAGCGTAGCATGTCCGACAAAGTGTGGGATCACAGCGGGAGTAATTGGCTACCAAATTGGGAGAAAACGGGGTAAAATCTTTTTTAAAAGAGACTCAAAACCCACCTCTTCAGACTCCACTACCACTGAATTCTGTACATCTAGCTAATTGTCATCACCACTGCCTACTTGCTCAACACTATGTATCCCTCTTTACTCAATTTAAAATAAATAAATAATTATTATTATTAACCTTTTCCTTCCCAGTGTTACAGGTATGAACCCGAGACCTTCTTGCAGCTGCCTGCAATGATGTCTATCACTGTATTACTGCACTGATCTCTTGCGCGAACAATTATTGTTCCTACCATGTATTTATGCACATCTTGTAAGTCGCTCTGGATAAGAGCGTCTGCTAAATGCTTAAAATGTTAAATGTAGCTAAACATCCACCAGAAATTGTTATATATATATATATAAATTATATAAATGTATCTGTCCAAAGGGTTGCAACTTAAAAGCATTCAAAACATTCTGTTCTTTCATAGATGGGCATAAGAATATTTTTTCAAGGGCAATGTAGGAAAGAAGAGAGGTAATGCAGGTATATTGTGCAAAGCTAGTAACATTATCATAGTTAGCTATGCTAGATGAAAATGTATCTACTCTACAGTTCCATCGGTGGAACTTTTTGGCGGAAACAGTGACGAGATAGAGCCTAAATATGACAAAGCCAAATAAGATTGTATCATTATGAAGCTTAAAATATGGACTTTATGATGGTCTAAATTATTCCTGGTTGTTTTCGAGGCTGTATATAGTATTGAAAGTATCTGTATTCAATCAATATTTCACCTTAACTCACAATTGTTAGGTTTGTTTTTCATAGCATGGTGTGGCAAGTTCAGCCATTACCAAAATTACCTCGCCAAACTATTTGTGGATAATTTTTTTGGAACACATATAAAATTGTATTTAATGATGATGCTGAATAATGATTGATTGTTTATAGTAATATAAAGTTTATAGATTAATATAGTTTATAAAAAAAGCAGTAATGTAAGGTTTGCATTACTGCTCATAAAATAAATATAGTGCTAACAGCAACACCAACATAAAGAGCACAAACAATATTGTCCCAAAAAGTTCATGAATACAATTATTTGCCTTCCATTTGGGTGTGGGTTGGCGGCTTATATGTAAGAGGAGAGGAAATCAATTTTGAGCACAGAAGCCATTACGTTCTTCTTCATCTTTGGGAGAAGAACGTTGTCTATCTCCGTTGCGGTCTTCCCCCCCATCACACCATAAAAGGGAAACTGTGTAGGCACTGTGAAGGAGTCCCTAGTTTTCCCGAGAGAATAAACCCTTCATGCAGTGTCTGAGCACCTGCAGTGAATTTGATGGTTATATGACAAGAGGGGATGAGTAAAAAGACTCATTTTCTCATTCTGTCCCCTAAAATCATAAATATGAGGGAGCTGCTCTTCACTGAAAGGCATGCTATATTTTCAGTTACATTAAATCCTCAAAGCAATAGTATTATGCATTTAACATGTGGCCAGACAAAAAATTATCATCAGAGTCATAAACAATTTATCTTCTTGGTTGGACAGATGGCATTTTCAGTTAGCTCTTGTAAATATGAGCATTTCATTAAAAAAAAGTATTATTACAAACCTGGTTGTACAATCTGCACATACAGTGCCATCCAGAATTATTGCCACCCTTGGTGAAGATGAGCAAAAAAAGGCTATGAAAAAATGGATTTGTTGTCCATCAGCTTGATCTGACACTCAAAATATGAGAGAAATCTAAACTTGAATTGAAGTGAAAATTTTCAAAGAAAAAACCCCCTCAAAACCATGTATCACAATTATTGGCACCCTTGCATTTAGTACTTTGTGCACCCTACACCCTAACAGCACTGAGTCTTCTCCTGTAATACTTGATGAGGTGGAAGAACACATAACAAGGGATCTGAGACCATTCCTCCATACAGAATCTCTCCAGATCCTTCTGAGTTCTTAGTCCTCACTTGTGGACTCTCCTCTTCAGCTCACCCCACATGTTTTCAATGGGGTTTAGGTCAGGAGATGGAGATGGCCATTCCAAAAGCTTGATTCTGTGGTCAGTGAACCATTTTTGTGTGGATTTGAAGGTATGATTTGGATCATTGTCCTGCTGGAAGATACAACCATGGCCCAGTTTTAGCCTCCTGACAGAGGCAGCCAGATTTTGATCTAAAATCTTCTGGTACTTGATGGAGTCCATGATGCCATGTATCCTAACAAGGTTCCAGGACCTTTGGAAGTAACAGCCCCACAGTATCATAGATCCACCACCACACTTCACAGTGGGGATTAGGTTATTTTCTGCATGACCATCCCTCTTTTTACACTAAACCCACATCTGGTGTTTGTTGCCAAAAAGCTCTATTTTTGTCTCATCTGACCATAGAACCTGGTTCCACTCAAAGTTCCAGTGGCGTTTAACAAACACCAGGCGCTTACATTTGTGGTTGATGACAGCAGAGGCTTTCTTCTGGCCTTCCAAATAGCTTGTTAGCATGGAGGTGGCATCTAATTGTAGTTTTGTAACTTGGTAACCCTAAGATGCAACTAACTACTACAATTATCCAATTGTAATCCTTGGAGAAATAAATTGTCACTGAATGTTCACTATGGTGCCCATTTTAGAAGAGAATCAGAAACTGCTTTAGAAGAAGCAAACAAGCCTTCATTCAGATTTGGTATCATAGTCCGGCAAACTCATGTACTCAACTTTTATACATCACTTTATAAAATCATAATTGTGTCACTTGTGTCAAAAGCTCACTTGACACCATAACAAGCTAGCTATCAGTTAGCACCAGCTTCAGCTGTCAAACCAGCTAGCTAGCTTATATTAATTAGCCATACATGAGTTTGTCTGATGATGATACCGAATGACAAAGCTTTGTCTGAGTGAGGTTTTGTTGGCTTTGACAACAACTTTGTTTATTTGAGTTTAGTTTATTATTGAATTAAAAAGAGACTCCAAATGAAGTGAACCAAGTGCAGTTCAAACATAAGTCTAGTACTAACTCTAAAAATACATCATATTCATATATGTACTCTATTTCTGTTTGCAATGCATATGGTATGCTTCATTTGCTGAGTAGTTCACAGTTGCTAATTGCCAGCATCCTCTTCTTGACATTTATTAAAAAAGCCTTTGCTGAAATTGTAGCCAAGAATAATCTATGCACACATCAAAGTGCACATACTCCAAGGTGGTACTTATTATAAATATTGGTACAGATTTGCATAAAACATGAGGCATGGCTAGTAAAAACAACCCTCAGCCTTTGCCTCTTAAGCTTTATATTTTTCACCCTATTATCTCTCTTGATAATAATCAAAATCACCATCATTAAATATTCTGCAAACTACTACCTGGTGACCAGGGGTGAATTTTCAGTTAAAGAAGAAACCCAAGAATATAAGAAACATTACATCAATCTAATACCCAAACCCATGTTAATCCAACCAGTGCACAGTTGGCAGCAGAAGTGATGGAATGACACACGATATTAAATACTGTGACCATTTTATATTAATATATTCATCCTTTTCACTCAGCAGTGACCCACTAAACCACATTGTAATTATTTGAGATCAAATATATCTAACAACGACCTGAGACCCAGGAGCGACGTGCCTGTGCTTCCAAACAGAGCACATGCATCAGAAATAGATTAATAAAATGTATGAGTTATTGAAATGCAAAAAAGCACCTAATTGTGTTACTGGAGGATTTCTCTACAGGCTTCTTATTTATTTATTTTAGAAAATTTATGTATTTTTGTTTTGGAGAATTGATATAATAACAATGCCTATCTATGCACTTGTTTGGCAATGATAATCATTTACCACAGAAGCGCACAGAGAGAGACAGAGGGAGAGACAGAGGGAGAGACAGAGAGGAACAGACAGAGAGGGAGAGACAGAGAGGGAGAGACAGAGAGGGAGAGACAGAGAGGGAGAGACAGAGAGAGAGAGAGACAGAGAGGGAGAGACAGAGAGACGGAGAGAGAGAGAGAGATGGAGAGATGGAGAGATAGAGAGAGAGAGCTTAAGAACTTGACATATCTAAGTAACATTAAGGTGCCTCCCGTCCACCTCATCTGCCGCATTTGGTGGAGAAGCCGATGGCAAATGTCTGTTCCTATGCAACAAAGGTGAGTGGGAGCTGTGGAGCGTCCATTTTATGTTTTTATTTTATCGAGAAATCTGACAGGGAGTATCCTGCCGATTCTGTGAATGAGGCAGGAATCCAAGCAGGGTTTAAGATCAGTGAACATTCCTCATCATTCATCTTACTGTTTATTACATTTTATTTTATATTTTTGACAACCAGTTCCACTTTGGCCATTTGTATATGGCTTCCTTAAAAAAAAAAATATATATATATATATATATATATATATGTATATATATATATATGATTAATCAATAGGGTAATGATTGGATCTTGCTAATGTTTGATTATATGATGTTTAAAAATGGTAATGACAAATAATGTAAACAAAATTCATTTTCTCCTGCTGTTGTTGTTTATCTTCAGGCCTGCACTCTTCAAAATGATATTAGCTGCCACACTTGGGACATTGCATGAAGACAATTTCAATTCTGCTTTTATCCAAACACATCAGTCACCAATATCTCTATCTCCACAACCCCCACTAGTTGACAACAGACAAAATAGTGTTCTTAACTTTCACAAATACATTTCAAGGATGTGGCACAGTGCAATGTGAAAATATGCACTATGAATTGTTCTCATTTCAAAGACGTCTCCACCCATAATCATTTATATGCCGTATCCTATAGAATACGGCATATAAATGAGTAAGTATCCAATGTACTTTATCTTTATTATATTACAAAAAACACATTTATATTTGTGATCACACGTGAAGTAAATGTGACTATGTGGTATACATGTGAATTACATGTGAAATGTCCCAAAAAACGCATGCAATTCATGTTCAGATTTCACACAATTTTCCGTATGGGCTTTGACAGACGTTATTGTGTAATATAATACATTGTGTAGAATTAATTCGCTTAAAGACGATATGAGATAGATTAACTAAACATTCCATTTATTGAGTGCAAAACAAAATGAAGTGAAGTGCAATAAAGGGCCTTCCCACATTTCACGACGTGAACACCGACATGATTGTGCATGGACTGTGAGGAAAACAGCAACAGGTTAGCCTTGACACAAATGCATTTTTGTGGTTTTCCAACATGTGACCACAAAAATTAGGAATGCAGTATGTATATGTACACATAGCAACTACCTAAAGCTATTTATCCAAGTTGCAGAAAAGACAACTGCATGTGGGGAAATGAGGCACTAACTTTGGGTCAGTATTGCCATGGCTACTGTAATTGTTGATAGAAGGTGACATCTTGAGCATTAAATAGTTTGAAGTTTGAATGGCGAGCATGTTCAAGTCAAACAAGCAAATTACAGATGTGCAAACAAAACACTGTCATCAGCAAAGTCAAGCAACACCAGATATATTGGGTGCGATCAAAGACGACCTGCTGTCATACCTTCAAAGGAGACATGCCATTTTTACAGCACACATGATTCTCTCCATGCTGGATATCGTTGCTTCTGGCTCCTTCCAGCATTAAGTTGGTAGAACCTCACAACTTCACAGTGTGCTATCACCTGTTTTGAAACCAGTATTGCATGATATAGTTGTATGTTTTAAAACAAGCTTTTATTAGTGGTAGTAATCAGGGTTGAGGTTTGTTTCATGGAAAATCATAGAATATCTATATTATTATTATTATTATTATTATTATTATTATTCATTCATTGAGTTTCCTTTGGCTGCATTGAAATGCAACTGACTCCACCCTGGTAGAAACACGTATTTACTTTAGTTTGTTGTGTGTAAATAAACATTTACACACAATGTCTTTTTTGGTTTAAGATTGTACAGTTAGTCTGGGATTTTATGGCCTACCTTGTAGTCTTGCTAGCTATCTGAGTCACCAAACACATGTGTCATCAATATCTCCCCAATTTTACAATTTTATGTGATGTGGATAATAATCATATTTCTAAATATAACAACCATATGAATTGCTATGTTTTATTGGACATTCTGAAGCGATTGAACATGCTGTCCTGAAAGGCCCACATACATTGCATATGTACACCCCTTTACGAAATCTGGGTGCACTGTTTTGCATACAATAATATATGCATCAGAGATTAGGACAGTTTGGCTTAACCCATTAAGACCTGGAGTGACGTTTAGGTCGCTTCGATTTTGCGATAATGAAATGCATTCAAATAGACGAAATGAAGTACGTTGACTTTTTTTTGAAATTTTTTCCCGAAAACCCTCAGGTAGAATAATTGCTTAATAAAGGGCATTTTAGGTCTGAATGGGTTAAACCGTATCTCAATAAAGGCTGTTCTCTCATGCTGTATCTCTCCACGGCGACAGAAGTAGGAGATTATGTACTGCCAATTAAAATATGTACTGAGAGAATGGCACCATGGGTTGCGTTAATAATAACAATAACAATAATAATAATAATAATAATAATAGTTGTTATTGTCCATATTATTTGGACAGACACTGTCTTGCTCTCTTGCTCCTCCTGGCCAGACCCCACAGATTTCAGGCCACACGTTTTTCCTGTTTCCTGCATTTTCAGTCCTTATGTACATAAAGTTGGTTTGATTCAATCCAGATTAATTGTTGGATTGTATAGCACATTCCCTTAGAGAGACTCTGAGCGAATTCAAGCCTTATACTCAGTTCACTTGGAGGGGCTTAAAATTCCCTCTGCCAGAAACTATGCTTGTAACTGGACCTTAAATGGAAAGTGCCACTGCCTTCACATTTAAACACATATCAGCAAGCAGTCCTTTTAAACCAGCGCTACAAATGGACTGTGCATTATTAAAATGACGTGCCAAAGACGCAATGCCCTGAGAATGTGTTCACAGCACGAAAGCATTCCTCTCCTCACAGGAAATGTGTTCATTTACACTGATCGTGAACAGGCACTTTCGTCCTTTGAGACGCCATGGAGGCCCCCCATTCAGGACACACGTGCTTGCACTCGCTCGTTAACGGCCAATTTAGTGAAATTGCATTCAAAGACACGTTCACTTCCTTATCAAACTTGTATGCACCTTACAATGTTAATGTTCATCTCTGTAAAGAAAATATGTGTGATGGAAATAGCAGTGTCATTAAATATCAATGTTCATCACTTAAATGTGGCAGTTTACCAGTGCTGCATCTATTTAAACAAAATATAATTATATTGCAGTTATAGGATTATTATATTGAACTATTTATACAGCCCTATTTATAAAAGGCACTCAAAGTGCTTTCCAGCTTATAAAATGTAAATAGAGAGTACTGTTATAGAGTAATAGTAGACTTTCATATACTTGAATATATTTAATATATAAAGGTTGGCTTTAATATTCATAATCAATTGATATAATGGCTTTTCTTGTCCCCATATATCATACATATGATTGTAGAATGTGCCATATTTAGTCTGTTTTGTTATATTTTGTCTGTGTGCTGGAGAGTCTGCAAGTTCAAGGACATCAAAGTTGCACAGCATCTGGCTGGCACTCGCCATTGCACTAATAATTGAGTTGTGTAAGCTCCACAGGATAAGACAGCACAAGGTCGCTCTGATATTTGCATAGTGGAGTTCACAGGTCCAGCTCTCCTTCCCTGCTGCACTAGCACGGCTGCAAACTCGAGGCAAATGAATGTAACCGACAAAGTAGAGCATCTGTCCAAACTACGATTAACAATAAATATGATTTCGCCAATTAACTGTAGGCTCAGAACACACATTAGATCCATCCTTATTAATTATGCATACCTTTAGCAAATGAACATCCATTACATTTGTGCATGAAAATGGGTGGAGTGAAATGACTGTTTGCCAATGTGAGTGGGCAGTGAGTTACTGAAGCTCCAAAGCAATAGTGAGTGGTGTAATTCCTTAGAACGACATAAAGATTTTTTTTTTTTTAATGGTATTATACCCTCTATTTATTTTGATTAACCCTCCCCCACAAACTTGCCACCCGTCTGTACGGGGCAAGCTACCCTCCGAGGCCGGTGATGATCCGCCTTCTTTGAGACGGAACTCACCGACCCCCTTTCTGGAGACACCCTTACGTGCTTCACAGTGAGTTTGAATCTGGGAGCGTGACATGATGCTGATACCTTCCCTGGTCTGTTGCACTTCCCTGTTTGTTTTGCAGCAAGGACAGCAAGGAAAACCATGCAAAGTACTGTTCATTAAGATGGACACTGATAGGTTGCAATGGTTTATTTCAATTTAGGTGACTCTTGCATATCAGTATATATCTGCAATATTACTACTCAGTACAGCCACAAAGGCAGAAGGAGAGAAATCGAATTAGCATCAAAGATATGCTACGACACTTCCCTCAGAATATCCATTCTTCAAAATTGGTGTCTGCAAGAAGTATTTGACAGTGTGCCGTGGGAAACTGTTAGGGATACATTTATCCATTTGAATCATTTGGCCTTGTACAGTAGACATGTATTCCTGAGTGAATTATTTTAAATTAGGAATGTTCTGTGGACCTCTTAGTTAGCATCTGAAACCCCCCCAGGGGTTCCTATACTCCAATGTGTGGACCCATTGCTCTATCGATTAGTTATTTCTATGTCAATTTTAATTGCCTAAACAGACTGAATTAAGTCCAGTTGTTTATTTATCTTTAAAAATGAATAACCCTTACAGTCTTTATTACCAGGCAATGACTTGGCAGAAACTGAGACATAAGTACAGTTTAGTTTGTAAAGAAAATAAATGTGATAGAAAGAAAGAAATGTACTTGGTCTTAGTATCTGAGAATGCAAGTAACCATTTTCTTTTCTCTCTCTTTGCTGCTTTTCCTGGCTGATGGCGGTTGTTTCCTTACAAAACTCCTGGGTCAATGAAGGTATGTGAAAGTATCTCATACACTAGATCTGTTCAATATGTTCCAACACAATTCCTGTGTAATTGCAGTCATTACTGTGCTGTAGACAAATTCTGGATTGTATCCACAGGTACTGTCTGTACGATCACAATATTTAACAGAAGGGCAAATAAGCAAATAAAAGCCCATTGTTGATCTTGTCGAAAGGAAATGATGATTGTAATCCATGTAGTTAGCATTAGTTCATTGTCATTGAGCATTGTAATTAATCGTCACAACGAGAACGCGAATGGATCAGAGAGATGTCCGTTTTTAAAGGTTATGAGTCGGCCTCAGATTGCATCCAAGAAGTGGTCTGTTGAACTAACAGTACTCACTGCCTTTGTCAGGAGCAAACAATTGCTGACAATAAATGAGCTGGAATAATCACACTTCTTTCGTTGCCCCATGGGGAATTTTGGAGAGTGGCGCTCTGTCTGTTTCTCCGCCTGGTCTTTATGGGATTTGGCACCCACGGTAATCCCCAATGCATTTTTTGGTTTTAGGCATTAGGGTCGCTATTCGCACCCAGTTGATTAAGCATTCACATTTTTTTAATGGGAGGAAATAAAGTCTGTAAAAGCCATACCTTTTAAAAGTGCATACTGTTACAGAATGCTCACAGGAATAAAACGAAAATTTAAATGTCAAACCAATTGAGGCTCAAGTACGCACACTAAGTGCTCGTGAATAGGAAGGTAAGATGTGTCATGACAGTGTTGAACAAATTATGTCGGCCAAATGGTGGTGGGGGGGTTCCAAGGAAATATGAGAATAAATAAAGGCACTGCCCAGTACTACACTTATTATTTTTTTGTTTTGCTTGTTACTGTGTCACAAGCCTCTGAAACGTAATATAAAACGCTCTTTTGTATCGCGGCGTTTGTGAAGTATTCAATTGACGCTGGCAAAGTTAGGACAGGGCGCAAAAAAACACAGCAGCAATTTGTTCAGTCCTGCACTCAGCAAATGCTGCGTTGCTCCAGGCGACACTGCAATCCAACTCTTGTGATGTAGTGGATTGAAAGTGTCAAGGTGTCTACTTCGAAGGAAAAGCCCACTGCAGCTCTCTGCGGTATATTGCTGGTGGAGCAGTTCGAATTTTGAAATGGAGATGAATTCCCTGGGCTGTATACTATATATACAAGGGACTCTGGCTTATTCCCACTGTATTTGATATCACGGATCCCTATGTATGTATTGGATATAGAGAATACTATCAGAGGTTGCCATAGTAGTACCCTGTTGTAACCCCTGCATGGCACAGACAATTATTCTTCTCTTATTGTAGACTCTTGTTTGGTGCCTTCTCTCATTTTATTTGATGTTTTTCTTTCCTTTCTCTTGTCTTCACATATTCATCATATTCAGTGTATTGTCTTTAACATATCCCTCAAGAAATACATAATACAGTTGCTGTAGGTGAGAGGCAGGTTCAAATAGTATATTTTTTTCTTAGCTTTTATATTGCATAGCACCTTCTGGAGCCCAGTTTTTAATATGAGGTGGGGTGTTTTTGTCTTGCCTAGACACAGTAGTGCAGTAATCATAAGAAAAGATGTGTCAGTGAAATTACTGCAGGAAAATTTATCAGAAAGGGCCATCCATTGAAAGGGGCTGGGAGCAGCCCTTCACAAATGTGTGTGTGTGTGTGTGTGTGTGTGTGTGTGTGTGTGTGTGTGTGTGTGTGTGTGTGTGTGTGTGTGTGTGTGTGTGTGTGTGTGTGTGTGTGTGTGTGTGTGTGTGTGTGTGTGTAGAGAAAGATAGATTGAGAAGAGTGTGTGAGAGAGTGAGAGGGAGAGGGAGAGGGAGAGAGATAAATAAAGGTATAATACATCCTACAAAGTGCAACGAAAATAATTCAGCTGTATGGAAAAAATACAACAGAAAATATGTAGTTCTTGGTTGCTACCAAGCCAGGGTTACAGGGCTAATTGTATACTGTTTCCTGTGTGTTCATCCTCACAGTCTTAAGTGCACAGTGGAGGAACACAAGTCACAGTTTATGTCACGTCACCAGCAGCAGCATGCAGTAAACACGTTGCATTGGGAATATTGCATTATTTATTAAACAGGCGCCCAAGGTGACCTACATTTTACATAATATTAATGTATACTGCTGGATGTTTACAGCAGCAATTCGGGTTAAGTACCTTGCTCAAGGGTACAATGCTAGTACCCCAGAGGGGCCCCTAACTGAAACCTTTGGGTCACAACACATCATCCACTGTGGCATAGCTCCAGTAGTGATGTAACTGAAATAATTTCATAGGGTGAGTGTGACGGGTGTTAATGGTTTTGCTCACACCCCCCTCTCCTCACGTCATCCCCAGAGACATACAGGAACCCTCTATAAGGAAGACCCAACTTATTTACATGGTTTTCACTGAACCGTTCCTGCCAACCCTGGCAGTTTACTTGTACCTAGACAAAAATGTATGAATTGAACCAAACCCTACTCCAACAAAGATTTTAACAAATGCACACGCACACGCACACACACACCAACACCAAATACCAAATTCACTCAGTTGCAAGTAGTGGTTCCATCCCGAACTCTACCCTTGGTCCCTAGTCCTCCATGCTAAAATGAGGTCTAAACAGAGCAGTCAGCTGACTAGATAATTTCACCTCAGTGAAACCAGTTGATAACTCTTTATAAGACATCTGTCCATAGCCACGTCTTGCCAGAGCCTGTTTACAAATGCAATGCTATCTACCATGGTTTGAAAACAGACATTTGTTTATTGCATTTGGATTTAATTTCTTCGAGTCGTGCAGTTTATTAAATTGATTTAATTTTCACCAGCAAGCAAGATGTTTTGTTAATGGCAGATATGTGGATCCGTGGTGTTGGTTAATTTAGAGATTTTGATATTTGATATATATATTTTTTTTTTTTTCCTATGCAGTAGCTATTGTCAGGGGTGCAAATTTGGTCTAATAGGTGGGGGGAACCAACGTCGGTGATGGCCAGTGCTTCTCAGAAAAATTATAATGCAAAACTAGGCTACCAAAGAAAGCTTATAATTCAAATTCTCTTTTAGTTATACCGTACTGTCATGAAATCAAATGGCTTGTATATGAATATCAAAAAAACTAAACAAATAACATTATTAACAGGAAAATAACCAATTTATTTATACAAAGAGCACAAGGGTAAGGCTCAGTGCATATACTTCTAATGAGCCCTGAAGTGATGTTTTTTTCTTACCGTATCTGACCTCATCCGTCTTCTGTGTGTGTGTGTGTGTGTGTGTGTGTGTGTGTGTGTGTGTGTGTGTGTGTGTGTGTGTGTGTGTGTGTGTGTGTGTGTGTGTGTGTGTGTGAGTGAGGGGACATGTTCCCCCTGTCACTTCCGTAATTTGTGCCTATGGCTACTGTCTGTTTTCAAAAATCTTTTTTAAACATTATGTATATTCATCTACACACAGAGTTTCGTGCTCGAGTTCAGTTTGGCAGCAAATACAATGCCTTTTAACAGTGTCCTATCATTGCAGTATTATTATGAAATCGTATATTATGTTATATATAATTTAAAATATAAGAAATGTATATATATATTCTCTTCAATTATGAATAAAAGTTGTTGTGTGACATTTTGCACAAACAATTTAAAAAAAAAGAGGACTCTATGGTTGCAGGCCATCTTTAAATGTTCATCTTCATCATTAAATCTGGCCAGAATTTAAATATTTTAACATTTCTTTTCACAGAAAATGTACTCTTATAAAATATAGCATCAATTATGCAAAAGCTACATATTGCTACCAAGTATATACTCACAGAGACATTTTTAAAATTCAGTTAATTCTCATCATTTTCCAAGAGTCCATTGCCCAATCTTGAAGAATTCTAGTCTGTTTGTTATCCTATCATCAGATGCGGTAGGATGGTCGGTGCTCTTGGAAATGTTTATGCGATGAATTTATGCATCTCTAACCACGGACGCTTGAGAAAAAACGTGGAATTAATAAAGGCTTAATAAAAATGCTGTGGTTGCCAGAAGATATGAGATCAGGGTCACTGGGATCCTGAGGTCAGGGATGCCAGGAACGGCTAAGGCCAATCTCAGGAAGGCAAAGCGCCGAAACATTTGAATCTTTTAGCCCCGACTTAAATTAAAAACGTTCGGTGTGGATGATTTCTGACTATATTTATTGAATTTCATTGATCTGTGCACCTCTCTTATTAACCCGAAGGGCTGTTTATTACTTTCTGGATCTGCTGCCACGAGTTAAGTACTCATTAACATCCTACCTGAAATGATAGGCTCTGATTGGTAGTTCCTCTCTAATTCCCTTGTGCACCTGTGGAGATGGTCTGGTTGCTCTAGAGTTGGGTATATGCCATCTGCCATCAGCATGTACCATTTCACTGATGAAGGCAATATGCCTGCATCTTTTAGCCCCAGCTTAAATTTAAAGTGTTGAGTGTGGATAATTTATGATTATACTGAAATTGAATTTATTTGATCTCTGCACCTGTGTTTAACCCAGAGCGTAATCCATTTCCATATAAAATCACAGTAAGACCCTGTTACAGGTGGGCATGCATTAGTCAGAAATCCCACGTCGCCATGGCCCAATCAGCTCCTGTGCGACGGTGGCTCTGGGATGAAGCCATCCGAGCCCACTGTGCATGTACCGGCGTGACACTGAACATCTGGTGGAGGGCAGTGCAGTGTGCTAGGACACAAGGTCATTCCCATAGAAACCTACCACACACGTCACCCAATACCGTGTGCAGGATAGGGATGCAGGATTAATCAAATTGAAAATTAATTGCAATTTGAACATGCACGCTGTCTAACCCGCAAATGGCTGCGATTTTGGCTCTTTTTATGTCAAGCAATTAAACAAAACGGTATGGACATGCGTCTATTTTCAGTCATCAGATCTCAACCCAAATTAACACTTATGGGAGATTCTTGAGTGGTGCCTGAGAGCATTTTCCACCACTATCAACATTGGTGTTGCAATTCTTATAGAGTTACAGAGGCTTGTATAATCTATACCAAGGCGCATTGAAGCTCATGGTGGCCCAACGCCCTATTAAGACATTTTATGTCGGTGTTTCCTTTATTTTGGCAGTTACCTGTATATTAAGTATGACTACTTTGCATTGCAATTTCTTTGAGAAGGACATGGCCCATAATATATGCAAATAGTTTTCTCTTCAGAATCATATTCTTAAATATATTAACAGTAATATGAAAAAAATGAATTGCTTATAACTTATAACTGTTTCAAATAAATGACTGCACTGTTGGTGTATCCGGCAAGCTTAACATGCTCTCGGCTGCTTTCTACTTTTGCCAAATTAAGTTGTTGACCATCTCAGAAATGAGTAACTACCTCCCTTTGTTGCTGATTAATGTTGTGCTCAACAATGCGAAAGGGAAATGCAACCACTGTTTCAGGGACAGGGGCTTTCGGCTGGAAGAGGGCACACCCACACAAAAAACACCATCCACACCTGTAGGGAACAGTGTCACGAGAATGAAAACAAAAACATATTTTCTTTACAACAACAATTAATAACATGAAAACAAAATGACTCAGTAGGTCTTTGAGCACTTGCGCTACACAAACATCTCTGCCTTGCTGCCGTTGAACAAGTTCCATGGATTTGTTGCTGCCTCTGCCTGCCCTAGGGGCAGTACTGAAGTGCTGCTGTGGTTCCTGATGTTTTGTTTTGTACGTCCGGACCCTTTCTAGCTTCCCCTTGTTAAGTGCGCATAAATAAAGAAAATGCTTATATTACTCTTGTACTTTTTTGTGCCTCGTCAGTATGCTATAGTTCTACGGGCAATGGGGCTGTTTTGAGATATTGGGTCAACTCATTTCAAATCCATTTCAGGTAAAACAAAAGCCACAGACTTGAGTTGTCACGTAAACATGAGCATTTACCACAGATTCTACAGTATGCTGCCATGGAATACTTCCAAACCAAATAATTTATGATAATCTGAACACGGATTCTGTGTCTTCTAACTGTCCAAATAAGTATAGCCTTTCAAGCTCCGTTGGATTTGCCCTTTAGAACTGCTCTACTGCTTCTGGATGTGCTGCTGGTCTCATAAGATGACAAATTAAACTGTTCTGAAGGACCTGTATTGTGCGCTAAACAAACTCAATTTATTTCATTCTTTCTTTCCCACGTTCTTGTTTTTTCTTACACTTGATGCAGAACTCAGGCAGTTCATATTTGAACACATATGAACATTTGAATTTGAACCTGCTTCACTGGGATTGAAACGCTCCCTCATGGAAGCATGCGATCTCCTCTTTTTTCACTCCTCAGTCCGCATGCTGAATTGCGTGGTCATTTGCCTGATTGCCTGAATTTGCCTGATAAGATGTGGGTGGCACGGCTGATTTTGCATTGGGGAGCATTGCACCGGAACCACATGGCATGGCACAATGAGCCACCCAGTAGCCCCGTGGTAAAGTTAATTCTCTCAGACATCCGTGTCAATGCATTCACCCCTGGCAACCACTGTAACATCAAAATTCTTGGAAAATATCCTTCATTCTATATTAAAGACATTCAATTAAAAAGAGAGGTTTCCTCATTTCAACCAGGCGGATCACAGTACAAAGGCACATCTAGGAAGACTCAGCTCAGACACACCTATATCACATCAATATTTTTTATATAAATATAAACTTTATTATTCCTCAGTGGGGAATTTTCTTGCATCATCACAAATGCTAAATGGGTCAAATGGTACAACAATTGGGCCTGCCCATTGGCTAAGCAAGACAGTTAAATATCCACCAAATAGAACAGCCTAATGTATTATCTTCATGTGTGTGTTGGACACAAAGTTGCATCCATACTTGTATGAACTGTACACAAATGATTTAACTTGTTTACATTTATTGTTTCTCCTCATGATCTAAGCTTCCACTATAAGAACATAAGAACATAATAATGCATAATGACGAGAACGGGCCGTTCGGCCCATCTAGGCTCGCCATGTCCTAATCTAAAGAGTATCTAGTACTATATCTAGCCTGGACTTGAATAGCCCAAGTGTTTCTGCCTCCACTATCCGACCTGGCAAGCTGTTCCAGGCATTGACAACTCTCTGTGTAAAGAAAAACTTCCTAATATCTGTGCGGAATTTGCCTTTCACTGCCTTTCCACCTGTGGCCTCTTGTTCTGCTGACCCCACTTATCTTTAAAAAAATATATACACAATAACTTTCACGGCTAGGCTACATCAGATTTTCCTTTAATTTGAATGAACAAGCACAAAAGCATCTTTATAATAAACATACTTTTATGGTATTAGATGATGTGAAGGCAGTGTGGAGCTGTGGGTATATGTGTAGTGGGACAATGACAGGTGGTGTGTTGGTTAATAAAAGTATTCTTTTTGGGGAGCGAAATGGGGACATATTTTTATGAAAACTTAATCCATTGCTTTATAAATCTACAATTATTATGGATGCAATTTAACTGGTTTTTCCTTTCGTTTTGCTACAGTCCACCTGTTTTATGATTTTGCCCTTAAACTGGCCACGTTGCAATACAAGAATGCATCCTGACAAATCTGTTAAAGCTAGAAAAATGCATA
Source organism: Aldrovandia affinis (assembly GCA_029706075.1). Taxonomy (NCBI): domain Eukaryota; kingdom Metazoa; phylum Chordata; class Actinopteri; order Notacanthiformes; family Halosauridae; genus Aldrovandia; species Aldrovandia affinis. The sequence goes on along the minus strand of JAINUG010000012.1, from coordinate 6,153,304 downwards.
ATGTTTCAACATGTAATAATATTCACAAGAGTAATGGCAGACCCTGTACCACTGCTTCTTTGAAAAATAATAATGAGAGGTTTACTTAGCCACAATCCATATTTTTCCTTTTTTTGCTGCCACCGCATTGCAAATATTGACATAAGTACATCTGCCCTAATGATAGACTGTCCTTACATAAATTCAAATATGGGTCCTCGTTAATATGCAGTACAGAAGCTTTGGGTTGGCCCACATTCCCCACTTGTAGGCTGTCCTGTTTTACACAATTGTGCAGAAAGAATGCATAGATTTTTGTACTGGATATGTATTGGTGTGTATCAATCAAGATGAAACATGATTTCTGTGCTCTTTCTCAGATTGTGTATTGTAAATGGAACTGCAGTAGAACGTCTGAGATAAAGAGAGGTTGGGTGTCGCTCGGGAATGTTCGCAACTTTGAAAGTGATGTAAAAATACACCAGTTTAAAGAATTTGAATTCTTTATTGATTGGAATTGTTACTTGCATAACTGCTGCCTTATTTATTTTAAACGGGCTGTTAATCTGAAGCTGTAAGCCTTAGTTTGAATTAGCCAATTAGCTCAGAACATTAGCTTTGGCTTTCTGACCGATACGACTTTTTCAGTGACATTCTTTGACTTCTCATTTTGATTTTGGTCTTTTTATCGCACAATGATTTCCCCACATTTTATTCTTTAGCAATAGTGCTATGATGTACCCCTTTGTCAAATTTTTATTGTATTGGGAGCTTTTTAGAGGAAAGTGTGATTTGTTTCAGTTTAATGCACACCTTTTTGCATCAGTGATAATAAAGAGCTTGATGTTGAGTATAAGATGTATGCTACTTCTGATCAGCACTCCTACTCTTATAATCTTTGTACATATGGCCCCTGGTCCTCAAAGTGGGCTGTCCGGTGTTTCACTTATTGGTGCACAGAGAAGAAAATAGCTGGTATCTTCAAAACAAAAACAATGGGCAAAATTAATATGATTCCGCATGGATTTTAGCCAAGTTCAGCAATGCAACTCTTGAGGGAATAACTTTAGCTTGTGGAAGGAGGATTATTCATGAATAGCTAGCACTTAGGCTACTCAGGCCTAAGGCATTTGCACCATGTTCCCAAAAAATAAAGAACTACTGACATGCGTAAGGTTTCTTAATGCATGTCATACTACCCCCTAGTGGGTATTACTGCATTTTTGTGAATGAAGTAATAATGCATAACTAGGTACTAATAATACTGATATTAATTTTATAAAACAGATCTGATTCCATATCGCTTTAATATGCAAGTTAGCTCCTGCGGAAACTGGAATTGAGGATAGAGTTATAAAATGTTATTTTCTATGATTTATTTGGCAGTCATTTTTATTTGGAGCAAGCCAACAAGCCCATCATTGTAAGAATGAAGAACATCATTACAGAACATCTAATAACATGTAGTGGGCATCAAGCTGAAAAGGGCTAAAACCCAAGCACACAAGTTACAGCTTTAGCATACAAATAATGCAAAGCAGCAATCCCTTCATCATAACAATGTGCACGTATGGTCTGCTATACATGGGCCTATATAAGATTTCATTGAGGGCTTGGAGAGATCAGGTACAGGGTGCTCTGAATAGAAGACATGCGGGCTATGAGAAGTATGTTGATGTCTGGGCAGGTGAATTCACCAGCGTTGGAAGGTGATGAGTGAGTCTACCATTCTGCGAAGGGGAAAAGGTGGCCAGTTGACTAAAGGTTGCAGGGAGAGCAGTTTAAGGTGTGGGGGTTTAAGGTCTTACGGTTAACTGAAAATGTCAAGAAGCCGTGCCTTTGAGGTCTTGGTAGTCTAACGTTAGGGTTTTGAGTTTGATGTGGCCTGTGATTGGAAGTCAGTGAAGGGAGACATTGAGAGGCAAGGTTATTTAAGATTAAAGACCAGCCCAGCAGCCGCATTCTGGTTACAGGCAGGGAGGCCGACCTTCTCATCCTGAACTACAGTAAAAACATCATCGTCTTTACGGACTGACAGAATAACAAACATACATTTATTAACAATTGCCATTAGCAAGGTTTCAACCAATCAATCAATTCATCTTTAGTTTTGTATAGCACCATTTACAACAGATTAGTCACACAGAGCTTCACAATGGACATTTTCCAGATGGGGGAAAAAGATGTGGTTCCTCATTTATCAACAGTGCGCACACAGAGTTGTGTGTAAACTGTGCGCATGCTCAATTCCACAGCGATTTGGGGGTTTATGAAATTTCAACTTGCCATTTGAAAGTGTGGACCTCTAAGCAAAATTCAGAGCCAATTGAGTCATTATTTTATTAGATCAAATATGAGATTGGACATTTGTATAGTAGTCACTAGTAGTATAATTGCTGTACCAGTTCGTTTCAGCAAGTGGCAGGAAAACATCAATAAACCGGAGAACACAAGGCGCGATTTATAGCATGAATCAAAATAGTTGTGCATTACCCACAGTTAACTGAAGGCAACACAAATAAACCATTTGAGTAAATGAGTGGTGAAAGAATACAGTGTACTGTCAAATAAGTGCATTAGAACAAGCGGAGAACCATGTGATAATCTGCTTGGTAAAAATGTTAGAAAAGGGCCAGCACGCACACAAACATTTTGGCTCTTTGCCTTCCTGAGCATGTGATCAAAAGACAAATAATCCGGTTGGCTAATATGACGATATGAACAAGACATCAAATGAATGACATGACCAATGAATGAATCATGTGATGACATTATCAGCTAATTTGCAACCTAATTGATATATTATGTAGTGTAAGTAAATAATTATTCAAGGTTGACCTACATACGCCTAGTTCTGTTGAAAGTGCACAGCAGTGTGTAAATCTGAAGGTAGGAAAAGATTTAATGAGAACAAACCTAACGAAGCAGTCATTCGTTCCACTGTATAAAACTATCAGAATGAAGGTCCGGTTCGGCTTTTGTGTGTACCTTCTGAAATTGACATCTAGTTTTGTCTGTTCTTTATGCAAAATAGCTGCACCAGTGCTCTTAGTGAATATGTAGGCAGAATGGACGTCTGGGCGTGAATGGGTGTCCCACGACCGAGTGGACTTCTTCACACATGACGGTGAACTGCACACCATATACGGCTAATTAAGGGCGTTCACTGGGAGTGGACGCGAGCTCGTGCATGTGCGCACACTTAGAGGACAAGTGTGATTTATCAACTAAGCCATGCGCATGTGTGGCGTATGCAACTTTGATTGATCCCATTTTTTCATGAATACTCAGGATTATAGATTGTTAGCCTACACTCACATTTAGGGTTACATTTCTGCCAAGTTCATAAATTATAGCCTACTCGTGATGAGAAATAGGCGTGCACCGATCGATCGGCTTTATGTCGGGATGGGCTCGATATGGACGTAAAATGCTAAATCGGCAATCAGCAAATTTGCTACACAGCCGTTTTTGTAGCCAATGTTATGTCATTTCATTGTGTGACTCGAACAGGACACAGAATGCGATTCACACATGTGATGAAGACGCATGGTAAAGTAAGAAATGTATGTATATATACATATTCTGAACACATTCAGTAGTGTTCAAATATAAAGTGTCAAGGGGCATTCAGGGCCTCCATATTTACTTACATTTTGTATGAACGAATACCAAATGCATCGCAGAATTGTAAACATTAAATACAAAAAAATGTACTGTAAAAAAGTTGGCTCATAGTTATCACATTTTTTAAGCCTTGTCACTTTACACTTAATGTCATCAGTTAGTTCTTCCTTACAGATATGGGCTGTTCTGTTTATGAGGCTCAAATTTATATAAAAACTGCACAGAAAGTTCCTTCACTATCTCCTTTACTTAAATTGAAACAAATTTGGAATACAGATATTCAAATGTTGAGTGTTCACATACTCAAATGTATTTATTAATGGTAATTAGTTCTGTGTGGCCTATGAAAAACTAATGAAGCCTAATTGAAAGAGCTGCACTGAATTGTTAGACAGATATGAACACACATTTGTTCAAAAAAGAGCTTGAATTCTTTTGGCTGTTTTAATATTTAATATCATATATATCAAATATATGCACGTGTTCGGCTTCCTTACAGAATCAAGGACATGTTAAAGCCAATTGTCTTGCAGGGTTCCAGGGGAGTGAATGTGGTCTATATGCTGTGTATTGCATGTCAATTCAGGTTGTTGGAAGAATCTGACAATATCTAAGCCTTCAAACAGCACCTGATTCACGCCCTTTTTATTTAACCCCGTCCATGACCCTGGGCTGAGAAGTCTGGATACGCACGCAGCCTGTTTCAGAAACTCTGTTTGATGGTCATCTTTATGGACAAATTGCTTCCAGAGGATTGGGAGGGTGCAATTGGCCCTCTCTCTTGTCAGTAACACCTCAGATGCATTCTTGTCAAGTAAAGTCAGGTCAAGGCTATTGTGGCTGGGGGATGGGAGGGGGGTGAAGTGACCACATTTGCTCTTGAAGGAGAAAGCATAATATGAGGCTAAACAGAGGGCCAGTTGGACAAGCCCTTGCAGAATTCAGAATGTAGAATAGACTGCTTTTAGATCTGCACAAAGTGTGTTGCACAGGTGGTACACATGTTGGGGATGAACTGTATACAATACATTAGCCCATGGCTGATGTGGAATTTGCCTAAATAAAAAGTACAGTAAGTGTCAGTGTAAATCAACAACACATCACATCATTGTGGAAATCAACACAGAGGAACAGCCATAGACTGAGCACAGTCATTTCTAATGAATATAAATGAATTTCTCTTGAACAAAAACATAAATAAATAGGCTATTGTGCTCTGAGAATCAAACCCGGCATGGCAAACCGGCTAACAAAATGCAAGATAAACTGCGGAATCAGGCTTTCTTTTTAGTCACGTTCTAAAACTCAGCAGAACTGTTATTATTTTTCAGTACCTAGGTTACGCTCCACAAATATTAAATTGGTGCAATTTGAAGTCACTTTCAAAGTTCTGAACTTTCCAGAGTCCCAAAATGCCTCCATTCCTGTCGCGTTCGTATCTCTGAGGTTCTACTGCACAAACATATTCACTGTTTTATCACACATCAATGTTCTTTATAATTACTGTTACTCTATGTGATATATTCTAGCTGCTAATATACCTGACCCGCCTCAACATTTGTGCTCTATATTTTAAGGGTGGCATTTTAAGATCCATTATGATATCTACACAGTATAATGGAACCGCCCATGCCAAGCACCGCACAGCATGTGCAAGAAGGGTAATGAATGATTTAATCTTAAGATGTTCCAGCAGCCTCTGTATGCCAACTGAGCATTACCAATTTATTCACAGCGGGCGAAGGCCTCGGATGTGACAGCATGATGGTGTTTTTGTCCCTCTTTTAGAGAGAGCGCATAATTTGAATCATTATTTTATTTAAGAGGGGGCTTTCATGACCCCTTGTCTGCTTCCTTGGCCCCCATGATTAGCCAGTAAGGGATCATGTCTGCGGCAGTTTGATAGCGGCCGGTCCTCTGCCATTCAAGCGCGTAGAACAAAGGGAGAAGTTTTGGAGTGAGAAAACAAACGGTGCCTCGGTGCTGTCAAGGCCTATTCACGCGAACGACTCCACGGGCGGTACAGGCTCAGACTGGCGGCTGCCTCCTTTGTTTGCCGCCGTCTCCTGCATCAAAAGGATTTACAACAACATGTTGAGGAAGACGTCCCGCAAAGGAAGATGGCAGGCATTAGCCAATATGTTTTTGTCAAATTTCAAGTGACAGGATTCAAATCAATAGCCAGAGAGTGCCGTATTATTCTTTGAAACGATTTACATGGTGTGGCGACACAAGTGTGTGAGTACTGCGGGGATTGTATTTCTGAGGACGGATGTGAGGTCGGGGGCTCCAAGGATGGACTTTCAAGTGTTTCTCTTTGAAATGATCAACACTTTACTACTATGCTATCATCAGGTAGCATGTTGCACCATCCCTGACAATTTCACGAAAAGATGGCAAAGCATTGAATCAGTCCCTTGGAAGTGACACAGCTGTAGATGGGGGCAGCCATTTTTCTGTTGAATTTTTTTTTCAATTGCAGACCAAAACTCAGAAGGGCTAGACATAGGCAAAAAAAAAAAAGGAAATGCCTTTTTTATGTCATTTAATATAGTGGGCATGAGGAGCCCAGCCACCCAGCAGAATTTAGTCCTAGCTGGAGGGATTTACACTTGGAAATGGGTAGTGTTTCGTGCCTGTCTGCAACAGGGTACAGAAAGCATCTAGACGCCATTGAAAAATCTGCCAGATACTCTTTTACGCTGGCATACCTGCTAACGATCTGTTACTCTGTCATTCAGATAGAAATTTCCCTCTCGTGGCTGGTGACCAGTAGTAGCCTGTATATATTTGAATTGGAGATTGAAAAGATCATTGAGATTTTGGTCACTGGATATTGAGTTTTCTTGGCTCTGAACAAGGGCTCTTAAAGGAAACTTCCGCCTCAGTGGACAACCTTTGGGGCCCGTCAAAATGTTGTCAAAGCGTGTCAATGCCACGGAGGAAAAATTTCAGCAGCCAAACAAAGGGAAAAGGCTCCATGGTCTCTCACGTCATCGTTAAGATCGATATGTTCTGAGCCTTGAGCTGATTCGAACGTTAACACTGATGGCTTTGAGCAGGAAAATGAGCCTTCCTCTGTTGGATAATTTTCTGGATAGCAATGCCTCTGGACCGGGTGCACCTGGTGATCGTGGCACGAGGGGAAATGCGAAATGTCTGCTTGTTAGCGAGGCTGAGGGACCCGCGCCGGCTCGTAGCAGGGATTGAGGGAGATGGGCTGATGAGTTGTAGCACCTCCGTTCCCGTCTCCCCCTCTAGTCTGTCACCACTGATTACTGTGTTTTGACACTTCGTACGGCTTTCAGGAGATTGCAGAAAAACACAACGGTCGCACTAAAAGAAATACAAGTATTTTAATCCAGCAGACCATTGAAAAAAGAAAGAAAAAAAAAGGTTTTCTGGAAAATGATTGCAAGATTGCACTTTGGGGGTGCAGAATAATATACACTGCTCAAAGAAATTAAGGGAACAATACACACATCGCGGATCTCGATGAATGAAATATTCAAGTTGAAAATCTTTATTGATTACATTGTGTACTTCGTTGAGAACAAAATGACGTAAGAACGGTCAATGGAAACCAAAATCATTAACCCATTGAGGGCTGGATTCAAAATCACACCGAAAATCAAAGTGAAAAATTTAGGTCACAGGCTGAACCAACTTGTGTGAATTTCATCAAGACAACTCATAATGTGGCTCAGTAGTGTGTGGACCTGCCCCGACTGGCGTGGGTGTGGCTTAACCGCCTTCGGACTGGCGTCAGGCGTTTCTGCTCATCGATGCACAGATGGGGCTTGGCCTCCTGCGCGGCCTGCGAGTGTGGCGCAGAGGAACAAACCACAGACCATGTCATCCTGGATTGCCCGATTTATCGGGCACCCAATGGGATCCATAGTCTGTCAGCTTTGGATGACGACACGGTGACATGGCTGCTGGAGGTGTGCCCCGAAATATAGCCTGGGTGAACCCCCCTAGGCTTGAGGTGGTAAAAGGATAGCCCCTCGGCCCCGAGCCTAGGGGAGCAGGAAAAGAATATACCCAAACAAAGAAGAAGAAGAGTGTGAACCTGCTCTCATCTGTGAAGAGAACGGGGCGCCAATGGCGAACCTGCCAATTCTGGTGTTCTCTGGCAAATGCCAATCGAGCTGCACGGTGCTGGGCTGTGAGCACAGGTCCCACTACAGGACGTTGGGCCCTCATGCCACCCTCATGGAGTCTGTTTCTGACAGTTTAGTCAGAAACATGCACACGAGTAACCCGCTGGAGGTCATTTTGTAGGACTCTGGGAGTGCTCCTCCTGTTCCTCCTCACACAAAGAAGCAGTCCTGCCACTGGGTTGTTGCCCTTCTATGGCCCTGTCCAGCTCTCCTCATGTAATGGCCCGTCTCCCGGTATCTCCTCCACACTCTTGAGACTGTGCTGGGAGACACAGCAAACCTTCTTGCGACGGCACGTATGGATGTGCCATCCTAGAGGAGCTGGACTACCTGTGCAACCTGAATGGGCTGCAGGTACTGCCTCATGCTACCAGTAGTGACAAGGGTACTAGCAAAATGCAAAACTAGAGAAAAATCTGTCAGGAAGAATAAGGAGAGAGAAATGGTCTGTGGCCACCACCTGCAAAACCATTTACTTTTTGGGGGTTGTCTTGCTTTTGCCTCTCCTGTCCACCTGTTGTCACTTTAATTTGCACCAAAGCAGGTGAAATTGATTCACAATCGTTTACGCTTCCTAACTGGACAGATCGATATCCCAGAAGTTTAATTGACTTGGTGTTATACTGTGATGATTAAGTGTTCCCTTAATTTCTTTGAGCAGTGTATATCACTAGGAAAAAATAAATTAACCATAACATGAATTTTTCCCATCTTCTCCCAATTTGATGGCCAATTGTATCCTCTTCCCCCTTCAACTACCCCTTCCCACGTACTGCAAGTTCTCTGGGACTCTGGGACCGGCAGTGACAAAGGTGTCCTGCACTTAGAACAAGTGCGCTTACCGGTTGTCCCACACTGAGGCTCATTATGCTGCGTTTCTGACATATAATTATGTGGCTACCCTGCAGTCCTCCCACGAGGATTAATTAACGCTGACATAAGAACCTAATAAGTTACGATGTCAATCAACACACTGGGCACAGCGTGCCCTCTGCTCCCGGGTAGCTTCTCAAACATCGCTCAACGGCACGCCTACGAATTCCAGATCACACTCCGATTTGTCTCTTTGCTCAACTGTTGGATTTGTAGGAGATGAACTCGCATGCATTGGGTCACCTTTATCTTCGACAGCTGCGAGTTTAGACACCTACACTGATGGAAATGAGAAGAGGCATGGAAGTTGTGGCACCCGAGAGAACGCACGCGCCACTCATTCATCACTTGACACGGCTCTGTATACCTCCGGTATGCGCTTGTCAAAAACTGCCCCCCACGGATGGCCTTTTAATGTCAACATAACGTTTGATATAGGACATTAGAGAGCGCGTGCACCTGGGTGTTTTCTTTGAAGGCTGAAAAAATAAAAAGACTATAATAAATACAGCATCGAGCGGTAGGTGTGTGTTCACTGCTGAATACATATTAGCCTGTTGTTTAGAGATATCATTCATTAGTGTATCTGAGCTTTTACATTTTTCCCCGAAATTGGCAGTTTGTCTTACAGGTTTGAAAAATAAGAGGTTGTAACAATGCCATCGCCAATGCGGTCACAACATCCTTTAAGAAAGCAAACTCAACACCAGAGAAACGGCTGCTGTGACAGGGACATGATCGCCTCATTACGTATTCATAAATGATTACAAAACAGTCAATTGATGTGATGTTTTAATTAAAATGGAATTGAAGTACAGTAGCGTATTTACATTTTGTCATCTAAAATGTTGAATTTTTGTCATGATCTCGCGGTGATGGTGTTTCATGCCATGGGTGTTTCAGTTTTTATTTAAATTAATGCCGGCGCAATTTTGTCAAGTTGGCGTCCCATGGAATGACTGATGCTTGGATTGATTACATTTCAAGTCTGTGTTGGGGCCAGGGGCAATGCAGGCGAGCTTGACGAAAAGGGGTGACATGGTGAGTGAGATTACTTACCAGTTATTACAGCTGGGGTAATAGGCCCAGTCAATGCATCACCCTGTCTGTATGTGTGCTCTTCATGTGCAGGCAGCCGATCATTGTAGGGCTCGCTGTTGCTGGCACACCCAAAACGGCACAAGCAATAAATCATATAATTAGTTTGTGGTATGCCTGTTCCCATCTGTTCCGTTAAAAAATGCGTCTTGAGCATTCAGCGAATTTTGTACGGTTTTGTACTTTTGGCACTAAGTTTATTCATTCATTCATTCATAATCTAACCTGCTTATTCCTGGTCAGGGTCGCAGGGATGGGGGGGGGCTGGAGCATATCCCAGCATGTATTGGGGCGAGAAGCAGGAACACATGCTGGACAGTTGGCCAATCCATCGCAGGACACATACACCATTCTCTCACACATTCATACCTACGGACAAATTTAGACTCTCCAATTAGCCTAACGTGCATGTCTTTGGACTGTGGGAGAAAACCAGAGTACCCGGAGGAAACCTTCTTTGTTTTCTTGCTGTGCGGCAACAGTGCTATCCACTGCCCCACCGTGCCGAGTTTACTTTTCTGGGAAAGGAACATCCAGCAAAAATCAAAGAGGAATATAAAAGTGTTACAAATAATGGCCTTTCTGAAACAGAGGCATATTTTTATTTATATTATATTTTTAATTCTGAATAACAACATAAACATTTACACACAAGATGTTCCCATATATCAATGCACAAAATATAAAAACACATTCAAAGTGTTTTGTTTAAGCAGTGCATCAAAAGATGATGGATCACTGAAAAATGTGTTTATAGAATCTTTTTTTAAATATTTTTTACGACTATTTAAAGAATGTAAACCGGTGTCACCGGGAGATCAGTGAATATGAATATAAGGCCAATATCTACTATTCTTCTGAAAGTATGTATTTTATGCACTTATTGTGCCTCTGTCATGATTGCTTTTTCTAAACAATTTCCACTTGACATTTGTTCTGAAAACTAATTTATTCGTGGATTTCATGACACCAAGACTACGCTTACAATCTGACTAGATGTCTTTTTGGCCAACTACATTTTCTTTTTTTTCGCATGAAAATTTGCATTTGTTTTATTGAGCACTGCAGTCAGTCCAATAGTCTAACGGCACCCTGGTCAAAACATGGCGCATTTTTATGTTACAGTCAGGGGAAATTCTTTGTAAAAAGAAAAGAACAGCCCGTATTAAACATTAAATACAAGTCTCTACGTCCTGTGCGGTGCTCGTGAATGTACTGTGCGGTAAGTTGTTGCTTCTCCTCAGCAGGAGGAGATGTGTCAAGATTTTTCTTCTGCTGGCATGGAGAATGCGAAGGAGAGTCAGAGGACAGGCAGCAAAGGGATGTTCACAGCGTGTAGCGATCCGTCAGTCCTCCAAGCCCACAACAACCTTCAGCGCAAAGCGAAAAAAAAGAGAAAAAGTCCTACCAGTAGAGTCCTGTGTAAAATCTTGGTCGTTATTCTCCGTTCCTTGGCAGAAAAAAACCACAACATTTCACTGGTAGCTCAGGATTTAGAAAGGCTTTTTCGAAAATCCTCTTGGCAGATTCTTCGCAAAAACCATGCAAGTTTCTCCGTTTAAAAGCCTGCATAATCTATACTTTCATGCTCTGCGACGGGAAAATAAAACAGACTGCGGACGTGCTGCTGCAGACCCTGGGAATATGAAAATATAGCTAATTGGTTGTACCATTACTAGGCTCTTTTATTATGAATCTCTCCCCTGAATAAAAAGAGGATCCTGGAGGAATATATGTAATGAGATGTCTTCACGCTCGGAAATAATTATGCTGACTAACCTTTTACGGCGTAGCCCTGTAGGAACAGTGAGCAGTGAGCAGTGAAATTCAAAGAACCAAGTGTGGATGTTTAACTTAGAGTTTAAGATGAATTATGAATTGATTACAATAATGGGATCCTAGTCTGCATATTCTACCATTTCATTATAAAACAACAGAAAGTTAAGTATGTGTATTGTTGTTGTTGATGATGATGATGATGATGATGATGATAATGATAATAATAATAATTTAACAATTAACAATACGTTGTTTATGTCCCTCCCAAATAATAATAATATACAATATATATATATAACAAATATCAAATGTAGAGTATTACATTATTACACAAAGGTGGAGCAGAATAGAATATCAAATTAATGATTTACAATAAGTAAAACCAGGCCTAACCAAAGCGCTCTTCATAATGTTTTCTTGGTAGGAGACACCCTGTATTATTACCTCTTTTAGAAGCAGGGACAACTTGCTTGCTTGAGACTTGAAAAAGTAGGATCCAAAATGTGGCCTTGGGGTACTGCAGTAAAGAGGTGATCATGAGCAAAGAAAGGACCTTCCTAGGAGATGTGGTGAGCTGTGGTAAAACAAGAGCCAAAGGCGAGAAGTACAGGTTAACCACGGTTCCTAATGGAGAAAGAGTCAAAAGAAGAATTGACTGATCTATATTATGAAAAGCAGCATGGATATCAGGAAGAATTGAGGGAGGAAAGAAGTTGCGCACAGAGAGGGTCAGTAAAAACAGAACCATTTCCAGTAAGTGAGGGCAGATAACCAAATTGGGCAGGACAATGGACAACATTTTACATTTTTTGCTAAAAGGTGTTCGGAGAACAGATAATGGAGAATCTATCCCTGGCAATTACTTTGTCCAGACAATGAATCTTTCTGTAACTTTGACACTAATTATGACAAATATTGTATTGAGCTTGCTATTGTTATTCAAGGGGTTCAAGGCGAATTCACGTTCTGATGATGGAAAAGGCATGCTGCTTCAGTTGCGTGGGGTTTAATAATTGCATCGCAGTCAGATTCCAGGTGAAGACTTTCAATCAGCTGGCTCTGACTTATGCCGAAAGGAAGGCAGCCCTGACAGACTGCCCAGCAAGATTCACTGCAGAGAGACAGGCAACAGCTCAGTGCTCACATTAATACAGAATAATTATACTCAAAAACAAAATGCAAAAAAATAAATCACGGGCCTAACCCCACAAGCGATCATAAACCGTGTCCTCTTTTCATTACTATTAATATTCAACACATGTGGATGGACCATGGTGCCTTGGGTCACATTGTCACTGGCAGGATATGGAAATGGCTCATTTGTGGGTTATGGGGGGCTCATCAACTGTAGCGTTGGAAAAAAAAATCATTGGAATTGTGGTTATTATTGTACATTTGGTTCAGTCACTTAGCAAATGTTGTCAGTGCCTCCTCAATTAGCATTGGCCACTCTTTCTGAGATCTTACCATACATACTGAAACCAGCACACTGAACAGATATGTCAACTCTTATGAACCAGTACCTGAAATTGGATTTGCTTAGTTTAAACTGAACCTGATGTTTGAACTAAGAAAATGAACCAAATGTGCCATCAATCAGGAGGACAGTGAAATAAAAGCTGCCAGCACCTACTGTTATTCATCAAAGTTAATGCCATGCTCTATGACATATAACAAATCATTCCTAAGTTTAAATTGAATACTAATATTACTAATGCTTAACAAAGTTTCTAGGACCATACACCATAGCACAGTGCGTTCGGAGTACAAAGATGGTGGACCCTCCACAATCCAGCCAGGTTCAGCACCAGATTCGGTTCCCCCACAAGATCACACTCCCCATGTGGGACACTGTCCAAAAGTTCAGCTTTCAGCTGATCAGTGTGCTGGTTTACATGCTCACAATCTAAGAGCACGCTACTTGATATCAGCTTTCTAATGAATGATATTGACAATGCTGCTGTTGCTTCGCTTTGCTAGATTTATCATATATTGGATGTTTTTTTCTTTTTTTCTATTTTTTTAATGCGAGGGAACGTCTATCCATCTGTTGATTGTACACTCTGTGCAGATTTGAAAATCATGACAATTCATGCATTCATTGTGCCTTTTAAACACTTCATTAGACCTCTTTTTACGGACAAAGATCTCTTTTAGAGGACAAGTTGATTTCAAGGTGCATCCTCGTTTCCACAATATGAAGGAACTTCACGCTTTACAAAGGTTCATAGGATTGCTCAGGGCTGAGTGTGTTGGACTTTCAGGAGCGTTTCCCAGTACCTCTGTAAATCTCCATGGAAGATTATTACATGTCTTGTTGAAGTATGCTAAAAAGGATGACTAGTCAATCAAAAGAAAAATATATACCACAACAACTCATCTAGTGGACATAATCATATTTAAAATAGCTTTCAGTGCACTGGAGAGCACCAGTGTATGAAAACTATGGGCAAATGATATATTGTATGTACAGTGTATGATGTGATGTTATCATATATACTGTATATATATATATATATATGCCATTTAGCAGACGCTTTTATCCAAAGCTTACAGCTTTTATCCAATTTACAGTAGTGAATGCATACATTTTTCAGTATACGTGGTCCCAGTGGCAATCAAACCCACAACCTAAGCGTTGCCAACGCCATGCTCTACCTACTGAGCCACATGGAACCATCATAGTGCAATACATTGATTATCACAGCAGGCAGTGAAGGTGGTTCAGTTCTAGCGTTTTATTAATTCAATGGTGAAAATGAACTTCAATGGGAACTTTGGGGAGTTCAATGGGAGTTTTAAACTAGTCTTCCAGAGTAGTTCTTTAATTAAGTGGAACTATACGTGACATCACACAGTTACTTTTTTGCCTCATCCTACTTTTTTTTTTCTACTTCTTTATTTTGAATTTACATTATAACTATTTGCTAATTTAATGACATGCATATTTTTACATTGATACGCTACGTGACTGGTCTGATTCTGATTATATATAATATAATAATATATGCCGTTTATCAGATGCTTTTATCCAAAGCGACTTACAGTAGTGAATGCATACATTTCTTCAGTATATGTTGTCCAAATGGGAATCGAGCCTACAACCTAAGCATTGTCAACGTTGTGCTCTACCTGCTGTGCCACTTAGAACCACATGCTGTGCACAGTGTTTTGTAGGGAGCCACTGGTGAGCACTGGAACAGCATGTATTTTCCTTAATGGTGCACTTTGCCTCCTTGTGCATGGTCTGGATGATTTTTATTTGATACTTAAATTACAAAGGGTTTGGGAAACACTTCAGCCATGAAATTATGCATCATACAAGTGATCTCCTGTAACAATGCATGTGGCAATACAATGCTCATAGCAGCGTTTAGGAAAGGAGGCCTAGTACAGTTAGTTGCACCCTACAAAAAGCGGGTACATAAACTCAGTTCTCAGAGTAGCGTGTACATCTGTTGTGACGCAACTGAGAAGCCATTTTCCAGCAGTGCTTTGGATGGTGAGTTAAGCACAGCATGTACCTTTGTGTGACTAATGTCAAAGACGTGCCGCCCATGACTCAAGTGCAGCATAATAGGGTTACGCTGCTCTCAAAACAGACAGTACTTCCTGCACTCATACTTATACAGCACAGCTACCACACATCTTTCAAAATTCACCCCTCATCTAGCCTGAAGAGTTTTCTGCGTTTCCTCTTATTAGAGGAAAATACACAACGTTGCTTGTTTTAACATCAGTGCTCCAGCATATGGTTGCTTCAAAGTGACTCCCATTAAAAATGTATTTAGCATTACAAAACTGATGTTGTTTTACATTATTGATTGTAAATATTCCTCTAATTAAAATTAAAATACTTTCTTGATATATTATCAATTAAGTGACAAATCAGTTCACTAAAACTGAAGTGCATGCACATTGCAACATGCCAAATATACACCAAGCTCTCCCCCCATTATTATCAATAGCTACAATATGTGCTGTAAGGCAGTAGGAGAAACCTCAATACACACAATTAAATATGAAGCTTGTCTGCAATATTAAAATGGTTCTTGTTCTGAACATTTTAATCAGAAAATGGCTGTTAATTTATATGTACAATCTGTGTTTGAAGGAATATCTACACAATATAAGATATTCCTTTGTAGTTTTCCACTGCAAGTGTATAAATCATGCATTTATATTCCTCAGCCACGCTTGAAAAATATGTTTGCAGAGGATGAATAGTTGCATTTTCAAAGCTCACAGCAACTACAAGTCGAAGGATTCGGAAAGATAACATGCAATTCATCACAGACGCTATATTTGAAGGTTTGGACAGAAACGCAACAGTTGATGTCTCACTTCCTGGCCAGGAAAACAGATGGGCGTTTCATTAGCATATACAGTGGCCATGATGGTGCAGCATGCAATACAATAAACAGAAACAGCAAGCTGAAACAGGAAAACATCTGGGAGATCTGAAAAGTAGGAGCCTGGGGAAATTGTGCCCATAAACTGGCAGCTGGGACATATGGTCAGGGCAAAGTCACTGCTGTCCACCAAGGTAAACAAATGATTGAGGTAAAATCATATAAAAAAGAGAAGAAGAAAAAAAAAATTGCGCTGCGTCTGCTGCATCGCAATCGGGTTACAAAATATTGAAAGGATTCAGTTCAAAAAGATTCAATTTGAAAGTATTCCGTTCAAAAATCTCCTCAGACTCAGCACTTAAAGTTTACATTAACATTTTACATTTTAGGCATTTAGCAGACGTTCTTATCCAGACCGACATACAGTTTTACATACAATCCATTTATACAGCTGGATATTTTACTGAAGCAATTCAGGTTAAGTACCTTGCTCAAGGGTACAGCAGCAGTGCTCCCAACTGGGAATTGAACCCGCAACCTTACAAGTTCAGTTCACTAACCATTTCACTACACTGACACACAAGTTTGTGCATGGCATAAAACTGTATAGTTACCACACAAAACCAGTCACAGAGATTTCCTGGCACTGCTTGCATTGGACGCTTTTGTTTCTACACAATTATATCGATGGTTTCTGGGTGTAAGTCAGAGCTATCACGATCTTTCTCCCTGGTGATAAACGAAGGAGGATGGTGAAATTTATGCTTTGTTTATCTCCATGGGCAATTTTGTCAGGATGTTTTCCCTATCAGTAAATTTGTAAATAAGAATGCACCAGGAGCCTGCTCTGAGCTCGTGTTCCCACCAGCTAATTATAAGCAAACAAAGCATCAATTATTTTTTAACAAACTTGCCTTTCACATTGCAACCTGTTCTCATCCCTTGTGTGTATTATCGTACGCAAAATCGTATACCCAGCTTTCGTAAAGGGGTGCAGAAACACAGACGTGCAGACGTGGAATTGTACAGAATTGCACATTGTGGCATTTACACCAGGCAAACTGCATCCATTATCAAAATGGAGAATAATAATCCCATGCATGTGCCCACACTATAACAGTTCAAATACACAATAATTAGTGGGTGGTGCTGGGAGGATGGCCTTGGCTGCACCCTCCACATTCATTAAAGTCACAATTTCCCTGCACGCAAAATGCGTTGGATATTTGCTGGACATAGAAGTGGGCTGGTGGATATTCTAGGAATAATTTAAAGTTATGCTGTATGCATAACTGGCTGCCTGGTCCTTCAACACAGGGGAGCCAGAAAAACTACATTTCCCAGCAGGCCACAGTCCAACACCTGAAAGAAGTTGAGAGTTTGGAACTAACGAACAGCTGAAGGCCGTTTGGAGGCCTATTTAAAGGACTAACTCATGTCACATGTCACATGTTGGAAGGAGTAGGAAAGTGTGTTGGAATGTAGAGAGAACAGTGAAGTATATTGACTAGCTGGGATTTGGAGAGAGTGTTTATTGTGTTTTGACCTGGATTGTTTGAGGACCCCCCTTTGTGTACTGACTACTGGACTGGATTACGGAACTGACCTGGATTGCGACATTGGATTTTGGACAGCAATGACGAGTAAAGATTGCGGACTTTGTTTGTATTCCCCCGAATACCCTGCCCTTTGTTTTGTGTGGTTTTGTCAAGAGTATTAGTTTATTAAATTATTGTTTTGTTTATATTACTGCCTCCTCTGGGTTATTTAACCTGCCTACGCCCTCTGCAAGGTCCGTGGGTGTCACCCATCCCCTAGGGACACCATAGTATGAACAAATAAGACTAATCACTTCTAAGCAGCTTTTTCATACGCATATGCATGAACAAACATCAACACTCCGCTGAGAGGCTTCACAGGCTTTACAACGAAATGATTCAAATAAAATGCTCAAATGTATATGCACCCACTAAATCCATATTTAGGAAATTCTCTGAACTTTGTCACTGAGACGCTGTTTCTCAAGAGGTGCCTCCTCACAGGGTTCATTCGGCTACTTCAGGCTTCTCGGATTTTGCATGTGAAATGTTGTCTTGAGTTGAGACCGCAAATGTCCTATTGAATTGTGGCCTGGAGATTGGCGCTCAATTGGCTTGATATGCCAATCAAGAACAATGATTTCTTTGTCCACTTAGCCTAACCATTTGTACACTTGGATGTGTGCTATAATCATTACACCGATAAGTCCCTTTTTTGACCCGGTAGGAGCTTCTAAGCCAAGAATCCTGTGTTTTTAGCCAAAATAACTTTGCTTCCATTTGAGTTTTCCTTTCCCATGAATGTAATAAGGGTGCAAAAAAAAAAAAGAACAAAACAAAACCGATCTGCCTCTCTTTCCATAGATGGGATAACATCCTGGTCAACAAGAGCTTTACCCAACAGTTCTAAACACGCCTAAGATGGGCAACTCAGAAAAGCAATATTTGTACAGTTTTAGCTGATCACAAACCGTGGGTCCAGATGCTCTTTTTATTCAGCCTGGCAAATCTGTACCAGGTATTGTGTGCTGTTTTTTCCACACACAAGAAACTTTTTCCTCAAATTTTCCTTCAGCCATTACCAGAATTTAATTACCAATCAGTGTCTGTGAAGAATAAAAGGAACTCTTTAATTTATTTGTAAACTGAAATGCAGTACAAATGCAATTTCAGATTTCCTTTAAAAAATACAGTCTATCCATTCCCTGCCTTTGTGTTTGCTTTGGTTCGCAGAGCCACTTTACCTCTCTCACAGCACGGCACAGCACAGCATGTGAAGCCATTTTGTATCCGCCTGGCAAGGTAATGACCGTAGCAGTGGACTTGAACTCGCTGATAATGGATGCTGCAGTGTAAATTGTCAAATTCAACTTTCATGCAAATAGTTGAATAGTTATCATCCTGACTTGTCGATGACCCTGAACACTGCACAAAATTCTCAGACAGCTCTCTAACCTTAAAGATGATGATAAATCGATGCCATGAGTCGATTTACTCCACGCATAACCTTCATTTATATCTTATGTTACCCCACGTATTGGAAGTTTTAATAAAGTCATAGAAAGAGTTCAGTTTTAAATCATTACAAGCTGTGAAACGTTGTTGTTTTTCTTGTTTTATTAAAATAAGTATTGAATTCAATTCAAGAGCACTATAAGAAAGACATGAAAACACCAGGCCTCAACCACCAAAAAGGCAGAAAGTAAGGTAAAAAAAAAAAAAGAAGCAATACAACGGTACTTAATGTATTTACAGGCACTAATATCAGGGACACTAGTGTTTCTTCTATGAAACCATTTTTACATTTTTTACAGTTTATAAAGAGTATGAATAAATCTGTACGTACAGTCCAGTCTGAAAGTATTGAGATCCTTGATAAAGATGAGCAAAAAAGGCTGTATAATATGTTTTTCAAAGGCCTGAAATAAACAATACAAGTTATGACCTACAGGTTACAGCCAAAATAAAGTAAACACCAACATAAAGTACCATTGGGACCACATACTGAAAAATGTATGCATTCACTCCTGTAAGTCGCTTTGGATAAAGGTGTCTGCTAAATGTTGTGTTTTGTTATGTTATAAAGTGTCTTGATAGGACATTGGGCCACCATGAGCTGCCGGAACAGCTTCGATACACCTTGGCATAGATTCTACAAGTGTCCGGAGGGATTCAAAACCATTCTTCAATGAAATTCCATTATTTTGTGTTTTATTGATGGTGGTGGAAAACACTGTCTCAGGCAACCGCTCCAGAATCTCCCATTAGTGTTCAATTGGGTTGAGATCTGGTGCCTGAGATGGCCATGGCATATGGTTTACATCGTCTTCATGCTCATCAAACCATTCAGTGACCACTCAGTCCCTGTGGATGGGGCACCACTGCCATCAGGGTAGAAATGCTTCAACACAGGATTAAGGTGATCATTCAAAATGGCTTTGTATTTATTAGCTTTTACCTTGTCCTCTAAGTGGTTGAGTGGACCTAAACCATTCCAGGAAAATTAACCCCACACCATAACAATAAGTCACCAGAACCCTTCTCAGAACACACAAGTGTTTACTTTGGGAGATACCTGTATAGTGTATATTAAATTAGCGAGTATAAATCACGTCTTTCAACTAGCCTCAAACATGCTCAAAAAGGTACTTTCATAACTGTAAAATGTGCAATATTATTTGGGGATATTTCAGTAACCATTTCATTGCTCACGATGCTCAAAGAGTTTTTTTTAAAGAGAAGGGCATATGATGTGTTTCAGAAGCAGAACATTGTGAGAGACATGTAAGCTGCAGCATTTGTGTATCTACAAGAAATTCTGCTGGATATATCCTATACTCTGGTCTGAAATGTCTTGCATGTTAATTAGTAAAAGCTTCTGTCCACCTGGAGGAGTCTTTACACTTCCCAAAACTACTAAGATTGTTCCACTTGCATTGCCATGTTGGAAGGGTTTTTCCCATAGAGGAACATGCATTATCTGTAGTTTCCCATTCCCCTGATTGCCGGGAAAGTGGACCTCCCGCTGATAATGGAACCAAGGATGGTGATTGGTGAATGGATTGTGAGTTCAAATGGGTGCATTTCCTTACAATTCCTTCCTGTATGCCCTGAGCCTCTCAGTTCTGCCAAAGTTTGGTTATTACCTATGTGATGAGAAATGACCCTAAGCACGTGTACATGCTTGTACCAGTAATAACGATGCTGTTCTCTTTGCACATATAAAACATATGATTAACGACCTAGGCTAACTGTCTGTTTAAATGCGCTTGTCTTTTTGCTCCCGCTGAGCATAATCTACATGAGGATGTGTTGAATATCATTGTGCCAGAAAGGCTTGCTTACATATGCTTTGGCTGAAGTGGACAGCTGTGTGAATGGTCACGCTGACTACAGACGATGGCTTTATAAGTTAGGATGGTAATGAATATATGCTTTGCACAGAATGCTTTCAGTTATGCCAAAATGTATGCAAAGATGTTAATTTGCAAACATAATGAAGGGGATAAATACGAGACCGGCATCTTAACAAGGGCTGGGGCACTTTGGTGTGTGTGTAGAGCTTGAGTAGGAGAAAGCTTGGCCAGCAGTGTAGTGTAATGGTTAGGGAACTGGACTTGTAACTCAGAGGTTGCTGGTTCAGTTTCCAGGTGGGGCACTGCCGTTAAACCCTTAAGTAAGGTACTTAACCTGGATTGCTTCAGTAAAATATCCAGCTGGATTGTATGTAAAAAAATGTAAACTGTAAGTCATTCTGCTAAATGCCTAAAAAATGTAAAAATGTAAAAAATGAGAGTGTGAAATATCGACGTAGAACGGATCTAAATCGATGAGATTGACGTAATTGCAGTAATAGTTCCTTTGGCCATGTGGCAACATACACAGACTGGCCAAGCTGAAATGTTGTGCAGGAGACTCTCGCTCTTCTCCTCTTGTTGTAGCAAAGATAACTATTACAATTTTCGGTGAACATCAGTGTGCATTGGGACGCTCGTGGGCAATCTCAGATTATGTCACTGTTGCGCTTTTGGGCCAATGTGCTGTCCAACGGCCTTCTCGGATTCCCTTTGTATCATCCATTTCACGCCCGTCTGTGAAAGCACAGCTTAGTGGGTTTCTGGGAAATCTTCTACTCTGACTTATAGAGCATAATGCACTCAGCCAGTCTTCTTCAGCCAGTGCAGCAAAGCAGATAAGTATGGTTCTCAGGCTCTCTCAACTCTCTCCCCCGCCACCAACTCGTCGTAATTTCACACCACAGCAACCGCATCAACACTCAAGACGACAACAACTATAGGCCGAGGCACTGCCAATTAATGAAGTGCTTTTCCGGTGGTTTTCAGTGGCTTTTTCTGAGTGGACACAGCAGCTGTTGAAAGTCCTGTCAGGTGTTTTCTTTTTGCATGGAAAAATGATAAATTGGGCCGCTGTCAGGGAAACGAGCACAGGGATGAAATACGAGCAGGTGCCTGCACATTGACAATCCTTGGGGTGTCATGAAATTGGCAGAAACTAAAAAAAAAAAAATATTCATTTGTTTCTTTAAACGTTATCACTGGCAGAGCATCCTGGGAGCAGTTTTCTGCAGCCAATACTTAAGAGGAAACGAAGAGGAAATGTATTTCATGTATTTCAGTGGCTCTCTTCATTGAAAAATTGTCTACTCATCTGAGTGAAATACGTTGGCCTCTCTGAATCTCGAAGGGAAAGGAAACCTGCCTGCTTTGCTATTTTATCTCAACTTTGAATACATTTAAAGCATGTTTGTTGTATTTACTTCTAACAGCATGTTATCCTTACATTTAAAGGTAAAATTAGGCTATAAATGTAAATAATAGGGAGACACTAAAGTTGCACTAAAGTCCTATGCACAATTACTTAATTTAGTTACAATGAATGAAATGAAAATCATGTCTAGCCATATCCTGTGATCCAAAGAACAAATAGGGAGGGTTGCGGTGCTCCACAAATTGTAAAAATATAAATAAAAAATAAATAAGTCCCCTCAATTTTAAGAAATTATTATTATTGTATTTTTTTAAGAAATAGGTCTTACTGTTGAGGAGGGAGGTGAATATTATGTAGCTCATGCTTAGGAGACTTGTAAAACTATGGAATTGCCAAGCTTTTTATGCCAAATTTTCCTGAGCAGATGTTTAGACTCATTACAGTGAAAATTGTGGTGAGTGTGAAAACTTGAAAATCGCAAAGCGTATGGAATTTGAAACAAAGTCATGTGACATGAAGGCTGCCCTGCTGGGTGACAACTCAATGAGTGCCCACCATACAAAGTAATTGCCCATCTGGGTAGGAATTTCAATCGCCTGCAGAGGTAACACAACAACTATAACCTACAACTATTCTTATGTTGGCTTTCAATTACCTTGTGAAAATGTGTCATCTTTGGTTGCTATGGCATTAAGGGTGGTTTTACCAATGCTTTAAGGGCAGTTGTAAACTAGATTTCATAGAGTTATGAACTACTTTTTTCTTATGCTACATATTAAACATTTGTCAGTCAATATGCAATATATGCAATATGTTAGAATTAAATTAATCACAGGCAACAACTAACTACAAAAGGTTGCATCAATGCATGACATTCAGAGAAATCGGTCCTTCCTCGTGCTGTCCACAAACATTTATTATTTAGTGTTTAGCCGTCGATTCAAGCAAATATAGTTGAATTTATGATCTTCATATCAACATTTAACATTTTACGTTTTAAGCATTCTTATCCAGAGCGACTTACAAGATGTGCATTAATACATGGTAAGAACAATCATAGTTACATAGAATACATCAAGAAGTTTGCGATATTGTTTTGTTCAAAGCATTTGGTTGCATGAGTATTCAGCATGGACACACATTGAAGCGAGCACAGACAGCAGAAGCAGCAGTGGCTGCAGCACAGATGCACAGAGCAGCGCGGAGCGAGACAGAGAGCGTTCCAGAACTTTGGGTCTCTCGGTCAGTAGCACATACTGAGGCCTGAGGCAATGGGCCAGGATGTGAACTTGTCCTGAACGGCGAGTTAAAATTCTGGACACAGACCCACCCGAGTCGCGGGTACTCAGATTCAGGTAGACCCGGGAAGACTTCTACTTTCACACGCCCACACTCTTGCTCTCTAATGAATACTTAGACAGAAGACTTTTGAGAGTCCATTGCTGTCCATTGTTCTGTTTTCAAAAGAAAAAGAGCAAAATATCACGGTAGGAGTAGGACCCTGGAGTAGGACCACAAAATTAGAGAACCTGTCTGTATGTCTTATAAAATATGAGGTATATAAAATATAAAAAGTGCATTCACTATTCACTAATTTCCAAATTACAAGTTATTTTTGGTCAGCTCATGTATGCTATTATCATATAGTAAGGAGGTTCAGGGCAAGTACATCCAATTATGAACAAAGTCACAGATTGTATACATTTGCATTGTCTTTGTGGATCATTTTAGAATTGTCACTTGCAATGGCAATCACATTCTGTTATGTTGGATAGGGGGGCAGAAAGATTAACTTGTGTATGCCTTTTTAGTAGATTTTAGCTTTTATCCAAAACAACTTACATTTTTCAGTATATGTGGTCCCAGTGGGGATTGAACCCCTAAAGGTTGTCAGTGCCATGCTCTACCTACTGAGCCTCACAGAACCACAGAATAATATATGGATTCCCATTATGCCATAACCACCATTATATTGACAAGATGTGGGGATCCAGGGGACCTGGATGTGATCTATTCCACTGTAATTTAAAGGCTGGGTAAGAGATCAGTGTCCCTAACTGTCTGTCTTTGAAAAATCCATCCTTAATTGCTTATTTTTGTGCTTAAATTTGTACTCTCCTTTTTTGCTCCTCTCTTTTAAAGAAGTCACCCCCCTCGCCCCAGTCTCTCTCTCATTCATGTATAAACTGTGAATACAGTACCCTCCAAATGTACTCACACCCTTGATCACGATGAGCAGGCAAAGCAGGCTCTGTAAAATAAACAGTAAAGCTAATGAGCTATATCGTCTGCTAAAAAATGTGAAAATTATATTATTTCATACTAGTACAATTGCTCAGAGAAAAAGAGCTCATTACCTAGAAAAGGTTATTACCTGTGTTGTTAATATTTCACAGCCCTTCACAGCCTCCTTTGGATATAATATTGGTAATGATAGCATTTAATACACACTGGCTTCTCCTTTTTTTATTTAGGGTGTTTACTTCGTTCTGTCTTCTACTTGCTTGTTGCTTGTTGCTTGTTGCTTGTTGCTTGTTGCTTGTTGCTTGTTGCTTGTGCTTGTTGAGTTGCTTGTGGTTACCAAGAGTGTACAGCGCAACAGCATTAGGGCTGCCCCTACTCTTCCCGCTTTCTTTAGCCCTCTAACACTACAGGGAGAGGTAGTTGTACCTGAAACTGGATGGCTATTTTCCCCATCTTTTCTACCCAATTCGGAGTGAGCAGTCGTGTCTTTTGAGGCCCACACCCACGCGATAAGCACTGTAGCAGGAACAAGCGCACTTCTCTAATGCGCTCATGATTATTTTACTCTGCAAAGGCCCTACAACAAAACAGAACGTCGATCAGAGGAGATCTCTGTCACCGACAGCGACTGACAGCCTTTTGGGGGGACCTAACGCAGCTGTGACTCGAGGAACCCTGGCCAACGCAAACCCGCCACGCCCTCGTCAAGACAACGCCAATTCTGTTCTGCCCTTACGGACCTCTGGTTGTGGTCATGTGATGACACAGCCAAGGCTTGGATGGGTGACTATAGGGTCCTGTGCGTGTGGCACATTTTGGTGATGTGAACATTTACAACAGTAACCTGCGGAGAAAACAAATTCCAACAGCAGCAATGCGTCTTTGACTCTGACACTCTACACTGTAAAATCGCTTTGCATTTATTCTCTCTTTACATTCATACATTCGTAGGCCGAGAGCGAGAGAGAAGAATCTTCCCTTTTCATTGCCGTGATATTCATACAGGATATTTATAGCCTACCCGTAGACTAATACATCGTCTACAATGGACCCTTTCTGCATTCACAATGTGTGTTTATGTAGGCTATATTTTATAATGCCATTCCTGTTTTGCATTCCTGTTGTACTGTATTTAAATTTGCCTTTTCTCTCCAAGAATTGGCTCTCTTGCTAATCGGTCACATATCACCGTGTGTGGTGGCATGCTGTAAAGTGGTGAATATATTATTCTGCTCATGTAAATAAGACGTTTAGCAATCCTAATGTTTGTTAAGACCTGGCTGAACAAAACCAAATCCTTGTTTTTGAGATGGTATGGAATATATGGAATGAGTACTACTTTAAAGTATCAACCCCAGAATGGTGTTGGTTGGTGTCTTCTTGTATGCCTAGTATCCCGAAAGTGATCATCTGCACTTGTAAGTCTAATAGAGACATTTGTACAGAAAAACAACAGACATGCACCATATCTGCACCATTTCTGCTTAAAAGATAGAACCGTCAGTAAATGTTACTTCATGAATCCATTCCACTCTGACTGTCGATACAATAATGGTCATGTCTTTCATATTGATTGCTTGTTAGTCTAGTCATGTCAAGATATTAAAGATGGATAGCGTTGTATTGTTCTTTTCCTAATTTCACCACCCTGTATGGCGGCTCATCTTGGAGACTTCCAAAAGGCCACGCGTCGATGCGGTGCTCGATTAGCCAGCAAGCAACAGTGACAGAAAAAAACTAAAACATGAAGGACAACTGAAATAATTTTGTTGTCACAAGCTAATAACTAGGGAACATCATTCATATACATACGTTTTTAAGCATTTAGCAGACACTCTTATCCAGAGCGACTTACCGGATGTACATGAATACATGGTAAGAACAATCATAGTTTGTGCAAGAGATCAGTGCAGTAATACAGCGATAGACATCGTTGTTGGCAGCTGCATACCATACCTGTAACACTGGAAAGGAAAAGATTAGTAATTATTTTTATTTTTTTTGAGGAGTAAACAAGTATACATATACAAAAAGTATTAAACAAGTAGGCAGTGGTGATGACAATTGGCTAGATGTACAGAATTCAGTGTTAGTGGAGTCTGGAGTTTGAGTCTCTTGTGGAAGAGACCATTCAACTTATGTTTGGTGACTAGAAAGCCACAATCTCCCATTCCATTATGTTAAATGCCTTAATTTATGTTCTGCCGAGGCAGTACTATGATATGTTGTTATTGTTTGTAAGTCAGCTAATTAGAGCAGCTACATGGATTGGATTAACAAGCCAGCTTTCAAAGACATGCCACTAAATACCTGGATGTTCCAATGTGTTAAAAAGCCCATTGCAGGAGGAAAAACTTAATTTAATCTGCAATTAATACAATCAGCAGAAAGATATGTAAGATATGTTCATGATCAGAAATGGACCATTGATATATTTAGTTCATCAGTATTTTTTTATATCATTATTTTGTATTTTTATATTATTTAAAATATATTTTTATTTTATTTTGGGATGTTAATGTACCATCCTAAGAGAAAATGGTACGAATTAGGGGCAGTATTTTATTATATATATATATATACAGTGCCTATAGAAAGTCATCATACCCTTTTGAAATAGTCACTTTTTTTAAATACTCTACAAAGTATTAAATCAGTGGACTGTTATCCTAGTTTTTCATTTTTTATTAATTATCAGAAATGTTGCCCTTTTTTTTCATTTGAATGTTGTAAGGCAAAATGTGTAAATAAAGCTGGAAAAAGATGGATTTTATGTACTTTCATTTCATTTCATATTATTCTGTAGTATTTAGACTTTACAGTTATTTACTATATGCCTTGCCCTAATATCCTTTAAACAGCCATATTTAAAAAGGATATACAGTAAATATCACTAATGACCATACGGCCTAAACCACTGTGATACTGAAGGGGCTCATAGACAATTTCTCCATGCATAGAATCCCAATATAATCCATGTATTCACATCTTGTGTTGAAAAAATTATATCTGTATCATTAATTATAATTCCTCAAATCATAATTTAGCACGGTTTTTTATCCTAATTATTTTCACGCAGCAGACATGCTCATTTTATTCAATGAATATCACTGTACATGCAATATTCAATACTTCACATTCAGTGCTTCTCCAAATTCTCCGATTCGCCTTCTTGAGCAGGGGGACCTTGCGGGCACTACAGGATTTCAATCCATTACGGCGTAGTGTGTTACCAATGGTCATCTTGGTGACTGTGGTCCCAGCTGCCTGGAGATCATCAACAAGCTCCAGCCGTGTAGTTCTGGGTTATTCCCTCACCTTTCTCATGATCAGGTTCACTCCACGAGGTGAGATCTTGCGTGGAGCCCCAGACCGAGGGAGATTGATGGTCAATTGGTGTTTCTTCCATTTTCTAATTATCGCACCAACAGTTGACTCCTTCTCACCAAGCTGCTTGCCAATGGTCTTGTAGCCCATTCCAGTCTTGTGCAGGTCTACAATTTTGTCCCTGATGTCCTTAGACAATTCTTTGGTCTTGCCCATTGTGGAGAGGTTGGAATCTGATTCATTGATTGATTCTGTGGACAGTTGTCTTTTATACAGGTAACGAGTACTTAATTAGGAGTACTAATTAAGTAAGAGGACTAATCTGTGTGCCTCCTGGTCACATAACCGGTCTGTGGGAGCCAGAATTCTTGCTGTTTTGCTAGGGGGTGAAATACTTATTTTCCTCAATAAAACACAAATAAATGTTTAAAATTCATATAATGTGATTTTCTGGGATTTTTAAAAAATATTCTGTCTCTCACTGTTAAGATGAACCTACCATGAAATTTATAGACCGACCGTTCCGTTCCTTTCTTTGTAAGGGGGCAAACTCACAAAATCAGCAGGGGGTGAAATACTTATTTTCCCCACTGTATGTGATCAGGTGTGAATACCTGTCAAGTAAACGCGACATCATTTGACAATGTGTGGTACACGTGAATCATATGAAATTTCCACAACAACAAAAAAATTGATTCACACGTGGAGAGTGAATGTGTTTTCAGAAAGGGATTATTTCAAGTTAATTACCTTGCTCAATGGTAAAACGGCAGTGCCTCCCCACCTGGGATTTGAACCTTGACAAGTTTTGAGTTGCAAGCCCAGTTCCTCGCAACTCAAATATAAACAAACAAAAGTAACAAAATGGATCAGCCTTTAATTACTAGTCTTAATGGAAATCATATCATAGCATCTTTTCCAAAGGCAAACCATTTTTTTTTCACCCATTAAAACATGACTGATTATTATGGAGGACTATCCATTTAAATAAATGTTCATGTTAGACAGGAGCATGTTTTGAACTGTCCGCTCTTTGCCGCACCACATCTACCCTGAATACTGCCAGATGTAAATTGAGACTGGAGAACAGAGCAGAGATGATGATCTGTTTTCTCTTGCTGAATAATGACACTATAGAAATTATAGGACAGTTTCCAGACAGCCTTTTATATATCTTTTGACACAGTGAAAAATCTCTGTGTAATAACTTAAATCCAAGCCTGACTGAAACAGAAGGGTTAGTTCGTTCAAGCAATCTTCAGCTATAATGATGAATCAGCACCAGCCATTTCAACTGAGGCGTTATTTAAAATTCCCTTTTTTCTCTGGCAATGATATCACTCAAACTAAATCATCATTAATACATGCGTATCCAAAGACTATAATATTCCAAATGCAGAGCAGAAAAAAAATGAGAAGTGTCAAAAAATTAGAACACTATTCTGACAGGAGTTAATTATTGCACTTTCATTTGGCACCAAACCATAAGTCAGACGTGACACAAAGTTGCCATCAGCTGCATTGAGCCATGGATCTCTGTCACTCGAGGCAATTCTTTTTAAATGGTACCTTAACGAAATATGGATCAGTGTTTTAAAGTGCTTAATTAATCTAGATTTACATCTAGGTTCCTCTCTCTTCTTTCAGACAAAGCAGAAAGCATAACTTGTGAATATTAAAAAGCACCTCACTGCTACCTCATTATCTTTTGAGCTCATCGGTGGTTTAAGGATTATGTGCAATATTAACTTCCTTGCATGTTATGAGTTTTTTAAATATATACCTGTATGTAGAAAAAATAAAAATAATTCTGCCCCTACTGTGCAATCTGTGTAGTATGCATTCTTTTGCACAAAAATTGCAGTACCTTGGATGACCTCAGTGATGTAAGGTTTCTGCTGTTTCATCTTCCATTTTTTAACAGTGAAATTTGCCAGTAAAGCATCTCTAACATTTTAACACGAAATGCCTTGGCATGTTGAACAATTGTTACGACTACAATCTATTCTGTTTCAGTTGACTCCTGTAGGTATTTGTTCAGCCTTTGTAGCCTATTTGTAGCATACAGAACATTTGACCTCTTTCAACCAATTAAAATGTACACTCATTCAAGCTGCATTCATATCTTTACAACCAATGCACGGTCCAAAGTCAAAATGTGACTAGAGTCTGCGGACAGTTGACAAATTCATTTAAAGCATCAGACTGAGAATTTGAAATGGCAAAAAAAATAAAAAAATCCCAGATTCTCAAAACAATATATTCAAAGCATATATTTTTTACATATGCCTTCTGCGTCATGCACAAATGCACACCATCCATGCAAATGAACATGTGCACTGCATACATGGCATGCTGTCACAAATTGGGAGGGGGGAGGGGGTGGGGGGACACTGACTAACCATACATGTGTTATTCATGGCACTTGTCCGTTTTAACACAGAGAAGCACATGAATGAACTCCTACAGCCAGCATAACCACCATCGTGTCTGCCTCAGTTCGACGTTCTGCAGGCACGCTTTCATGAGCTTTGATTATGCAGCAGAACACTGCCTCGAGGTTTCATCATCAGGGCAGCATTGTCCGTGTTCAAATGCAAGTACATTACAGGTGCTGGATTTGAACAGGTACGCCAGGGGTACAATTCTGCACATGCATCATTTTCACGAGAGATTTTTCCATTTTGAAAGAGGGTAGACCTGGTAGTGTGTTGCGTAAGCATTTCGTTTTTTGTAGCCTGCTACAGTTTTTCACATAAAAGCAAAAGGCTGACAGTAAGTTCAAAGTGTCCAGGATCAAAGACCACTCTCTGTTTAAAAAAAAATATATATATAAAAATATGTCCTATGTCAGACCAGTTCACACCATTCCATTTCATAATTTTCTGGAAACTCACAAAGTCACATATAGAATACAGTAGCAAGCTTTATATTTCAATACGATGTGGTAATGCTTAACGCAAAAGAGTAATATGCTGTGTTTTTTTCACTTCTGCAGATTCTCCACCAATCTAGCAATCTTTCATAGTAGTGTATGTTGTCTGTAGAGTAGTAGACAACATAGACTTTCACCTGCTGGTGAAAATATGGAACGCCACCAGAGTAATCAGAAATAAAAACAAAAATTATTTGTTTTTAAGATTTTGTTTCAGATTTTTCCCCATTTAGTAACCAGTTATACCCTTTTTTTCATGTCAAATATCCTCTTCTCGTATTGTTAGCTCGTTGCTGTAGTCCTGAGACCGGCAGTGACAAAGGTGATGTACCACCTCCTCCGAGCCGGAACTTGCCAAGCCATCAACTGTAACTCCAGTACACATAGAGCCACTCTTATAAACAGCGAGCTCGTATCGGCTTCCCTCCTCTCTCCCTGGTGCCTGGGGCGGACAGCCAATTGTCGCCCCCTAGTGGCACTCCCAGCCAGAGCCGATACTGGCGTGGCCGGTGGAATCAAACCCTAGTCGCAGAGGGCAGGATGTGCCCCGGTCAGACGCTCTTACTGCTAGAAACAAATCCTTTTTGAAAGCAATATATGTTCTTCTCAATTGTATATTTTTATATCAAACTGCAAAGATTGAACGTTGTGCAAAATTATATTATGTAAGGAAAGAATTTTATGCAACTAGTTATGTATGTAAAAAGGTCAGGTTCTGCATTGGAAATTGATTAGACATAGATATGCATTTCATCAAAATTCTCCTTAACCTTGATTGCAAATAGATAAAGTATTTGTTATAATGTTTGATAGTGGTCATTGGTTTCTTCTGAAACACAGGACTGGCTTGTTACATTTAGAGACCTAGTGTGTCTAACTGTGTATGAAGAAAAAACGAAAAGAGTTGCATTAATTTGTCAAGTCAAAATTAACGAAAACTTAAGGTCTAAATTGTACATGTGCATTTCTTGATGTGATCAACAAAGATTTTATATATTTTATATATATTTGCAATATTTGCTTGCATTTTAAATACAATATTTCCAGTTTTACTTAAAATATAAGTAAAAAAAAAACATAACTTAAAAAATTGTAACTTATATTGTAAAACCTTTAATTTCAGTTTACACAACTATCGACAACTCATTCAGTTAAGCAGGTGTGGATCGCATCTGTAAATTTGCTAAGATCAAAAGGGCGTAACACCTAAGCTGCCAAATGTGTGTTAGTGTCCCTGTGTGCTTCTCTCTGTCAGTCCCATAATGATTAAAAAGACACATAAATGTGCTGAGGACTAACTACTCGAGGAAGCTCGGTAGTCTTTATTTTAATGACTGTTGGACAGGTTTCTAAACTAAAGATCAGTGGAATTTAGAGTAAATTAAGAGTCTTATCAGTGGAAAGCATAACCAGGATGTTAAATATATGCAGGAAGCATAAACCAGGATTTTAAATAGTGAAGGCACCCGCTGGCTTCCATGCAATGGTTTGCACTCAATTACAGTGTCTGATTTGTTACATTTGCAGAGGATGAAGCAAACCGTTATGCTTTTGACAAACCTCTCTTTGCAGAGGAATGCAGCATTCTGGTGCGAATTTGGAAGAAAACATTACATTTGTCAACTGTCCAAATCAGGAGAGCTCTACTGCTCAATTCACATGAAAAGAGACCAGCTATAAAATGGGAAAAAATGGGAAGGGGGCCTTATTTTATTAGATTATGCTGCAGATGAAGATTTTTTTGCATTTTTTCGTCCAACATGCATTACAGAGCACAAACAAGCTGGCTTTCCACCTGTCGTACAGCAACCTATAACACATAACATCAACATCAGTCTTTGTTATGAATATGGGTGTCTGCCTTCTTGTGTTTGGTAGTCACATCTTTGGTTGCGAAGCCATCCAAAGCGGAGTCCCTGCTAGAGTTTGTTTCATTAGTGTGCACTTATTTCAAAGTCACCTCTCCAAGATGATCGAAAAACACTTCAGGGCAAACAATTCTGCTTCCTCAATTTGAATGTCACACAAATATTAGCCGTGGAGGGGAAAGGCATTATCCCCACCAGGGATGGTAATGGATGGCCCAAACCTGAGGATTAAAAAAAAAACACAGACGGGCATATTCCCCCATCTCCCCCCAACAAATAAACACTGCTCGAGTGTATAGTTTGGGGAAATGTCAGGCTGAAATCCATGCTGGCACAACATTTACATGGGCAATGAGCACAGCAATTGCCTTCGCTCTCGACTACAAAGTGTGGCATAAAGGCATAATGATTAAGCCTGGAATTCTGTGGGACTTGACAAAGGCTGTGAAGGGATGCAAATGACTTTGCTGTCTCTTTATTTTCACATCCCCCCCTCTTGCCTGGTTGTTGTGTCATCTGGTGATGGCTCACATCTTTGTCACCGGAACAGGGGGTGCTCATTAAGGGCAGCTCCCTGCAGCTGGAGAGATCTGAATGAGAATGTGCGGTGGCACAGATCTGCTGATAAGCAGGGGAGTTTACAGGCATGCCGACTGCACCGCCGATCTCAAAGCCCGCTAAATGGACAATTGCAGGGGCAGAGGAGCGCACCGATCTGTAACTCGGTCGCCAATGTAATCAGGGAAGTTACTGTCTTGTTTAAGATTGTGGGAGTATATTTCTTGAGAATTAACATTGGTTATACTTTCTAGAATCGGTAAACTTGTAGATGCCGTACCCATCAGAATGATTTACGACCGTGATAGAGATGAGAAAAGTAGTCTGTATTAAACATTGCATGGTTGAGCAGTGTTTAGATAATGCTTTCACAGCATTTACATTCAGACATGTTTTAAAAATAAGGGAAAAATCACCAGTCTCCTCCCGAGGTCATTTCAGCTCAAATGTAGATTTTCTTCTTTTTTTTTGCCAAAGGACTGAAATTTCAACGAATCATCACAAATTCATACAAATCTGTTCACTAGTTTTATTAAAAAGAGAAATGAAAATCATTAGCAATATTATTATTATGATAAGAATTATTACAATGTAATAGTTTCTCACCAAATTAGAACACATCAGACTTTTAAACAGACCAGTTCACTCATGAAACCAAGTTTTATGTGACTTAGCAAGGTACACTTCAGTTCAACAATGCTGGAAACTGGAAGCCATTGCAACAAACAGAGCCATTTTGTTCAGAGTCATTATTTACAGCAGCAGCCAGCAGCCCTGTAAAGTGTTATTTTGGTAACCACATTACTTCCTCCTAATGACATTGGCACTCCTGCGCAGAGCACTGAACAAAGTAATTGCACAAAACATGATTAGCAGTTCAGGTAACTAGTAAAAATAAAGGAAACAAGTAAATTAAAGGTTTTGTTGGCTCTGTTATTGTGTGGGGTGAATTTTCCTGCCATGGTTTTTGTCCACTCAACCCCTTAGAGGGCAAGGTAAACATAAATAAATACAAACCAATTCTGAGTGATCACCTTCATCCTATGGTGAAGCATTTCTATCCTGATGGGAGTGGTCCCTTCCAGGTTAATAATTCCCCATCTACAGGGCACAAATGATCACTGTATGGTTTGATGAGCATGAAAACGATGTAAACCATATTTCATGGCCATCTCGTTGCCACATCTCAACCCAATTGAACACTTCTGGAGGTTCTGGAGTGGTGCCTGAGATAGCATTTCCTACCACCATCTTCAAAACACCAAATCATGGAATTTCTCATGGAAGAATAGTGTTGCATCCCTCCAGTGGCTTTCCAGACACTTGTATAATCTATGCCAAGGCACATTGAAGCCTTGGCATCGTGGTGGCTCGTGGTGGCTCGTGGTGGCCCGACGCCCTAATTTTGCTGATGTGTTACCTTTATTTGTATTCAGTCAACCAGCATAGGTTCGTTCTTGTAAAGGATAGAACTTTGTACTCATTATTTATGATCATTTTATGTGTTTTGGGTTGTTCATATCGCAGTTGTTTTGCTCAGTAGATCAGACCGTAAATACCATTTGCTTTGCTAACGATAACTAGCTAAGCTATAGCTTGATACCTAGCCACTTTGTTGGCTGGGTACCTTGTCCTTTTGCATGGACACAATAATATACATTGGCAGGTTAATCTGGCTAGGTAACGTCAGCTAGTTAGTCTCAGCTGCTTTGACAAGTGAAGTTGGGTGTTGGTAATCTGTTTCTTCGTTAGTTAGCAAGCTAGCAGCATCTAAATATTGCTAGCTAGTTAGCTAGGTGGTACCAGGTGTCATAGTCACTTGGCACAATCATGGTTTTCTAAATCGCTTTACAAATATTTTTACCAAACAATTGCATGCAAATTGCTAAATGTAAATTTCAATAAAATAAATTAGAAAATGCAATTTTGTAGTTTTATGTGCAATAATGGACTCCTCTAGACTGAGAATGAATGTTACTATAGCTATGATCAACCCTTAAAAATGTCCTCTAGCTTACTGCTTCTTCCATCTTTCCAACTGTGCCTCAGCGATTGGTTTCATGTAAATCCCCTTCATTGTGGAAATCAACGGTGCAAGGGGAAATAGCCATAGCAGCAATCTCCTTGACAGAAAGCAAAGGTATACGAGGTGTAATTTATGCTCTTGAAATGAAAATAGGCACAGCTATGGGACGAAATCAAAAACTGAAATGGAACACTTTATTTCAAGTAGTTCAAAAAAACACACTCCCAGGTCAAGCATTGTTGTTTTGAACAGAGATTATAAGCAACGGAGGAAATGGTTTGTTGTGAGCATGCAATGAAAATTGAACATGATATCTCCAACCCCCAATTTTAATACAGTGTCACATGAAATACGAGCCCTGCATTTCTGCACTTAAATACCAAATACTTGCCCAATTTCTAGTTTTCTAGAAAGTAAGTTCTCCGTTCCTCTGAAAATAATAAATTTGGTTGTGGTGAGGAAGTAGACCAACATAGTTACAGTACTGTAGCAGGAATCAAAGCATTGGCTTTTGCCAATCATTATCTCTCACTTAAAACATAGTTTTTTGGGGTTTAATAAAATACACAAGGGCTGCTGGATGGATTAAGGCACTGTTATAATATGTGGATGAGCGCCACAGTCTGGTTTTGAATAGTATCTGGTATTTTTATTGATAGTGAATATTCATATTCTATATATAATTGTTTATGGATACATTGTATCCCTGAAAATCTGCCTTATAATGCAGTTAGTAACTCTTAATGGTCATACATATATAAATATACCAATGACTAATTCAACTAATGGTTTGATTTCACTTATATATCAATTATATATTTGCTTATATATAAATAAATACAATATAGCAAAGGCACATCTAACAAACCATATTACTAGCTAATTCCCTTCCCCCTTTAATTAAAATGTGAAATAATTTGATGGAATCTGTAATTAGCTCACAAGAGTAAATAAACATGGTATGAAGCATCACAATTACTTTGGTGTATTACAAGCAATTAATTAGAACACATTGTTGTGTTGTGAACACATTGAGTGTTTTTAGGTAAAGTGCGACCTTAAAGCAATGTGACCTTAAAGTAATGTGTAAAGTAATGTGACATTAGCATATAAGTCTTATGCTTTATATAATGTACTGCCATTCACTTTATCATGGGTTTCATAAAAGTGTTATCAATGATTATGAATCCTGAATAGGGCTATTAGAGAAGAGTAGGAATATAGATTTATCATTCATGTATTCTCGTCTTATCACAAGGGAATACCTGTTATTTCCTCACAGTGAATGCCTCCATCCAGTTATGCAATTATGAAACATCATCCAAGTAATTCACACTGGCAGGTTCGCTAAATACGTTTCCAATGCAATATGAGGTAAAAATGTAAAACTGGACACTACAGAAAGACACCAAAGCAATACAGCTTGAGGTACCATTCGATTCTGCACCTCACTAACTCTTTTTGTCCATGAGCATGAATATTCAGGCTGACTTACTAAATATGCAGGCAATGGGACACCAGCACTTAATAAAGCTTAAAATGTTAATCACTGCTGATGGTGGGCAGATGTTTCCGATTTTTGGGGCTGAAAAACAGATGTTCTTTCTGTTCTTCGTCTTCCCAATCATCGCGTGCACACCCATTTAAAATTTTAAACAAAGCTCTGTTCAACCTCTGAATGGCAGGGTCACTGTGTACCTAAACAATCAGAAAACTCAGGTCGGGGAAATGTTTTATTTTTAGCCTGTCCTTGTTGGGCCTCTGGATAACCTCGAGCACTGGCATTCCACTCACCATCATTACAAACACGAGAATGACGTAAATGCCCCTACGTATGTTGTCAAATCCTGAAGACAAGTTAGGAACTCTAACCTGGATTCATTCAACATTTTTCACTCGTTTTGACTCACAATTAAATGGCATAATAATAATAATAATAATAATAATAATAATAATAATAATAATAATAATAATGTGTTCATTTTGATGAATGCTGGATTTACCAAAATACTAATACTTGCAAATGTTGACTAAATCTAGGCCTTTCTCTTTACAGTATGATCTGGGATTACATTGTGACGTTTACAAATAAAGATACCTTGTCTAGGATGAGAGGAGTTCAGAAGTTGCTAATTAGGTTTCAGATGAACATGTCTCTCTCTTTGCCTTTACAACACTCAGTACATATTACGGTTCTACCGAACTTGCTATAGTTGTAGTTGTGTCATATCCCATATTTCTGTCACCATACCAGGATATAGTTGTGATCGGGTCGAAAAAAAATTAATTACATGAAAATACGTTTCTAGCTGTTGGCTTAACTGTCAGGACACATTGAGCAAAAAATTATTAAATTTTTTTGTTTCTTGTTTATAAATGT
The DNA here is from genome assembly GCA_029706075.1 of Aldrovandia affinis. Classification (NCBI taxonomy): domain Eukaryota; kingdom Metazoa; phylum Chordata; class Actinopteri; order Notacanthiformes; family Halosauridae; genus Aldrovandia; species Aldrovandia affinis. The sequence continues at coordinate 6,115,829 of JAINUG010000012.1, read as the reverse complement.
ATCATACACTACTGGTCAAAAGTTTTAGAACACCCCCATTTTCAATTTTTTACTGAAATTGAAGCAGTTCAAGTCCAGTGAATAACCTGAAATGGTACAAAGGTAAGCAGTAAACTGCCAGAGGCTAAAAAAAAGTTTAGGTTACCAAAAACTGAAAAAGAGCCATTGAGGAAAACGTATTGCATTGATGGCAATGTTAGCTAGAATTGTCATTTCGGATAGGGGGCACTTTATATTAAAATTTCATCAATTATGTTCACAGTTTTTCTATGATCTTGTTTTGGTAAGCTGCTGTCGTTAATGCAATTTGTAAAATAGCTTATCTCCCTAGCAACCGACATAAACCATAAAGGTTGCGCATTATCCATTGTATCAGTTTTCAGAGCCATAGTTATTCATATATGCCATTTTATGCAGTGATAATTACTCATGTAATTGTACATCCTGACATAATACTGGAAGCTAAATTCAACACACTGACAACTGTTACTTCAGACCAGGGGAGCCCAATAAGGGGTGGTTTAGGTGCAGGCATTGGTTCAAGCCCAGATTGAGCATGCCTTCTTAAGATGGGCAAAGGACAAGTTTTAGGTTTCACAGAAAAGTCACTTCTATATTAAAGTATATTGTTCTATCATACTAAAAACAAGTGACATCACAATTGCTAGTTTTGGCTCATCCTTTTATGCTTTAATACAGCCCGGTTCACCAGAGGAAAACCCAAATGGCATAAAAACATTTGTTTGCTATATTTCTGTGAGTTGTGCACCTGTGATCACTGACAATGCGATTAATAAATATCTCCTTTATTCTTAGGTTCACGCTGCACAGAAAACATTGAATGGTAGCGAACAAGTATTGAGATGCAAATTTGTACTTCACACAGACGCATGCAAACGCACATACAGATGAAAAGGAAACCAGTCCCCTGCTTGCATTTGGGTTACATTGGCTGTTTTTGAAATCCAAGTGCTGTGCTAGCAATTTTTCCCCCCTCATATTTTGCCCTCTCTGAGGTCATAGGTGCCATGTCCTAAAAAGTGAGAAGCTTGACAGAGCATTAACACAGCACCTGCATCCACACTGTGGTTCCTCTTGTTTTAATAAGGGAAAGTTTGGGTAATCCAGCGGAGAGAGGGCTGAATTCAAATCTGTGTGCTGCATGCCCTTGGGCTCTCTAAAACATAGCTCACCTACTTTGAAATGCAAAAAGCATTGCATTGATTTAGCTTTTTAGATATGAACTTTTACAGAGAGGAGGGGGGGAATACAAGAGAGAATCCGGCATAATGCTGTCATTCTGCAAACCACTGATCCAGTGAGTACTTGATTTTATGGACAACATGAGGGATTTGGATTGAATATTTAGGCCTAAATAGCCCTTCCGTTCAAAGGGACAGAAACATAATAATCGCAGTGCATATGTAGACGACTGTGTTTGCCGACGGTTCCTCCAGGGCCTGCTGCACCACAACAGAACGCAGCTTGAGGGAGATTGCACGGTGGCCTGCCAGCGATGGCACAGTGTTTTATTGCGCCGCCGACACATGCGAAAAGAGAGCCACTTTTGCAGAAAATGTTTTCATGAAAGGACGTTTGCCTTCCGTGCCACAGGCGACGGCTCGTCTGCAACGTTATTGTTGGTGATGTCCGCGGCATGTCCGCCATGCCAGCTGTGTGGAGGGCAGCTGCAGCAAAGTGCGTGATGACGGAAAGCATCTTGTTCACCCACTGCTATCGGAAATAGGCTATTTGTATTCTGCCCAGATGGTTCGGACCGAGGCTCAATGTTTGCTGAGCCACCTTGCTCTTCTGTCCCTTCTATGCTGAAGAGGAATGGACACTCTGTCTCCTCAGTTTGTCCAAATTCACTGTTGAAAAAGAAATCGATAGCAAAAATGTTGGTGGGATGTTTGTGTCCCATTGCGCACCAGTGACCCCCTCTGGTCAATCTTGCACCGACGTCTGGCTGCACAAACTACACATGAAGTGTCCTCCTTCAACCCAAGGTCTGTGCAAGCTTAACTGATGGACTGCAGAGTGAAAAGAAGCAGCGGCATGATATCATTGTTTCGTGTGTTTAAAAAAATAATAATTATTATACGGTTACAGGCAGATTTCCAGTCGTTTGGACTTCTTGGGTTGGGATTTGTCTATTGACTGAACACATGATAGGTGTAAGAGGGTGAAATTAAACGGACAATATGTGGTGTACATTTTGAGAGTGGGATTGACTCTGGTTTGACTGCATATTTTTTAACTTGTATTACAGTTAGTAGATCATGAACAAACTATTAGGTAATGATTTAGAAGCTATTAGACATTTCTTAGTCCTTAGCTAATAGGTTGTTCATGATCTATTAACTGTTTACAAGTGACAGTCATTATAAAGTGTCACTAACTTTTTTATTGCCATCTGAATCTGCGATTCATATTATGGACAAAAATATACATCAGGTAAGCTCAGACATAAACTGTGTATTTGTACAAATAAAAGGGTATTGAGGAGAAGAGTAACAGAGCAAACAAGTTTAAATTAGATTCATTTCAGCCACCTCCTGTATTAAGTGAGGTGTAGCAAACAGAATTGAGAGACGGGGGAAACCGTGAGCTTTCAGCTGTGTCAAACTTTTAAGACAACTCTATACAATCCCATTATTTGGGTCAGGGTTGTTGCCAAGAGGCACAGGTTTGCACAGTAATGAGACGAGAAACAGAGAAACACAAAGGACCGAGTAGGGCTATCGTCTGAAATGTACCATTCGAGGTGCCAAAGGTTTGTCATTTTAGAATGAATGGCAGGTTTGTTTAAAATGACTGCATGGCAAGGCAACTACTTTCACTCTTATTGCATGTATCACAGATATGGACAATAATTTCTCAGATATATATGATTTTAAGATACACAAATGACAATATGTTTTTTTTTGATGTCAGTTATATGGATTGGGTAAATAAACTAAAGCATCTAGCTAGCTTTTATTGTGCCGACATAACATCAAAGTGACAGTTGTAAAACTGAAATATAGCTACATGAGTAATCTAACTAACCCCCCAATTAATGGCACAAGATCGAAGGGCTATGGTTCCAAGCCTATGTCATATTTGAGCCAATTTGAGCAAAAAAACAATTATCTTAGTTTAACTTATGAGCCATTCAATCCATGTACTGTATATACTGAGGCCCAGATTTACTAAATGATTGCGACTAGTTTTCCAATGCAAAAGCAGTCCCCACAAGGTTACAATATCTGCATTGGATTTAATAAATGGTTGCACTGAGCCAAATTGCTGTTAGGATGTAATGTGTGGGGGTTAAGTCACTTTGCAACTTTCCTTTAGATGAATAGTTAAATCTGTTGCATTATATGTATACTTGGGGTGAATATGCTAAAACAGGGTGGAGGTTTTGTAAATTAGGTCTATTAAGTATGGTTTACTAAAGCATGCCTTAATAATGACTCTCCTCTTTGCGTGAGAATTTCACGAACCCTTGAAACCAGGCAGTATGTTATGAGTGCTGACATTGCATAGGTATTTCACAATACCTGCTCAAATAGCATCACTAGCATTTGTCATTTTAGCCAGCTTGCTAGATATTGAAAACTGTGGATTTAACATTCTACTATTCATTTAGGATCTTATTCAAAGATGCACCAAAGTGAGTGAGCTAGGTTTGCCTTCCCAATACATATAGCACAATGATATGCTATACAGTGGGTCGGTATAAATCGGCTACACATAAAGTTGTGGAAGTCAATGCAGAGAAACAGCAATATTCTTGTATAGTCTTTCTTTTACAGAAAAAAACCCATAAACAAGAAGGCCGTTGTGCAATGAGAATCCAACAAACATGGTTCACAGGGCTAACATGAATGTCAAATAAACTGCTGAATCTGGTGGTTCTGAAAGACCTCCATTGCCAATGTGTTTGTATCTCCAAGGCTCCACTGTAATTGGAATCATCTGTACAATCAAAACAAAAAAGTGGAAAAAAGTTAAATAAGAATTGATTTTTTTAAATCAAAACAGTATCATGGCAGTAACAAGAGGTAGAACGTAGTCTAAACATGGAGAATATGAATGTATATGTGTGTGTGTGTGTGTGTGTGTGTGTGTGTGTGTGTGTGTGTGTGTGTGTGTGTGTGTGTGTGTGTGTGTGTGTACTGTAAAATAGTACTAAAAACATAGTGAATCCACTGCATTGAATACATAAAAGTGAACAATGAACTGTTTTGCTGACTGTTTTTATGCAAAGGCATAATTATCAGTGGACACTTATATAGTGCACATCTCCAACTTTGGTTTGGTTTCAGCTCCACTTATCCTATTCTATATCATATTTTGTCTTGCCTGATTCAGTTTCTGCAGGATTGCTCCTTCAGCTGTACACTTCTCTTTCATTCGTCTGATGTGCTTTCCATTCCGCAAGTGCTCCTGCAGCACAATCATTTATTTTGTCGTCTGAAATTAAGTTTAAGTGACATCCACAATATTATTCTCTGTCAGTGACCATAACACTAAGATACAGTATATAATTGAAAATATAGTTGTAGGCGATATTTAACAAACATCATTGATTTTATTGGCTGCCATACATAAAGTGACAAGAGTTCACTTTTGTGTTGTATAACTCAAAAAGGTCAATGTACATAAACAGGAAAAATGTCAGTGATTATTTATTCAAAACGATTGAAGTGTGCCAGGCAGGTCTTATACACAATATTTGCAGATAAGGATGCCAAGGGAAGATGTTCAGATACAGCTAATTGAGTAGAACCTGTATGACAGTCTCTTCAAAACAAAGCAATTGAAGGTTATCAGGCACAGCGTGCTGAAAATGAGCCAATTGACCAAAGCGTCAGGGAGCTATTTCACTAAGTAAACAGACAGGATTTGTGAGCCGTACTAGACTGAATTAAACAACCGCCATTTTGACTGCATTTTGCACACTTGATTTATTACGCATTTGTGGGAGGTTTAATGCACTCGAAGCAATAAAACACCTGTCCTTATTTAATAAACGGGCACACCTTCATTAAACGCACATGAACTGTAATGCATACTGTATGTGTTTTTGGGAGTTCTGATGCGAGACCGCCCACATTTAGGAGGTGAGTATGCAAATAAACGAGGTTCAACAACCTGCCTGATGTAATTTATCAAGGCCTGCCCAAATTCTCCAAAGATTATTGCAAGTGTGTTTAATTCCTTGGGAAAGCAGGATTTAATTTAGTTTCAGCACCAGAGCATTAGCATGGCTGCTCTAACTGTTGCATCTCAGATTTTGAATGGAGGGAATATTTTCTCCTAAGACGTCCTCCTGACAGATGTCTAAACAAAACCTAATCAAAACCTATGGGCTGCCAGAGATATCGCTTGAGGTAAAATAAGACCTGAAACCACACAATCACATCGTCCTGTCTTCTTTCTTCTCATTCTAGCTTACAGTGACATCAATCATGTATCTGCATTTTCCAGTGTGCTCTTCCTTGTCTTATTATTAATATTCTTAATAGACTCTTTTCCCCCCTAAATGTAATTGACATTCCTAGAAACTCTGCAAAAAAAAACTACATTTTAAATGCCAACGAAATGGGAACATTTATACACGTCTGTTAAATTGTGAATGTGGAATTGATTCCGTTGGAATTATTCTTGACATGGATTTCAAAATTATTTCTGAATGAAAGGGTAGTTTTACTGTAAATATAAATAACATATGATATGGTGTTCCTTCTCTTTCTTATTGCATGTATTGATTGAAAAGTTTGAATTATGTAAGAACACCAGGACACCAGGACACAATTTGAAATACTTTCATCTATTTTATGGTAGTCCACTGCGCTAGCACTGCGCTACCACTCCCTCTCTCCGTGACATTTCTAGTGCCATTTTTTAAACGTTAATGAGCATTTAAATGTATACATATAGATGCCCAATGTTTAGCCAAGTTGTTGACTCTTTGAATGATAAGTGAGAACAATATTAACAGTGCCCAAGCCTGATGCTAAAAGGGCAGAATTATTTGTCAGCTTTACGTGCATTGAGGGGACTAGAGTAAGTTATTAACATTTACATTTTATCAGACACTCTTATCCAGAGCGACTTACACAGTTTACATTTCTTTAGACATAATCAATTTATACAGCTGGATATTTTACTAAAGCAAGTCAGGTTAAGTACCTTGCTCAAGGGTACAACAGCAGTGCTCCACCTGGGAATCGAACCAGCAACCTGTTACAAGTCCAGTTCCCTAACCACTGCACTACACTGCCACCCTCGCTGAACCAAGCGAGATGGAGGACATAATCCGTGACTAAACTACAGCCAAATGACATGAAGAATAAAATGTAGACTGGAGAAAGACGGATTTGTTGCAAAGGGTTCGAAAATAAAGTGGACAAACATTGCTGATGTAGTAGAGAGGGAAACATCACTGCAGCCCTGCACTGATATCACCGCATGAATAAAAAAGAAAGAACATAATAGAGATTTCTCTACATTCAAATATACCTTCCCAATACATTAGATGCTGTGGAACAATATCAATGCTTGAGTTGCGCTTAAAGTGAATCACAGCACACGCATGCCAATTGAATTGAATTGTATTTATTTCCTGTGATTACAAATTAAACATATCTGAATTTGAAAAGTGCAGTTAGCACATTTACAGCTGACAGGTCAAAACACACTTATAGCCAGGAATAAAGTAGAGTGTGCAGTCATATCAGTTAGGGCAGATATAAGTGAAGGGTGACAAAACTGGCATGCTGTCCTCATGTGGAATTATTCAAACTAAATAAAGGAGGCTGTGGAGAAATATTTATAGAATCAGGGTGTACATTAGTGAATTTATATGCATGGACATGCCTGAATGTTTCATAAGCAAATACAGAAGACCATGCATGCATTTACCTGCATTTATAGCACACAGTGTAGATTTGACCAGGAGTGGATTCCCTCAGGTAACAATGCCAGAGTCCATAATGAGTGTTTTTACAATGAAGTGATGATATAGATCATAGGAACACAACATCAAGTGCATAACAAGCCGTAGTGTATACATTACAGCAATTGGTAAACAAGAACAAGATTATGCAAATTGAGTATGCGTATACGTACAGATAAATTGACAAAAGGACAAGGTCGTTAGTGTCAATGTAATGTTGGAAATAGGCTGCAGTTTGACTGATTTAATAGGGGAAGTTTAGCTAGATTTCCCACCTTTCAATGGACTGAAATCTTCACTTGTGTGTATGTTGTAAAAATGGACTGACAGGAATATATCTTACATATTTCCCCGCTATGTACTTTTTATGTTCTGCCATTCCTATGAGTAAAGTCTACCTTGTTTCAATACTCACAGCCTGCTAACAGAACAATACGCAGGACAGAAATCAGTGAAGTACACTTGGGTTGAGCCCTTGCTTTTACCGAAAGAGAATGCGACTTTCCCTCACTTTACCCTCTAACAACCAAGAACAGCCTGTATCTGTAGAGCAAGTTTTTGAGCTCTCCAAGGTGCTGAAACCCAATTGAGATGCGATGCTGGGCTTCACAAGGGTGGACACAACACTGAAATACCTCACATGCGCACGAACAAAGTACTCCAACCTTGAAGACGAACCCACACCTCAAATATGCCGCATGCGTGACTGAATACGTTTCAGACGTGGGTCTGTACAAATGGTCTCATAAAGTTCACACACATCATAGCTATATTATAGAGTATCACAAGACGAAAATTGAACTACAAAGCATTTACATTTACATTTTTACATTTTAAGCATTTAGCAGACACTCTTATCCAGAGCAACGTACAATATGTGCATTAATACATAGTAGGAACAATCATAGTTCACGCAAGAGATCAGTGCAGTAATACAGTGTTATAGACATCGTTGTAGGCAGCTGCATACTATACCTATAACACTGGGAAGGAAAAGGTTAGTACATTTTATTATATTTTTTAAATTATTAAACTGATAAAGTAATGAATGGACTATGATTGTCAGGCAGGCAACAGTAAGAGAACAAACAAGAACATGTGTAATAAATAAAGACCCTGACAATAATGAAATGAAAGCAGTACCAGGGTTGACCGATTGGACTCCACTGTTTTCAATGCAGAGATGCTAATACTGAGAATGAAAAAGCAGGAAACAATATTTATCTCTTGCATCCTGGAGGCTGTTTCCGTTTCACTTAATGTTTCATCGTGATTCTCGTGATCACTCATGAACAGAATTTGAATGATCAATATTTACAGGATTCCCAAAGCCCTTTTTGAAACCATATTCCACCACACAGAGTTAAAATGTGAGCGAATCACGATCAAGCGATCTATTAGTTTGCTCAAAATGTGAGGTGGGGCAAAGTTTGTCCTTGCTGTGAGCGGAACTAGAGACCTGCTGCTGGCAGCAGAGGGCTCTGGAAGTCAGGGAAGAGAGCTGGAAACCAGAAGGCTGAACATTCAAATAATCTTTCATTACCTTAAGCAGCAAAGCATATAGCTCCTTAATAAGTAGGCGATATGTGAACAAAACTACGAAGTCGCTATTGATCAGGATATGTTCTTAAATTAATTATTATAAATATATACCTTTGTACAGTTTGAGTATAGTAGTTCTGGATTTGTTTATAGATTTAAAAGTGTGGTTTACTACAGCCCCCTCTCCATTCATCAGCTCCATTCTCATTTATTCTCTACTCATTGTTTTCCACTGTTTCACTTTTCAATCAAACTCAAGACCAAATGTGGTTGATCATTTCACACATCAGTCAGCACATCAGACAGCAGTCCAGTCGCTACCAAAAAGCACTACTTCATATAATCACCACACAACAAAAATGTGTAAGGTTTATGAACAATGACAGAGGAATTCTTGAACAGCCTCAAAGCCCGGTGATTTCTGTTAGAAAGGCCAGTTTTTCAGTCTTAGGAGGTACAGTAGCGAGATCAAAAATTAAGAAGAAGCATCAATTTTTTTTCCTGATAATGATGCCTTTCCACGGATAAATTACATTTACATTATTGATTTTATTCATTTTTCTTATTAAAAAAATGAGCTGAGTAAAAAAGAGGGGTTATTAAATTCTCGATGGCGTTTGTGGACGGGGGATAAATGTGCTCTGAGATATTCCCAATCCAAAACAAATTAGCTAGCCATTGTGAGCAGGCTGTATTTATCAAAAACATTACTGTAAACTAATAAGCTCTTTATAAAACGAGAAGGGGCTTGGTTAAAACCACTTTTTGTCATTTGTCAGCACTAGATTTCCCGTCACATAAAAACCTAATTTGTGAGTCTTTTTGAAGTGCTAGGGGACTCATAATTTACATGAGTACAGTAATTGGAAACTCAGTTGAGATGTGTCACTCACATGGCTTTCAACACTTCAAACAGCAACACTCTCAATTAGCAAATAGCGGACAGCTGTGCATGTGGAAAAACATTGTATTTCCTGTTGCAATATCTAATATCAAATTCACATATAACGTGCATGTCTTCTGTTCATCTGTGTTAAGTATTTATCTGTCATACATAAATGAACTTGTTCCAGCTTTCATTCTACAGGGAGGTATTGAATGAAATGGCTTTAATCCTTTTTTTGGGGTAGGTAGCTTGTTAAGTGTGTTGGTTACTTACAAGGAAAACAGCAACATGTAAATAAAGGCTGTATGGTCAATATAAAACTTAACAGGTTTAACTTTTCTGTTTTTTAAACAATTTTGCTAAAATATTACTTTTAAAATGTGACTGTGTATACCATATGTATATATATTTGAAGTGTATACTCATACTTTGATAAGGAGGCAAAAGTTTTGCAAGTTTGTAAACAAATGCATTTGCCAATTTTGATCATGATCTACTTATGTACGTAGCACGCTCTGGGGAATCAACAGGCTTAATTTATTCACTCGCCTGACAGGCCAGGAGGAATTATGTGCTATGGAATCCAGCTGCATGTGATTATGAAATTAATGTGGTTACCATCGCCTTCATTAAGGTCTGGTCAGAATTATACACTTATACAATAATACGTGCCATGGTCAATATCCACAATTATCATAAACTATGCGAAAAGAGTGATTGGAAAGCTATATGGGTTAAACTGTCTGTTGATACACTCCCATGCATGTTTGTCTGGGGATATATGGATCACTGTCATTTTTGTTTTCATGCATTCCCCAGTCCATAAATGATTATCTTACATTCAAGCCTATCTGCAGTTGCTTGGTGTTGGTATTTGTCTGTATGTTGCATAGAACATACCAAGGGGTTCAACTTATTTAGTTGACCACCAAGCATATCAAGCTGAGTTGAATTATTACTCACTTTAATCTAGTTAGCTGCTTACCTTTCTATCTACCAGAGGTTCCTGTACAATTTGTCCAAATAATTAATCCCGTTGTCAACAATCATTATCATTGATTTGTTTGATCATTACACAGTTTTGCCTAATATGCCATATGAATCACATTCCTCAAACGCTGTCCCTTGTACCAGTGTGCCAAGCCCAACATCATCGGTCATTCAATATAACAGCCTTACGGTTACAAGTAACCTATAGTGCATGTATAGGTGACTGCTCAAATAAAGGAAACATTTGAGTAAATTAAGGGTTCTGGCAACTCTGTTATGGTGTGGGGTTAGGTGCTTTTTTATGGCATGGTTTAGGTCCACTCAACCCCTTCGAAGGCAAGGTAAAAACCAATAAATACAAAGCCAATCTGAGTGATCACCCTATAGTGAAGCATCTTCTATCCTGATGGGAGTGGTCTCTTCCAGGATGACAATGTCCCCATCCACAGGGCACGAGTGGTCACTGAATGGTTTGATGAGCATGGAAATTATATGAACCATATGCCATGGCTGTATCAGTCACCAGATCTCAACCCAATGGAACACTTATGGGAGATTCTAGAGCGACACCTGAGACAGTGGTTTCCACCACCATCAACAAAACACCAAATTATATAATTTCTCAGAGAAGAATCATGTTGCATCCCTCTGGAGACTTGTAGAATCTATGCCAAGGTGTATTGAAGCTGTTCCGGTGGCTCCTATTAAGACACTTTATGTTGGTGTTTCCTTTATTTTGGCAGTTACCTGTTTATATGTTTGTATTGAGATAAAAGTATATTGGTTTTTATCAAATGCATTTTGGCATCAATCTGATTTATTGTTTATTCAATAGGTGATTTGTATTCCAGTCATATATTCCAGAATCTGTCGATTGTAGCAAATGCATGCTAAAGGAAAGCATACTTTAGTAAGGTAAAGCATACTTTATATTTTTGCTTTATAAACCACTTTAAAGTAATAAAGTGCTAAATAATAATATGCTCCCCCCATATCTGATATCAAATAGATATTTTTACATTCCAAAAAAATTTGGTAAACTGGTTAAGTGGTTAAAAAGTACTTTTTTTGAGTGCACTGAAATTAATAATTAATATTTTATATTAACTACACCCACTCACCCACCCACTGCCATTGGACTTATATAGGAAATGGTTTCATTTTTAAGTGATATTTTGATACGTTTATGTATCAACTTTGACTTAAATATGCAATAACTGTCTTTTTCTTAAGAAACATAATTTACCAGGTTAAGTTTACATATTTACGATGTACACACTGTGGCCATGTAAGACACGCAAAACTTTGGTTAAATCGGACACAGAAACAAAAGACAAAATCAGACGAAATCTACAGTTAATGTCTACAATCAAGCTCGGTGACGGGGAATTGTGCTTCCGTTTCTGTTCTTTTATACACGGAAAAGAGCCGCAGAAATGAAAAAGACTCGGTCAAACTTCAAATAACAGGGATTATCCGTGAGTAAATTGTCATGCTGTGCTAGTCTTTGTTGTGCAGCACTGCAGAAGTTAATTAGATATCTGCAAAGATTAGCGGGGAGCTTGGAATATAATAGCCTGGGGCCTCTTCAGGAAAGTTTGGGCGATGTACTCATTATTTTACAGAGTAGTCATCCGTACTTCGCTGCGCTGACCCCGACAGTGCCAATTAAAACAATATAACACGTTCAGCATCTCTTTCTTCCAACAACCAACGTCTCAGTATTTATATATAATTACTCGTACTGCTTTAAATCAAAGTGCTTTTTAAGAAAACTGCGGGAAAATTGGCACAATGCACGGGAGGGGCCTCTCTGGTGTAAGGACATGTGCAGCTGTTGATGACAGGAACAAAACAGCGTTTAAAAGAAATTATTATTACGATTAAATATCAAAAATCACGATCACAGCTGTTCTTATGTATAGAATTGACAAAATCATCTGGCCATTGACACTAACAATTACCAATGAGTACAATATTGAATAGATGACATTCATCATTTTATTTTAGTCTTAATTATTTATAATATTCTTCTTTTTTACTCCTTTATGATTTAGTATTCATGATTTAGTATTTTCTTGGTTTCTTTTCTTCTCATATTTTGTCTTTCTTTAGTGATATCTTATTAAAACTGAGAATGTGTATGTATGTGTGTACGTGTGCATGTATGAACAAATATATACATATTTATACATCAATGTCGCTTTAAACAAAAATAACTAACTTTGTAACAATATTGAAGTTTTAGCTGTGTTTGTTTGATATCTGGTCTCAAAATGTTTCTTGGACATTGCTGCACCATTTGAGAACAATGGAGAAGGAACCTCACCTTCTTTTCTCTCAGTGAAATTATCCATGATGTTCTGCACAGCTTTACGTAACAGGTAAAAAATAATATTTCTGTGCACATTGTGAATAATCATACATTTGTTCAGCCCAGAATGTATGCAATATTGACCCTAAAGCACTGCTATTCCACATCCTGTGGTTAAATGAACAGAGTGCACTATACAATTATACAGTAGTTATGAATAGATTTAAAGTGCAAGGTCAACGCTGTTTAATTTGTCACCACAACAGCTTTCCGTTGCAGACTTGAACACAGAAATCCTGTAATGAGTAGCAGGAGGCACACTGCAAAACATGAACTTTATGACTTGCGTACATTTGCAAGTTGCAAGTTTTATAAAATACTTACATTTATGGTCTTCAGAAACCAAGTCACAAACAGTATCCAATTACAATCTCAAAGTCTGCTTTAAAAGTGAAAGGATGCGGGCCTCCCGCGTGTTCCAGTGGTTACAATGTTCGACCGTGACCAGGGTTCGATCCCACCGGCCGTGCCAGAGTTGGCTCCACCGGGGCAGAGATTGGCTCCTGTCAAGGGAAGCCGACAGCGAGTGCCGTCGATACACAGCCGAGGAGCGAGGAGATGATACTTCACCTTTGTAACTACTGGTCACGGGGCTACGGCAGTGAACTCACATTATGAGGGGGGGATTGACTTGACAATAGTGGGTGTAATTGTCTACCAAATTGGGAGAAAATGGGATAAAATCTGAAATAAAATGTAAAAACAACATTTTTTTTAAGTGAAAGGATGTAATGTCAGGATGTATTTGTTTTTTGTTTTTTATTTCATTATCCAAGTTGCCCAAGGTAATGTTTAAAAACAAAAGAGAAGATGGCATTCATTACAATTACCAAGCCCCAGTCTCATATTTAGATATTTTGGTGGATGGATATTAGCGATGTGACACAGAACTGTTGTGGCACTTGTCGTTTTAATCATTTAAACAACCTCAGAAGGACACTTTGACATTTTTATCTGAAATCTACTGTATTTGTAGACACGTATTCTTTAGCAAAAAAAAAAAAAAGAATCTCGAAAAGGAAACACCACTGAAGTGGCGAGCATAAACCTTTAGTTAGGAAACGATAATTCCTCCTAACAGGCAACCACAGGGTGGTAATGCTAAACCTTTAGGTAGAGATAATAATAAGTACCTTCTCTATTTAACTGAGAGACCACAGAGTGGAAAACTAAACCTTAGTAGTACCCTCTCTCTTTAACTGAGAGACCACAGAGTGGAAAACTAAACCTTAGTTACACAGCGTAATAATGATTTACACAGAAGCGTTTGTATGAGGAAAACCAGACCTTAAATACAAGGCGGAATTAACACTGATAACCCTCAGCTGAAAGTGATAGGAAAACTCACAGACAAAAGACCATATAAGGATGGTGGAAATGACAATGATTCCTCATGCAAAATGAGAGAAAACAGACCATCACATGATCAAGCGCCCTCCAGCGGCCAAACAAGGTAAAACCGTGACATAATAAGATAATCGTGGATTCTGAAAGTCACGACTTTCAAACCACCGGATCATGACAAGCAGACTATTGCCATGTTGAGTGATTAACGTGAACTGCGTCTCCAAACTTTCATCCCTCTACAAAGCCTTGAGCTCTGCTGGAACAGTGGTGTTAGGTTTGATGATCTCCAGGTCAACAAAACTCAGATAGAAACTGAAGTACCTTGAATGGTACGATACAGCAGAATACCCAATGCCCCATTTTGTTTTGCATGGCTCAGGAAAGACTTTTATTAATAGGGTGAAACCTCGCTGGAGCCTTGAACCTGCGAGTCACGTCACAGTATCATACGCGTGGCTCTAATTATGACTCAGAGGTTAATTTATTTGTGTGAGTTTAGGACTGAGAATCAAGCAGTGAAACATGATGGAACTGCACAGCTTTTACTTTTGACAGCAATTAATTTCAAATTAGACCACCCTTTCATTTTCCAGCAGGAGATTTCTTCACCATACAGTGGTGTGCCCATACGCATTATGAAATGCAAACAAAATGGCAAAAAAGGTATTTCAGGGGTAGAGGTTTTACAGCTTCAGTGTGTGCTCTGTGTGCCTGTGTGTGTGATTGGGTAAGCAGTGCTTCCATGATCCCTTTCTGACAATGTGAGAGACATCCTGAGGGTGACTGGGTGTTTCTCCTTCCCTTGGTATCACAGCTTGTCCTCCCTTGACCGTGTCAGCCCCCCGATTCACTGCCCTTTTCATTCAGGGAACAAAAAATGAATGGGCAAGAACACAACCTGAGGCCAGTTCTGTGTCCGTGGCTTGCAGGTGATCAAACAAGGTTGTGGTAAGATGGGAACTGTCATCCATCATGACAGGATTGACAGGAAGTTGAAGAGAGTGTCCAGTCCCCGGGCTTCTCCTGCCCTGATATTCAGATGGGTGCCGGGTTCCCGACAGCAATTTCTGAATCGCCAAACGGGCAGCATATTGATACGCCAATCAGGCATTTTTACAGGCTCAAGTTCCATGTTCTGTGTCAGGACAATGTACTAGTGAACTTGAGTAGAAATTGTACACCATGTGGATTCTATGGAGCTGTTCACATGAAGCGATTCCACTGAAGACCATGCACAATTTGCAGCCGTAGCAGCACTGAGATTTTATTGAATTTTTATTGATTAAGTGCAATATGTCAAAGACAACAAAACGAGGGGAAATGTAAACAAACAAAACCGTAAATAAATAAAAAGACCCAGGGGAAAGACTAAAATACAGAACAGCCACCTTGACCTTCTGAATCTGGTCGACAAAGAATTGCACAGCACCAGACCAACAATTTCAATTGCTGTGTTGCTGTGTTTTAATTCAGGATGCACTGAACCTCGTGTTTGGTTTTGGATTTGGCCGAATGCCATTTTTTTCCCCGAGGGATTGGACTTTGGCCGAACCCTTAGGTTTCAGTAACTGGAACCCAAATCTTACATTCTTGACTCTGAAGTGGGTTTATATTTAGCAAAAGCCACATGGTGGTTACGTTTTGGTTGTTATCAGCCATAGCCAAACTATATCAAGGTGTAAGAGAAAAACAGAGCTATTAAAAAAAATGCCAAATTGCCAGTATTTCAGTGAATGAACATGATTTAAGTGTAGCACAGACACGAAGTATGTGCGATGTAAAAGGAAACACACATTTCTCTAAAGAGCATCTGCTAAATGCTTAAAATGTAAAATTAAAAATGCTCTAAAATCTCTGCTTCCCCAAGAGCACTTGTTTTGAACCTACTGCAGCTCAGCTTTACATCCACAGAAACAGGTATAAAAAACATGTACAGTATAAACAATTTGGTCTTTAGGCATATCGCTATGTTTTCAGGCAAATTTTCAGGCATGATTTACACTCCGGCGGCACGGTGGTGCAGTGGATAGCACTGTCGCCTCACAGCAAGAAGGTCTCGGGTTCGAATCCAGGCCGGGGGCCTTTCTGTGCGGAGTTTGCATGTTCTCCCCGTGTCCGCGTGGGTTTCCTCCGGGTAAACAGTCCAAAGACATGCACGTTAGGCTAATTGGAGAGTCTAAATTGCCCGTAGGTATGAGTGTGTGAGTGAATGGTGTGTGTGCCCTGTGATGGATTGGCGACCTGTCCAGGGTGTATTCCTGCCTCTCGCCCGGAACGCATGCTGGGATAGGCTCCAGCACCCCCCCCGCGACCCTGACCAGGAATAAGCGGCTTAGACAATGGATGGATGGATGGATGGATGGATTTACACTCCTTGTGAGGGGGAAAAGTCCAAGACTTGCGAGACCTCTGATTTCCTGCTTTCAGTATTTTGTCTTCACTGTGCAGTGCTTGTCAGAGAACCCAACAGCTGAAGCTAGGTTTTGACAGAAATGGTCAGTTTCTTGCTACCTGTATTTACTGAAATGTTGACAAGGAGAAATGTGTCCATGGAATGTCAGCATAACCTGCATACACATTTCCATTCAAGACCACGGAAAAGCCAGCATGACCACTTTCATTGCAATGCGTAAGATTAGTCCTTAAAAGCTGTGTGTGTGAGTGTGAGATTGGTCCTCAATGCCCCTGATGAAATGATAGCTAGCCATGTTTCATGTAACCCTTTGAATTAGCTGAAATGAAATTATTCCAGGCTTGCGCAGAATCTATTAAAGAGTTCATGGCAATTCATTTGTCAGAATAATGATTTTAATGGTAATGCATTTGTTAGAATAATTATTCGTTTAATCCATTCATTTTTGTATATGGCATATGGTATATAGGATATGTAGTTATACTGCAGTCCTCTTGGGGAGGGTGAAAAGTGTGTCTATGCAATAAGGTTTGGAGCTCGTCACTCATAGTTTTTGGATGCATTGTATGTCTTTATTTCAAAGATGTTAGAAATGTGTGCTATGGGTAGAGCCTGGAAAAAATCATTGAGCACGGGGTGGTAGTGTAGTGTAATGGTTAGGGAACTGGACTTGTAACTGAGAGGTTGCAGGTTCGATTCCCAGGTGGGGCACTGCTATTGTACCCTTGAGTATGGTACTTACCCTGAATTACTTCAGTAAAAATATCCAGCTGTATAAATGGGTTGTATGTAAAGAAATGTAAACTGTAAGTCGCTCTGGATAAGAGCATCTGCTAAATTGCCTAAAATGTAAAATGGAAACGTGACCATCTGGGCCGTCAACCTGAACTTCAGCAGTTGTCCTCCAGGTGTCCCTGTAGGCACTCTGAGGTCAGCGATCATTTGGCAATCACCTCAAACATGTGACTAATTATATAAGTAGGGACTAAAACAGCACAATGCTGTTAAGGGCAAGTGTGGAGGAGGTGAACATGGATGAACCGAAAACATCAAGACGCATTTCCATCTGTACTTTAAACTATTTAGGTCACGCGCGCACAACTCCCAAATGAACCCCATGGCTGAGCAGTTAGAAGTTACTGGGAGGCAGCCTCACGTTGGCATGCCATTTTGAGCACGCTACTCGCGGGTATATAACTCCATTGTTTTCGGACATCAACGCTAACAAGCTGTCCGTTGGTGAATCCGCTAGGAATTTCTGTAAACAGAATTCGCAAAGGAATCCGCTTTTGATCTTCAATTTCAATTGTACTGAAAGTAAAGAAAATTATACATGCATCAAATTTGGGTGAATTATCACTTCAAAGACACAAAAAACATACGTTTTAGATGGATATGGATGAGGGAGAAACAGTTCTGAAAAAGTAGAAGGGGAAGGAGCAGAGAGAGCCGACAGGAATGGATTTATCTACTTGTCAGTTGCATCGAGAGTTTTATTTTATGGGCAGGTTTTCACACATCATGAAATAAGATACAGTAAGCCAGATGACAATGATTACATTTACCTTCAAATTTAAGAGCACTGGACATCCACAGCTGCCCCCTCTTTTATGGACATGCCCCGGGTGAAAGTAGCTCATTTTATTTTTTTGTCTTACAATATATTTTTAAACTGTAGGGCAGGTGTTTCATTTTATACCAACATTTCTCACCTCTTCAAATAAAAAAATGCAAATGTTCTTTTAAATACTGTTTTTGGACTTTTTTTATTTGTTGCAGCATCTCATAATACACAAGTGTCAACAGACAAATATTATGCTGCCGTTCTTCTCGTGCACCTGATTAAATGGTAATTGAATGTTTAACTGAGTGTTGAATTTCATTGAATGATTGTTTGATGCATAGCTTGAAATAGAGGCTCCATTGACCCCTTGGTGGTGGAGGATTGAGATGCATACGAGATAACAACTCAGGAATTTCCCTGGACCCTAACAAATAGGATATAATAAAAAAACATGAAAGGGCCATATTGTCATATTTTTATAAACATTATGGTGTATGGACAAATATACGAGTACGGTAAGAGTCTTCCTCACAAACCAAGCTACTATCTATCCAGTTAAAGTAGCCTACTATTGCCTAGTTTAGATGCTGAACCACACCCACGCCAAAACAAATCATGATGACACATTGACACACCAAGACCAAGCAAGAAAACTTCATGCAATATTTTGTATTTTGAGTTGAGTTTGCTAGGCCGGCGATGCAACCATCTAAAACTATTAGTTTCATTGAACATGAATCTTGACCACTCTGTCCCACTGTTTTAATGCTGCTTAAATTGTGTAACTTTAAAGAGTTGATTTGGTGCCCTCTCAACAATATTAGTTGCGTGTGGCCTTTGTTTTACAAATGATCTCAAGCACCAGCATTTAACCCATTCTTTCAACGACAATACAATTTATGGAATTGTAGTGCGGAACAAAAACAAGGATTATAGTCAATTCTGTATTCCACCCTGCACAGTCACAGCAAGTTTTGGAAAATATTGGTTGTTGCATTAGCAACTAAAATTCAGGAAAACATACTGTAGACACCAAATTGTTTTAATATTAAAATGGCTACCTTCCCTGTAATCCCTCGTTTCTCATTTCTTGCTCAAATGATATCCCAAAAGTGGCATTTGCAGTACAAGTAGCAGGACATCTTGCCAAAAGCCATGCATAATGTTATTGTATGTTTTGTGTTTGTATTGCGTAGTGGTTCTCCCTCCCTCCCTGCCTGCCTTTGCAGTGGTGAGGGATGTGGTTGGCATGGTTCAGAGAATTTTGAAACCTGCAGTGTCGGTAAATAAAAAAAGTCAATATTAGGCAATGAGTCTTTGTTAGTAAAAATCTAACCGTTAAAGCTATTGCTAATTGGCAATAATGTTCGTCTGGGTTGCTGAAGGAGAGCAGAAGGTAGAGAGGAAGGTTCAGGGAAAATAGAAAATAATGAGGGAAAGGTGCAAGGGGGACAGAGGGGAGATAATATGGGCAAGCCATACAGGGAGATATAGGGTGGGAGTATGATAGTAAAATGAGCATTTATTATTATTATTATTATTATTATTATTATTATTATTACAATAACCAATGTTGCATACATATTGTAAATCTCGTATATGTTCTGGGATAACCCTTAACACATAGCAGATTAATATGCAGAGAGACAGGTGTTTCAATAGCTCCAATAAATTAATCATGGCTTGAGGTGAAAAGCAAACCAGAAGCCCCCAAGAGCCCTCTGCAGCTCTCAGGTGTGCCAGTTACTGCTTGCCAAGAACATGACACAATCATTCGAGTGTTGCAACGCTCCACTCCCTCTGTATCTTTTTGTTGCGGCTAATGGTCTTCTGCTTTTATAAGGCAGCCGTACAGAATCTGACTGACCAGTCATTAAAGTTTGTGGAGTAACTCGTTTTTTATCCAATATGATATAACGTTTCTAAGCATATCATTTCATCTAAATGTATATATTAGCGATTGTAATCTTGGTCCCCAGACACCATTCCTCTCTGTTTCTATTTTGGTCTTTGCTAGTTGAAGGATTTTAATACACTGCACTGTCGTCAGTGCACTTTGGCTGGCATGCGTGACACACAAAATGGCCGTGTAGCCCCGTGGCAGAACATTAAATGTATTGCCTGATTAAAAGACAATATTCAACCACACATAGAAATTTGGCCCCTCTTTGTTTCCTTCAAGAGAACGGAAGCCTCCATTCCATTCCTGCAGTCCCCCTCCACCCCCCCCCCCTTTTTGTTTTCTACCACCCACATATTCTGTGTTATATAGTTGAAATCACAGGAATCATCTGGTCTGTTATGAGACCGATCACTCAGTGCCGCTTCAAAACGTGACGACTGAGGTGTGTTGCCAGAGGTATTGCCAGGATATCTCAATATTAAAAGAGCATTGATTATCATCTGCTGTGGTATGCATAAATGTGGGCCAGCAAAGAACAACATGATGGACACGACGGTAAACCACTGAGTGATTCACCGCAAACTATTTGTGCGTCTGTAACAAAACGGTTCTGCTTCCTGTTGATTGGCATCATTTTCAGAATTAGGCAAATGCAAGAGTGCAAAAGAATCACACAGAGAGGGTTCCTAGGAATGAGAAATTCTTTAGGCACATTAAGGCAAACTTTTTGTCTTCTGGGATTATGTGGGTGGGTTTTATGAAATGGTAAATTTAATTTGAACTTGAACTTGAATTATTGTTTTAAGCATGTAATGTAATTAGAAATAGTGATATATTTATTTATATATGTAACTGTCCTTAAGTTTTGTATCTCATACTGAAACAGTAGTCAAACCAATCGCCAAGGAGAGTAATGCAATGGGTTTTCAATGGGTGTTTTATGATGATGGTAAAAGTGTGATAATTGTATGATGTGGTCATTTATGAAAATTATGTTTTCATAGTAAACATAAATGTTCCACCGTCACAAAATCAATACAATACCAAGTATTGATTCAAAGTGTTCAAATTCCTGCTGTACAACACATTCATTCTATGCTGTCTTAATATTGATTACTGACACATTGAAATCAGAAAGGCATGCTTGTCAATAAAGGTTCTTATTATCTAAAGCTACTGTACATTACAGTGATGGGACAAACTCCATAATGCTTCTACATGCTGTCGCTCACTGACTTATGTGAGCTAATAAAAATACTTATCTTCTCCATGGCAAAATGCTATAAAACTAGGTTCAAATCGCAAATTCACTGATTATACATGCTAGGAACATTAAATCTGGGGTAAACAAAGCCTCCTTCTTCCATGACTAATATGGTTTTGAATGGGAGGAATATATACGGCCTGCTTTCACAAAGTGGACACATGTTATGAGGACCTTGAGGGGGGAAACGATGAAAAATAAACAAGCTTCCCTTTCCATATTAATGTTAAACTGATGTTCAGTTGCCAATGTTCATGACCAACTCTTTTTGAAGTCTGTCATGTTTTTAATTTTTTCAATACGCCAGCTATCAGCTCAAGGCCAACAGAACCAAATTATTATTATATTATAGTGGGAACATTGAAATGTAATTTTTCATTTGAAGTTGAAAAACTCAAGATGTGAATCACTATCTCATTTGGACCAGCATTTCGATGGACTCAATATGGAGTCAATATATTCCAGAAGGCAAAAGGGTAAAAGGAATATCAAGGCTAATTGTTAAACCAAGATTACTAAATGAGGAATGAATGAAAGAAAAAATATCTTAATTTAGCTCACATTCTTTAATCTCAAGGACAGATTTATACAGAAGCTACAGACATGATATAACAGAAACAAGGGGAATATCCAGTTTTTCTTAGTTTGATTAATGGTACTATTTCAACTGGATTCAATGATGTATAAAATTGCATGTCAGTGGTATAGCAGAGAAAAGTGTCTCCATGGTTGTGTTTAATGTCTGTCAGTAGTGGTATGAAAAAAGAAATTCTTGGGCCCAAGTACAGAGCTCTGTTGGACACCTCATTAGAGTCTAATGTGGTCAGGGGTATCTTCAATGCAAGGTGAATGAAATATGAAACATTTAAATTATAGTTGTATAGGAGTTAACAGATAACTCCAGTTTAACTGTAATTGAACAAGTTTTTTAGGTAAAAAAGTAGAAGAACAATATGTACACATATATATATAAAAATTATATTTTATTTCACTTTTTACAGATAACTGTCACAAAGTTGTTTTAAAGAAAACTGAGGAAATAAAAATAAAAAGAATATGCCATGCCTGAACTTCCAAAAACCATAAAGTGAGACAAAACCTCCCCAGTGGGAAGAAACCTCAGGAGGAACCGGGTGTCAGTAGTGGTAACTAAATGTCCATAGAAGGGAAGGTCTAAGGCAGTCTATTCAAGGTCTATTCAAATCCAGGCCTCGAGGTCCACAGTGTCTGCAGGTATTTGCTCCAACCACGCACTGCACCACCTGATTTAGAATAATTAGTTTACCTCCTTTGTCCAGGAAGTGAGCTAATGAGTGAAATCAGGTGGTGTAGTGTGTGGTTGGAGTGAATACCTGCAGACACTGTGGACCTCAAGGCCTGGATTTGAATACCCCTGGTCTAAGGTTTGAAGAATTAATCCAGGCCTCCATTCTATGTCACGGTCTGGACAGGAACTGGGAGAGGGTCTGTGCTGGAGCAGTCTGGTCTCAGGGTGATGGAAGGAGCAAAAGCCCCAGGGGAGAGAATAAAAAGAAAATAGAATAATAAAATGTTAGGTATGTTAGAGAGGCCAGTGTAACATGGGACAGCCCCAGCAGTCTATATCTAAAAGACGAGTAGTGAGGGGGTGCAAGTGGTGCGAACCATGAGAGTGGACCACCACTGACAGCACCATAGCACAGCACAGAACAGTGCCGTTACGGTCTCAATCCAGTTGCCTTATTCATCTTTATATATATAGAGAGTATATGTATATATCTATCTATACACAGTGTATAAGCCCTTTTGATCATGGGGATTCATACTATTCAGACTTTTTTGACACAGGATAAATATATTGACTTTACATTCAAATACTACCACACTAGAGTAGTATTTGAGTAGACACCAAAACCAAAAATATTTTAAAATAATAGTTGTATTTAGACTGTAGTTGCTCTTTTCTACTGAAAAATAATCTGCACCATCTTTTGTTTGTAGTCAGTTTTACTTTTTATGTTATTAGTTTATAATTCATGTCTTCACTTTATCATTGAAATTACTGATGTTGGAAATTCCTGTTCAGATGCCAACATACAGTGCCAATAGAAATAAACTGAATGCCATAGATAGTTTTATTTAAAAAAACCTCAAAAGATCCATTCGCAGAGGTTGGCAATGGTTGGCAGTGAACATAAACCACATATGTCCCTCTATAAGTCAAATGTTTTACAGAAAAACACAAGCAATATCACAACATAATACAGGTTAGCAAGGTAGGATGGAAAGCACATGCACACAAGTGTGTGACACGGTTTGCTAAATCAGCTCTCTTCATTCTGCTGAAAACTTCAGCTTTTTAACAGGTTTTTATCCACAGTTGTATCCTAACCTTGATATTTCAATGACGGGAATTTGGCAACCCCACAGTGCTTTCCACAGAAGCTCCGTGGGCTAATATCTCGGAGACGATAAACAGCTGCAAACACTTCAAGAAGAGCAATAGACATCATGAAAACAACATCTGCCATCTCTATACTTCCTGACCTGTTTGAGGGGGTTGATGCCAGCATGTGTCATCTTGGTTTGGCGTTTGAAAGGGATTATGCCAACTGACTCAGCTCAACAAGAATACTGAAGAAACAGCTATCCAGGAATACAAAGTGTCCAAACACCACCTATCAAATACTCGATGCGATACAACATTGACATAATTATGTTTGTAGATGTGGGAGTTGTTCTGGAACATGTTGCTGTTGTTGTTGTTGTTGTTGTATTTTTTGGACACAAGTAGATATAAGACAAAGGGCTATTGGTCTTGAGTAAAATGCCTAACCGTTTAACATTATTATTTATATTCATCTAAAGGAAAGCAGGGGGAAAAACAAGCATTTCCTATGTTACACATCGTTCATCATTTGTAGTGGAAGCTTTGTATACGTTTTTGTGCAGATAAAATACAAATACAAATTGAAAGAGATAAAAAATGAATGAATGCTGCATATTGAAGTCTCCCTTTTGTTTAAATCAATCACAAGAATGGCTCCTCGCGATGTCGTTTCATCATTGTGAGTCATTTGAGGCACGCTTGCATTCCATTTAAGTTTTTGATGGTTATATGCAAATCGAATTGAAACCATGATTATTTAAATGCATGTACCACCGTTAAGTCAACAAGTCCACAGCAACTGAATCAATAGCCCTATCTATGACCTTTTTTTCCTCTTACCAGACATGCTTTTCTTTGAACTCTGAAATTAAACTTGATTTGGATTTGTATATTTGAGCTTCAAAGTCTATGAAAGCCTATGTTAGCCTAGCTTTGATTCTCACTGTGAGTCTGCCTCCCATGTCACTTAAAGGGTGATGTAGACACCACTTAACATAAGGAGTGCCAGGTTTCCAGGCACACACGAAGGCACCAGCCAATGCCTTTTGGCCGTTGACATTTTAAAGTAGGAATAATTCCATTTACTGCATACCATCTAAAAAAGAAGGATTTGGTTTTGTCCAGGCAGGTCTTAAGACACATTATTATATTATATTATAAAATAACTCTAAGCTGGAAAGGCCCATGAGCACAGATGCTATCACCAATGCTGGCTGCAGACTAGGGATACCATGTATGAAAGAGGGAGAGGAGGTGGAACACTCCAGACGGTCGGTCACTCTCACAAAACCCATCTGTCCGACCTGCACTGTCACCATTAGTAATATCTTCAGGTTATTTCCACATAAATAATGCCACGATTTATCTTCAATTCTTTAAATTATTATTTCTAAAACTGCAATTATTATTATTATTATTATTATTATGATTATTATTATTAATATTCATATTAATACTACTAATAATCATCATAATAATAATAACTTTATTTGTATAGCAACGTTGTATAAAACATGAGTCCCAAAATACTTCACAGACACAAGAGTAAAATACAGAAAAAACAAATAATGGATCTAACAAAAGAGATAAAAAG
This sequence comes from Aldrovandia affinis, assembly GCA_029706075.1. Classification (NCBI taxonomy): domain Eukaryota; kingdom Metazoa; phylum Chordata; class Actinopteri; order Notacanthiformes; family Halosauridae; genus Aldrovandia; species Aldrovandia affinis. The sequence continues at coordinate 6,090,632 of JAINUG010000012.1, read as the reverse complement.
TGAAGACAGATAAAGAAAAGTACAAGCATAAAAAGTATATTAAAAAGGAGAATGAATCAATAAAACTATGGGAGTGGATAAAACTACTAGCAGGTGAAGCATCTCCTATGTACTCTGGTAATGAGTTCTGTAATGTGCGTAGAAACAAAAGCCAGACAGTGTATATTTTACACTGGGTCAGGTAAGCAGGGTCACATGTGCAGAACAGACAGACCATCACTAATGTAATCAGGTGCGAAATTCAGTGCTTTAAAAACCAATAAGAGAACCTTAAAATCAATTCTAAAACACAGAGGTGGCCAATGCAGAATAGCAAGAACAGGGGCAATGTGAGTTATTGTCTTAGTTCATGTCAGTATATGTGCCGTTGAATTCTGGATGAGCTAGGCGGTCAATATACTTTTTGCGGAGACCAATGGACAGAACATTACAATAGTCAATGCCTGCCTGTGATGAATGCACCAGCTCGTTCCACAGCATCAGGTAGAGAGAGTAACGGTTTCACTCTGACTATGTTTCTAAGATGGTAGAAAGCGATCTTAGTCACATTGTAAAAAAGAGACAAAAATTTCAGATCTGAGATAAAGATCGCCCCTATATTTCTTGGTTGTGATTTGCTTTGCAAGCCTAAAGCAGCTCATTTGTTCCCAATATCCTCTCTGTTTGCTTTAGTCAATAATGAGGATCTCAGTCTTATCCTCTTTCAAACTGATTAGCCCGTCAGTTTGTAGAGACAGATCAGGAGCTGTACGAGTGGCTAGATAACAAGATTGGCTTTTGACAGATAAGAGATGCAAATCAATTATAATACCCACCTGGTCCGAAACCCAAATGTCTGTCTTTACCAGACTGTTTAGACATAGGCCAAAGGCCAAAACCAAGTCATGGGTATGTCCATGCTGATGAGTGGACACAGTGACAGTGCTCAAGGTTGAAAGACTCAAGAAGATTGAACTCAGATGCTAGTATATCTACAGAGCTATCGACATGTATATTGAAGTCACCAAGAATCATAATTCGACCATATTTTGTCATGACCAGTGACAGTAAGTCAACCTTATTGCTAATGAGAAAAATCTGCAATAAAATCATGCACATACAATAGGAGGATGGCTGTGTATTATAAAAGTGAGCAGCTCAGTGGTGGGAGTTGCAAGCAAACTAAATAACATGAAGCAGGAAATCAGCTTTTTTGTACCCAAATACCCAAATAGAATACACCCAAGCCCTGCAACACCCTATCTCTAAAGCATCTTGATTTGTCTGTTGTGAAACAAAGCTGCAGGTTATTTCCAGTGATGGGTAATCATTGCAAAGCCTGATAGATACTGTTTTGAGAGGAAATCTCCTTGTTATTCATTAAGGTGATCCGGAGTGCAAGGGCTCTGCGGTGCCTAGGTGACTTCCTCCCATCTCCCCTGTGGTTTATCCCTTTCTTGGGTTTCTCAGATTGTCTCAGTAGTTACTGTCTCCACAGCAACTGTGAGTTACATGTGCACCTTCTGGGTCACTTTAAGAATTGACTTTACATTCATGCTGAAACTGTGATCCACTCAAATATAAAACATGTATTTCTGCTGGGGATTTATTTTCCAACTCTGCTTTACTGTATTGGTACAGGGGAATTCATTCACCAGATGGGGATTTTGATTTTGTCAATTAAACTTGCATTTAAGCTCTGTTATTTTTTGAAAGCTTGTATAATTGGTTGTCCAGCTAGATATGCCTTGAACCTTTTTCAAGGTATATAGGGGAAGTTAGTTAGCATACAGTAACATAAGCTTTGTAACTCTATTCCTTTACTTTTGCATCAGTTATGAGTTCCAGATGCACTCTCTTCCACATCTTATCCTTCCCATTATCAGTTATCAAAATGAGATATTTCCGTATTATGAGATATGTAGTATATGCTCCCTAAACAGCATGTGTTGGACTGGAACTGAGCAGTCAAATCCAGAACCTTCTATTTCCATTTTTTCCCAGGAACAAACACCCTTTTTATAAGCGTTTAAATTGCTTACTCGGAAAAAAATGAAGTAAGAAGCATAAAACCGATGAGAGAGATATGAGTGACTGACTGGCTAAACCCTAGAAGAAAACCACTTTGGTAAAAGTTTTAATTAAACTATCAGGAACCTCTTTTTAATATGCCCCATATGCAAATGTGAGATATCTTATTAATTTAAAATTGAATGACCATGGTTTTTTCACTTGAATGCACTTGTAAGAAGTTGTCAAAGGGAACACATCATTCCAGAAGAAAGGTTGCAGGAGGGCCGTATTCAGGCTCCCAAAAGCTTTGGCCATGGATGTGCCCAGAGCTTTTCACTCAGTAATTAAAAATGATGCTATTCTTCTCCTGAACAGAAGGAGAAGACACAGTGCCTCAGTAGAGATATACATCAATTTCCCTGAATCTGAATCAAGTACTGTATGACATTGTAGATGCAAGATTTAGCATGGGAGCAGGTAGGGGTTCAAATGAAAAATGAGAAAATAGTATGCATGATAAAGTATGGGAGATGAAGCCAGTGATGAAATATATATATATATATATATAATTTCATTGGTGCATTATAAATGATACAAATTATTGGTGATTTAAATGATGCCATATTTCAGGACAATTTTACAACAGAATCTACAAACCATCAGCTACAACCGTATCATTATTGGAATATGTTTTCAGGAGCACCAATGTCCTGCAAGAATAACATGCTTTTAGGGTTCACAAATATGTCACACAACACTCAATCTATCTCTAGAATATGAAAAAAATATTTATTCCATCTCTGTATTGACAGCAAATTATTTGAATTCCAACTCACTATCAAAATATCAAAAAATAATTTTTCTTTGATCCAGTAGGATATATGCACTATTTATAAATTGCAATATCATCCATAACCAGGATTTATGAACTCTGAATGAGTTTTAATTAAATTAAATTAAATTTGAGTTCTCCTCTGGTGTTCATAGATTTTCTTATTTGCAAAATCTCAACAGTATTCTATGTCTAATGTAATCAAAATTGACAAAGTATAACATAATTGTTGTCAAATTCCTAATTACCACACTAAAAACTGTTTTTTACAGTAAAACAAATGCACTTTGTGTGTATTTAATGAGATATATTATTATATATACTTTTTTTCCAAAATGGCTCCAGCTATTAATGCAGAAGTTAATCAAAATCACTAACCCAAACTGGCACTGGTAGGAACATGAGATTAAATAGGCCCTCTTAATCTGTACAGATAAAAATCACATGGAAGCCCAATCAACAAGAAGTACGGATTAATCAAAAATGGGAACATGACCCCTCAAATCTGGATTATGCAACTAGTCTACCTCCAGACCCATGACTGTGACAAAGAAACTGCAGCTGATATGTAATGCACTGCAGCTGTACAGAACCAGAATGATTGAAGCCCAGGGTATGAACGCTTACGTTATCAAGGGATTCCCTACATAAATAAATATATTGTGTGTACTGTGTTTGCACTGCTCTAACTCGTTGTGAGGAACAACAGTGATTCAAGATTTGATATTGTAATGTGTAGTAGGTTATTGTCGTCTGGGTACACAAGGGCCTGAATTTAGTCAACATTTTTCCTTAGATTTGATTCATGAAGTGGTGGTTTTTTAGATATGCTATCATTAGCTTTTTCTTTGACACAGTTTGTGATGAATTGTTGTGATCGCTGAACTGTATTTGTGAAGGGCATAACTGTGCTTGAATTTAATTGTAAGGATAAATGGACAAAGGACAAAGTTAAGGATGAGCTGTACTTGAATCGAGGAATGCATTTTTGAAAAAATGAATAATAAAACATTCAAATTTGGGTTTAATCAAAGTTAGGAACAATGATTGGAATATTGATCAACTGGGAGGAAGGTTATCAGGTGCTGTACAGTCCTTTTTGACTATGGACTTGCTGGTGTTCTTCTATATTCAGAACCACAGAAGAACCTCCCCTCACAGGAGGGTTTCCCTGGGCCTGTGGGCCTTGTGTGTGCTAGCCAGAATGAAGAGAGGGGATAGGTGAGAGGTCTGATTGATTGCACTGGGTAGAATCATGAATCAAAACTTGAGAGGATATCGGGGTCTTTAATACAGAAAAATGTCAGGCCTGTCGACTGCATTTGTTGCGTAGGATTGTGGCTGCTGAGTGTGCAACAAACTGCAAGCGCCGCAAAGCGGAGGTAATTTACTCATGCCTGCATTCCAGCGAGCGCTCCTTTACTATTGCGAGCATGCGATTATGGGGATGCAGATAGCTGGAGTTTGGTGCCTGTCACGTTCGGAATCAGCATGCTGTAGAGCTAGCACGCGCTAATCAAGTAGAAATGGCTTTAGAGGATCTGGGAAACTATAATAATTATCAGAATAATTTCTGGCTGTTCTGGGCTCCGTTCCACATTTCCCCTGAATGAAACTGTCCTTGTTTTTCGAATGGGGGTGGACTCTATCTGAGTAACTCCTTCATTCATCGATTTAAAACAAGAATATGGTTGGATTTTTTGTAACGCGTATGAATGTGGCTCAGGCTTGACTCATCACTGTGCTTTTCAGAAACAAGACAACAAGGAAAAGGGAAATGCATGCTGTATCTGAACCCTGCAAATAATGCAGCAAGTGCACTTGTCTTCTGTTCTAAATGCCCATCTTCATGTGAGGCTCAGCAAAACGTACACAGTAACTCCTTCACAGCTTGTCCAAGCATATACATTTGAAAATATGTTGATGAAAATGGTCACACAGTATAGGTGAAGGAATAAACACTAAGGCAATGTAAGGCGTTTGTACAGGTATTGAAAATAATATTGAAAAATCAATGTAAAGGGTGATGGTCTGTGACCGTTTTTGATTAAACTGGCTGCTTGTGATCACCTGATCTGTCATTGCTCGCCTGTTTTGCCATCACAATCCTGGAGCGTGTACTTGCACTTTGCTGGTGATGTCTTTCCCTCAGATGCCATCAACTTAGACACCATTGCTTGTGAAATATCAGCAAGTTTAGGTGTCTTAGTCACTGAAGTTCTCGTCAAACCGGTCCTAACAACACCACGTATCCAAAGTCACTGAGGTCTTTCTCTTCCAGTCTTGCTAGCCATATTTAATTATTTTCAACCAGGCCTGTCCAATCTTTTTAAACATGACCTGATGCATGCTGGGATGCATTTTTTACATTTTCATTTTAGGCATTTAGCAGACACTCTTATCCAGAGTGACTTACAAACTGTGCATTAATACATGTAAGAACAATCATAGTCCGCGCCAGAGATCCGTGTTGTGATACAGTAATAGACATAATCGTTGGCAGCTGCAAACCGTATCTGTAACACAAGGAGGGAAAAGGGATGCTTTTGATAGCTTCTAAGTGGGGATTAGGTTATTTTCTGCATGACCATCCCTCTTTTTACGACAAACTTAACATCTGGTTTTTGTTGCCAAAAAGCTCTATTTCTGTCTCATCTGACCATAGAACCCGGTTCCACTCAAAGTTCCAGTGACGTTTAACAAACTCCAGGCACTTACATTGGTGGTTCAATGACAGCAGAGGCTTTCTTCTGCCCTAATAGTGGAGATGGGTATTTTCAATTATGTAGCTATTTTTTTTATAGCCATTGCCTGATTTATGAAGTTCAACAACCTTTTGTTTCATTTCAATTGTGTATTCTCTGATCTTCCCCATGTTGATGGATGACGATGGGAGTTTGGCCTGTTTTTCACCTCATATTTATACCCCAGTGAAACAGGAAGTCATGGATGACCATTTAAGAGTTCCTAAAGACTCAGGTGAACTTAAAATATATATATATACATGGGAATATACTTCATTTAGATTTTGATCATAAGAATTTCTAAGGGTGCCAATAATTGTCATGTGTTTTTGAGAAAAAACTTTTTTTTGATAAGGATAGTTTTTTCTTTGAATAATATTACTTCAATTAAAGGTTAGATTTCTCTCATAATTTGAGTGTAAAATCAAGCTGATGAACAACATATCTTTTTTGCCTTTTTTGCTCATCTTCACAAAGGGTGGGAGGGCACTGCATACTTGTTGTCCCTTATTTACCCAGGTTTTTCTATTGTTTTGCTCTCTCCATCACCCTGTCTGAATTAATGCCCATATCCAGCCTAGCCACATCCTTAAAATTGAATTGAATTGAATTTTCTAACAAATTCCAGCAGCCCAGCTTTTTTTCTAATAAACACAGCAGCATTACCATGACAATTTTACTTCAAGTGTTTGCTCAATATTAATTGTAAATGCAAATTTAATTAGTTATGATTGTCAGTGCAATGTAACATTTTTCATCAAACTCATTTTTCAGCAACCACCAAACTCAACATTCTGTGTGCATTACGTATCAGACAAATACAGTATATAGTTTGTCTGAATTTGTTACTCAAAGACAAAGAACATTACTTTTAAATTGAATTTGGCCCTCAGATGTGAAAATGAACCTCCCCTCAGTCCAAAACAATAAGGAGCATTGATAATCGACCTACAGGTCTGCAAGCCTTGATGTATTTTCGAGAAGCTGTGGTAAGCCAGGCTTTGGATGTCTGCTGTGTGCTCCCCTGGGAATATTTTATATTACAGTTTAATGCTGCGCTCCCATTAGATCTGAGTGTTTTCAGAGAAATTGCATTTCAAGTTTTTATTTATATTTTATTTTTATAATGTCAGTGTCTCAGAGAAATGTCTTAGAACAAGCTTCATTATATATACAGTGGGTATAAAAAGTATTCACCCCCTTTGGAATTTTTCACATTTTATTTTCTTACCTCATGGAATCAAAATTGATTTAATTGGGGACACAAAACGCTCTATAATGTCAAATGAAAAAACAACAACTCTAAAGCCTTAATTACAAATAAGAAACAGACAATAATTGATTCCATAAGTATTCAACCCCCCCCAACTTAATACGTGGTAGAAGCACCTTTACCTGCAATTACAGCTGTGAGTCTAACTGAGTAAGTCTAATTGGGTAAGTCTCTACCAGCTTTGCACATCTGGACATTGCAATTTTGTATAGAAACACTTAATTTCATAAATAAGTCCTCCAAATCATAGTTTGTGACATATCATTCAAAATGTACTTCAAAATACAAAATAAAAACTTGTAAAATACCGGATGAGTGTAATTTGACTAAGTTTGTCGCGATGAAGAAAAGCATGTTTATCTGCCTACCTACAGTACAACCGGGATCTCTTGAGCCTAAGATATCTCATAGAAAACCAATCCCAGTGAAATCTCCAGCCCTCCCCAGCCTTACTTTGCATTACACTCAAGGAGCTTTGAAGTCTTAAAAGGAAAAAGGCCTTCAAAATAATAAGCTACATAACCACCCCATAATGTGGAACTGCTGTGGTCTGGCCAAGGATCACATTTTAATAATGAAGCAGTGAGAGGATGCTTACTCGAAACAATGCCAAAGGGCTGCTAAGTATTTAACTGAAAACTAATGAAAAGGAAGCCACACACCAATACCAAACTGTCTTAATTTTACTGCAAGAAAGACAGACAGACAGCTTTTTCATCAAAAGCCCTTGCTTTCAAGGGTACGTTGAGGCTTAGAGCTATTTCCAATATACGATGAGAGAAATTGGCAAGGACATTTCAAGTCATCTTGAAGAATTGAATATGTTATTTTATATATTCTTTTCATAAGCATGGGCCATTTGGCTGTATTCTCAGCATCTGTTTGTTCTTATTATCATGTAATCATGAATGGAAAAAGCAATTAGAAAGTTCTACAAAGTTGATTTGCTGCTCTAACTGTTGTGTGGCCTTGACATTTGACGTGCTTGCAAAGTTCTGATCAGGCTCACACTGACATTTTTTAAATGGACATAAACTGTGGTTTCACATCAGGGTGCAGGAACAGTATGATCAGACTTGCACACAACATTATAATATTGATTACTTGCAGAATTTTGTCTGAACAGATGTTGTCAGAACATATTTTTGAGTAGTAGTCCTGCCTATTGCCACCAAATAGTGAGATGACATTCTAAATGCAATGCAAATTGCAGCTCATAATGTTTCATATTAATTAATTATTATGTGGGGGTTTCTGCTGTCACAACATTTTTCAATCACATTCAAATGTGGCATGAAGACCTTAACTTGTGTCCTGGACCCCATCCCCTCCACCCTAGTTAAGGTCTATCTCCCCTCAATCTCCTGTGAGTAAAATGTACACACAGTGTTACTATGATGTTGCTATGATGTTGTGGTTTGATTGGGTTATATAATTCAAGTACTCAGGATTAAAGCTTTACATTTTTACAGCTTGGCACAGCACCACATCAACAGAGATTTGTATTATTTGTGATGTCATTTCCTTTTTTCTGTTTAAATCAGTTCTGCCTTTCGTGTTATATGGTTACAGACTTGAAGAGCACTGCTACAGTGGTACGCAATGCAATGCCTATAACCAGCTCAGCATCCATATTTCAGCTTAATAATAAAGCATTATAATGTGGCCATTGAGAGCAAAGACAAATATTTTAATGCAATAATATCTTTAACAAAATTATGTAGCAGAAACTTTGATTGTATTATTATTCTCTGAAAGGCAGTAATGCCTTTTATGTTTGAATTGTTTCAAATAATGTTGAAACTCTTTTTTGTTATTGCATTTGTTTGTGTTTTGAAAATGCAGTTGTAGTTAAGCTGCTTAAAAACTAAGGGGCTCAAATTTTTCAGTTTTCTCTGTACATCATGATATGACTGTATCATTGATTTGAATTGTACAGTTTATCATATTTCATCTCACCCAGTCTTCTAACAAGGATATTGTTTTTGAACCAATTACTTATTTAAAATATGGTCAATAGGGAGCCACAACTAGCTAAAACTCCTGCTGCAGTGATAATTAAATGTTTTATAAATGCTGTATGTCTTACCCCAGAGTTGTTTTTCTAATATGTTCCATTGATCAGAATACTCACTAATATACATTATACATTCACAAATAAAATGTGGTGACAATATTGTACAGGTGATGCCAATTCATATTTTAATTTAATATGAAGTGTAGTGTAATGGTTAGAGAACTGGGCTTGTAACTCAGAGGTTTCAGGTTCAAATCCCAAGTGGGGCACTGCTGTTGTACCCTTGAGCAAGGTACTTAGCCTGAATTGCTTCATGTAAAGAAATGTAAACTGTGTAAGTTGTTCTGGATAAGAGCGTCTGCTAAATGGCTAAAAAATACAAATATGTATACTGTATATATTTTTCATTATCTGTCAAAACATTATTGTAACAACTGCTTAACTGCTGAACTGGGAGCTACCTTAGAGTTTTGACATTTTCATTGTAAGTGCACCATCTCTCCTAGCTAGCCTTCAATTTCAGAAATTACTGATTGCAACACTGATGGGAGAGTGATGTTTAATGATACTCATAATGGCCAAGGCTTAGCTGTCAATCACTTACAGGTGGCAATCAAAGAATGTTGCTCTCTGTAACAAAACACTGAGATTGGGTCAAATCAGTAAGTCGCCGCAAACAGGTGGTAGTTCCACTCACTTTGGAGTTGATGAAGCCTCACTCTCGTCAGTAGATTGCAAGCGCTATGCTTGATAAGATCATTTACCTTTTGAGTCCTCTTTGATTCAGAGGACTCTTTGATCTTAATCAATCAAAGATAAGAGGAGTCGAGAGAGGCCCTAACACAATGGTAAATATGTTTTTAAACATTCTCATTGATGTAGAGATGTAACAAATCAGACAAGACATCAAAAACATGAAATATAGAAAATATACCACAGAAAAAAAGTTTGAATTCAATCAACATGTATCCTTATCTTATCTTTGATTAACAATTCAGTAAAAGTTTTAATTTCTTTCTCCACAAACACAATTTGACAAAATCAGAAATCACCAATATTAACTAACCAAATTGTTTGTGAAAAATACAAGCAACTCAGTCAAACTTCGTGGCAAATATGGAATGAATACAGGACAATACCTCTCTTGGTGTAAAGAATTTTATTGGGACATTAACTCGATATCTTGTTTACAGTGTAGCCAGTTATAATTAGAGGTGAAGCATATTTGCTTATTTCCATAGTGCCAGCCCTTAAAGGGCACTCGACACTGTTTTAAGCATTGCCAAAGTTAATGAAATCTATCAATATACAGCAGAGGTACAGGAATTTTGATGCACGATTCAGTTCCCTGGCATGCCATTTATAATGTATTTAGTGTTTCAAGTTATTAAATACATATTTAAATTGTAGTGACGAGTAGAAGGACATGGCCAGAACATGAAAACAGGCTAACACACTAACAGCACGTTAGTACTGGCTGCCACAGAGCTGCAGCTCAGCCTGAAACCTGGCTAGGTTGCCATGGCAAAGAGCGATACATAAACAAACATGGAGGTACGCATAGAAACAGTCCCTTCATGGCGAGCTAGCTACCACTGCAAGCTAGAATGTTCTTTAAAATTGCATTGACACAACAACTAGTGGTAATTTGTTTCTGAGACATTTTGAATAAAAATGGAAAAGCACAAGTTCAATCTATGGTTACTTTTTTAACCTCCATTCAGCACCTCCCACAGTTTCATGCCAATTATGACACAGACACAGATGCACACTCATTATTGTCTTTATTGTAAATATGATATACTTATACTGTCCATGACAGCACCCCCACTTTCCACGCGTATGATATACAGATATCTTCAATAGTAGTATGTTGCCTGTTTTTTCACTTTGTGACAAGCCAACATTTTACTACTTTTGTAGAATGTTAGGGATGTAATGAGTCAGGCATTTGGGAACATTCTATCAATATAGATTTGGATGGGAATACGACTCCAGTGTTGAGCTCTCGGACAGTGAGTAAGAGGATATTTCCCAGTATGGGCAGCAACAACAGGGCAGTGTACACCTTATAGTAGCTAGCTAGCTATCTACTTCACAATAGAGAGACAATAATTAGCTGGCTAGCTATTAAATGAACAAGCTCAAAATAAAAAGCCAGATGCACTTTAGTCCACACCTTGCCATGGAATTTCTATTTCTGTGGCTAATCAATGTTAGACTAGCCCACTTTGAGTCCTCGACCATGTCAACAGTTGGTGTTTATATTATGATCATTGTTATGTTTGTGGAAAATGGCAAATACAAGGATATTGTTAATAGGATATATATTTTCTATGATAAATCTAGCTCAACATTGGATTAACTTTTTTGGTGGGCAGCTTTAGCTAGCTAACTTTAACAGTTTTATACGTGGCTAGCTGACTAGCTAACTTTAGGTTTTTTTACCTAGTAAATGGCTGGATGAGTGAGTGAAACCTACTAATTTGTTAGCAACAGTATGTTATTTGTGCTACAGTTTCAAAATAATTCTTAGCTAGCATCAAGTAGCATGGAGGGCTTGCTACCTGTGTCAACTCCATCCCAAACTCGCTCATCAGCGTATTCTTGAAAACAATCTGTAATTTGAAATGCATTACAAATATAGGTGTGTTTTCGATCTCTCACTGACCACTTACTCCAGTGTTACAGGTATGGTATATGCAGCTGCCTACATTGATGTCTATCGCTGTATTGCTGCACTGATCTCTTGCGTGAACTATGATTGTTCCTACCATGTATTAATGCACATCTTGTAAGTCGCTCTGGATAAAAACGCCTGCTAAATTCTTAAAATGTTAAAAAATATAAAGACTCCTGGTGCGCTCCACTCATTTTCCCCATGTTTTCTTCATCTTTCCTCTGGACATGTATCCCCTTTTCCTGTCTTTTTAGAGTCACAATAGAGCAGCCATCCACCACAAATCTATACACTGTTTTAATCATATTTTAATATGAATGCCTCTCTCTGTCTTGTTTTGGCTCCTGTTAACTTTCTCCCCAGCAAATTAATAACGTCACGGAATGTAAAAATACTATTTTAATGTTTTTGGTGTATTTGTCATATTTCACACTTCTTCATTTATTTCTGTTGTTACTTGCGTGGCAGGTTAGCTTGCCCTAGCACTCAGCTTGTGTTATCCCCAGTTGTTGGCTCGATGCAAAAGGAATATTTAAATGGGTACAATTAATTTACACATTACTAATACCAGACTATCACAATGCATTTATTTTTATAGAATTTTTCCACTTCAATTTTTTGGGAAAAGTAAAAATATATATAGTTTTATTGTGCTGATAATGTCAGAAGTTATTGGAATACCTTTAATGTTAAGTGCAAATGGCAGCTATTTAATATTTAAGGAGTCTGTTTAAGAATTTCATTAGATTTCATTGTAACCTGTGGGTAAAATCCTCCCTTTTGTAACCCAAATTTGCCTAAAATATCCACCGACACAGATATTTAAGTAGACTTCTCATGCTCATTTTAATTAATAATTTTTTTTTTTTTTACTTTCCCAGACTAGGCAATCAATAATTGTATTATTTTGATTATTGGTAAGATGGAGATCATACCCTGAAGCCATAGTATTTCACTGTAAAATTTGACTTAATTAATATTAATCATCTTGACCTTTTCCAGCAGAGTTATCATTACAACGGCGCAGTACTATGCATGGAAATTACTTGGGCAGAAACTGATGTTAAGTTAGGCATTTGATCTTATTTAATGAAACAAATTCAAGATTGATTCAAAGTATTATCACAGTGATAAAGCCCCAATGCAAATTGTCATAATTTCTCATTTCAAATTCAGACTGCAGGAAACACAAGCCCCACCAGTTCTTTGTCTTATTTTTTAGTTTTTTTCAGAGAAAGCCTTGAGAGGATTCCAATAGCCAATCAAGATATTGAAAAAATCTTCTTTTTTTTTAAACATTAGAAAGTTCAATGCAACAACACTTTTTTATTGTTAAATTTACAACGTGAAATATCATTGAAATATCACTTACAGCACAATATTCCTCATTATTATTTAGCTTGTGTGTAGCATCAATGTTATAAAACTGGCTTTGTAGATATTAAACACAGTAATTGGCCATCATACACGCTTTGACTAAATATCTATATTGTTTAATTAATCAGCTATTAATTTGTCAGTTGAGGTATGGAAGTCACTAGTTTTTATACATTTGTTTTATCATGAATTCACTCAAAGGTTCTTCAAGTTAATAGTGTGTTTCGTCAAGGTCAAAATGTACTTTAATAATAATACTTTTGAATACAATAATAAAGCCTTTTCCATTCCATATGCATGCTGAAATAATAGTTTGGGTATAAATAATGCATAATATATTATAATAGAAAATAATTATTAGTTTTGCATAACTATTGGGATAGACTGAACATGTAGAGGACTTTAGGCAGCATGTTCATTTTAACCGAGTTAATGTGTTCCACAAGAGACAGAAACAGAGTTGACAATCTTCTTAAATCCTGTTTGAACTGGTCCAAGAGCGTGGGGGAAAATGAAAAAAGTGATGTTTAAAAATGTCAGTATATGCCTCGCTAACAGATATTCGCTAAGATACATTAGTTTGTATACTGAAACTTTGACATTTTGGTTATCGCTCAATAACAATTCGCTCACAAAAAGTAAGTCCAGTTTATGTCCAGAGAATTCACAAAATGTATCCAAAATTGACAGAATACTGGGAGGTGAGATTCACCGGGCCTGACTGAGGGAGAAGATAATCTGCGTACTGGGATGATTTGTTCCTCGTCCCCTCCAAATAAGACCTTGTGCGTGCTGATTACAGCATGGAGGGCAGGCAAGAAGACCAGTTGTCAGTGCAAATAGCAATGAGGACAAAGGGCACACCTGTCTTGTTCATCAGTGTAATGAGAACTAATAAGAGTATATATTATTTTCTAGCACAGTAGCAGAATTAGGTAGAAAGGTCATTTTTCCACAAAAAATGATCTGGCCAAACCCAAATTGCCTAATTGTATAAAATAAATATGCCCAATCCACCTGATCAAAGGCCTTCTCTGCCTCTAAAGAGATTAGACATTCTGGTGTGGGATTGAAGGAAACCAAACTGTACATGGTGGGCAGGTGTGAACCCCCATGATTTGATGACAGCAATGTGGTTCTGTGTGGCTCAGTAGGTACAGCATGGCGCTGACAACACTTAGGTTGTGGGTTCATTGCCACATATACAGAAAAATGTATGCATTCACTATTGTAAGTTGCTTTGGATAAAAGCGTCTGCACATAATTGCAAGCTTGGTACTCATTAAAATCATTTAATAAAAATGTACACAAAAATACTATTAGCACAATGCTAAATATAGACAACAATATACAGAGGGATCGATGCTTTGACCATGTGCTAAAGCTAAATCTAAAGCTAAACCATTTCTGGAAAAGCATTACAGCTTTTCCGTTTCTCCAACCATAGCAGGGTGAAATCTCTATTTATAAATTCTGAATATGATATAGCACTAACCATCAAGATTGATTTCACTGTTGTATTTGAGTGTACAATGTTCTAACAGCGCTTGGTGTCTCCTCGTAAACCAAATTGAAGGTAATCTGTAGAAATCCGCGGCTGTGCAGTGCAGGAAACATTTTACCTGAAATAATTCCAAGGTTCAGCAATGCAGAGCACTTGGAACCAAGGAATATCACGATTAGAAAGGAAACACTTCTAGATAAGTGGCACATTAAGATGTAGGCGGTGAAAATATATGTTGAATTGTATCTGTCCTTAGTCCATGTAGATAATGCGATACTAACAAAACCGAACTGTCGGTAATAACGGTTACAGTGAATGGCTGCATTGTATGGTTTTCCATGAATATACCTTTTCTTGTCTGTGTGGCTTGACTGAACAAGAAGGCATCTATTATTAAATGTATTGAAGAAAATTGCATTATCCAACGAGTATTCAGTCGAATAATATAAGTCAGCTAAGTCTGACACATGTAAGCTGCCATCAGATAAGAGCATTTTGCATCCACCTCATATTGCTAGTTATATTAAACTATGCCTGTGCTGACTATATTTCTTATGTAACTTACTTACTTATTTATTACACAAATGTGTACAACCAAATACACACAGTTCCTCCAGACCTCTCCGCTCCGCCTCCTCTGGCAAACTGACTGTCCCTGCCCTGCGAACACCCGGCAGCCGCTCCTCGTGGCCTCGCCTATTCTCTGTCCTGACCTCTCGGTGGTGGAACAATCTTCTGCAATCGGTCAGGACCACCGACTTACTGGCCATCTTCCGCAAGAGACTCAAAACCCACCTCTTCAGACTCCATTACCACTAATTGTCATCACCACTGCTTTCATGTTCAATACTGCATCACGACACTTATCTCCGGCGCGGACTATGATTAATCTTACCATGTATTAATGCACTTTTTGTAAGTCGCTCTGGATAAGAGCATCTGCTAAATGACTGAAATGTAAATGTAAAACTATTTTACTTACTTTTCTGAAGTCCTATTGTACTGATAATACAGGAATATGCTGCCATATTAATATTTTAAATAAGGGCATTTTCACAAGTGAAAACAGGCTTTGGATTAATATTTTAATGGAGATTAGTTCAGCAATCGACTGAAGAATGCACATACTTTGATCTCTAAATAGTAGCCACATCTTGAATGTTCTCTGAAAAGAAACTTGTCACCATAAATCTGTATCTCATTCTTGCTGTTGACAAATGGATAGAAAACAAGCTAGACATGGATAGAAATATGCAATACATTGCATATTCCCAAATAATATCAATGCATATGTTTGCAGAATCTTATCAGACATAAATTGCATGTCATTTTTAGCCAGAATCAGTATACATCTACGCATTGTCTGTGGCGCTCTATTTGAGCCCAGAAAACCTTACATTTCAAACGTGTCTAAACATACATTTTTCGTGCATTATTCAAGGAGTTAGTGCACAGGCCCAGATTGATGGATGCTGTTGCGTTCCTCTCAGGCGAAGAGAATTCATGAACTTCTGATCAGAGCCATGCGGTCCAGACCAGTGCAAGCTCAGAGACTTCGCCTCTGCTGGCGATAGCACGATAAAAGCTGAAAGTGAGCTGCGATACTGACATGCAGTCGCTGATGGAAGTGCGCTGCTTCGTAGAGGTTTTTTCACCGTTCTATTTTAGATTGGATGTTCCCGGTACATTATCAGGGGGCCCCTGTTGTAATTCTTTTGATGAATTGCAGGAAGCTCGTAGTTCCCCTTGACCTTCAATTGCTCATGGTCCATTTATACCAATGGATTTTCTGAGGAAGCCCTGAGCAAGATGATGTATTTTTCTTGCAAGGTTGAAATGCACAGCAGCAGGCCTGCATTTAGTGAATAATCAGGTAATTACATACAATATTTGGCATAGTAGGATGTTTTTTTCAAAGGCATCAGTAAGCTTCTGAGCAGATATGTTCGGTGGAAAAAGAACAACTCCAGCTGCCATCTAATGCAGTTAATGGGGTGTCCCTGATACAAGCTATTCCTCATGTTGAGATCCAGAGAATTTCTTAATTCCTCCTGGCCTGTCCCAGCGGCAGCTTATGCACAAAGAAAGCCCAACAGCCTCTATAACATGGTGCACACTTCTTGGTAAGTAGGATGCTACAACAAGCAGGCCTGGGAGTAATCTCACCTCGCTGTAAGAGTCAAGACATCATTCGGTTGGGCTAAAGTTGATCTTGCTGGTGGTCTTACATTCTGGCCTGGACTCATCCAACATTTGCCTCAATGTGAATGTTCTTTTTTTTCTTTTTTTTTCACAAACCCAATTTAGCTATTTGACTTTGGTGATTTCTGAACACGCCAGAATGTGTTTGCATTGAAAAAGTGCACACTTGTCGTAGACTGTGAGTCTACGTGAAGGACAAATGTTGATTGAATCCAGGCCGCTTTTTATTTAAGCAACGTACAATTCTAAGAAACATTCAATCAGTGCCACCAATTTCCCCTCCACAGCAACAATGTCACTGCCCCACATACAACATGATATATGGTAAATGACATCATTCTAAGGCGCAGGTTTGGAATGGAAAGAATAATGCAACACATATGGGGATAGGAATAATGCTGTTTTGGAGGTCAATTGAGAATTCTAATATCAGGTCACACTCCAGCTCATGAGATCAAGGCTCGCAGATAATACTGATGCTTTTTGTTTTTCCAAGGGATTGAAAGTAGGACCCAATTTATGAGTGGTGTCCGATCTTAACCCTCAGGTGTCTGATCTTAATCAGCATAGAAGGTGATATGAACATGAATTCCCTCTATCCCTCTCTCTCTCTCTTTCAATCTCTCTCTCTCTTTCTGTCTCTTCCTGTCACCTTCTCTCTATCTCTCTCTCTCACCCTCTCTCTCTGTCTCTCTCTTTCTCTCTTTCTGTCTCTTCCTGTCATCCTCTCTCTATCTCCTCTCTCACCCCCTCTCTCTCTCTCTCTCTCTCTCTTTCTGTCTCTTCCTGTCACCCTCTCTCTCTCTCTCTTTTCTTTCACCCTCTCTGTCTCTCTCTCTCTCTCTCTCTCTCTCTACTTTCTGCCACTTCTCAGTGCCCCCCTTCCTCTAGAGTATTACAATGGCTAAAGGGTGGTAAAACCTCACCTAAACACCCTTCATTTCGACTAGTTTTCCCAAAGAAATTGAAGTGAAACTTCACCCATAAAATTTCACTGCTTAATTATTTATTTTGCTGCCTGGCCCTTTTTTTGTGCTAGTTATAATTATTCCTTAATATATGGGAAAATCTAACTATTTAAAATTCGTATGATATGAAAGGAATGCAGAACCTCGATGGCTTCTGTAATTGGAGCTCTAATTAAAAAAGGAAGAAATGTATAATTTTTCTCATGGCCGAGAGATGGGTTAGCCAGAGGGGCTGTGGTCCCGTGGGATTATGGGGAGTGTTCATCTTGGGAATCTATCTTCCATAATTGTGAGATATGCAGATGTGTCATTTCTCTGTGGTTGGATATAGTCCCATATTTTGAGCCAAACCTAAATAGAGGAACCAGTTCACAGCATTCTAATGAAACAATCGAGGCGACAGCAATGCAGTGTGTGTGTGTGTGTGTGTGTGTGTGTGTGTGTGTGTGTGTGTGTGTGTGTGTGTGTGTGTGTGTGTGTGCGTGTGTGTGTGTGTGCGTGCTTTCTGCAGAGTGATCAAATTAAGAAAGAAAGAACATTTTCCACACACTGTAAAGGCCTCCAAATTTCAGTCAAACAACTGAAAGGATCATTTATAAGAAGGGCTTCCATTTCATTCATATGTGCTTTGGCCAACTAATGCAACTAAAGGGCCCATTGTGAGTTGTCCGTAGACAGTTGGGCCTCATATATTTGAAGAGAAATGTACTCCCGAGGCTCTGTGTGCTTCATTGTCACAAAGTACATCTGCCAGCATTCACTGCTCACAGAGCGTCCCATTGTTGCCAAACTGCAGGCTTGAAATTCCAAATCTTTGCCACACTCTCTATCTCAGGTTGTGTAGCGAACTCATGGCGGAGTTCAAAGAAAGGGATTAAACACGTTTATTGTTACTGTTAAATACAGAATACAGTCAGCTAAGCATGCAGAGGAAATAAAGTCCCAAGATTCAAAGAAGAGTGCTGCTGCAGCATGGCTCTCATCCTTCCGTAAAACATATTCCATTTAGCAGACGCTTTTATCCAAAGTGACTTACAGCAGTGAGTGCGATACATTTTCAGTGCATGTGGTCCCGATGGGAATCGAATCAAACCAGGAACCCGCAACCCACAGCCTAAGCAGCGCCGTGCTCTACCGACAGAACCACACAGAACCACGGCTTTGTACTTCAGTTCACTTACTTAAGGCAATGTGACTCCTTCCCAGGGCCTGTCGGTGGTGCTGAAAGCTTGTGGAGAAAGAGTAGGCAGTGCAGCATGATTAATGTAGCTTGCCTGGTAACGCAACGTCACCACGCTGCTGGTTGTATAGGTTTGGGGTCAGTACGTTGTGATGCATTTAACATTGCCTGGCTATGAAATTAATGGTACGCTTTTATTGAGCATGGACTAATCACCACTACACTTGGAACCTAGATCAGGTATTGGTATATCAGTTGCCATACAGAAATGTAAGATTATCATTACAGGTTTTGGTTTAATCATCGGTGTTAAATAGTAATAATTATAATATTAATAATAATAATATACAATTCAAAAACACAAATCAATCAAATCAAGCTAAGTTCTCTTCCCTTTCATCTTGGAAGAGAAAAGGACACTAGTTTCAGTAGGAGAATGGGGATTTTACAATGACGACGCATTCGGAACATGCGTTGGCACGAATGGAATCATGGCGCGGCACAAAATAAGTGGTGTGACATTAAGAGCTGTGCTGAGGAAAGTGCCTCTAAATGCAAAATCTGCAATAAAGAAGTGTGCAGCGGGCCCGCTGAGCAACAGGTGCGGCCATCCCTGCAGGCATGGAGGTAGAGAAAGAGAATACACACAGCAGAACTGGAGAGATGCACGCACACACACACACCAACTCACAGACACACACTCATGCAAACACACACACACACACACACGCACGCATGCACACACTCATGCACATGCACGCACGCATGCACACACACACACACACACACATGCACACACACACACGCACGCACGCACGCACGCACACACACACACACACTCACGCACGTACACACACGCACACACACACACGCACTCACAGACACACACCCACACACACACACACACACACACATACACCTCTTGGGATACCGGTGTTATTGTTCTGTGAAATGATATCATAACGCTATTGCAAACCCTCTTGGCTCTGCAGATAATATTGCATTAATAGACCTGATATGAGTGTAAAGTAAATGAAACGGAGGCATATTAATTAAATGCTACCTTTGGCAGCAGAGAGACCGCTCCTTTTCTGTGCTATTGATGAGACTGAGATTTGTGTGCAGTTGCGTGTGTCCCAAGTCCTGTTCTAAGCAATAGGTCAGCCTTTATGCTACACAGACACAGTAAAGTGCCTATAGAAAGTCATCATACCCTTTTGAAATAGTCACTTTTTTTTGTCTTGCAGCCTGAAATGAAAGTACATAAAATCCATCTTTTTCCAGCTTTATTTACACATTTTGCCTTACAACATTCAAGTGAAAAAATTTCTAAATTTCTGAGAATTAATAAAAAATGAAAAACTAGAATAACAGGGTTGGGAAAGTGATCAGTCCCCTGATTTAATACTTTGTAGAGGCACCTTTTGCTTTAATTACAGCCATCAGTCTGTTTGGATATGTCTCTACCAGCTTTGCGCACCTAGATTGGGCAATATTTGCCCATTCTTCCTTGCAGAACTGTTCCAGTTCAGTCAAATTCTGTGGTGAGCGGCGATGGACTGCACTCTTCAAGTCCATCCACAGATGTTCTATCAGATTTAGGTCAGGGCTCTGACTAGGCCACTCAAGGACGTTCACCTTCCTGTCCTTTAGCCACTGCGTTGTTTTTTTGGTGGTGTGTTTTGGGTCATTGTCGTGCTAGAAGGTGAACCACCTGCCCATCTTCAGCTGTCTAGCAGAGGGCTAGAAGAATTTGGGTGTACATGGCAGCATCCATTTTCCCTTCAATCCTGACCAATTGCCCAGTCCCTGCTGAAGAGAAACACCCCCACAACATAATGCTGCCACCACCATGCTTCACTGTAGGTATTGAGTGGTGTGCTGTGTTTGGTTTCCGCCAATCATAGCGATTGGAGTTCAGTCCAAAAAGTTCAATCTTGGTCTCATCTGACCATATAACCTTTTGCCACATGGCATCAGAATCTTCTATGTGTTTCTTCGCATAACGTAAACGAGACTCAGTGTGACACTTTTTCAGAGGAGGCTTCTTTCTTGCCACCCTGCCATACAGGCCAGCTTTGTGTAAAGCTTGTGAGATTGTTGTCACATGTACAGATCGCCCAATCTCTGCCATTAAGACTTCAAGGTTGCCATTGGCCTCTTGGTAGCTTCCCTGATCAATCTTTTTCTGGCTCGGTCATCCAGTTTGGAGGGACGGCCCGATCTTGGCAAGGTGTGGGTGGTGCCATATGCCTTCCACTTCTTAATAATACTCTGAACGGTACTCAGAGGGATAGTTAAAGCCTTTAAAATCTTTTTCTATCCTTCTCCTAACTTGTGCCTATCCACAACTTTATCCCAGAGTCCTTTTGAAAGCACCTTTCCAGCCATGGTGAATTATTTGCATTACCATGCACTACTAGTAGTGGAATCCTCAAGGAACAGCTGATTTTATTGTGAAATAATCAAAACCACTACAATTGATGTCAGGTGGAGGCCAATTAACTTGCTGTGTGATCTGGAAGGTGATTGGTTATACCTAAGCAAGTTTATAATGGTTATTCTAAGGGGACTGATCACTTTTCCAACCCTGTCATTCTACTTTTTCATTTTTTATTAATTATCAGAAAGTTTGCCCTTTTTCACTTGAATGTTGTAAGGCAAAATGTGTAAATAAAGCTGGAAAAATCTGGATTTTATGTACTTTCATTTCAGGCTGTAAGACAAAAAAAGGGTATGATGACTTTCTATAGGCACTGTAGATGTTTTTCACACTGTTTTGCACAGAAGGCTTTCCACCAATCAGCTGCAGATTTTTTTACTGCTATATGATTAAAAAAAATGATTACGCTCTGTATAGATGGATGTGAATTTGAAATATATAGTCCATGAAATGAGACATATCCTTCCGATAGCTTGATATTTCTTTCTTTTGGATTCTTACTCTATCTAGAACCATCAAGGTAAAAGAAGATTTTTTCTATTACACCGTTTACTCAAATTAAATGCTACAGCTGATACTTTTCATCCTGAAAGGTTTGACAGATTCACTAAATTTACATTAAACACCTAATTACACAGATGGCTAATTACTGAAATGATACATTTTTGCAAAGGTACTACTCTATAAAAAGCCAGGCTCAATCAAGGCGCCTTTTTTTAAAGAAAAATGGAAATGGCAGGGTGCATGCAAAATTAAGGCACTGCAGGTATGAGAAGACTGAACAAGTGGGAGAGGGAACTGGAAGTGCTAGCATAGTAATAGAGGTATTATCCTATGAGTCTATATTACATGGACATAAAGTCTCACATAGGAAAAGCAATGGAGTGTGGAATTTAATCACACACAAAAGGAATACCTTGCGAGTAGTACGGTTATCAATAGGAATGTAAAGGAAAGGTGCCATGACACCAAGAGGCAAGGAAAACAAATCGTTGAAAGACGATGCAAGGCAAGCATCGCAAAACCCCCTTCACGTGGTTTAGCCCCCCACCCCACTGACTACCTAACTCAGGAGGGGCAAAGTCTTTCAGCCCTGAGTGACCTTGGACTGACCATGATAAGGTATTTTTTGGACACACCCATGTGCCGGCCAGAAGAGGATGGGCTCCCCCCCTTTTAGTCTGGGCATCGGTCACTGCAGGCAGAGCAGGGCATGGCAGATGATGGTATAGAAATACCTGAGCCTCTAACGTTTGATTACTTGTTTTTTATTTGGCTGGAAAATCAAAGCTGCGGTCCAACTTTTGCTCTCTTGAGCTGATTTGTTGGCGGTGTCTTTGGCCTGGATTCGATCAATATTTTTACTTAACTTGGTCTCACTATTGAATTCGATTTTTTTTTTTTTCACATAGTGTTTATGATATTGGTGATATTGCCAAAAATGTTGAAAACAGTCACATTTAATGTACATTTACTTGAGAATCACATTGAAGGACAAAAGTTTACTTATGCCAATTTCTGCTGCTACAGTCAAAGCCACAACTAAGATTCCATTAATGTGATATAGAAAACAAACTTTGCCCTGAATTACCGATAAAGTTTTTTGTTAATAACCCCATGCAATTAGCACAGACCTTTGTGAATTTGTCTGAATACTATATGAACCTAATTTACTCAGACACTTCCTTGTAATTCTGGATGTCCATGGCCATATCCCAGGAGGGCATACCCATATAGAAAACAACATATGTATCAACAGCCAAGTACTGGAGAATGGTTATGTGATTTGATGCTTTGTTATTCTCTTTTTACCTTTACTGGGTGTCTGTGCCAGCGTTACGGCAACAATAGAAAAAAAGATTAATAAATGAGCAGAACGTGTCAATGTGGTGCATGCAGGTCATTTATATTTAGTGGAGAAACTGAAATATTTCAACTTTTATGCCCTCATACCCTCTGCTTGGCACTGTGCCCACCTTCTGCCAGGTGTCTGTAGACAGTAATGAGGTTTTTTACACATTGACTTTTCCATGGTTCAGTGGAGAAAGGAGAGAAATTGACTGATGTATAGCTCAAAAGTTAGGTGCAATGCATTTTTATGATATTGTAGTTTCGGTATTGGCTAGCTGGAATATTAACACAAACTATGTTATAGAAGTTGATCATGCTCTCCCTAACCACAGAAATGTGAATTTTTGTGCGGCTACCAATAAATAAATTATTCGGTTAATAACAAAATGAAGTTATCAACATGTTACAGCTGCGCACTTTCATTTCTGTGGCTCAACATAAACATTCCGTAATGTTCTATCAGAAATAAATCTGGTGTCTGTACTGAACAGTAGGAGGAGATAGAATATGCAAAATGCCCAAGGTTGACCTGTAGAAACAGACAGAAACAGAGTCTGCTTCGTCTACTGCGACTCTCAAAGGACAGCTAAAAATGATTATGGGGGCAGTGTACATTCCAAACCATAAATCCAATACAGGTGAATTACTCTTTGGGTTGCAGCAACCCTTGTATACAAGCGAAAACTATAAATCTAAAATATTTACACTCACAACACCTCGTCTTGTGTGATCACATATTAAAATAATTTTCTGATTTTGAAGTGCACATCATGGACACAAAACAATGTGCTCTTTTTTTCTTTTCCTCACAAGATTTTAATTCCAAATTGAATTACTTGAAAATAAGCATTACCTTAATAGGAATGTAAAATAGATTTAAATTTGTTCGAGTTTCCATTTTAAACACTTTTTATTACATTATGATTTTTATATGCGTGAAAATAGCGCACTGGATTTTGTAACCATGGTGTCACACGCCATGTGACAAACCCTGGACGGGAACAGAGCAGCCAGGAGACACGGAGTGGAGTTTGTCGGTCTACGGACCGGATTTTATTTATTTATTTTTCTGTCTCTCCCCCCAGACATGGGAGAGAGACAGTGGGAGTTAACATATAACAAAGACCAACACAAACACAGACACAAAATCTTCGCCCTACTCGCCACAAAGCTTTCGGGTAAAAACAACAAACTAAAATAACAAGTTAAAATAATCATAACTTACAGGACACCGCGCCTCTTCCTCCGGAGTTCCCCTGGAACCTCCTCAGGCACACACATATCCAGTAACCTTTCAAGTGCTTCCCCAAACCATTCATACTGAGACACTTGAACTTTGCAGTTCGAGTTCTCTTACCCATTCATACAGAGACACTCGCCACTCCCCACAGTGAGAGTTCTCTGGCAACCAGCCCCGAGACACCCTCCACTCTTCCAGTGAGAGTTCTCGGGCTGTTACCCAGAAACACTCTCCACTGCCGAGTGCGAGCTCTCTTTCAATAAAACTGAGGGCGAGAGGCAGACCCTCCGTCCAGGGCACCCTCTTGCTCTCCACAATCACACCGAGGGAGAGAGGCGGACACTCTTAGTGCACCCCCTCTCCCTCTTCCCCACACACACAGGAAGCACTCTACTCAGTCACTTTAGACAAACGCACACAAAACTCCTCAAACATTCCACATTCCACATTCCACATTCCACATTCCACAACATACAGACTTGTGAGGCAATCACCCAATCACAATCACTCAACTGAATACTTATGTACATGTGATATTTTATTTTTTTATTTTTTTTATACATTTGCAAAAATTTCTAAAAACCTTTTTTCACTTTGTCATTATGGGGTATTGTGTGTAGAATTCTGAGAGAAAAAAAGAATTTAATCCATTTTGGAATATAACTAAATGTGGAAAAAGTGAAGCGATGTGAATACTTTCCGGATGCACTGTATGTACAAATGATGCAATTCAAGCTTAAAAAGGCAAAGTGTGTGGTTTTCTAATGCTATGTTTAATCATGTAATAACTAGAAAAGTCATATTTATAACATACTGTTCTGCAAAAGAATGGGTCAAGTGAGTGAAATGTTACCGGTAGAAATATGTAATTTGGTGCTACAAAACCAGACTCTAAAAATCTGAATCATGTAGGAATCAAGTGTCAATTTGTATGCGTGAGGCCAGAATGAATGAGGCAGTGTTCCATTAAAATAAAGTGCTTTTGTATTCCATCACAGCAGTGAATGAACAGAACAAGCTGAGGAAAGATAATGATTCGTTTCTCACTACTTTTGTAAGCCAACGACGGTGAATGGTAAATCTTCTAGACAATTGAAACTGCCAGTCTGACTTTAAATAGCTTTAAAATCGTATGTGTCTACAGAGGCCAAATTATGTTGAGCGTCACCTTCAAATACTGTGCGTTTCTTTTTATTTATTTATTGTGCATATATTTTTATCATTATAATTTAATTTTGCCATATGTTGTGTTATGCTGTGACGTCATTTTCTATTTGCAGAACGCGCTGCTCTCAGCCATAGCTTTATAGAGCTGAATGCACATGGTATGTGTTTAACACTTGCAAGTGTAATGAGCTGTACACTAAAGACCTGTGTGTGACTTGCTATAAATTCCCTTGATAAGATGGAGATAACATGCTCTCATAATTTATAGTTGGATGCGCTCAGACCCATCCCTGAGCTGAACAGGCCTTGACACAGATACAACGTTTTTAGCTCTGCCAAGATGAGGGACCGAATGCGCCTTGCATTAATGAATGTATGCAAGAAAGGAAATGTATTGGAATTACATGTATTAATTATAGTGCAGCTCATCTCCAGCAGTGCCAGAACCGTAGGAGGTGGTACAGATCAGCAAAAATTTGAATCATGGAAAACGTTGGAAATAAGCAAAGTAGCTCATGTACGGTAAAAGATGCAAGCCCTACAAAATGTGGAAATACATTTTCCAAACATGGTGTCATTTTAAAGATCAGCTCCAGTGAAAGTTGTTCTCTGTTTTTTGTACTTTTAAAATAAAAAGTACAAAAATAAAATAGGTGCCTTGGGAATGGAGAAGACATTTTGACAAAATACTTCATGTAAAGATTGATAAAGTGTGTATGGACATAGGTGCACGTACTTGAAAATAGAGGTCTTTATGGCTTTACTTGAACCTGAAAACCCAAGTGTGTTTTGTCCAAAGTTTTAACATGCCATTAGGGACCGGTTCAGATACAGGCCAATCGCATCACAATGCATTACATAATAACCAAGAGACCAAAGTTCCAGAACGTTCCCTGTATCACTTTACCCTGCTCTGTGTCTCTGTGCTGCAGCTGCTGCTGCTATTTCTGCTCACTTGAATGTGTGTTATGTTAAATATACATGTCACCAAATCTTGTGAATAATAAAAAAAATGTTTAGTAAAAACAATGTTCATATAATATTCACAAAATATTAGAATATGTATGTCAGATAAGAAACTTGCTTTCTAAGTGTATGTCATAGACATATACGTGACAACTGTCTTTCAAGTGTTGCTAAACCTTGCAAACCGCTTTTATTTCTGTAGCAACCAAAGACGACACATTTTTACAAAGGCAATATGAACAGCAACTGAAAGCCAACGTAAGAATGGTTAGTTGTTGTGTCACTTTTGTAGGCAATTCAAGTTCCAACTCAGATGGAACTTGAGATGGAGCTACCGCGGTCTCGCCTCTTCTCTGTCCTGACCCAAAACTCAAAACTCAAAAACCCACCTTTTCAGACTCCACTACCACTGAATTCTGTACATCTAGCCAACTGTCATCACCACTCCCTACTTGTTCAATACTTTTTGTATATGTATCCTTGCTTACTCCTCAAAAAAAATAAAAAAAATAAGAAGAATATTTATTTTTCCTTCCCTGCCTACAACGATGTATATCGCTGTATTACTGCACTGATCTCTTGCGCAAACTATGATTGTTCTTATCATATATTAATGCGCATCTTGTTGCTCTGGATAAGAGCATCTGCTAAATGCTTAAAACTAAAAAAAATAAAAATAATAATATATTTAAATGTAGATGGGCAATTACTTTCTATGTAAAGGTAGCACTTCTCCACTTGATGGGACACTCCCAGCCCACCCTTTCAGAAGCTGTCACCTGGCAGTGTGATCACGTGTGCAGTGATGTCACATGGCCTTTTGTTTCACCTGCCCCTCAGCATGTAAGTAGATAAACCCCAAAACATGGATTCTCGAAAAAAGACGATTGTAAGCTGTGCATGTGTTGTAATCTGTTTGTGATTTGCAGTTTTCCTGCTATCTACATCACATGGTGGCCCTGAATTGTAAACCACAAACACAGTAAGAAAAGCACAAAAACTAAACGGGAAAAAATAACATTTGTCTAAAAATAGAATTTGGTAACAAAAAAGTTTCAGATTTTATCCCATTTTAGTAGCCAATTACACTCTCTCTTTTTCATGTCAACCCCCCATATTATGAGTTCCCTGCCGTAGCCCTGAGACCGGCAGTGATAAAGGCGAAATATCGTCTCCTCCGAGACGCGGCACTCGTCGAGCTGTCGACCATAACTCTGTTACTCCAGAGCCACTCCTGTATGCAGCAAACTTCCTGTCAGCTTCCCTCCCCCCTCCCTGGGGCAGACAGCCAATTGCCACCCCCTGGTGGCACTTCCCGGCCAGAGCCGACTCTGGCGCGGCCGGTGGAATCGAACCCTGGTCGCAGTGGCCATCGCCACTGAACCACCCGGGAGGCCCTCTTTTGGTAAAAACTTTGCCAATAATTTTACATATATCAGACATTTTACATTGACCAGTTAAACATGGATTTTATTTGTGGAAATATTTGGCATCATTGCAATTGCTGTTTATGAACAATACAGAATTCAAAACAATTAAGCGGTACTCTGCTGTATTCACAGCATGCACTCTGCAAAACTGTACTAAAGAATGAATGCATTGGATCTGTAACAATTCCTTCATGTGGTGTTGTCTGAAAAGATGACTTCGAGCTATGGGAATGGATCAATCTTGAGCTCTCCATCCAACAATAGGCTGAATACCCTGTCCTTCTCACACAAAATTGCTCCGGATATTTGAATGTAACTTGTATAAACCATTTAAGCTCTGCTTGACCCAGCTCTCCACCAGTGCTCCTGTGAACACTTTCTGCTCCCGATAAGCATAGAAACAGTTTGTTCAAAATGTCACTTTTCTTGCATAGGCCAACTGCTGGTCACCATGCAATTTTAAATAATTGAAATTGTTTAAATACAGGCAGTCCCCGGGTTACGACCCTCCGACTTACGGACAACTCGTACTTACGAACAGACTGTCATAAGGCCTATTATGTTTTTTTAATTTCGTTAAATACAATGGTTCGTAATGGCGAACGCACGCACTACTTTGTGATGCTCATGAAAACATTGCGCGGTTTCAGCGGTTCGTCGGCTCAAGGAACAGAGATCACCGTCCGTTATTTTAAGTCAGATCACGGTCCCGTTTTTCTCTTTCTCTTACCCTTACAACGATGCCTCCAAAGCGTAAATCCAATGCAACTGCCGGTGATGCATCAAAGAAAAGGAAAACACTCACCATGGAAAGTAAAAATAATAATACAGAGATCGGAGAGAGGTGAAACGCCATCAGCCATTGGGAAACATTAGGCTACAGCCGGTCAACGATCGGTTTTTAAAAAACTATTTTAAAAGACAAAGGGAGAATAATGGAGCATGTGAAAGGCCATGCCCCGATGAATGGCACGATTATTACCAAGCAACGCAGTGGTTTAATTATTGAGATGGAAAGGCTATTGATAATTTGGATAGAAGACCAAAATCAGCGTAACATGCCTATTAGCCTTTCTTTAGTGGAACAAAAGGCTTGAAGCGTTTCTTTAATGTTATTTTTTTTACAGTACAGTATTGTATGTACATAGTTACTTTTATTATTACTGTATTATTATTATTATTATTAATATTACAGTATTGTTATTATTACAGTAGTATTATGTACTGAATGTTATGTTTAAGATGTTTTATTGTATTTGGAGGTTTTTCTTAAGTGTTTTATATGCACAGAAAGGTAAAATAAATACTATACTAAGACAAACATTCAATTAAGTGACGATTAATAAGAACTGTATGTACCTGTTCCGACTTACATACAAATTAGACTTAAAGACAGACGTAAGAACGGATCTCGTCCGTAACCCCGGAGACCTACCCAACTTGTTTTTATTGACTGACCCGCTGGATGAAGACATTAACCTTTTTTTTCCAAATGAGGAGGCTGTGTGAAGGACACAGGATGTGAGATACTACATGATATTTTATGAAAAGGTATCTTTTTTGAAATTATTTATTTGTTTTGTTTCTGATTTTATCACATTTTCTCCATTCAATTCAGTAGCCAATTACACCCGCTCTTTTCAAGTCAATCCCCCCTCTCGTAATATGAGTTTGCTGCCATAGCCCTGTGACCAGTAGTGATGAAGGCGAAGTATCGTCTCCTCTAAGACAGGACTCACCAGGCCGTTGACCGTAACTCCGGTACTACAGGGCAACTCCTGTGCGCAACGAACGTCCTGTCGTCTTCCCTCCCCCTCCCTGGGGCGAACAGTCAATTGCCATCCCCCGGTGGCACTCCCAGTCAGAGCCGACTCTGGCGCGGCCGGTGGAATCGAACCCCCAGTTGGCGTGGCCAGCGTCTGGATCACTGGATCATGTGGGAGGCCCATGAAAAGGTATATTTTATGAACCGTGTGTCTATCCGCCTTGAGAGAATTAATATTTATATCAAGGACTTGTTAAACTCGACAGAACTGATTGACTTTCTCAACATGCTCAACCAGCTCATCACCAGCATTGGCCCTGTTCTGTCCTTTGATGAATTTGGGTCAATGAGTTTGAGGATGACTGTGCACGTTAACTTCACCTTCACAGAGTTCCCTGCTGTTGATTTAGGGCCTAATTGAAAGCAGACTCAAACCCCCCAAGAGTGGAAGGACACCATACAGTTATCTGTGTTGTTTAAATCAACTCTAATGTAAACCAAGGTGTCATAATGCTCACATTTACAGTAGTTTTTTGGCCTAATTTAACTGTCAAGATGTAAACAAAGTTATGCCGTTGTTATGATAATTTTAGGAATATACTGGTATAATATTTTCCCCTTGTAAATGGAGCTGAATCACATAGAATACATTCAAATAGGGGATTCTGATGTTGCAGGGGGACATTGTTCATCATTTGACTCAGTAGAAACACCTTTCAAAAAATCAATACTGTCACATTGTCCATTGACAATTGTTCAAGCCCAAGACCAAGTCAAAGGACAAGTCCGTTGACGATTCATTCTGACCGTGAAAGATGACAACAATTTGATCGAAAGTAAACATACCGATTAATAGAGTATTTCACAAGGGGCCTAGGGCTAGCCCAGTGCTCAAACCAACATTGTGGAGGAAGAGTGTGTCTGTCATTGCAATATTATTATCTGCTTAGCAGAAACTATTATCCAGATATCTTACATAGCAAATATGTTGATTATTAAATGATGCCATTTATAATAAATATGTGCTAAAATTGTGCTTCTCATACAGAATTATGCACTGTTTTTAATTAAAATTGATTGTTCTGCTAAGTTAACATTTTTAATAACATTTGTACTGCTCAAATAGTAAATAACATTATGTCATAATATATTATTTTCATTCAAACCTCATAACCATGTTATGGTAATAAAATGTAATTAAATGAACATTTAAACTGAAATCTATGCAGTGTAATTTTCAGGTTTTAGTGTTTAGCAATTAGCATTAAGCATTTTTTTCCAAGTCTGTATGACAAGGCATTTAGCGCTGTCAATTTAATAGATTCAACCAGAGTTAAATGTTCAATTTACGGAAATCATATAAACAGTTTGAAAGACATATTTAAGTCATCTTCGCATGTGAACTCATGTTAGATGTTAGCTGAGTAGGTAGCGATGCCGTGTCATTGATTAGAAATAGCTGATCACAGTGAAACCTTATATTTATGACCATAAAAACAGATATATTCCCAACTTTCACTGACACAAAATTCAATCAATGAGCATTTCAGCAGGCAATGAAGGCCATTCATTCTGTAGGCTCCAGAAAATCGCCATGCTGTTGTCCTGACAGTAGGCTGAAATACTTTCTAGCTGAAATGATAGATGCTGCTAACTGGCAACTTTAGTTTATATTACGTAAACCAGACTCAAGTCTCAGACAACTGTGCACGAGTCTCACACATTTTCTGCCAGTCCCATGCTTTCATGCAGGACTGTTGAATTTAGATTTTTTAAATCCACATTTACACGCCTGCAAACCTTTATCTCATAAAAGTCTATTATTAAAAAATTGCATTAAACTGATATAATTCATGCCCTGCGATGGATTGGCGACCTGTCCAGGGTGTATTCCTGCCTCTCGCCCGGAACGCATGCTGGGATAGGCTCCAGCCCCCCCCCCCCCGCGACCCTGACCAGGAATAAGCGGCTTAGATAATGGATGGATGGATGATATAATTCATTTCACATTTAAGCAATTAATTAATTGTAGGAAACAGTGAGATGTACAGAATTTCTACCATTGCTTTGGGAATGCATCTGGGTGACTATTGGAGCTACATGAATTTGAAGAATGAAAACGTATGAAGGAAAAAATTAATCTCTCATCAGCGTAAAACAATTTAATTCCACCTTGATTCTGAGGTGGTTCTTATCTGTTTCTGTCTGACAAAGAAACTTGATCAGAAATAAACCAAGATGTAACAGATGCAACCAATCGCAGCAGTATAATCTGCTCACAGCAGGAGTGCAGGAAGACAACAATGGAGGTTGTTTCCTTTCCTTCCGACCCCTGTCTGACCCCCACAGGGGATCAGATGAGTACTGCATTGCCATGTTCTGATGTAAAGAAAGTGTGTATTGCAGTGTAGGTCTCCTGGGATGGTACGGAGCTGAAATAAAAATCTTGACTGCATCTTGGAAAAGGAATTATCTCCACATCAATTTAGGGACATAAAGGTTTGTGTGTTTTCTTTCTATTCAGCAAAATAGAATCACGAGTATGTCACAAATAAAGATCACTCTTATACATGCACATAATAATGATAACCTTGTCATAATTAGGATTTTGTGCAGTAGTTTTTCTCATGCAAATTTAGAGAACAAAAGCTTGTGCCAGGTAACCACTTTGTTTTTAAGAACTACCATATTTTATATTTGTTGAAGCTTGAGCTAAATGGAAAATGTTGTTTAACAAATATTTTAAAAAGGCTCTGCTTGAGCTGGATATTCAATTATGTGCCCCATGGTCCAGAATGGACTACTGACCATTCCAGTGCCAACTGTGACTGGAAGCATGTGGAGGGATAATGGATGCACAATTGGCCATAGCATCACGCAGGGAGGGGAGTTTTCAGTCAGCAGCGTGTTCCTCTTCTCATTGTGCATGACTGACTCCCCTGGTCAACTGGTCACCGGTGATCCGCTTACACCAGCTGCGCAGTCCTCCCATCCAATGTCAGCGCAGCTCAGCTGTATATGTATACCTGTTTACTCCTAAAAAAGTTTTTTACAACCTTTTTCTTCCCAGTGTTACAGGTATGGTATGCAGCTGCCAACAACGATGTCTATCGCTGTATTACTGCACTGATCTCTTGCGCGAACTATGATTGTTCTTACCATGTATTAATGCACATCTTGTAAGTCGCTCTGGATAAGAGCATCTGCTAAATGCTTAAAATGTAAAATGTTAAAAAAAATGACACACTTTGGAGGATGCACTTGCTAGTTGGCGCACTATAATTATTATTATTATTTTCCCTTTTTATCTTTTTTGGAAACACCAGTTGTGCCTCTCGAGTTACTGCTGTGCCACCAACACCTGCACACGGCTGAGGCACATGCACTCACCTGCAGCCCAGCGGCCATTTTACTCCTTCCAGTGCTACAGTACTACAGGGGAGAGTTAGCACCTTTCACCGATGACTTGTAGCCCGGCATGTTGTTGGAAGGAATGAAAATACAGTTAACCCAAAGAACCCTGACTGACTTACAATGGAATGTATTGAGGGTCCACTGCATTTTACATTTTACATTTTAAGCATTTAGCAGACGCTCTTATCCAGAGCGACTTACAAGATGTGCATTAATACATGGTAAGAACAGTCATGCAAGAGATCAGTGCAGTAATACAGCGACAGACATCATTGCAGGCAGCTGCATACCATACCTGTAACACTGGGAAGGAAAAGGTTAGTAAATGTATATATATATATTTTTTTTTTAAATGAGGAGTAAGCAGGGATACATATACAAGAAGTGTTGAGCAAGTAGGCAGTGGTGATGACAATTGGGCAGAATTCAGTAGTAGTGGAGTCTGAAAAGGTGGGTTTTGAGTCCCTTGCGGAAGATCGCAAGTGATTCCGCAAGAGGTACAGAGAAGAGGCGAGACCGCGAGGAGCGGATGCCGGGCGCCCAGAGGGATGGGACAGTCAGTTTGCCAGAGGAGGCGGAGCGGAGGGGTCTGGCTGGGGTATAGGGAGTGATGGTAAGGGGGTAAGGGGGAGCAGTTCTTCTAGCCGCTTGAAAAGCAAGCAATGAAGCACTGAATAATAAAATATGCCCATAACTGCACTGCAGTTCATTCCAGAAGAACTACAGTGCAGTTGTGATGTTTGCAGGCACCTGCAGATAATGTTTTATGTATGGTTCAATTCAGAAAGCATCAGATTAGATCATGCAACAGTGTTCACAGACATGGCTATGGATTCCCCTGTTGCTCTGTTACATCGCTAGATTCCTGTGGCATTGATGGAATCATGTGATAAGTGATTAAGCAAATACAAAATATTTATTGGGAGAATATAAAATACGATGCACTCCAACAAAATGAGGCATGTGGTTAAAAAGGTTTTTGCATTCCATTATAGTAGAGAGCTAAAACTTTGTGGTTTGATTGGTCATTTATTGAAAGACAATCTCCCATGTTCAGGCATGGATTTTGAACAGTTATCCTCCATAGCAACCACATATTTGCATTGAGGTCTGAATTCAATAGACATTTGATGAGGTACTGAGCGGAAAGAAAACATATATAATTATCCAATGAGGCCACACACTTAATGCTTGACACCTTTATTGGTGAAATACCAAAGAACCTTTGGTGTGTAACCAATAAAGGTGTGGCTCTTTAAGGAGGTGCAAGCTTATTGGTTTGTCCCCATACAGTATGGTAATATGAAGATCAGTGGTTGGTCATCTTCCTAAATTAGGTGCAGTTTAATATTTCAAACATGTTTCCTCAGTATTTGGGCCCATTTCAAAAGCCTAGTAATGTTGAGATTAAATTATTTCACTTTTTTAATAAAAAGTATGCATTGTGTACGCATCTTGTCACCTGCTTCGTAATGTCTGATGATCTATAAACTGAAGATATTCCCTGATATCAGAATTTCCATTTAGTCTATTTGCTAAGCACAATGTAAACTCAAAAATGTTGGGAGAAATAACTGTGATATGGTAAAAGAACCTCACATATTTACAGCCTTTTTCATGGCCAAGTCACACATTTATAGTTTTTTATAGCCCGTTAAACTTGCTGCCCTGGCTAGATTCCACTGCTATAATGTGAGTTATAATATCCAATTAATTAAATATAGCCATGAATCTGGAAACAAGACGCTTGATTTGTGTGAAGACACAAAATGAGTGCTAGGCATATACAGTATTGGCATTGTTTGGTATTCAAAATGGTGTCATAACAACAACATAGTAACAGCAGACTCATAAAAAGTGTATTAAACTGTAATAGAAACATTCAGAAGCACAATGTTCTTTAGACTTGATTTTTGGTTATTAGAAGATGTTTGTCACAGCAGATTGAGTTAGCTACATATCTTGCCATTGTTAAGTCAGCAGTTTGCCGCTGGAGAATGTGATTATGTAGAACTACATTACTTTTTTATTGTGGTGATTTGGGATGTGAGAAGTCCGGATAAGTGATTAACATAGCAGCAACTGGCATCCGTGGATTTATTATTTCTATTATTAACTAGAAGCTGCAGGCCATTTCCAGGTCCAAGCACCATAAGGAATAGGCTTGCCATACCTTGCAATCTATGACCACCATTTCCAGACTATACTGCCTTTAAGTCTGTACAATATATCTGAATTCCAAGGCTCAATTAATTTCAAGATTTAAAAAAATTTGAAAACTGATTGGTTACTGCCGTTTAATTTTACTTCAGGCTTTTGTCACCATATTGTTTTTAAAATTTCACATCATTAATTCCAGCAGTTCATAAGTTCGGTGCAAAAAAGTGAACACCCTTAATTTCTGCAAGGGATAAAATGTATTGTACAGCCTAGACATTTTTCTCCCTTAAACACCACTCATAAGGACAGCAAGAGAATAAGCACTCGTTATTGAGCAACACATTTCGTCCTTGTGGAGTTCATCAGGCAGCATAGCCTCATAAGTGCTTTTTCAGGCAGAGACTACACCTGTAGAATCAACAATATGTGATATACAGCAGTGGGAAATCTTAATCTCGGGGACCCACTGCGTATGTTGGTATTGAACAAAGATATTTAGTTTGATAGAAATACAATGTGTACATCGTGCGGATGGGGTTGACCTAGTACTGGCCCAATTTACATTTTATTACACTGTAAGAGATGTTTGTTGATGACAAGCAGTGTATTTGAAATGCGACGCTTGAGTCTCTGTTTACACTGTTGTCAGCAACAATTCTCTGGATACGTTAGGGGTGGGTGTACACATCTGCCTACACATCACGCACAAAAAAGTGCTGTGTTATCGTCCGTTGTTTACTGTGCTGTGGACTGAATAGCTAGCAGTTAGCTAACTACCTAGAAAACAAAACAAGCTAGTAGTGGGTAGCTAGAATGTTAGCTATCCAGTGCTTGATAACAGTGCTGTGGTGTTGGCACAAGCATTCACACTGTTTGATCGACTGAATAATGTTCGCTAGCTACATTTTATGGCTTGACGCCGCTTTCTACTAGTTAGCTAATTGGTTGGATAGCTAGTTAGCTAGCATCTGAGCTGCCAATTAAGCTATGAGCTTTGTTAACATTCTTTGTAGACTAACACAGTGGTTCCCAACCTTTTACCTTTTATACCACAGCACACCAATTTTTTACCCAACTGAATTACTGTGGTACTAAAGCCAGATTAACCCCCTGAGGTCGGCTGGATCGGCGCCGATCCAAGCAGCAATACAAGTATATTACTATTTCTAACTTCGCGATATTTTATCATACACACGCGGCAAAAACATTGACAGAAACCTTAGAATCGCGACTTTCCGATTTGAGCACTGGCAAATCAAATGGGATTTTAAAATTAGCTTAATTAGACCAAAAGTAAACCTTGCTTTTTACTCTGTTTTTACCTTTTAGTAACGTCCCCTTCTATTGACATGTTAACGAGGTGCTAATTTCGGGAGGTGCGTCGGGCCATGTGTGAAAACGCCGGCATAAACAACACAAACTGAAGAGGACAGTCTATGCTGATATTTATTTTATTTCGCTTGTTTTCAAATACTCGTGAAAATATATATAAATTCAGCGTCTTGTGACTACATATTCCGCATGTCGCAATGTAACAAATTGCAATAGGCACAGAAAATACTTTTCAAACAGCCTAAAATGTTATAAAATATATCGTATGTCTGTGTTTACGCTTGCAATCTGCCAGCAACAGTATATTCACGAGTATATTTTCAAATACTCGTGAAAATATATGAATTCCGCGCCTTGTGACTACATATTCCGCATGTCGCAATGTAACAAATTGCAATAGGCACACAAAATACTTTTCAAACAGCGTAAAATGTTATAAAATATATCGTATGTCTGTGTTTACGCTTGCAATCTGCCAGCAACAGTCTATGCTATTGATTTTATTTCGCTTGTTTTTATTTTTTTACATCTTGTCTGTGTTTACGCTTGCAATCTGCCAGCAACAGTCTATGCTGATATTAATTTTATTTCGCTTGTTTTCAAATACTCGTGAAAATATAGCCTATGAATATCGCGTGTTGTGACGCCAAACATTCCGCGTGTTGCAACGTAACAAAGAGCCAAAATGAATATTCAGGTATTTAGCATTTAGCCCTCCCACAGCCTGAAATAAATGTGACCAGTTCTGATAAAAACAGGTTTTTAGCTATTTAGATCTCAGATGTGCTAAACTATTTTCACACCCTTACATAACCAAGACCTTGGTGAACAAACGCACATTGGCAAAACAATTCGTCACTATAGTTTAGTGTGTGCTTTCACATCTTTTGTGACAGCAGAAAAATTTACTATTTTTAACTTGTGTGTTTGTAGATCTATTTACAAGCTGCATATGATACTGACCAAACTATTGATGGCATACAAATGTAGCTGTGATTGTCCTTCAAATAAAAATATCAAACACTTTGGAGTAAGTGTGTGTTAAATTGATGAAATTGAGATAAATATCAGACCATGCCAAAATCTAAAAACATTAAAAGCTTAGCACGGACCTCAGGGGGTTAATATAAAACCTAAAACAATTAAAGCCTCCATATGATACATTTATTAGATTTACAATGAACACCCAATCATAACCTCTTCCTAAGTAGGAATCGTGTAATTGAACACAGAAAATGAGAGCATTAGTTTATCCGATTGTTTAAATGTCCAGGGAAGTGAATATGTGGAAGTGATTTATTGTTTATGGCATGCATAGCTTTTTCTGACATAATATGGCCTTAAGAGAGTAAATCATGCTTTAATATAAATGAAAAGTGTCTAATTAAGAACAATTAACAGCCAGTTGCAATTCAGAGGTTGCAATTATGGTTGGAAACCCACCATCCACATTGGGTCCCCAGAAGTTTGGGAACAACTGATATATTGTATAGGAAGGGTGTTTTGACTTTGACCCTGACCGTAATCATCTACTTACTACTTAATGGTTGGAAGGAATGGCCTGAAATTCTGAAAACAATTTCTCAGTAAAAGCCATTAGCCAAGTTAAACAGCATGAACCAAACAAATTTAAGATTTTTTTTAAATGGAAATTGTTGGAATTGTAGGCCTCAGATTCAGATGAACTTTACAGATGTAAAGGAAGTTGTCTCATCCCATCACTGCAATGTATCCCTGGCTACCACAGCTGGTACTGGCACCTGATATCATTCCCGGTCTAAAGAGTGGGTGTATCACGGCACTGACAGCCACTG
Source organism: Aldrovandia affinis (assembly GCA_029706075.1). Classification (NCBI taxonomy): domain Eukaryota; kingdom Metazoa; phylum Chordata; class Actinopteri; order Notacanthiformes; family Halosauridae; genus Aldrovandia; species Aldrovandia affinis. The sequence goes on along the minus strand of JAINUG010000012.1, from coordinate 6,052,281 downwards.
ATTTAACTTGATACTCCATTCAGGAGTCTCTGAACTCTCCTAAGTTGTGTCAAAATCAAACAGTGTGGGTTTTAATAGTTAATAATTAACAATTTAATCATTTAAATACTTCACTGAAAAGGGAAGGGAAGAAGCCAAGGGAAAATAAATCCCAAAAGAAAAAACAAAAGGTCGGCGCTTGTCTCCATATAAAGTAAAATACTTAAAAACATATAACTTGGAGGTTTATTGCTAAATCATGAATTTCAAACAGTATACCTCAGCTAAACAGCTTGGACAGTCCAAAAGGTGCCCATCAGCAGTTTTACATATAGTATTTAAGGGGATCATTTAACATGAAATCTAATAGGATAGGACAAGGCATTTGAAAATGTGCCATTAAGATGCAATATATAATATTAAACTATGTATTGAATGTGTTCATCTGCATTTAATCATTTGAAAAGTGCTATGCAACAGTTCAGTCCACACTAGAGGGTAAAATGACCCTTTTTTAATCACAGTAAAAACTGTGACTCTTTACATACAAAAAATAACACGGTTTAGCATTCAGTGGCACAACTGGTAAAGGCACTTGTTATAAATGCAGGTTTCCCATTCACAGTAATGTCCCGCCCCCAGGGAGAGGGGGGAGGAAAGCTGGTATGAGTTTGCCTTGTGCAAAGCTGCTCTGTGTGTCTGTGAGTCACAGTCGATTGCTTGGTAGTTTTTGTCTCAGAGGAGGCGGTTCAGTTCACCGGTCCCAGAGTTGCGGCTGCGAACTCGCAGTGCAGGGGGAGAGGGAGGTTCTATTGAACTAGAAATTGGTCACCAAATCGGGTGAAAATCGGACATAGAAGAGTTTATCCCGTTTTTGAGCAGTGAAAATATTCTATATGCGGCTTAAACAGTTCCACACATTCACAGCTTAAAATGCATTTATCAATAACTTTGAGGACAAAATATGCCCCAAAATAAAGAAATTAATTAATAATTAATACATAAGTCATGAAATATTTTATGAAAATCGGCATCATGAATAGTCTTTTTCATAATGACTGTTCACTTCATAATGACTTATTTCCTAATTACTTGCATGATGCATAATGCATAATTATTCATTTTTTTCATACTTCTCATTTTCATAATAACATATTTAATTCCACCCACAAATGTTTGATTACAAGGTAATCTGTCAATCAGATCCCAATGTATTATAATTTAATACATTGGGATTTAATTAATAAGCAGAAAATGTAATACATATTGATATTTCATGCACACAACTTCTTCTTGATGAGTAGATCTGAAAATCACTCCATTTTACATTTTTTTAAGCATTTGGCAGACACTCTTATCCAGAGCAACTTACAAGATTTGCATTAATACGTGGTAAGAACAATCATAGTTTGCACAAGAGATCAGTGCAGTAATACAGCGAGAGGCATAATTGTTGACAGCTGCATACCATACCTGCATACCATACCAGTCCAATCCAATCAAGTCAAATGAAATGAGCACCAACATTTTGGTGTTTCGGAACATAGTAGGGGTTGTGTGGGGTGGGAGTGGAGGGCATTTGGGCTGTTATGTCAAAACTATGGTCTGGGTTCAATAAACATTTATCCTTGACTTTGACTCAGTGAAATACATCGATTTTTTTTCTTCACAAAGTTTGCCAAGTTCCATGACCACCAAAATATATTTGCTAAGCTTTGTTAAATATTTTGTTAAATAAACAAACACTTGAAAGTATCTGTCACTCAAGGTTAAGGAGAAATGTTTATTCAATCAACTCACGCTTAGTTGGTGGAAGTGAAACACTATCTCAGGTGTCATTCTAGACCTGGGGTATTAAAATCCAGGCCTCGAGATCCGCAGTATTTGTTCCAACCACGCACTACACCACCTGATTTCACTAATTAGCTTGCTTCCTGGACCAAGGAGGTAAACTAATTAGTGAATTCAGGTGGTGTAGTGCGTGGTTGGAGCAAATACTGTGGATCTCGAGACCTGGATTTTAATACCCCCATTCTAGACGGTCCAATAAATGCTTGATTAGGTTCAGGTCTGCTGACTGGGAGGGCCATGGCATACGGACAAAATCAGTGTCATACTTAGGGTGGCCATTTCCAAAACCCCAGAATGGAGGACACTTCAAGCAGCGGCAATTTAACATGTAATTATATGACCAATTTAAAACCATAACCTGGTTGTGTACTCACAATAGCTGGATGATCTACTTTTGGTACTTCTATTAGAAATAAATCCATGTTCTTTTGATCACTCTGGGTTGTATGAAGTCTTCCGTTTCGGCATTTTGCAAGGCTGGCTACGATAGCACCGAACACTCTCCGATAGCACTTAAAGAAAAAGTGCGTGGCTTGATGTATGGCTACCCTAGTCATGCTCCTCAAACCTACCCAAGCTCTGTGCACAGGGGCACTGTCGTCTTGAAAGACATCCCTCTCTGCAGGACCAGAATCCCAAACCATGGCAGGAAAATTGGCCCCTTCATTACGGGGCCACCATGATCCTTTACTGTTGGAGCCCTGCTGTGTTTCCATGTTTTTATTTTTTTATTTAACCTTTATTTAACCAGAAATAGTCTCATTGAGATTAAAAATCTATTTTACAAGAGCGTCCTGGCCAAGATAGGCAGCAGCACAATTACAATTACAAGTACAAGTTTACAGACAAAAGTAAATTCAAACAAACATATGACAATTAAAACAAAAAACAAGGGCAAATCACAGTACCATTCATAATCATTCAAAACATCTGCAGCCAGATGTGCTGGATTCCATATCACTTAAAAGTGTTTTAAAAGCAACCATGTTTTGTTCACAACCCATAGGTCTCTGTTTTCACATTATAGGGTTTACCTCAGTAATATAGGTTTGTGTTACTAAAACCATATACTGTAGCCTGTTCTGATCTGACCAAGCATAATTCATCCAAATGTGTCATTTGAATTGCAGTTAGTAGCAGGGCGAACTTGACTTTCAAGTTGTTCGCTTGATAACTGGTAAAACGTAGTCAGTGAAGATGTATTTTAGGTGCATTATAGCTAGATAGCCATAGTTGAATGACATCTCAAGGCATTTGAAGAGTTTGACTTGGGCTAACATCATGTAGTTATAATAATAAAATATAAGAATGGTATTACCCGTGTTTCCTCAAGGGAGAAAACATGGAGTAACATCTGTCTGCTGGTGCAGATACAGAATAACATGGTGTACATGATTCAGTTTATACACAAATAGCATAACTACATAGTATGGCAGCTTCCACAACTCTATACTGTTCTATTATATATCTAGTGATGTGCAGAGTTTTGGGATAGCCCTTATGGAAAACATCATGTGTTTTTGGTCATACCACATACAGTATATCTGTATGAATACCACATTGACACATGTTGTCTCATTTATTTCACCGGTATTCATGTGATAATATATACAGGTAACTGCCAAAATAAAAGAAACACCAACATAAAGTGTCTTAATAGGGTGTTCTAGGTCAAGGCCACCATGAGCGACCAGAACAGCTTAAATGTTATCGATTCTACAAGTGTCTGGAACTCTTGGAGGGACACACCACCATTCTTCCATCAGAAATTCCATCATTTTGTGTTTTGTTGATGGTGGTGGAAAGCACTGTCTCAGGCACTGCTCCAGAATCTCATGGCATATGGTTTACATAGTTTTCATGCTCATCAAACCATTTAATGACCACTTGTGCCCTGTGGATGGGGGCATTGTCATCCTGGAAGAGACCACTCCCATCAGGATAGAAATGCTTCGCCACAGGATGAAGGTGATCACTCAGAATTGGTTTGTATTTATTGGTGTTTACCTTTCCCTCTAAGGCAGGGGTGTCAAACTCATTCCATCGAGGGCCGAGTGTGTGCAGGTTTCTGTTGTAACCAATGCATTACACCAGGTGATTTCAATTAGGTTGAAGAAGTGAGCTAATTAGTGAAATCACCTGGTGTAGTGCATTGGTTGCAACAAAAACCTGCATATACTCGGCCCTCGATGGAATGAGTTTGACACCTGTGCTCTAAGGGGTTGAGTGAACCTAAACCATGCCAGGAAAATGCACCCCACACTATAACAGAGCTGCCAGGATCTTTCATTTACTCAAGGGTTTCCTTTATTTTGGCAGTTACCTGTGTGTTTTTGGTCATATGTGACATAATTGTTTTATGTGTTGCAATACAGAATGTATTTAAGGGTGGAGTACAAGCTTGCAGATAATGCAATCCTGTTGTTAATCATCCAGTTAATTACTAAAATGATGGAAAGCTTAATTAGGACCTGTTAATCCAGATGTGTGCGTAGAGAGAACCGTGTAGGGCAATCAGCAGAATGTGTGTTGGAAAAAAATGAAGAAAAACACAAAGAAACAAAAATAGAAATGAGGAGACACACTGTAACACCTTTGGAAAAGGCAGAGATCTCACAGTATAAAAAACTAAAAAGGTATAAAAATATGCTTGTACATTGCCAGAACACCTGCACCAGTAAGACAATGTACACCCACATATAGTACATATACAGCATTATTTTTAGCTATTAAAAAAATGGGAAAACAAAGCAAATGGCCAATAGCTTGAACTAATGGATAGAACTACCAGAAACATTATGTGGAATTAGAATGGTTTAGACCAGGGGTGTCAAACTCATTCCATCGTGGGCCGAGTGTATGCAGGTTTCTGTTGCAACTGGTGCACAACACCAGGTGATTTCAATTAGTTCCCCTCCTTGGTTGAAGAAGTGAGCTAATTAGTTAAATCACCTGGTGTTGTGCACTGGTTGCAACAAAAACCTGCATACACTCGTCTGGAATGAGTTTGACACCCCTGGTTTAGACAGAATGAATGCAACTCACAAAATTTGCAAAACAGCTGCTTCTTTACTGTCTCTCTCTAACTTTCCTGTATTTTTACAAGGTAATGATAATGCCAGATAAACCCAAAAAGATAATGAAGTCTTGATCAACAGTCCTGCCTAATAATTCCAAATGCTTTTCAATGCACTTTTCAATGTGTTACGACCCTCCCTTAGACCCCAAGATGTGTGAGTGCCAGGTCTGTTACCATAAGGGTAAGGTCTAACTAATTATGTGTGTGTAGTGAGTATGCTATGAAAAAGAAACAAAACAAGGGCAAAGCAGCATTCGCAATCCAGAAGACGCGAGAAGGTGTGCTCACCGAGCTGTTGGAAATTATACTCAGGCCCACGCCAGCCCAGTTTTCAGGCCACAGCCAAGGGCCTGCCACTGTTTCCAATTTAGTGGAGCAGTTTGTTTACTTGGACAAATTTGGGCAATATCTTTGAGGCTCCGACCAGGGTTCCACTCTCTGGCGAGAACACAAAACCCTAACCTAAGGGAAACTCTAACACCAGCACCCAAGGCCGTCATTTCTGTTCCTCTTTTCAAACTCCCAACTGCGCAATTAGTGTGTTTGCGTGTGTGTGAGATGCGTCAGACCCTAACCCATCAAAAACGCAACAGCAAACCTGAATTATGTAGATCCACTTTGAATAGGAATACACTCTCCCAGTATATTATAAATTCAATGCTCAGCAAGCTGCCCTTTCAGATGCCACTGTTTGGCAATTTTGGCAATCAAAATGAAATGTGCAATGGTTTGATAAATTTGAACTGAGAAGCCAGGAAAATATATCTCCAACAAACCACCATCAAAGAAGAAGAAACCAATGTGGGAAGTGTTCAAAATATTGTTTTTCTTTTTCACAAAATATGCATATCCCACCGGGGATTGTGACACATGAGAACATTCTTGTGGGATCTCAGCGGGGAATGAAAATTATATGTACTGACATTACACATGCGGTCAAACGAAAACACATTTTCTGGAATTTTTGGGAAACCGTTGTGATAATTATCACTTGATGGGCCCTATTTTGGGGACATGTAAAGCCCCTTGCTAGCACACATTCAGCTGCTGCCAGGGCAGACTGATATTTTAGAGTGGTGCAGACAAGCGAAGGGATGTTTTCACCCAGGTTGGTATTTTTCTTCCATGTTTTTTAGCACTTGCCCTGGGCGAGTGGAAAGGGGGCTGGGTTGGTAATTCGGGGGTTGTGTAAGGGTGCAAACGTGTTGCGCAGTGGTATTAGAGCAGATTTAACGGGTCTGAAGGTTCAGCCACCAGAAATGTGGCCTTAGCCTGGAGGTAACCATGCATTGGCAATAGCAGGGACCTTGAAATGGGCAATTATGAGAAGAAAAACAGAATTAATGAATATGTCACAGAGGCATCCACACATAGAGTCTACCACAGTAGCATTAGCATATTTAAATCCATCATAGCAACATAAATAACCATGATATATTTATTCTACAACCGTTTTTCATTGTATATTTGTAAATAAAAGGTATATTGGTAAACATAAGTCAAAGAAGGGTGTATACCATTGCGCTCAACCAGTCTGATGTCTTATTAGGCAGATTAGGTGCGTATAACCAAAATAGAATCATTGCAAAAATGCAATGTGCTGGACCAACAAGTCCAATCCATGGAGGCATCACCTCGCAATTTACAGGACTTAAAGGATCTGCTGCTAACATCTTGGTGCCAGATACCACAGGACACCTTCAGAGGTCTTGTGGAGTCCATGCCTCGATGCGTCAGAGCTGTTTTGGTGGCACGAGGGGGACCTAAACAATATTAGGCAGGTGGTTTTAATGTTGTTGCTGATTGGTGTATACTGTATATATATATATATATATATATATATATATATATATATATATATATATATATATATATATATATATACAGGCACGTGCACAAATAGGGCCCAAGGGGGGCTTGAGCCCCTGCCCTTTTGCCCTCAGAGTCAAAAAGTGCCCTTCAGTTGCACCAAAGAAATTGCCTTTTATCGGTACATTTTAGATACATCTTACAAGCCATGGCTTTCATCAACAGCCTGAAGACATGATCTGTAGTTTGGCCTGGCCCTCTACAAAACTTGGTATTGCCAGCCTTGTCAGTGCTTCACGTTTTTTATAATAATAATAAAAATAGTGCATTGCATGCCTTAAAACCACGTAAACTCTCTCAATCATTCCATATGGTAGGGGTTCCTGAACTCTGTCCTCGGGGACCCCGGTGTGTGTTGGTTTTCATTCCAAGCGTAATTGCAATTCCTGAAGTATAATGAGCTGTTAATTGTTTTTAATTAGCCACTTTTTGCAGACATAATGTGGATCTCTTACTGCTTCATTATGCCAGAAACAGATGTACATGTTACACAGAATGAATATTCTATATTCATTTAAGGACTTTTAATCACTCAGTTCAGAAAGATCAGTTCTGAGAAAATGTATGCTTTCATTTTCTGCTATGTGCTTTATGGCATATGATTCCTTTTGAAAGAGGGTACATATACATATTTAAATATATTTTTTATTTTTTATTTTTTATTTTATTTTCTCCCTATCTGGAATGCCCAATCATATTCTAAACCATGATTCCTCCAACCCCGCTGTCATTTCGGGAGAGCACAGATATGCGCTCCCCTCCTCCCACCAGCCCCTCCTTTTTCTACAGAGAACAATGATCAGGTACCTTTGTGCTCCTCTGAAACACATGATGTCAGCCGCTGCTATTTTCACACTGCAGTCTACCAGTTAGCTTACCCACCCTCGACACACCCCTATGATAAGGCCTCTTAATTGAATTTTAAACCCCAAATCTATTTTGTACGAAGAAACAACCTGTCACTCATCAACGACTTGGTGAATAACTGTGTTTTTCCTACTTCACAGTGCAGAGAGACTGTATTTATTCAATGTACACCATTTGTTTTTACTACAAAACACACTTAATATTTTTTTTTTTTTTGCTGTAATATATGCGGCAATCTTTAATAATAATAATAATAATACATTTTATTTGTTATGCGCCTTTCAAGAAACCCAAGGTCGCAGTACAGTGGGAGGAGTAGATAAAAGTTACATAAAACATACATTTAAGTAGATACAAGCACAACAGAACGGAGACAACACAGGAACCACAGAAACTAAACAAAGGTTTTAGAAAACAGATGAGTTTTGAGGGCGGCTTTGAAACTGTCCAGGGTTTGGGCTTGGCGAATCTCTATGGGGAGAGAGTTCCAGAGGGTGGGTGCTGCCACACTGTAGGCTCTGTCCCCAAAGGTTCGACATCTGGTGCGGGGGATGGAGAGCAGACCCGTGTCCGAGGACCGCAATCTCCGAGATGGAGTTTGATGGTGGAGAAGGTCAGACAGGTACTGGGGGGCGAGGCCATGGAGGGATTTGTAGGTGAGGAGGAGGAGTTTGTATGAAATGCGAGACTTGACTGGAAGCCAGTGGAGTCGGATGAGAGTGGGGGTGATGTGCTGCCAGGGCTTGGTGCGGGTGAGAACCCGGGCAGCTGAGTTCTGCACGTACTGGAGCCTGTCCAGGGCTTTGCTGGGTACCCCGAACAGGACTCCATTGCAATAGTCCAGACGGGAGGTAATGAAGGCATGGATGAGGGTCTCCGTGACGGAGTCTGAGAGTGACGGCCGGAGTCTGGAGATGTTCTTAAGGTGGAAGAAGGCAGATTTGGTCATGGATTTGATGTGTGACTGAAAAGAGAGGGTGGAGTCCAGAATGACACCCAGGTTGCGGACTTCGGGAGATGGTGAGATGGAGCAGCCGTCAACCTGGAGAAGGAAATCTCCAACCTTCCGGAGCAGTGCCTTGGGTGCCACAACCATGAGCTCCGTTTTTTGCTGTTGAGTTTGAGTAGGTTGGATGACATCCATATTTGTATTTTATGTAGGCAGTTGATAAGAGACTGTGGGGGGGGTGCTGAGTGGATGGTGAAGTGCTGAGATAGAGTTGAGTGTCATCAGCGTAGCAGTGGAAGTTGAGACCATGGTGGCGGATGATCTGACCGAGGGGAGCATGTAAATGGTGAAGAGGAGGGGTCCAAGCACCGAGCCTTGAGGAACACCATGGTTGACTTGGGCCGGGAGGAACTGGAGCCATTGATGGTGACAAACTGTTTCCTGTTGGAGAGATATGACTGGAACCAGGAGAGGGCTGTACTGGTGAGGCCTAGGTGGTCGGATAGGCGGTTGAGGAGGATAGAGTGGGAGACTGTGTCAAAGGCTGCTGAGAGGTCCAGGAGGATGAGTAAACTGATGTGGCCAGAGTCAGCAGCAATGAGGAGATCGTTGGTGATCTTAATGAGGGCGGTCTCCGTGCTGTGGTGTGTTCTGAAGCCAGATTGGAGGGTCTCATAGAGCTCATGGTTGGACATATGCTGATGGAGTTGGGCGGCAACTGCTCTTTCCAGGATTTTGCTGAGGAAAGGAAGGTTGGAGATTGGCCGGTAGTTGTTGAGGTCATCAGGGTCCAAACCAGGCTTTTTGAGGATAGGGGTAACTGAGGCCGTTTTGAAGCTGGTGGGGACTGTGCCAGATTGTAGTGAGGAGTTGATGATGTCCACCATGAGGGGGCAGAGGGTCGGTAGGCAGGCCTTGACGAGAGCTGTGGGCATGGGGTCCTTTGTACCCTGATGGTGTACAGCTTTTATAAAAATATACTTTTTCTAATGGTAAGGTCACTCCAGGAGAAGTCATCGAATTTCATGCTGAAAAATAAAATGTAGGGAGTCACTGCTGATAAACTCAGAAAAGGGTATTTTTTCACCCGAGGACAACACAAGGGTTAAGCTTGCACAGGCAAGAGTCAGAGGAAGATACTTCATGTGCAGCTTTGTACAGGCAGACTATGGGTGCCTCTTCACCCTCTCTGGGCGACGCTCCCTCCAGTTATCCGCCGGGGAGCACAGTCCTCACTGGCGTGCGACGAGACACGGACAGCCCAGCCCAGACTAAATCGTCCCTCCCTGCGCGACGCCACCGGGACTGCAGGCCACAGTTGGCACTGGCACTTGACTTGATACCAGACCGTGGGGCTCATCCACACACTAGAACAGTGCCTTAACAGGATGCAGACCATGGGGCTCATCCACACACAAGAACAGTGCCTTAACAGGATGCAGACCATGGGGCTCATCTACACACAAGAACAGTGCCTTAACAGGATGCAGACCATGGGGCTCATCCACACACTAGAACAGTGCCTTATCAGCATGCAGACTGTGGGGCTCATCCACACACTAGAACAGTGCCTTAACAGGATGCAGACCATGGGGCTCATCCACACACTAGAACAGTGCCTTAACAGGATGCAGGCCATGGGGCTCATCCACACACTAGAACAGTGCCTTAACAGGATGCAGACCATGGGGCTCATCTATACACAAGAACAGTGCCTTAACAGGATGCAGACCATGGGGCTCATCTACACACAAGAACAGTGCCTTAACAGGGTGCAGACCATGGGGCTCATCCACACATTAGAACAGTGTCTTAACAGGATGAGCCACCCAGCAGCCTCAGAGGGTACATTTTTAATTGATGTGCTGATAGATCTACAGCTGACATCAGTGAAGTCCTAAATGCTGAAAAACTATTTGTGGAAAACGAAGAGGTCAAAGACAAAGCAAACCATAATGAGCCTAACCTATATTCTGTTAAAATGTGTATATGTGCAAAATTATTAAACACGATTTCAACAACTGTAATTAATCAAGTGATTGGTTGAAAACAAAAACTATCATATACGGTTGTCCCCCATTTATTTCTGGGCCAGGCAATGTTGAGCGTGATGCTGCAGAGGTCGTGTTGGTAGGTGGTGGTGGCGGTAGTGGTGGTGTTGGTGAAGATGAAGGTTGGGCACTGGCAGTGGCAAAGAAGGATTGAATCACCTGCTGAATTTGTTAGTTGCTATCCATATCTAACTTTGATTACGTCAGCTGGCTAATATTTGCAAGCTACTTTATTGTTTGTAGCTTGCCTAGCTGGCAAGCTGAGTAACAATAGCATCTTTTCAAGGCAAGTTAAATCACAAAACTCTCAAGTGTAGCCTACACAATTAACATTTTATATGATATATTGTAGCAAATTTGGGGGGCAGCAGTCAGCAACATGTAGGTAATCTGGCTAGTACACCCTTTTGTTATTAGCTTGCTCCACATTATTTTAAACTAGTTAGCTGGCCTGTAAACAGGGTGGCCATATGTCCGGCATTATGCTGGACAGTCCGGTTTTCAAGCGCTCTGTCCTCCGTCCGGCACGATCCTCTGCCGGACGCCCATTTGTCCCTTTTTAGGTCTAGACTAGAAAAGCATTAAATTCTTCATTATTCTTCATTAAATCACTGTTTGAAGATTCAAACGTGCTTCTTATTTGTTTATGTATTTGCCAAATAACGAACCGCCTGTGTCATTGGTCTAATAAATGTCAACAAATACCACGCTTTAATATGACGTTCTTACATACAATTTGGGCGCGAGTGAAAACCATGCGATTCGTCTTTAAGTGCTATCGGAGAGAGTTCAGTGCTATCGTAGCCAGCCCTGCAAAATGGCGAAAGGAAGACTTCATAGAACCCAGAGTGGTCAAAAGAGAGCACAGATTTATTTCTAAAAGCAGAAAAGACAATTATCATGCCTTCTGTACAATGTGTCGGTGTGAGGTGGTCGTCAGCAGCCAAGGAAAGGTTGCTATCAAACGACATGCTATTGTGACTACACATTTTCAATCTCAGTTATTCTGTATAGGTTATGGCTTTAAATTAGTGATATAATTACATGTTGAATTGCCGCTGCCTTAAGTGTCCTCCATTCTGGGGTTTTGGAAATGGCCACCCTACTTTAAAAATGGCCACCCTTGATGAGTTGACCAGCTTGCTAGCTAATGTAATGTGTGCTCGTGATTATAGACTGGGGTAAATAAATCAGTTGCTGATTACAGCCTGTAGGTGGAGCCATAGGTATGTTGAAATCTCACCTCTGTATTGTTTGTTGATGGACATTCAGTTAGTGCAGGACACCTTGATTTTCTGTTTCGCAGGGGAAATGATCACCAAATGATATTTTTGTCATTGCATTGCAAAAGATGCGACCAACTTCATCGCATTCTGTATCCCCGTCAATGCAGTCCTGCAGTTTAGCAGTTGCCTTTTTGCAATACGTGCCATAGGATCTTTAATGAAAAACGTGAGTCAGTACCTTGGTTTAACATCTCCTCTGAAAGAAGACATCTCCTACAGCAGTGTCCCTGTCACATTGGGTTTTATTTGGTCACAGAGAAGGTCTCCCATCCAAGTATCAACCAAGCCCACACCTGCTTAGCTTCAAACATTTGTGGTTCATTGTGGTTCTGTGTGGCTCAGTACATAGAGTGTGGCATTGGCAATGCTTAGGTTGTGGGTTCATTTCCCACTGTGAGTGCATACTGAAAAATGTATGCACTCACCACTGTAAGTCGCTTTGGATAAAAGCATCTGCTAAATGGCATATATATATATATATATATATTATTCAGCAGTAGCATGGTACATGGTGGTATGGCTGCTGGCAGCTGTTGATGTACAGGGAATGTGGAAAATGCCCTGATTGGCCAGTGCATAGTTACACCTTCCCCACACCTTACAAACTGAAATGCAGTCTTGATGCGCCATGCGTGTCTTTAAAATATGTACCACACTTGCATTTACATTTACATTTGATTAATTTAGCAGAAGCTCTTATCCAGAGCGACTTCCAAAAAGTGCACTAATACATGGTAAGATTAATCATAGTCCGTGCCAGAGATCAGTGTCGTGATACAGTAACAGGTATACAGTAACAGATACTTGGACATGCCTCTTTTTGATCTTTGCCACTGCTTGCCCTAGCATCTGCTAACTGCCTTAGCATCCTCAAAATAGAGCCCAAGATGGAAATTTTACTCAAATAAACCTTGAGCAAGGTTTTGAGCAAAATAAATTGCTTCAATAAATATTTCGCTACAAAACATCATACTATGTAAAACACAAGTTCACACCAAACCCATTACAATATACTACCATAAAGATTGAACTTCTGTTATCAAGAAGAAAAAGCAGTCTAGTCTAGACACAGCTTTGGTATTCACCTTCTGTTCCATTTTTATCAATAAAAACATCTAAGCATTTGTATGAGCCCGCAGTAAACTTTAAACCTCCTCAGTCGCTATGATAACAATACCCTCCACAGCCTATTCCTTAGTTTTGGTGACATTAAGATCCATTATGTTGCTCACACATAAAATAAAAAATAAAAAAACATTTATCAATTTCTTTTCTGTAATCTCCACCACCTCTGTTAGAAATATAGCCCTATTGTCTGTGCATTATAGAATATCTGGTTATGCACATACCCTTCCCTATGTAATAAATGAATGTGTTTTTCTTCCTTACAGGATATTAATTGCATTGTCCAATAATGCCTTTTGCAGTTTACTTGCCATGCAGTGAATCAAGTATTTCTAAGTCACCAGGCACTGTAGAAATATATGTAATAATTTGAACAGTAGCCTCTTTTTATTAGTTTCCCTTGGCTGCACAAGCTATCATCTTTGGAAGATCACAGTTTTGCTGTGTCTCAGATAAGAGCCCTGTTTGCATTCTAGATAATTGATATATGGAGACACACATACAAGATCATATGGGTTGTTCCCTAACTATTGAATATCTTTAACTGGCCTTGGGATACCACACCCAAGTTAACCCCTTTTCTGTATGCTGTCTTAATACTATAAGTACTATAAGGATATGAAAACCATCAAGGAAATACTGATGGCAGTTACCTGTTCATTTGTAATCAATCACAATTACAAATGATCTGAGGTTTGCCGAGGCTAGGGTGTGGTGACTAGTCATCTCTGATACCACTGAGTCCCACTGAGTTGGCCATGGGTTCATTCTCGAGGTATGATCTGCCATGTGACCATGATTTCATTGCTTCCTTCCACTTTTATGCTCCTGAGAAGTCTGTCGGGGTCACAGTAAGCTTGATGACTCCTTTTGTGATCACCTCTGAATAAAATCTCATGCTGCCCTTGTTCATTCACAGCTCTGTTCATTCCTGTAGGATTTATGGAGGTAGTAGAAATCATACATTTTTCCACCGTGGATACGATAAATGTTATATTCCCGCTGTGTGGTTGCAACCTTTTTTTATCAAGAGTGAGTCCCTCCATTCAAGGCATCATATATGTTCGCCAATTGCGTGTCAAACTGATCAAGAAGTGTCAAAGGGAAAATAACTACCATCCCAATCAGGATGCACACAGGAAGTGTAATACCATTCAGCAAACTGAATAACCCCACATAACCTTTTCAAATTTAATTGAACTGTTCCCTGTGTTCAATTATGCCAAATTTGACATGACAAAAGATATTTCAGGATATTTTTCTTGATATTCTCCTTATGTTGAGTGCAAGTCCACCTCTCCTACAGCTTTTGAGCTCGGCATGCAAGATTCACTGCAGTTTCCTTGCGACAGATAAGCCTTTTCTGACTTAACTGATACTATTGGAAATTTGAATTAATAGCCTTTCAAAAGGGCAAAAAAAGTCTATGGGGAATGTATGTGGAATGCTCATCCACATGGATCTTAATATTCCCCTATCTGTGCAGTGGCCACTGCAGAGAATAAGGGAGAAGGGAAAGAGCCTTTTGACTTGAACTTTACCATTACCATTGCTATTTTTTCAAACTGAAGATTTATCCATTGCTTTTGAATATGAAAGCTTTTTCATTTTCTTAATAACAGCCTTTCCAATTTGCAAAAGGTGCTTCACTAAACATTTGTTAATCCCTCATACATTACAGCTGTTGTTGAAAATATTTTTGTTTGGCTAGAAAAACCTACACCAACAACATGTGATTCATTTTTAAACTGTATCCCTATTCACCCCCATATTACACAGCATGACACAATTCTTAGCTTCAGCTCAGCCTTAGCCTAGTTTGAAGATGAAGATTTGTTATCATTTAGGTCAACTTTTTTTTACTCACTAAATAAAAGTTGGCCACTTAGACCATGCAGACAAGGGGACAATTCAATAGAAAGTAATCATGTCATCATGTATATGTGTTTATATTTATACCACGGTTTGGATGAGTACTCGATTCTAATTGGGTAACAGCCTTGTGCATATATATATCCCGTACATGTGCTATAAACCCTTCTCACCTTATAAACAAATTCCATATTCATTTGCTCAAGCACACACGCTGCATAAACAAGGATCAACATTACTTCACCACCAGAATTCCTTCACATTTGAAAGGATTGTCAGGGTCCCAAATTAAAACAGACACTGCAGGGGGGGCCTCGGGTAGCATAGCGGTCAAAGAATCCACCCAGAATGCAAGTTGCCTACTGCAGCCACGGTTCGAAACCCGACTGTGCCAGTCCGGCTCTCGCCGGGAGCCCCGATCGCGGGTGGTGATTGGCTATCCAGTCCGACCCTGGCCGGGAGCCATGATCGGGGGCGGCAATTTGCTGTCTGCCGCAGGGGAAGGTGAGCCAGCACCAGCTCACAGAGAAGCGCGAAGAGTGTCTCTAGAAAGTAGGTGGGCGAGTTCCGTCTCGGAGCAGGCAGATCATGGCCGGCATCGGGGGAATTAGCTTGCTGACAGGTGTTGAGTTTGTGGGGGAGGGCAAATCCAAAAAAACAGAGGGTATAATTGGTTCCCAAATTGGGAGAAAATCTGAAACAAATAAAATAAATAAATGGACACGACAGCTCATCTCCAGATCTGTCAAGGTACAGAAATTAATGTCCAGACCATCGATCAGAAAGTTTGTGTCGGGGTTTGCTAAAGCAACAGGACTTGTTTTCTAACTTACCCAGAAATATATTTTGCTAGTTAGCCAGCCTTCTAACTTGGGTTGTGTGGTATTTCTAACTTGAAAACATACCGTAGCTGAGGAAGAACAAGTTCTCAGCTCAACCGTAGCTAACTAACTTACTAGCCATCGATAACTAAAACGTGTGCAATAGACTATTCAATGCCATCAGGACAACTTCAGCTAGCTTGCCTGATGTTTTGTGCACTAAATTACTAGCCAGACATGTTAGTAAGCTAAGTAATAAATACATAGCAAGTGCTGGAAAGGTTCCCTAAGAACATAGCCTTTTGTCGAATTTGTATGCCTAGTTTTTTTTTAATCAATGGAAAGCATGTCTAGTTTTGGTTGAATGCATCAGTGATAAAAGCTGCTTGTTATTAATAAGGCATAAATGGTCAGTTTGTATCTCTGAGGTTCTACTCTATGAGGCTTGAACTTACCTTAGGTTTTAGTTTAGTATTTTGGTCCACATAATGCCTATGCATATGAATAATTACATATGTATTCATGATATCATGTCTCCCAAGTTTGGAAAGAAAATATATTATAGTTGTGATTGTTGCATTGTATCTGAACCTGAACCATACTGGGGCAGGTCTGTATAGATAAGGAGTGGATTCTTACCCTGATACAGCCGAAATCTCCAATCAACAAAATAGAAATTGCACCAGCCTGGTCAACATAGGGAACAGTGTAGGAGACACCAGTGGCTCTAATGAAAATACTGCAATTTTTTCCAAAACTGAAAATCGCCCATATGTGTGGTAGGCATGTAAAAAAGGCAGTTTTTTAATTCCTGAAAGACAATGCTTAATGAGTGGTCAGTAAATAATATTCTCATTTTTTGTGAGCTTTTTTTAACAAGCATGCAATGTAGTGGCTTGAAGAAGCTTTGTTCATTTTGGATTAATATTGATTTAATATGACAGAACAAGTGTGAGTAAAATGTTCGTTTTTAGTTGTGTGTTTTTGTAAGATAATATATGCAAGCAGAAGAACCACGAATACAGTGCATCTAATTACTGACAAAATGTAGTACCATAGTTAAGGGAACATTCCATCATTTTGCTCTGAGTCATGTATAAACACCTATGGGACAGTACTGTGTGCAAATTATTTCTGTTTTAATTATTTATAGATGTATAATGGATGCAGGGTAATGCTATTAAGATATGCTGCTCTCTTACTACTTTTTAGCCGTATGCAGTTCGTACATAATCAATCCAGTTGTGATTGCAAAGTCACTGCTTAATTGAATTCAAATGATAGGCTTAGGTAAAAAAACATTACAAAGAAATTCAGTTTCTTAAGATGAACAAATCTGTCGAAATGCAGCTACTGAATAGTCAGTCTCTATGGTTACTGCTTTTAGACTACTGAGCAGAGAGCAGATTTGAAGAGAGATAATCATGGCTCCAACTGACACTGCACAGAAGAAAAAGGGGGAAGATAAATAATTTCAAATGAAGTATTCAGAATTGAAGAAATGGAAAATGGAAATAATTTGCAAATGAACAAACTGTCATCATACCTTTCATTGGTGGGTATAATTTCTGTATGCTCCATCTCTCTGCATTAAAGATAATTGGTCTGAATGATTATTTGATTATTCATGTTCATTTAACTTGCAGTGAATATCTCAATCCATTTCTGATAAGGAAACATAGGACAGGAAGTCAACACGAAGCTAAAAATTAGATTATCAATTTTGTACACTTTGTCTAAATCTGAAATGCATTTTTGTCGTGATATACAACAGGCCAACGGGTCACATTTCTGTTATATAAAAATGGTATCCATACATTCTTCAAACATTTCTATGTTTAAGTGATTAATGTGAAAGCATTAAAGTAAGTCATATTATGGTTTCCAAAAAAATGCATCTCAGAGACATATCAGAAGCCAAGTTCTGGTTTGGACTTAAGAGCAGTTTTTTTCTGATTCCAAATCAACTTCTCTGACCCTACCCCTGACCATGTTGATATAGAGAATAATCTGGCAGCTGACCTAAGATCAGTAGCAAAGGGATAAATAAATAAATCCACTAAAGACTGCCACCCTTGCTTGATTGACTACTATTTAATCCAGTCCTGTCCTAGGTGGTTTCTGATTCCAGTTTTGTTTTTGCTGACACACACACTCACAAATTGGATCTACAACATTTTTTAAATATGTATTTTTCATTATCTTAAGGAAAGTTTCTTCTCTTAGCATCAAATACGGGTGTGTTAATAGCAATATACAACATGCATTTTAGAAATGTGCAAAACCTCTTGCTGTTTATTGCTGTTTTAGCACTGTAAGCATAAATATACCCGAAAGTTTGAATGCTTGAATTATTTTGAGTACAAGGATCCATTTTAGCATTCAAGTCGATTTTGAGCATCACCATCCTTCACTCATAGAGTCATGCCTCACTTGCTTTCACTATCAGGTGTTGTGCCGCCCGTCATGCACCATGCACTTGTGTATGACTGGCTGAAAAGATGACATGGGCTGTCTACCCCAATCATACAGGAGTTCATAGCATGAGAAACGACAATGCACTTTTATACAGCAGTCAAGTCCTGAATGTTCTGATGATCTATTCTGAGAAAGATATACTGTAGCCATCTAATTATCTATCTAATTATCATGTAAGTCTGACATGTACCTTTTCACTGTTGAGTGGACTGAATATGCAATAAAACGAACTTTATCAATGTAGTTACATGCCATGATAGACGTATATATATTTTCCCAGCTCTGGAACTCAAAGAAAGTGGTAAGTTTCCATCTACAATTTCTCACATTAGTAAAATCTTTTTTTTTAAATTGTTGGACATTGCAAAAGTTTGATTTGAATAGCTTCACGTGACTGCATACACTAATAATATCAATATTTTTCAAATCACAAATGATTATTGGCAGATATGAAAATGAAATCTTTCAAGAAGTGGAAAGTATTCCACTGCTTATGTAAGAGCAACCTTGCCGATGGAAAAAGTACCTTTATTGTAGACAGCCAGGTGAAATCATGAATAAAGCTGCACACATCACACAACACGCCTCCTTGTCCTCGCTCGTCACTCTAGCGATGCTAATGCCGCAGACCAATCAGAACCAAGTTATGGCTCTGGGACCAATTATTTACAAACCATGATTCGGACCGGATCCGTTGGACACCGCAAATCTGTTGGACTGTATCCGTAGGACTCTTTCTCTGATCACCACCGGTTTGTCACATCAGTTTAGAAATATTTTTATATTAAAATGTTGCCTACTGCTGCTTTAAGTAATCTGAAGTCTTCAAACTATATTTACAGAATTTGAATGGGCAATTGGTTTTTATCTGAGTCCAAGCCTTTTCAGTGGCATTCGAAAGCTTACTCTTTCCTGAGTGGGTTGATATGCAAACGCAAACACATTCTGGGCAGAAGGTAGTCCACTCTCCTTTATTTCTCCATTAAATTCCCCAAAATTGATGTGTTATGATGTGAATCATATTATTCTGAGTGTTGTATTTTGATTTGGGCGACTGTAGTTCAATACTGAAACTACGGCCTGGATTTATTCCTATCGAAATGTAATTTTTCCTGGACTGCAATTGATTAAACGTCTGGTTGGTGTTCATTTCTTTGAGCGTTAATGAGAGCTATACCTTTAAAATCCATTAGCCCTGAAAGGTGTGGTTCATACTTATGGGAGGGAGTTGCCAGAAGAGCAGGACTGTTGTTAAGGTCCCAATTGTATAAAAGTTCAAAACTCAAAAATGAATAAATATGATAACAAGAATTAGACAATATACACAGATATCACATTTATTTGTAAATATTTTTTATAACTCATTGTTTATGTAGCAGTATAATGGCATAGTTAAAAAAAATATGCAATACGTTAAACATTGTATATACAGTTTATAGAGTATATACAGGTCGCTATACAGTTTATAGAGTGTTCTACAGTTTTTAGACTTTTTGTAAACAGGGCTCCATGCAAAATGGTGATTGGTGAAAAGTTAGCTTGCCTGTTAGCTAAGGACACTTTTGTTTAATCATGCTGGAAAGTGGAAGCCTCAGCAACACACAAAACCATTGTTTAGAGACATTATTTAGAGCCAAAATAACAGTGACCAGCAACCTCCACCCCACAATTGTGTTTTGGGTTGTTGATATAGAAGTTGTTGTGGCCGATATTGTTCACTAGACAAACTAATTCACTCGTATTGGTGACAAAGATAAGTACATGTCAGTTCTAGCTAAACTCTAGTAAAATTAATACACCTTGGCATGTTAGTCTGGCTAGTGGTTTGACAGCTGAAGTTGGGTGCTAGAAGTAGTTTATATCTTTGTTAGTTCGCTAGTTAAAGTAAAGTGGTGTCATGCATCATGTTCGCTAGACACAATCTTCATTTTCTAAATTGCTTTCTAATAGTTTTTACCAACAAAATTCCTTGCTAATTAATGTTACTAAACCAGGTCCAAATCAACTGTAAAAAAATGTTTGCTAGCTTACTGCTAGGCCCACATATTTCAAGACATTTTCCTCATTTACAATTTTGTTTCCATGGTACTGAGTTTAGTGCATGAATGACCATAACTCAAAACTAAGAAAACAAATACACTTTTGCTTAACTCTGTTCCTCAATAATATTTCTACACCTCCAGTTTACCTTAGCTGAATGTTGGAACTGCAGCTGATCCATTGTCACCACAAGCTGCTAGAAGAGCTCCATTGCACCATGACATATAGTCTAGAAGTGTCTGGAATTATATTGGAGGATACAACACCATTCTTCCACAAAAAAATCCATTATTTGGTGTTTTGTTGATGGTGGTGCAAAACATTTTCTCAAGCGTCACTGTAGAATCTCCCATAAGTGTTCAATTGGGTTGAGATCTCGTGACTGAGACAGCCATGGCATATGGTTTACATCATGCCCTGTGGATGGGGGTATTGTCATCCTGGAAGACACCACTCCCATCAGGATAGAAATGCTTCACCATAGGATGAAGGTGATTACTCAAAATGGCTTTGTATTTATTGATGTTTACCTTGCCCTCTAAGGGGTCGAGTGGACCTAAACCATGCCAGGAAAATGCACTCCACACCATAACAGAACCGTTCACCATGGGAAACAAGTACTCTGGGCTGTAGGTTTCTTTTGGTGTGTGCCACACATGTGCTTGTCCACTTTTTGAGAACAGGGTGAAGGATGACTCATCTGATCATGTGACATTTTTCCACTGCTCAGTAGACCACTGCCTGTGTTCTTGGCACCACTTTACCCACAAACATGCATTTTTAGGTGTAATAAGGGGTTCATGCAGTGCAACCTGACCACTGATCCTGATGAAACTGCCTGCCTGCTAAATTGATATTTAGTCTGATTGGTCTAAGTTTCTTGTCTGATTTGCATTGCATCTTCAGCCAATGCAATGACATCACAGTTGAGGTGTATATGCTTACGACCACAGTTGCCCCTAGTTGATGATGTCTTTCCTTCAGACTTCCATGCCAACATCACCTTAGCCACTATTTCTCATGAAATACCAGCACGTTCAGCAGTCTTCTGCACTGAGGCTCCTACCAAATCAAATGTGCCACAACAATCATTCGTCTTTTGAAGTCACTGAGATCTCTTTTCTAGCCATTGTAGACAAAATAATGGGCAAAGGGGCCTGCCCAGCATTTTTATACATGACTGTAAGCATGGTACTTGCTTAATTAATGTACATGCTTTCAATATACTTTGTATCCCTAATTTACTCAAGTGTTTCCTTTATTTTGGCAGTTACTTGTAGATACAAGCACAACATTTGTCATTTGGATAGCCTATGTTATTATCATCAGAAAGTGATATCTGTACAGATGCACACCATAAACATATAACAATTGTAATTTATAACACTTGTGCATATAATATGTTTGCAATTATCAATATATTTAAAATATCTGAAGCACATAACAATGGTGCTTGGTCACAGAAAAAGAACAGAATTTGTAACATTTTTCCAAATGGCACTTTTCATAGAGAAGATTCTTTTTTTCTTTAATGGGATTTCCATCTTCCAAATAGCCATACACGGACCAGATTATATGTTTAAATGGACAATTATAGCACAGTTCATGTTAAACTGCAACATGCATTTATATGTGCACAATTTGAGGTCTATCAATGGTGATACTAAACACTTCCCTATCATACACAAGACTGATAAATCTGAACATTTTTGAACATGTGCAAAAGCGAAGGTCTATGTGAACTCACAAATTCAGGATGGAGGATTTATGGTTGAGGATTTATAGCAAGCGAGGCCCATGGTTTCAAAATCACTGCATAGTCTACGGGTGAGAAGCCTGTACGTACAGAGCCAGACATAAACACTTTGAACTAAAATGTGAAAAATGTTGATTAATACCAACACAATGCAAACCCAGTAGAAATGTAATGATATCAGAATGAACCTACAAGTCACATATTTCTACAACAGAAAACAGTGAGAATATGCACCTTGTTAGAACCAATGTTCCTTGTACATCAGCAAGCTAGGATTCAAATGCATAGTGTGAAAAATGTCTGTCATGAATAATATGACTGAGAGTCACAAATGTTGGAATTGCATGCTTTACATTCTGCCACTCTTTTTTTCCCTTCCGTTTGAACTTTTTTCAACCCAAAGGGCGATGACCCTTGGTGTCGCCATGCTGAAGAGTGTGCCTTCGCCACCACTTGTGTGTGGCACAGCATGCACTGACATGAAATCGGACTGTTACCTTGACTGACAAATCAAATGTATTTGTATAGCGCTTTTCACAAATGCATTGTCACAAAACGCTTAACAGAAGGGAACCCAGGCCTAGACCCCCCCAAAGGCAAGCCTAAGGTGGCAGTGGCAAGGAAAAACTCCCTTGATAGGGAGAAACCTTGGGAGGAACCAGACTCTTCTGGCCAGCACAGGGTGTGTCCAAAAAGACCGTATCATGGTTAGTCCAAGGTGACACAGGGCTGGATGACTATCCAATGTGCCAAATGGATACACTACTTTTAGCTTGCCTGGTGCACCAGGTGGGCAGAGTTTGCATTTTAGTGTCCATGGACTAGTAGCGAACGTGCAACCCCCACCCTCCCAGTACCACAGGCAAGCTAAATGAACACATCCACTCCGTTTTCCTGGATTGGTTGTGTCTTTTGAGTCATCAGGAGAAGTCAAGCCCTGAGTCTTGAAGTTCCATGTCCAAGTCGAGTCTCGAGTAATTTATTTTCTGTCAAGTCATCAAATTTGTGACTGGCATCAGACTCTAGTCCAAGTCACATGAGTCCACATCTCTGGTATTCAGAGTTCTGAACACTAAACAAGGCCACTGACTCTTAAGACTGCTGGATTCAGAGATGGATTTTATTATTAAATTATGACTTGCCCGTCAAATAGAAAATGAGGTTTACTCTTTGTCAGTTCAATGTGTTCTTAACTGTAGACTGACTGAATGGATATAACCAAATTTATAGTATTTTGATTATTATAACAATGTCGTTTTTAAAGGATTGCAACTTACTAACACAGTGGTCCTCAACCCAGGACCTGGAGAGCCCATGGGTCTGCTATTTTTAGTTTTTACCTTAAAATCAGCAACCAATTCTGACCCAAGAAAGCAGGTGAGGTGAGTTAACTGTGAAATCAACTGCTTAAATTAATCAATTAAGTAGTAAGTAATGACAAAGACTAGTAGACCCTGTGGCTTTCCAGGACCAGGTTTGAGGACCGCTGCCCTTACAGTTGTTTTCGCATTAGTGGCAACTGACCAATCATCACATGATAGCAAAGAAACTACTTCCTTTAAATATATCATCTCCATGGCCTTTCTCACTTTCCTCGTAATTACACTCCGGGAAACTGCTCCATTCTCTCTTGGCACTGAGCTGTCACACTGAAAAATGTCTCAAACCACTTGTGGTGCTGCAAATCAGTTTCAGACTGTTTAAAAGTCCTTATTCAGCTGAAAGTAAATCTACAGTTGGCTAACTACCTACATTATGCTGAACACTCTCCATCCTCCCCCCTTGTGTCTCGTAGTTGTACTTTTCATAACTAAGATTGAATTCAAACTAGCATACACTTCAACAGTTGTAGATAGCTCAAATTCTCGTGTGTAGCCCGTATAATAAGTGCCCTCTGTTTGTGAAATGTGGTTGCTTCAAAATGAGGCTGGCAGAATGCACAAGATAGATAATCCTCACTGAGTGACTTTCTTTCTTTCCACACCGTTCTATCAGAAAGCTTGGCTAATTTTTAAACAATATACTAGATGGCAGCATGCATCAATTTTCCCCATTTGCTTACAAACAACAATTATTTGAAAATCTATAGGGAGTTCTTCCACTCACAATAAAGGTGCACAGGCTTTTATTTGGCTAACATCTTTCTGCTGTTTATTTTTTCACCCACCAAAGTAAGAGTGATGTAATTCTTTTTGTGAATCCAGTCCTTCAATGCACAATGTTTTCTTCATGTATCGACTGAATGACGCAGTGCATTCAGATGTAGCTGAGAAACTTGTGGTGTTATGTGTTAGTACAGCATGTCAGATGCTTCAATATATGTGTAACGTTCTGGATTACTCAAACAACACCAGTGCACAGAGACTACAACACAACTGCCTGCCGGATATTTCTTTAAATTCGGTACTGGAGTACTGGAGTACATTTTTTTTTGACAGAGATGTTACAAGATTTTATTCTCATAAATTGTTGGCGTCAGCTGAATCCTGTCAACTGACCTGTGAGGACAGAACCCCAATAGACTTAATCAATAGCTGTTGGCTGCAGGTGCCAGGGGCACAATGGTCCAAAAAATGCAGCCTTGTTAAAAAGATTCTGTCCACATATAAGAGATCCTTCCAGGAAGCCATTGGTAGGATTAGGGTTGAGGTAAATGTTTAAGGTTTTGGTTTGGGATTTCACATTCCCGGATGGGGTTGAATTGGACAAGATGCTTCCCAGTTGCCTTTTCTGGACAGCTCAGCCTATCAGCAGCCAGATTCTTCTTAGCTGGAATGTGGAATTGTCACCAAGTGTTTTCCACAATCATTGCACAATCCTGGACATGGTTTTTCAGAAAGCAGATGAACACAAAGAGATCATATAAAATAAACTATAAAAGTAATTAGCTTTATTTTATGCAGAAATTTGTATTCTTTAATAATAATGCATTGGCACGAACCACATTCTAACAGTTCACAAATGATTATTTTTTCCCTGAAAAATCAAGAATCACAAATATTCACACCCCTGTTGTCAGTACTTTGTGGTTCCTCCTTTGGCCATTATAACAGCAAGTAGTTGCCTTCTGTAGTGTCATGCGAGGTTATGGAACTTATTGGGGGGGATCCTCAACCATTCCTCAATGCAGAATTGTTCTATTTCCTTCAGATTCTTGGGTTGATGTTTGTGGACTGCTTTTTTGCATTCAAACCACAAATGTTCAATTGGATTCAGGTCTGGAGACTGACATGGCCATGTCAGGACATTGATCTTGTGCTCTGTCAGCCATTTATTTGTTTCTTTGGACGTATGTTTGGGATTGTTGTCTTGTTGAAATGTCCATCTGCGGCCTAGCTTCCAGGCAGAGGGAAGAAGGTTTTTGGACAAAATGTCTTGGTACATGCTGGAGTTCATGGTTATATCTATTTTAATAAGGGCCCCAGGGCCTGTGGATGCAAAACAACCCCAAAGCATTAAAGATCCACCACCATGTTTCACAGTAAGCATGTGGTTCTTTTCAACATTACTTGCATTCTTTGGATGCCAAACATAACGCTGATGTTATCATGTCCAAAAAGCTAAATTTTGGTTTCATCTGACCACAAGACACGGTTCCAATTGTAGTTCAGATGTTGTTTGGCAAATTCAAGATGCCTTTTTCTGTGAATTATCTTGCAACACTGCCATAAAGGCCACTGTCATGTAGGCATTGTCGAATGGTAGCTTTAGACACCTTGTAACCCCTAGACCCCAAGTTGTTTTGGCGATCTTGAACTGTACCCTTGGACTTATTTTTGCCTCTTCAACCATACGTCTCACTACACGTGGGGGCAAGATAGACTTGTGTCCTCTACCTAGCAGGTTAGCCACTGTTGCCAGGTTAGCCACAGGTTAGCCACTGTTGGTGACTGTTAGCCAGTGGCCTTAAACTTCCTAATAATTGACACAACAGTGGAAAGTGGTATCTGTAACTTTTTATTGATTTTTTTGTAGCCATCTCCTGATCTGTAGAGGTCAATAATCTTTTGTCTGATGCTTTCACTGAGTTCTTTGGCTTTCACCATGATGATGGCTGACCACAGTATTTCAAACGTGTGTTCTCTCCTTTTTATACCCTAGGGAAACAGGAAACCATTGTAGGCCACTGTATAGTTCCATAACCTTCCAATGAACTTCAAATAAGTTCTATATTTATGAAGATTTGTTTTTGGTGGGTTAAATTTAAAAGAATAGTTAGGGGTGTGAATAATTGTGATCTAGATGTTGGAAAAAGAATATTATTAATAAAACAAAATATGTTTTTCTGAACAATTATATTAGTATTGTAGGCATTTTTGAGCATAAAATATACCTCATTATTTATATAGTTTATTTTTTATGATTTTCTTTGTTCATCTTTATCAAGGGTGTGAAAAAAAAAAAAAAACGGAGTCTACTGTAACAAGCTGGGAAAATATAATTAAAACACATGCCTAATTTTGTCACATGGGTTCATTGGTTACAGATATAGTTCAACTAAATATAGGTTTAACTGTGCTGAAGGAACTGAAAGATTGAAGGAATTACAGATTACAGGAGGTTAATTTATCTAATTTTAAGATATCATTTCTCCCTGAAAAAAAAAACAATATGTAAGAACACTAAACATTGGTTACATATTACATTTACCTGAATAATCAATTCTGTTTTTCAACTGTTGTATGCAAATAGACAGTACCGCAAATCCAATTTTAACTTAAACCCAAAATCGAACCCCATTTTATGTAATCATGTAAGGCGTGTGAACAATGTGCACACGTGGTAACACAGCCTTTGCGTGTAGTATTCTAGTGAATCGTTGGCATGAGCTGAACTATATCAGCTGGTCCATGAGAACAGGGCCTGCAAGAGACTTCATCAGTAGCTGCTGGCTGCAGATGCCAGGGGCACAATGATTGAGCTGTAGCTAGAGCTGTTCTGAATATGGATGGAAACAATGAGTGAGAACCCCCCCCAATTTAAAGACCAATCCAATGTCTCTGAGAGCGGAACTCCAAGTTGGCGCGCAACCTCATAGCGATGGTGGACACGTAAACATTGCAGTACCAACAACAGCGCGGCATGAAGCAGTGGGTTCCTTTGCAATTGTACAGCGATCGCCTAGAAAGACCCCTTCGTGTGATACACACAATATGGCAGCTCACCTATAACAGGAAGTTGTCAATACAATAACGATACATTTTTGTATCAATGTTCTCAGCTTTCATCGAGTTTGCTGTGAAAATGACTCTTCGATAAAAAACAATCTTTAGCTCGGGAAAGATTTCTCCATATGACTGGACTACACTATTAAGTTGGAGGAGATAATGGTACCGGTGATATTGGGAGTTGGACTACCGAGAGCGGTTTGTGGAGCTTGTTGGTCACTTTTGACACTACATGGCCGAAGTAAATTCAACGTTGCACAAATTGGTCGTTTCAGAACTTCAAATCAGAGTTGTTGTAAATCTTTCATCAAATTAATCTGGTGAATCGAGCGCACATCCAATATAAAATATCAGTTTTAGGAAGCCCTGTCCAGGTTTCCATACGTCGGTTGCCTAATGTGTTCTACTCTGGACTTCTAATGGACAAGCACAAACAGCTAGTGTTCTCTCAAGGAAGGCATGTTCTTGAAAGCCAGGGAGAGGCATAGGTTTGCACATCAGTGGGCGTTGGCTTGTTAGCGGGCGTTTTGAAAGGCACAGAGACTCACTTTTTAACAGCAGTGTCTCCACACGTCATCTATTAACGTCTTGTGAGAATAGGTTTGCACACACATTGAGTTGGAGGTGGAAACGTTCTGTGTCGCTTGTACAGGCAGGCAGTGGGCACCTGAATAACCCGAGGGTGTTTCTGGCGTGCAATGAGACACAGATGTCCCACTGAATCAAGACCCTCCCGCCCCAGGCGATGCCATGGCCAATTATGCATCGCCCATGCATGGTCTGGATTCAATATCAGCCTGCGGGGCCCATCCACAGACTAGGACAGCGCCTTAACCTGATCAGCCACCCAGCAGCCTCTTGCACTGAATATATTTGGTATGGCAGAGGGAGTATATTCAACTCCACGCTGGCATATCTTTGAAAAGCATCTATACGTACTACTGGTAGTAATAGCTCCACAACAGTATTATTTGCCAACCTGATCAACACAAATTTCACAGGTTACACATTTTCAAATGGCCATGCTATTCACTGTTCCAAGAAGGATACTGAAAGAAGTCTATTAGCATAAGCAATCTTCCCCAGCTCGTTTCTTTGTAACAATGCTGTTTTGTGTGAATTAATCAAAGTAATTAAGAAAATGTCCAATTTAACAAGAGCCTGGACAACATTTATTTTTTAAGTCATGCTGCATCAAATGAGCCAATAGACTCAAATTATATTATATTATATTCATATTATGTCACAACATGTAATGAAGGTCAGTGTGAACAGAGGAAGTGAGACTATCTTCAATTTATTTTATGATTGGCTGCTCCTCCAAAGCATTCTGATAGTTTTTCCTAAATCATTAGTGATAGTCAGACACAAGTGAAATTGGTCTGTGTTTTAATACGTAGCCAAACACTCAAATATATATTTTGTAATGAAACAAGAAGAAAAGTAATCGACAGAATGATCTCATATTAACATATGCAAGATCTAATTAATAGTTAAAATAATTCAATCTTACAAATGTCTATTGAGTCTAAAACAGCATATGCAAACCGTACCGGATACAGTTGAAAAATTGCTGCAGGGTGATAATATGCTGGCAGACCACAGAATTCTGTAACAATTAGTTTAAGAAGAAATCGACTATGACTGATAAAACAATAAAAGAAAAACTACAAAATTACATATTTCGCATATTTTTGTCACTTAAGTGATACATTATTTCACACAAAAGAGACTAAAATTACAGTATGCCAAATTCCTCCCCCCAGAGGAAATGTGATATGATCAACGCGGTCTACCAGAGCGACTGCCATAAGTACTTCTTAAGTTATAACAAAACATCCTGTTACAAATACGCAAATATGACAGTCGAAATGCATTAGTCCGAAAACATCCGATACAAGAAGCAATCATACAGCAGGGCAATTAAACACGCAGCAACACAGGAATTCCCCCACAAGTAGAATAGCTCCATAAAACGTAACTTGTTTACGCATATGTTTGTAAGAGTGTTTGACGTCGGAGAGCGTAGATACCTCCGGTGTAGCTGTCAACAAAGATGATAACTTTTTGTTTCTATTTCCTTCGTTGCACGTTTTTGTTAAAGAATAGTTCCGCTTAAAAACCTAATGTCGGCTTCAGCGTCTACCGCAGCAAATGACCAGAATAAACGTCCCTTGTTTTCCGAAGCTTCGGCCGCAGTTGTTTGGTAGAAAGGGGACCTCAGATGGTGCTGTTGTCGTGACAACCAATAAGGGAGTATCAGATTTTCGAGAAGGGGGGCAGCACTACGATGTATATAGCGGGGGTGGGGGAAACTGGGAGGGAAAAGCGCAAGAGAGAGAGAGAGAGAGAGAGAGAGGGAGAGAGAGAGAGAGAGAGAGAGAGAGAGAGAGAGAGAGAGAGAGAGAGGGGGTGTGGGAGTGTGGGAGAGCGAGAGTGGGAGAGCGAGAGAGCGGGAGGGAGGGGGAAAGAGCGCTGAATTCTCACACACTCACGAGAGCAGCGGGTCCACTAATCTCTCTGAAGTCCTCATACCCAAGCACGGGTTTAGTCGGATACGTTGTTTGCTGAGGGTTAACGGGATCTACCTTTTCATGCAAGCCATATTTTTCCTTGGTTCTCTCGAGACGCGTTTATCTTATTCTATGTAATCAATCGCGGACACATTGTGTTGTTGTGGAGTCGCAGGCAGCGTCGGAACGGGACTTCAACCTCTCTTTGTAAAGTGCAGATACTTTCCTGGATCTACTGTCCATCGCCGCGCACAATGATGGTTGGAAGGCGATCGTGTCGGAGGCAGTTGCAGGCTGCCCTTTTCAGACTACTGTGTCTTATTCCAACAGGGCTCCCTGTCCGAAGTGTGGATATGCAGCGAACAACCGACAACATAACCATTCGCCAGGGTGATACAGCAATTATCAGGTATGACCCTTCAAGACTCACTTTTCCCTCCAAGCTAACAGCTCCTGTGATGTTTATGTTTTCAAGCGGGTCATGGTATCAACCAACGCATGCACATTTTGAGTTCTATTGCTTGTGGTTTTTTAAATGTTGGAGACGAAGCATAGTTTTAGTTGATGAAGAATCTGTTACGAATCACAGTGATAGGATACCCCATCAATTTTCGCTTGATTTATCAAGTTTGTGAAACATTGCAGCCGATGTTTGGCGCATTTGCGTGCTGTAGCTAGGTTATTCATTATTTTCGCATCATTTTGGAGATGCGTGATATCCTCTCAGCTAGCGTTATTATTATTATTATTTTTTACAGTAGACGACATACGGATGAACTGCGTTGCCGCTCGAATGCAGTGATATTGTGCTTCAATTAAATGCGATCAAATGTTTGAAAGTATATATTTTGAACGCTGCACTTACATTATTTATTATGCGAAGTAGAGACGAAACAAAATAAAAACTTACTAAAGTAAATGTTCGGCTATTTGTAGTGCTGCGACATTTACATTTGACAACATGTATTTTACATGCCTCAAAACGCTGTTCAGTACTAAAAGTAGTCCGAACTACTTAAAGGAATGATTTAGCCGAAAATGGAATGTTAACTTGTACTAGAATACGTGGTTTGAAATGCACAATTGAAAGTGTTTGGAACGCCATTCACAAAATCGTACCATTATTAAACAGCAATAAAACCTCACCCCGTCAGAATTTTATTTACTGTCACTGGAATGACATGCAGTAACACTGGTATACATTCAAATGAAAAAATAATCCACCTTGAGGACATTTGAGGTATTGCAAGATTATGCTTATAGTGTGTCCCCGCATGCACAAGAATGGGACGCGTTTTGTGCTGCCAGGTTTCACACTGGAATCACTTGTGTACCCATTTTTACTATCACCACAGTGCGTTGATGACACCAGTTGCCAGAGTTAAGGTAGCAACACCCAGATGATAGGAGCACATCAGAAGTAGCATATATGGGTGGTTATGGCAGAATGTGTTGCACATGTTTACTTTACCAGTGTCTTGGCTACCAAAAACACTGTAAAGGTTGCCTTCACCAAAATTAAATATTTAAATATGGTTTCTGGCATGTTCCTTACTTAACTGTTTAGTATGCATATTGAACAGCGGAGAATGCTATATCCTATTGACATTTTGTCATGCTCTGACGTCAGCATGTGTGGCACCTCCCCTCGGAAAAGGGTAAGCTATGAATACGCACTTAATGTATATCTCCCTGCAAAAAATTTTTTTGGGGATCATCATATGAGCCTTCAAGGCATGTATAGCAGGCTGTCCTGAAGCTATTCATTTCTTGAGGAAAATGTGATATTTCTTAAAATTTAAATGAACTGAATCAGATTTTTTGTGTGAATCTGATTGTGTCCCGCTACTGGTTAGCACTAGCCTAGCAGAGTGCTAATGAAGCAGCATTTTAAAGTGTGAGTGACCACGTGAATATCTACTACAAAGTGTGAAGTCACCCTCCAAAGCCAAAAATAAGAGCAGTCCCTTACCTGGGGAGACCTTGGTTCTGGGCGCAGTGACTTATCTTATTTCTTGCAGTGCCATGTGGACATAAAAGGCCGCAATTCACAACCCGCAGTAGATCTGCTACCGCTAAACACTAAACCACACATTAATTAAAAAAACGTTAAGAAGCCATCATTGCTCAATTTAGATTGGACAATTTTTCGATATCAGCAAAGCCTTTTGATCCTGTCCATATGTTTCAGTGACCAAGAGCAACAACAGCATTGTTTGCAACTGTAACTTGGTCTAATTCACTGAAGGAGTGATAAAGCAATGCTTTCTTGGCTTTGTGTAAGGGTTATGCAACCTGCATAAGGTTAGGAGTTAGTGCAATGGAGAAATCAGCTTGTGTTCATAGCAATTACAACAAATAACAATTGAATTACATATTTACCATACTAAAAGTAAAGAACAGCTGCACTTTAAAATGTATGGTCAAGTAACTACTTAATCAAGATTTAATTGTGTGTTCAAGATTTCATGTTGGGTATTTTTGTCAAAAAACAGTATAATATTTTAATCTAAGACACTGATGATTTTTACAGGTTATGTTGCTCAAAAGCTATTATTGACTACTTGAAGCCAACAACGGGTTTATCAACATTTTAGTTTGGCATGTCCACAGGCCTGTTTCTCCATTGCAATGCATGCAGGAACATATGGATGTTTCGCAATAATTTGTGTTTTGGTTGACTGCCATTTCGTACATTCACATTTTTGTAAATTGATACTGTTATAGGTTCAACACTGGCAAACCTCCAGACATTGAATCAACATCAGTTTGTCTGTAATTTCATCTGTACTTACGTGCTAAATTAGTTCACCATTGCAGTGAATGAGGAACCTTTATCTGAACTGCATTCAGTAAAGCAGAAAGCAGCATTACAATATACAGTACCAGTCAGAAGTTTGATTACACCTTCCATCTGGATTATGGCTAATTGGACACTCCTTCATTCTTCAGCAAGATAACGACCCAAAACACACCTTGACGTTGTGCAAGAACTATCTGGTGAAGGAGGAACGTGAAGAACAACTCAAACTAATGACCTGGCCTGCCCAGTGTCCAGACCTCAATCCCATAGAACTTGTATGGGACAAAATGGACAGAAGAGGAAAAGCAAAGCAACCTCTGGGAATTGCTGCAGGAGTGCTAGGAAGACATGTTGGGTGATTTCCTGCTGAAACTTATTGACCGGCAATGTTAGCATAATGGTTAAGGAACTGGGCTTGTAACGCAAAGGCTGCAGGTTCAATCCCGGGTGGGGCACTGCCGTTGTACCCTTGAGCAAGGTACTTAACCTGGATTGCTTCAGTAAATATCCATAAATGGATTGTATGAAAAGAAATGTGATAAGGATAAGAGCGTCTGCTAAATGCCTGTAATGTAATGTAACCAAATGGCCCGTGTTTGTGAGGCTGTTATTAAGGCAAAGGCTAGCTATTTTTAGGAATTCAAGATTACATTTTCAATTCAATTTTCTTGAACATTTTCAAGTATTTACAGAAACGTATACGGTGTAAAACATTGTTTATTATGAGATAAACCTAGTTTCCAACAGGTGTACTCAAACTTTTGACTGGTACTGTACCTACAGTGATGGTTGAAAGTTTGTGAACCCTACAGGGGGTGGTCATTATTTTCATATATTTTAGAAAAATAACCTTATAAAATCTTTATCTAAACCTCAATTCTTAATGAAGATATCCCAAATAAAGGACACACAGAAAGAAATATGATATATTTTTATTGTTTTTATTGTTGTTTTATTGTTTTATTGTTTTAAATCTTCAGGTTTGTCCAGGTGGTCTCTGGCAAACTTAAGACAGGTAGCTTGGTTCTTTTTAGACAGCAGAGGCTTCTTCCTGGCTACCCTTGCATGAAAGCCACTTCTATTCAGTGTTCTTTTTGTTGTTGATGGATGCACAATGACATCAGGTGTAGCTTTTTACTTTATTTATTTTTCTTGTGGCTCTTGGTGATATTTTAAAAGGACGACCACTTCTAGGCGCTGTCGTGTTAAAAGCTCTCCATTTGTATATTTGTCTCACAGTGGACTGATGGAGCCAGCAATTCTTTTTGATATGATTTTATATCCTTCTCCAGACTGATGCACACTCACTACTCTCTTCCTGAGGTCCTCTGAGGTCTCCTTAGGTCTCAGCATGGTGTGTTTTGCATTCACTTATATGGGTAACACCAAACTGGCCAGGTTTCTTACCTGTATTTATGAGACTGCTGCCAAAACTCCTTCCTAAAGATCTGACCTTTGATTGATTAACTTGGAACCAAATTATATACCCACCTGATTCTACTTACCTACTTAACATAACATAAGGGGGAAAACGAGAACAGGCCATTCAGCCCAACACTGCTTGTCCATTCCTACCACTAATCTGCTCACAATGCTTAGTTTACCCAAAGGCTAGAGTGTCTAACACTGGATCGAGCCTGGCCTTGAATACCCCTTTGAACCTTCACTCATTCCTTTTTCCATATTTGTACTCCACTATATGCACAATTTCCCTTAAAAATGTATGAAATGTCTTGGCTAAAAATAAATATATATCCTTTATTTCAGTTAAGAAAAGACTGGTTCTGATTAAATCAGGATTTCTATGATTGCACAAGGGGTTCACATACTTTCAAGCATCACTGTGTGTGTGTGTATATATATATATATACACACAGTATATATACAGTGCCCCTTTAAAGTCTACACCCTGTTTCAAAAATGCCACCTTTTGTTGCCTTAAAGTCTGAAATTAAAACATATTAAACTTTGGAAGTTGTTGGGCAAAATGTGTAAATAAAGGTGTAAATAGTCTGATTTAATATGTTTTAATTTCAGGCTTTTAGCATATAATGCAATTAAAGCCATCATAGTATTAATGTTAGTTTGCCACATTTTACTTAACAGATATTAATACAAATGTGTTGTTTACATACCAGGGGTTTGATAAAATATGTGTATCCTAAACTATTTGGTTCAAAGTGGCTTACACAATATCCATCTTGTGTCAACGAAGTGACGAACAATGGAACATTTTATTCGATAAAACTTAATATGTAATATAAAATTGATGTTTAATTATTTTCTTAATGACATGACTACCCACTTTTATTCCCCTTCGGGTAAACAAGCTCTAAATTTACTCAATGCTCACCCCTATTTTAGACCAAACTACAACCAAATAAAGATACTGTACATTTTCTTAGTCATCCTCTGGGAGGTCTGCATGTGAAACTGGTTCCACAGCTTAAATAAGCCATACTGTGACAGGCCCATGAGAATGCAATGAATTAAATCCCCTTATATAGAACAAACTTACTTTGTAAGATGAAAAAACACAGTAAAATGTCCAGTGTTAAATCAACTCTGATAGAGTACATTATGCTGTATCAGTGTTCATTTAGTCAATTTTGGACTGATATAATCCCATTTGAGTTGAATTAACACTGAACGTTTTACTGTGAATATTTTGCACAATCAGCTCTGATTTATTTCTTGTTTTTACATTTACCTTAGGTAATACTATCAATCAAAACATGCAGGCAGTCCAAAATGTAACTGAGATATGCACTGTAAAATGCTTTGGGGAAAAACATCGTATTTTATCAGGCCGAAGCATGTACACTCCATACTTGCAGAGTTGTTTAGATGAAGGAGGAGGATAGGTGAGAACTGTAGAAAATGGGCTCTGGGGTATTTAGAGATGGTTATTTGTTTTATTAAACCATTAACCACTACTACGGCCCTCTACAGTATACTCAAGTAGAAGTCTACCATAAGCCTCCTCAAGCTGAGGGGTAGTTTAGTGCTAGCAGGTGAGAGAAATGGAATTCCCTGGCACAATCTCAACCAACAATTATATCATTCCTGCAGGAATGGGTGCCTGTTTGGGATATTTCCCATGCATGTCCTTAGAATATTGTTGAGTTGCTTAATTGCATTCTATTCATGAAATTATAATTGCAGGTGAGCAAGGTCTACACAATAGTACCTATGTGTGTGACTTGGCAGAGAAAAGTAAAAATGCTTTGAACGAGAGACTTTTCCCTCATATTCTTTCTTTATTCTATAAAACAACTGAACAACTTAATATGTAATATAAAATTGATGTTTATTCATTTTCTTAATGACATGATTACCCACTTTTATTCCCTTTCTTATATATTCTTTCTTCCACCCTGACTGTATTTCAAAACATTTGAGTAAGACTTCAATACTTCAAATATGAGAGCAAAAGTATAAAGACCACACTAAGTGTGGACATAAGGATATATTGACATGCCACTGTTTTGTGATATTTTCCATTCCCGGTTGAGTCAAAGGGTAGGGTCAATTTGTAATGGTTTATGAAATTGACTTTTTTTGTGACTGACCTTTTTGGGTTTGATTTTAATTAAAGCAGTGAAAAGGCACTGATCATTGAAAGTTGTTGGGGATTGTCCTTGAGTGAGTCCTTTAAAATGTGTATTGGACTCAGGCCTGGATTCCATCAAAATTTGTCCAAGACTTTGACCCCTAATTCAATTCGATATATATATTTTTCTACACAAACAGTTTTGTTCAGCAATCACAAAAATGAACACTTGTAGAGTCAAAGCTAAGGACAAATGTTGTTAGAATTCGGGCCTAGATTTCAATTAGATTCTCTGTTGCCACTGGCTGTACCAAATGTTACTGAACATTTATTTTTTAATTTGAGTTTATAAATTTTGGGAACAATACCAACCCATTAACTGAATTTGATGTAGGATTCTCTACTCCCCAGCTGTGTTGGGAAATCAAGCTTTTATTCGCCCACAAAATCCTCTTTGCTGTCATAATCTCATGATGTCTCATGTCACTCCAATAATGCATTGCAGTCGATGGAGGAAATATAAATGAAACTGCCAAAATAAAGGAAACACTTGAGTAAATGTGGGATACAAAGAATATTGAAAGCAGGCTTCCTGAGTTAATTAAGCAATTAACATCCCATCATGCTTAGGGTCATGTATACAAATGCTGGGCAGACCAGGCTTCGTCCTATTTTGGCTACCATGGCTAGAAGAAGAGATCTCAGTAACTTTGAAAGAGGGGTAATTATTGGGGCAGGTTTGGCAGTGACAAAGACCACTCAATTTTCTGATGTTCCATGATTTGGAACACTGGCTAAGGTGATGTTGGCATGCAAGTCTGAGGGAAAGACCTAATCAACTAGGGGCAACTGTGGTTGAAAGTGCATACTCCTCCACCATAATGTTCGTGCATTGGTTCAAGATGCAAGGTAAAACAGAAGAGCAACTGCAAATATCAATCTAGGGCTTGAGCAGTTTCATCAAGAACAGTCAATCGAGAACTTCAGAGAGAACTCCTTACTATACCTAAAAAGTAAAGTTAGTGAGCAAAGTGGTGCAAAGAACACAGGCAGTGGTCTACTGAGCAGTGGACAAAAAGTAATGTCAGATGAGTCATCCTTCACTCAGTTCTCAACAAGCAGATGAGTACTGGTGTCCTACAGACTTGAGTGTTTGTTTCCCATGGTGAAGGATTCTGGCGGTTCTGTTATGGTGTGGGTTGCATTTTTCTGGCATGGTTTTGGTCCACTCAACCCCTTAGAAGGCAAGGTAAACAATAGACACAAAGCCATTCTGAGTGATCACCTTCATCATATTATAAAGCATTTCTATCCTCTTTCAGGATGACCACAGGGCAATGGTTTGATGAGCATGACAACAATGTAAACTATATGCCATGGCCTTTTCAGTCACCAAACCGCAACCCAATTGAACACTTTTGGGACATTCTGTAGCTGGGCCTGAGGCAGTGTTTTCCACCACCATCAACAAAACACCAAATGATGGAATTACTTGTGGTGTTGCAACCCTCCAATAGATTTCCAGACACATTTGTAGAATCTATGCCAAGGCACATTGAAGTTGCCCTGGCAGCTCATGATGACCCCATGACCCCATGTCCTAATAACAAGCTTTATATTGGTGTTTCCTTTATTTTGGCAGTTACCTGTACATTTTCTGGATAAAAAAAAAGCAACTCAGTATAAAAAAAAAATTTTTTTTATCATATCGGGAAAGATAAATATGCAAAATGTTTTGGATCACTGGTTTCTCATCTAAAAGCTATGAAATGTTATCTACTTGAACTCTTTGTTGGGCAGGTGGCTTGCTCATGATGCACACCACCCACTCTGGTTGCACCGGATCATCATTGCTGATGCAAATGTAAGAGTATAATTTAGAATAAATCACAGCTTATTGGACATGTTTGTATATTCAGTCGGATTCTCTCAGAAAAAGAGTAGGTGTGTTTTGCAGCTTCCTTTCTCCCTCTCTTTGTTGGAGAAGACCTAACAGATTACAGAAGATAGAGTGCAACAACGTTCCTTGCACGTCTCAGTCTCAGTTATATTTTAAACTCTTTGTGATGGCAACATACTGTTGTCAAATGCAGAGGAGGTGGACATGCAAACTGTGACCCTCCTCAAGTTCTGAAGGCAGCCATTGCCTTATTTCTGAAGCTAGTTTTTTAAATTCAAGCATCAGGTTTTTATTTAATGCATGCTAGTTTCTTACTGCACAACACTGTCCCTTCCTGATCCTCTCCACCCTTAGATCTCCACCCACAGAAAAAGAGACCAATGGCACTGTGACCTCACCCTCATTAATTTCCAGCACTATAACAACTTTTTTTTGCATGGAAAATATGTATTACAAATGGTTATGAATGTTTAATTTGCCAGACACATTGGACGAGATAGTTTAAAAAAGCGTCTACTCATTTATATCTGTGAGACGGGTCAATTGTGCCATTCAGATCACCAATATTGGTTCGAGGTCAAAGGCACGCCATCCTGAAACTCTACATAGTATCGCAGAAAGGAATGATTAATTCTTGTGGAACTTTGTTCTCAGGAATTATTAATTTGCTCATAAGTTATTTACTAAACAGCCCTTACTGGAATGCTTGTGTTTTTCTGTGTGGTGAAGAAATAAGCAGCAGTCTGTTCCAGTATGCAATAAGATTAAGTATTTTGAAGCCATATCAAATAAATTAGCAAATGATATTATCTGCCACAATATGAGGCTTTTTACGTATTGTGATTAGGGCTATCAGTCGATCAAGTTAATGTTTTGTATCCTATTTCTTGTAGTTATAGTTCCTCATTAACCAGTATATTACTTGGATGTTGTAGTTTTTTCAGCATTATCTATCTGGTGTTTGTTCCTATTAAATGTTTACATTTCAATCCACAGGCATTCAACAGAAAATCACACAGATATCTTTGCTCAGAACACAACATGTTTTTATTAACTGCTAGGAATGGTGAGTGAATGCTTACCTCATAGACGATAGTTTGAACTTCACACTACCCTAACTTTGATGACTATATTGTTCAATTTACCTAGGCAAACAATAAGGATTTAATATTACTATTAAAGATGATATAGTAACAACCATATAGTATAGTTATTATTGCTTAATACACATTTTTTATTTGTGTCTGGGTTTATTTAATTTAGGGTTTAAGCTCAATAACAGTAACGTTTTACTGTTATTATTATTCATAATTTATCTTCTAATTGGAATGTCCAGTTGTAAGCCTGTCCCATTCCAACGGTGCAACATCCCTCTCAATTCGGGAGAGTGCTGACTGAAATGCAATTCGTTTTATTGGTCAGTAAAACAGTTCTGTATATAATTTTTTTAAAATATATATATTTAGGTTTCCAACGGATTTATTGGCGTTTTGAAGCATCAGTCATCCGTCCATCTGTATGTCTTTCTGTCCATCACTCACCAGCAGCTCAATCTTGGATGCAGTGCAGGCAATTATTTTAATCATTCTGCAGAACTGTTCCATGGGCCAGTATCTCCAGCCTGTTTGGAATCAGGATGAATCTGGTTTCCAATGTTACGGTTTTGTAGTTTTGGAACATTTGGCCCAATGCTGAGAGATCTCTGAAAGTGTATTTTCTCAAAGAAAGCTTCCTATGCTTTTGGATATACAGTGTGGACGGTGTTTAGCTGGTTTACAAATGGCCACTCATTTACAATGTTCCACATGGAACTGATCTGATCATCGTCATCTTTATGCAAGAAAAGATTGAATATGTGAAAGTGAGATCTCTCACAGCTGTCAGTGAAGTCAACAGTCTATTATTGTCTGCCATTGCTTTAATAATAAGCACTTGTCATCAAAGTAATTATGAACGCAGAGTCATAACAGTAATGACAAAGGGCAGAGGTTGCTGCTCGCTGTAGAAGACACACACTCTCATGTGGGCATCGTGCTGCATTTCGAGAACAAAAAGTGACGTGGTTTCCACTGGCTTCCTCCTCAGACACCTCAGCACCAATTCTTTCCTCATTCAAAGAACACTCGGTTTCAGTCCATCTATTT
The DNA here is from genome assembly GCA_029706075.1 of Aldrovandia affinis. Lineage (NCBI taxonomy): Eukaryota > Metazoa > Chordata > Actinopteri > Notacanthiformes > Halosauridae > Aldrovandia > Aldrovandia affinis. The sequence continues at coordinate 6,012,177 of JAINUG010000012.1, read as the reverse complement.
TGTGTTCAACTCCTTCTGAAGGAAGTGTTTAACCTCTCCAAACAAGTGTGGCTTTGGGGTAATGCGTTGGGACTGATTCATTCCTGCTTGCACCAGGGGCAGGACATTTAAAAATTCTGGATCCCTTGTGGAACAGGACCACATTCAACCTGAATACATAAATTTTTTTTTTTTTAAAGAAATACCTAATTGCAAATATATAATCTTTATAATAATGCTTTTTTTCAGGGAACAATGGCTTAAAGAAATATATCAAATCATTTCCAGGCAGATTACTACAGTGCTGTGTACAATCATTTTCATAGTTCATACATTTTTTTGGCTCTATTTATTGCACACTGTTACACAGTGAATGTTTTAGTGCTTGGTTTATGGGTAGGGACTCCTGGTTCCTTTGGAATTGTTATGCTCTTTGAATGCCATCAGAGGGTCATCAGAGTGAAAACATAAAAAGAAAGCATAAAGATGAAGGTAATTTGACCTGTCTTGCTCGCTTGGCTGGTCATGGAATATAGTTAAACACACACGCACACGCACACACACACACACACACACACACATGCGCACGTGCACAAATTCCTGAAAACTTGTGCATCAACTTTGGACGATGCACCCGTGAAATATATGCCGTAGTCTTCTCCCTGGAACCGTGTGATGTATTGTTGTGTTTGTGAGCACTGCTTCATACAGTATCCATTACATCATTAGACTCCTGTTTTCCTCATGACAACAAAAAGGATTTCGGGGGGTTGGAACGTGGGCATCAAAGACCGCATTTTAAACGCCCAGATCAAGTATACTCAACTCGTTCTTCATCCCGCGCCTCCAGAGATAAGCTCTTCATGCATGGTGCATTGCTCTGGAGTCTTCAGGTTATTTTGTAGCCCGAGCAGTTGTGTCTCTTACAATGCTTTATTTTTAATTGCTTTCCTACGTTCTCTGTCAGCGGTACAGCCTGAAGGATGCTGTCTGGTGTGACTGAACTGCTGACGATTGACAATTGCTTATATTAAGTATTAACATCGCAGCCACCCTCATCGTTCAACCCCCGGGTAATTTGTCACTTTTTGACAATTTGTTTTCTTCTTTTCAAACAACCCATTCGAGGGGTTGCGTTTTTTGTGTTTGGATGTCATAAGCACTGTTTTGCGTCCAAATTTTGGAGCCTGTATGCTCTATTATATTGATTGTGAAGCTTTTTTTATCAGACTATTAAATCAGTGGCAAACCTTAGATTTGAGGTAATTCTGTGGTAGGTATGCATGTGTGAAATAATGAAGGCTGTAGCTTGAGTAGACGTGAAGTCCATTGATGTGATTCCATTGATGTTCTGTGACTCCTACCAAATGCATGGTCTTCAGGAAATTATTTATTTCAGATTTTCCCCATTTTTCTCACAATTTGTGGCCAATTGTACCCTTTTGTAATTCAACTATGACCCCTTCGTACTACGAGCTCACCGTTGCCACTCTGGAGCCGGCAGTGACAAAGACACCGAACCGCCTCCTCCGAGACGGAACTCGCCAATCCATCGACTGTAACTCCGACACACGCAGAGCCCCTCTTGCATGTGGCGAGCTCATGCAGGCTTCCCCACCCCCTCCCCCTTCCCCCTGGGGGCAGACAGTCAATTGCCACCCCGAAATTGGACAGCGGTGGATCGAACCCAGGCTGCACTTGGGCAACCTGCACTTAGAACTTAAAGTGCCTTTACCGGTTGCGCCATCCGGGGGCCCGTCTTCCGACAATGACACTAAGATTAAAGTCATGCTTGCTGATCCTTCTTACGCCTTCATTTTGGATTCTTGATCAAAAGGCTTGAATCTCAGCGGAGCACTTGAGCTGCGATATGCCATTCTGTGGGTGCGTCGCACATTGATCACAGAGATACCTTCTGCAGCATGCCGGCGACAATGCCAGCCCTTTGTAGACCGGCCCCATCAATAGAATAGGAAGGGCTGATTATTTTTCACAGCAAAATTGGGTTGTGAGAATCACTGTGCTGGTGTCTGAGGCACGTGCCCTCAGCTCACGATGCGACTCAATTGGCTGCAGTGAACTAAAAATGACAGATGGTTCATTAATGACACTGTACCATTGCCACAAGGAGCCGTGGAGCAGAGAACCGACACAGACGCAGGCACACGCACACACACACACACACACACACACACAGACACGAATGCAATTGTGCTGGAAATGAAGGCTACCTGGTCTGGTCAGCAGTATTTGTATGTACTGAATGTGTACCTTATTTATATCACAGCTGACTCTGTAGAGGAAGGGCGCCAACGGTTGGTGGTTACGGGAGCTCAGTCGAAGGCAGACGGCACACACTGACTGTGCTTTCGCTCGACCAGACGTCAGCTGGCAATTTGAGTTTCCCAACTCATTTAGATGTGGAGCCCAACAGAAGTAATGTGACTAATTCCCCATCGAGTTGCATTCTTAATTTACTTGTGTGAACAATGCAGTTTGACAAATATGAAAGCCATTGTCTTCTCAGATTTCTCAGGACATTTTCAAGTTTGTGAAAAGTCTGATTACATTTTTCCGAACAATTTCATCGCACATATCAACCAGTGTCTACCTGCTCACACCCTAGATTGATATTTGCAGACAACTGTTTCAGAGTTGCTCGTCTGTTTAGCCTTCCACCTCAAACCAATGCACGGGCATCACTGTCAAAAAGTATGCACTTTCGATCGCAGTTGCCCCTAGTTGATGATGTTTTTCTCTCAGACTTCCATGCAATATCTTACATCACCATTTAGCCACTGTTCCTCAAGAAACATCAGAATCAAGTTGAAACCAATGGCATCACGGTCTATGCACTTTCGATCACTGAAGCTCCCGCCAAATGTGGCCCAACAATTACCCCTCTTTCAAAGTTACTGAGATCTCTTCTTCTAGCCATGGTGGAAAAATTATGGGCAACTGGACCTGCCCAGCATTGTTATAAATGACCCTAAGCACAATGTGATGTTAATTGCTTAATTAATTCGGGGACCACACCTGTGTGGAAGCTTTCAATGTTCTTTGTATCCCTCATGTACTCAAGGTGTACTCATGACAGACATAATGTGACATTTCAAAACTGTGAGTGAGTAATCATTTACTATTGATACATTGGATTATGTGAGTGAGCTAAGTAGATAGCATACATCTCAGTTATGCTAGCTAACCTAACTTGTCAGCTACTGTATTTATGTAAATTACTGCCCTTATGGATAATGTTAAGAATGTGATATAAGACTTTAAATGACAAAAACTGCAATTGAAATTGGACTTATTGGCACCCAGTTATAGCTGTGTTTCCAACTGAACTCGATCCTGTCCATGAAATATAATGTCTATTTTCACCTGCATAGATTCTCTGTGACTGGTCTGACACTGATCTAATAGCTAGAGGTTTTGTTGTTTAATGTCACCAAATTAGCAATTAGCAATAACACACACAGAAACCTGCGCAGAATGCTGAACTTGAATTCGATGCGAACCTCCTTAACAGTTAAAAATCTACATTTCAAAAACACAAAATGCGAGTTTCTCAACGATCTTCCCTGGGTCCTCTACTTTTCTGTTTGCATAATCGTGACTTGCCCCCAACTTGTCAGGATATTCCTCTTCAAACGTATGCAGAAGACACCATTTGTTATAGATCAGGAAAGACGCTGGTTGCAGAACAATTAAAACCATAAACCATAGCGTAATATAATTCAAGAATTTGACAACTTTTTGGTACAGTATCTACTTTTGGAACCTGAAAATGATGATTCAGCACTCAGTATATCTCATACATACATACATATGCTCCGACAGCATTTTCTGTTACAGGAGTGTATTTCTGCAACTCACCTTCGGTCACCTGAAATTGTGCCATGAATTTTTAATAGTTTAAAGAAAAGTATAGTTTTGGCTAATGCACCAAACTTTCAATCAACTGCTACATATCCTCTGTGTTCTTGTGCCAATGTGATTATAGAAAGCATTTTTTCATTCATATTAAAAGCCCTGTAGGTATTGATCCTGGGCGGAAGCTTTTTAATTCTACGACTGTGATAATTGTGTATTGTTCAGTGTGTTCAGTTGTTTATATGTAATTGTCCCTATTAAATAAAATCAATTATATACATATATATATATAAACAATATATTTTTATGCTTTCAACAAGGCCAGAATCCGCATATTAGTGAATGAAAAGTGGCAGAATGCAAAATATACACATTTTATTGATTTTGTCAGGAAGGAGCTGGAAGATGTCGTATGGCATCGTTGTCATCCCAACCTATTTTCTAAGATTTTCCCGCTTTCATGTCAGTATCTCCCTTTTTTATCTTCCAACTTTAGTCTTGCGTAAGAGTTATTTCACCACCGTAACAAATCCCGGATCACTGGAGATCTGCGGCTTGATGATTGAAAGCGATTTAATCAGCGACGCTTCTCCCTCTAATTTAACCGTTTTGTTGTGTCATCGAGTCAGCGCGCGAGCAGATCGCATATGCCTTGTCTGCAGTTGCCCGCATGAGCTCGCTGAGGCCACTAATGAGACGGGCTTGCAAGTTTGGGTGGCAAGCTGGCATGGCAGTGGTGAAGACGACGGTTGTGCTTTTGTGGCACGGGGGACGGGGAACGCGGGCTTCTATCGGGATATGCGCAAGCCGTGTGTGTGTGACCCCCGCCTTCCAGAGCACGCGATTACGGCCTCTCAAAACAAGTGCACTCTATTCTGAATGCCTATTAATTTGCCTCCCAGACACCTGCTATCAGGGGAACATTCAACGCTAATCCACGCATGCTCATGCAGGTGCGTCAACTACTGTCGGTAGCAAACCTGTCATTCTGAAGTAAACAGTGCAGCAGCAGTAGTTATAGCAGTATTTCCACAACTTATTTAAAATGCTGTATGAAAAATAGCAGTAGAGGGTGTAATAATAATCATAATAATAATCATAATAATAAAATAATCATGAAATACGACACATAAAAGCATGCATTATATATGATTAGTTTAGTTCCTCTCTGGCAAATACAGTGCTTGTCACAGCTTGAGAGCTGAACCTGCAGAAGTACAGGAGGCCAAGTCTTTACCCATCTTGTGCATGTTCCCTGCATCGGAGCTAATTTCCGAAACATTAATCAGCATCTAAACAGCTAGATGTCGGCTGGTGGCACCTGCCAAGAGCACTGCAGACCAAGGCTTTTGTAGCGCCTTGTTCACAGCCTAACCATGCAGGGCTGAACATCGGTGCCTGAAGGAGGAAAGCACTTTGCGTTCTACAGCACATTGTATTATTTATGCACAGTACATAGATTATGTGACCATCCAAGAACATGCTGCTCAGTACTGCTTCACTAGCTGAATTTCTGATTACATTTTTTTTTTTTATTTGATCATAGATGATCTCCAAAATATTCCAGCTACAGATCCTTGTGTATCACCCTTATATTGTAATATTTGCTGTGGGTGCTGATTTTACTGATTTGTACTGCTATTTTGTCATGTTTTTATCCATTTGGACTACTTCTGTCTATTCCTGTATTTAATCTTACTGGGGCTAACTGGCTAAGTAGAGGTTTAGTTAAAATATACTTGTTCTAGATCCTCTGATACTAGAGAGTTGCATTTATAGGTTTAAGGGGCAATGTAATGCAGCCTATGATATACTTCCATTTGAGTGTGAATCAATATTGTACTTTGTGTTCTGGACCGGTCAGATCTTCTGAATATCATAGCTAGTAGGTGACCAGTGTGTTTTTGGTAATCATGGCTTGCACATAACAGATTGGCAACACATTCTTATGTCGGCACTAAGTATAACTATTACTGTAGCTTCATTGTTTTTGCAAGTCAGAATATGGCAGAATAATGCATATTCATAGAAGTGGTGGGCATCCATGTATTTCTTGCACGCCGCGTTAATTGTAAATGAGACGTGAATACATTTAAAAACAGTGGCCTTATCTATGTAACTGTTTTGATGTTCATTTGTGGTCTATGATGTCGTCATATCGGTGTTGTGTAAGCTTGCCTTTTGCTTGCCATTATTGTTTTCAATGTAATTTCAAATTACAATCCCTTATAAGCATGAGTAATGGTAATGTTGTCCGGCGTGGTATATATAGGAAAGGAGTGACCTGGTTGAAACCATTCTGCTTTGAGACTAGGGACACACTGAATTAATACAATCCTCACATAATCCCTTCAGAGTCTGGTCGAGCAGAAGCAGGATTTTCAAATCAATTTGTTTTTTTGTCAGGACTCCAGAAAATTCTGATACAAACTTCGGCAGTAGCTCCCAAGCTCCCATGTTTCCTTTCAGAAACTGGGCAAATTGACTATTTTTCCAGCACAAAGCATTTGAAGAACCTATTCCGATGAATGTACATCCTTGATATGCTGTATAACTTTGATACTATTCCCCGAGTGCTCATGAGTATTCCAGATGGTTCTGCATGGCACAGCAGGTAGAGCATGGTGCTGACAACTCCTAGGTTGTGGGTTTGATTCCCATCAGGACCACATATAGTGCAAAATGTATGCATTCACTACTGTAAGTTGCTTTGGATAAAAGCATCTGCTAAATGGCATATGTTATGCTATGTTAAGATGAAATAAGTATGAAATGATTTTATTCGTTGCATAAAATATTCAAGATGTCAGAAAATTGAATGACGCTTTTGTTTTAACTGACCATTTAAAAACATTCACTCTTATAACCATGTCTCAAACAAGGATAGATGATGCTCCACTTTAATAAGAGGAAACACTTCTGAGCCTGTTTTTGCAAGCGATGTAGAGTACTTGGACACACATTGACAGTGACCAGATGTGATAGTTTGAAAAGGCCTGTGCATTATAGCAAGGCACTCATTCACTAGACTACTTGAGCAGGCCATTAGTGCCATCATTCTGTTACATGGAGGTGCTTTACAAATCATGCTCCATTGTTGCCTCGAGCGTGATTTGCAATGCAAAGCTAGCATGCCACAAAACCACCAGATAATTGCGTCACCACATGTAACTGAAGAATTCCACAACAGATGGAGGAAAGCAAATTTATATTATTGCGATTGTTAGCATGGCCATTCATCGATGTTCCCATTCATATAAAAACCACTAAGCGTGGCACTAAAATGGTTGTTGGAGGTTTCATAAAGTAATGCAGTTTGCACTCATTCAGTCCAGATGGCTCTCTCAGCAGAAGTATTTAAGTCAGATTGTTCCCCCTTTTTCAGAGCGTCCAGCCGAAAGTGAGTGAGGTTATATTCAGTGGCTTGCTTTAGGTCGCGTAAGGTTTCCCCACAGGAAATGAAAGTTGCCAGCCTGAACTGAGGTTTTGATTTCCGATTTTGCATTTTGATTTAAAATCAATTAAGAAACGTTGTATTTCATTTAACAATACGTAGGTTGACATGGTAATTATATTTGGAGGGTACTTTTAACTCAAGCCCTACAGATGCTTTAAGCGCCCATCTCTATCATATGGCTTAATGAGGGTTTAATAAACACGCGTTATTCACTTCCTTCACTGATTTATAAATACATGCTGTCAAACATCCCTGCATCAAGCGTTGTTTATTTTCTGCCTTCGATATTGTTCAAGAAATGTATAAATGTGAAATGCTGATTCGCCACATAGTCAAACCACACAAAACAATGGCCTCAAACAACAATGCGCATGCCAGCAGTAAAAGTCATGTTGGTGTCAAAATACTCAACATCCATTGTCAAGAGACATGTTGGAGTAAGCCAGTGTCATCTTAATATTTGTGTATTTTTATTAGTTATATAATGATCTATAAAGGCTAACTTAACTAATTTAGGAAAATTGTCAGCTAAGGTTTCACATATTAATTTATATTAATAGATATTAATATTATAAATACTAATTATTTAGCCATGCCTTTTGTAAATGTGTAGCTTCGTAAACATATGAACAAAGTGACATTCAACATAAGGATAAATAGTGTTAATACCATACTCGCTGTAAATATTTTCTTTAAATGTTCCACAAAATAATAGCTAAAGATATTGATGGATGATGAAGTAATCCCAAAGTAAGGTCAAGTAATCCCAAAGCTTTCTCTCAAAGTTCTTTCTTGTTGTAGCGTTCTTTCTTCTTCAGTACAAAGGTACACCAATTATTTTAATAGTAATCTAAGTATTCAGATTGCATTACTGATATGATTATTATTATGATATATTTAATACATTGATATTTAAGTCAAACATAAGGACAAATCTTGATGTGATCCAGGCCTATGTCTTACAAAAACGTCCTTCAGAAAGAATTGTGTTTCTTTGGGGACTGGATAAAGATTGTGCAGATATGTAGTTGTCATTGTTATTTACTAGGCTGCCATGGAGATTTCTCTGTCTCTGTGGAAATTCTTCCTCAAGGATGTTTGTGTTGTGATCGTATCGTGTTGGATGAGTCTGTGATGATGAAGTCTGTGTCCACGTGGTCATTGGGCAGTGTCATGAGAGCACCTTTCCATCTGACCTGCTTTCATGTTCCTGTAAATGCATTTTTTTGTGCAGTTCCTCCCTATTCTGTGGCGAGTCTGAACCAGATGAAATTGTCTGCCCTGCTCAGGCAGCACTGGCTCTCAGATGTATTGAGCCTCGACCCTCACCGCTGTCACGTGTCCCCTCTGCTATTAAGACGATGATGGTCTCCTTTTCATTTTAGGAGGCTCTCTTGTCTCTCTGCTCCCAATTTTCCTCTGAAAAGTCGAAGGATGAAGAATTGCAGTCTGAAGATGACCGTTTCTTGCGCCCTTTGAAAAAGTTATTTCTCACATAGGGTGGCTTCCTTTAAGGCCTTCAGCTATCGCTTTGAAGTTTGCATAAAATGCATCTGTTACCGTAGACCTGAGCTCGTCTTCGTACTTATACGCGGGTAGGTGGTGTTCGTTTCACTACCTCCATTGTAGGGGCGAGCAGCTCATACAGATTGCTTTTGAGGGTTCACCATTTGCCCCTGCTGATCATGCCAAGTTCCTTCCCTTCTGCACTCTGGAGCTTTGTCTAATTGGGAACCTCTATTTTCTGGACGATGAGTGCGTATGGTTGGTTTCGCACATGTTTGAGATTTGAGTGATTTCCCTCTTAGTAGTGTTAACCATAATTCCTGCGATGATATAATGGGCCCGGTTTTATGGAGGCAAACGCAGTTGACAAATGCACGGCCTATTTCAGGATGAAAAGAGACGTGTCTGATTCGGTTTAGCCATTTCAGTGATGCACGCACACGTGGCGCACATGGTACAACTTGGTGGCAACGCGGGCAATGTTAGCATAATGGTAGGAACTGTGCTTGTAACACAAACATTGCGGGTTTGATACCAGGTGGGGCATTGTCGTTGTACCCTTGAGCAAGGTACTTAACCTGGATTGCTTCAGTAAATATCCAGCTGTATAAATTACATTACATTACAGTATAAATGGATAAATGGATTGTATGTAAAGAAATGTGAAACTGTGTTAAGTTGCTCTGGATAATAGCGTCTGCTAAATGCCTGTAATGTAATGGGTGGGGTTTAATTTTGTAATGAGTTGAAGCTGTGGTGAAGGTGTGACTGTGCACTTTGTCTGTGAGCCACTTCCTGTAAGAGGAGACCAATTCGGGCTACAGTTATACAGCAGAGACATGGTGGTCTGTTTTCACTAGACATTTTACTATAAAATACATTGATACATTTTGGTGCACAGTACAGAACACTCAATATCATTGGAATATCTAAACAGCGAATCGGCAAGCACATGGTATTATATAACGGCGGATAACATTTTAAACAAATTAGAAGAGTTCCATGAGAAGTCAATCAACGCGAGCAGGATTATTTGAATAATTAAATACCTCCTAATCCACCAGCTGGCAGATGTGAACGCTGTTTGCACGGAAGATCCCCGCTTGCTTTTGTCCCACGTCACTGAACTACAGTGGTAAATTTACTGTGAATTCCTCAGGAAGTGGGTGGCACCAATTTCGCCTCCTATTCTGAGTTGGACCTATTCCAGTTTGCCAAATGGATGCTTTTGCTTCCTATGGAGCATTTTGTTAGAGTTTGGGAGACTGAAACACGAAGCCCCTTATTGGAAACATTATGCACCCCACCCCTACCCCTTCCCAAGGATATTTAAAAAAAGAAACACAGCCGCTTCTGCCCGTTTGTCATTATCTCTCTGAAATTGGAAGTCTAAAGATGAGTCGCTTGTTACGCCAATTTTCTTGTCTGATTACAACTACAGAATGTAGTCGTTTGCTGGGTAAATGTCAAGTTCCATTTTTTATTGGTTTGAAATGGCTGTGCTCCATTACTGGAGACCTGCAAAAACCATTAGGAAGCTGTACATGCAGTGACCCTGTGCAGGGGGCCCTCCAAATGAGAATAACTAACTCCATGTGATTTGAGATGAAAGGGTTTAAAAGCAGACTAAATGGGGATGGAGGAAATGGTATATTATTTATTTCAATCATTTGGTGCAATAAAATCGCGGGATAGCTTTTAATTGAGGATAGGGGGCCTATTATGTATTAATTGCATATGCGTAAGCTAGAGGGATGAGTGGTTCAACTTGTAAATGTCACGTTGCCAGCAACACACAATTATCCCGCCAATTAGGAGGAAGAGGGTTGATTGTCCTCTAATGTTATTAGGGCTCCTGGCTAGATTAATGAGGTGAGAGTTATCTGACACAATATCTATTGACTAGGAAGCTGAGAAAGTTTTTTTCTTTTTTTTTCTTTTTTTTGGGCAGGACCCATTTGTTCTGTGGTAATTACATTATAGATCTGTAGCATGCCTTAAAGGCTCTCTTTTTTAAATAACAGTAATAAAATTCCTAACAAATTGATTATTAGTATTTATTACCTCAGCAAACGCACTTATCAGGGAGCAACTTAAAGCAGTAACGATGTGCCTTATAAAGTCCAGAAATGGTCAACAATGATTGCGCTTGACCACGATCATTAACCCGACGTCATTAGCGGAAGTCCATTGCCTATGACAGTGGGCACAGATGAGAAAGAATGAGGCCACAGCAGTAACCTTGCAGTCAGAGGGGGAGAAGCACAGGCTACAGCTACGTCATTGCTGTGTGACTCAAAGAGCATTTCTACTCACCATACAGTCCAATGCAAAAGTACATCAATGAACCAAATGTGTCCCTTAAATGTGTCCCTTAAAATATATATATATATAATTGTTATTAATAATTGTTATTTATTTACTGCTTCTGTTTGGTACAAGTGCGGCATGCATTTCAAACGCATACCGTGTCATTTAGCAAAATGGTTCCTAAAATAGGCAGCATTCTAATATTGCTGGTTTACGAGACACTTCAGGCTTATTGTTTAAGTACCCGCTTGCAACCGGAAGACGATTACTGAATATAAATCAGTTCCAGAGTGAAAAAGAGTAAAATGACTGGTGACATGGAAAATTGCTTCTTTTGAGCAAAACTGTCACCGATATGTAGGAGGACAGGGTGTAGGTGATTCAGTGTTGACAGTAGAGCTGCACTGACACCCTGTGCTGTGGTTCACTCACCTGAAATGTTCTCTCGAACCTCTCCGTGGCATTATCACATCGGTGTAAGCACCCTGTATTAATCCCACCTGCACAACACCTTTGCACCTTTCCAAAAGTTTATCCTGTGGAAGGCACAAGCTGTGGTAACAGATTGTAGGTTCTACGGGCTATGGATTTCACTTAATTCATACTCACTTATTTTCGATCACGCTTTCTGTGTTTAAAACAAGTTGATAGTGGTTGTTGATCGTTGTTGATCCATCCTGTCAGGATACTGCCAGGAATCCTGAGTTACTGTTAGTAAAAAAAAAAACCTCTTACTCTTGTTGTGCAAAATGTGTGTATGTCTGCCAGTATGCAGTAATTCTGAATGCAATTAACAGAGCTTAGAAGGTCAGGGTTTTAGAGCATGCCTTCTTCCTATGTGTCATGATGTTACTGCTTGATGGATTGCTCTTTAATCCTCCCAGCATTTCCATGACCTGGTGACACGATTAAAGGCCTACATATTACCTAACGCCTTTGGATTTTGGTATTTTCAACAATTTTGTAGAAATCTGTGCAAGAAGTAGATGGGTCAAGGTCTAAAAGGGACATGGTTACTTAACAATATATGCTGTATGTTATTGAACTGCACAGATTTCTGTGTGTCTACGTGTGTGTGTGTGTGTGTGTGTGTGTGGGCCTGCCTTTGTGTGTATGTATGTGTAGGTCTGTATGGGTGTATGGGTGTGTGTGTGTTTTTGCAAGAATTTGTGTGTGTGTGTGTCAATAGTATGGTTTTGCAGGGTTCGCATTTGTTCTGAAGGTGTATGACATTGGCATTCAGATTCATGAGTTCACTTTGTAAAGAACAAAAAAATATTTTTTTCAAGGTGAATGGAAAATCTAGTTTATTACTTAGCAAGGTACACTTCTGTAAAACAATGCTGGAAACTGGAAGCCACTGCAACATGCAAAGCCATTGTTAAGAGACATTATTTAAAGCCACAATGGCAATGACCAGCAGCCCACTAAAGTGCTGTTATGGTAACCCAACAACATTCACACTCCTATGCAGAGCAATAGAGGTTCAAAAACATTGTACATTTTACATTTTACATTTTACATTTTACATTTTAAGCATTTAGCAGATGCTCTTATCCAGAGCGACTTACAAGATGTGCATAAATACATGGTAGGAACAATCATAGTTCGCGCAAGAGATCAGTGCAGTAATACAGCGATAGACATCATTGCAGGCAGCTGCGTACCATACCTGTAACACTGGGAAGGAAAAGGTTAGTAATTTATTTATTTATTTATTTATTTTTGAATAGAGTAAGCAGGGATACATAGTGGCAGTGGTGATGACAATTAGCTAGATGTACAGAATTCAGTGGTAGTAGAGTCTGAAAAGGTGGGTTTTGAGTCTCTTGCAGAAGATCGCAAGTGATTTTTAGCCACCTCCTAGGTTAGGTTAGTCTGTTGACCAGTTTAGGTTAGTTATTGTAAAAGACCAAACTTTGTCAACTTTATTTATAGTACTTTTAATTGTTTTGAGTTGTACATGTAGCTATTTTTGTGAGCAACATCTCTCGCTAGACAAATTGATCTGCTCGTAGTGGTGACTGAGATCAGACAGTAATATAAATCACTTAGCTAACTGTAGCTACCTCAATTCTAGGTTGAAACCTGGCCACTTGGCTAGCTAGGTTGGCTACCCTGACTGCTTGCATGGACACAATAACAACACAGCATGTAAGTCTGGTTATGTTATGTTAGGTAGCCAGTTAGTCTCTGTTGGTTTAACAGTGGACATTGGGTGCTAGTTGTAGTTTGTCTCTTTGTTAGTTAGCTAGCTACCCTTAGCTAGCTGGCAGTATCATTAGCTAGGTGGTGTCATGCATTTTTCCTAGACTAGATACAATCCTGATTTTCTAAATCATTTTAGAAATGTTTTTACCAACATTTCTTTGTATGTGCAATAACAGACATCTCTAGACTGAGAATTAAAGGTATTGTTGAACTCATGGTAACTTGCGCTACTCATACGCATGCCTGGTTGTGATGCGGCTCAAGGCTGTAAGCCGAGTGCTGTTCCCACCCCAGAATTTATCCTTAGAATGCACAGCATAGAGTGCTTTATTCCGCTTATTCCATCAAATAAGTAAAAAATCCTAATTTGTAGTCTGTAGTGCAGACACTTGTACAGTAGATAACATAAATTGGCGGAGCAGCAATCAATATAAAAATATGAGAAGTATGGGAAAAACTGTACTTGAAACCAACATTTTTCCAGTCAGGTCCTTGCTGTCAAGCACACTGACAGAATGTAAGCAAAATATCTGTTCGACTGAGTCAAGATTAGCTAAAAGTAGCATCAATCACCACCCAAGGTGCATGTATATATCCTGAGAATGCGTGGTTTAGAGTGGTTTATTCCTTACATATATGTTGTATTTTAGGCTTGAGTTTGAGTGTTATACAACAAGCCTTTTAATGTGCTGTCGCGACAGCATTTCAATGGATTTCTCTGTAGCAGCTTTGGCCTGGCTAATCAATATAATTATTGCAACGCCACCCAAGAACCTGTGAGTAATTAGAAAAGGGGAAACTAATTTTGAAAAACAATTAAGGTCACAGCTATTCAATAAATACTGTTTGCTACAGGTATAAGAGAGAGAAAAAAAGTTAAAATGCACAGGCAGAGAGGCAAAATGAAGACATTCTCCATTTTCTGTCCAAAGCATTGTATGTTTTTTTCCAAACACTAAAAGCAGCAATAATATATATTTGTATAATATTACTTGCATTACTTACGTTAACAAATACAATGAAAGTAAAGGCTGAAAACTAAGACTGTTTCTAGCCGTTATTGGTTATTGTTTTTTAATGTTCCCTAATATGACATCCATTCCAGTAAAGCATTGTGTGGCTCAGTAGGTAGAGCACGGGGTCAGGAACGCTTAGGTTGTGGGTTCAATTCCAACTGGGACCGCATATACTGAAAAATGTATGCATTCACTACTTACTGTAAGTTGCTTTGGATAAAATTGTCTGCTAAATGGAATATATTATTATATTCATTCAATACTGTTTTGTAGATAAAGGGGCGGAGTACATTGCTGTTTTGTACAAGAATAATATGTAATTAGATACAGTGTAATTAATGTTGATAACCTGAGCACGGCTGAGCAAAGCATACTGATACCTGGACTCTCTAGTACCATTTCACCGACTGATTGGGGTCACACAGTTTACCAGCCCTCCACGAATTTCTCAACCCACTTTTGCTCTTCGGTCCAGAGTTAAGTAGGACACAGTGTGAAAAGAAAATAATTAAAAATGATTACTTTCTATCTTTGATTGAAAAAACACTGTGGTTTATAGTGTAATATGTGTACATTGCGCAACACTTTCTGTTGACAAATATCACTCAATGTCAGAGCAAATAAAAACTGTTTACGCATGAAACTGCAGGCTTAATTTCAAGGGTGTTTTTCATGGCTTACCAACACACCCAAGCAGGGTTAAAAGGATTAAACACCCCTATGGTTATTTTATCGGCTGTGACAGAATACTCCAAAGAGGATTGAATGGTACAATAAATTGACTAGACTCACATTATCAATGCACATCTGGTAATAGGTAACAACATACGATTGATCTTCACTTATAGTTCTAGGTTAGGGTCAGACCCTCTGTTGACCATAAGGTCAGGCCTAAGTGTTTCTCCTGTGATTGAAAAGCAATGGCTAAACGTCAGCACAGTATAGGCTAAGTTAAGACCATGCCTGAATTTTTGGATTCATTTGGGAATCGTTATATCTGTTAAGTCAGATGTCACATTCAGTTAAGTTGTTATTTCTGCACACTCTGTAGTGTGGGGCAGGCAAGCTTGAAAGATCTGCGTACTCAACAGATTGCCATGCCAAGTGATGGGAGAATGGGGCCTTACCGAGCCCCAAAACGGGTGCAGCAATCATATGTAAATGGTGACTGCATCAGTGGTTGACAGCATTAGCTCCACTCATTATGGTTCTTGTCACTCCCCCATCATCCCCTGCATTCCTGCATTACCATGAAGAGCCTTGTGTGAGATTTTTTGTTGTTGTTGTATAAAAACAGGGTGTCGTGTTAGTCCTCGTGTTAACTAAGATATCTGCTCTAAAAAGCAACAAAATATATTTTTTAGGAATATTTTGTTTCAGAAACAAATGTGACAGTGTTTGTTATCATATTTTAAGTCAGTGTTGTTAAGATTATTGTTTAGCTGCGAGCCTAATAACGTCCCATTGCCTCAGCCCGGTGATGCATTCTAAAAAGCCCACTGCTCCCAAATGCTTGACATTGTGGACTGCCTTGATTACTGGTGCATCAGACAGTCTGCGTATATTTTCAGAAATGACTAAATCTTTACCTGACACTTTCTGATGAAAAAATCTGCATATCTCTAATTGGCTGGATAAAAACTAACACATCGGGTGCATCCCATATGTTAAAAGCAGGCGTGACCGTGCTTAGCTTGGATGAATGGTTTATTTACTCCCTGCAAGCTCGGAAATATAATTAACATGCGCTGTATGGAACACCATGGCGTGAAATCGACTCTCTTTAAAATAACCTTTGATACTTTCGCTTATACTTTTACTCATACTGGGATTTTAATTTGACTTCACTGGGTCCTATTTGTGCTAGGCTTCTATTGCTTGCCTGCTCTGTCCTTTTTTTGTCCATGCAGTGGGCCCACTATATCCTTGAGTGTTTGCCAGTGCTGCACATCCTGTTTAGGATGTCATTCAGAAGGAACATATGCACATATAGGAATGACTCATGTTATCACTGTTCATTATAGAATAGACGTGAGTTCAAGGGCACGTTTATGAGCTCTGCATTGGAGTACACTGCTTTGTCCCAGGCAAATAGGGAGACAGGCAAGGGAGAAGCAAACAGTCCATTGCTTTGATGGTTTTGATAAATCAGTGCTGACTGTCATATGGGCTCTTTGATGTAATGGGGCCTTTTGCATATTCAGAGGCCACGGTTTTATATGGGGAAGTGATAGATGCTGGTAATGTGCGGCTGTAGTGTAGTGCGTCCAAATTGTTTGAATTTTCCAAATGGAAAAATAATAATGATGAAAATTGCATGCAGCCATATGCTAGAAGAGAGAGCACATCATCCCCAGATGCCTTTTGTCACGGTTTTCTTTTTCAACTGTCTGTCTTCTTTTTAACGCGGGAGGGGAATTCTTTTTTTTTTTTTTCCCCTTATGTCTCTTAAGACAAAGTCAGTTTTCACATAATGTTGTTTGATGAAATTCCACTCGTTTTACTTTTGAAATCAGACACAGAACCATCTGAAGGCATTGGAATAATAATGCAATCAAGTTTGTTTGGGAAGTAGTCACAAAATATGAGCTGACTTTCTGTGCTCTTTATACAATGAGAATGCACTGATTCTGTCAGTAGGCACACTGTCTCTCCGTCTTCGTTATTGCCCCTGACAAAGCCAGGATAATAGATGTGGGCCTATATACTACAGTTTTTATGGTAATTTTTAAGGGAGCAGCAGACCAGTAGCAACTCTCATGTAAAAATGTGCATACCTATCTTTCAAACTGGGCATCCTTTCACATGGTGTCTAGGGTATGTCTGTCAAATTTCTCACTTATCGCATACTCTGTTGTTCATAAATATTTACATTTGAAGTCTGCGCCTCTTTATTTTAGATACATGTCTTCAGCCGGACTTGACTTTACAGCATAGGGTACAGTGGTAAGAATATGTTGGTAACATTGCAATGTTAAGTTGTGAGTACTATGCCTGAACATCCCTCAAAGTGTGTGGAATGTTCCAAAGAAGCAAATAACATAACAACAATTACACTGAAATGAAATGGTGTAAGTTGATAAAGTGGCACCATTATTTATCTGTACACTCTCTGTCTCTTGTCCACTAAGATCACCATCTGTTGGTGCTCGCATCCATCTCTCTCCATTCCTAAGGTGCTAAACTGATTCCCCTTTTCAAGCTCCGAAGTGCTGGATAGGACTGCCAGCTAACATTTGAACTGGTTCTTATTGCTTTCTGTAATCTCCTAAAGGCACACCTCTTTGATAAGTGCCTCTACATTCCACTGCTCTCTAATTTTCTTCTGCTCACTCTACCGTTGCTGTCTTAAATTTACTTTACTTGGGTCTTGTGTTTTCATAGCCCATTGTGTATACCTATAATGTTTTTTTATGTTTCATCGGCTTGTTTTTAAATGTGAACTTTAAATTAATTCCAAATTGTATCATTTTGTTTCAGTTTAACGTGTAATATTCTCTTGAGGTATTCAAATGTGTTTTCCTCCTAAATGATTATCGTTGTAGTTATTATCGTTACTGGCCCGGACACTACACCACCCAAGAACCTGGTTTATGTGAAAATCTTTGGCAGTTGAGGGGATGTGAGCACACATTTAGTAGCACAGTGTACACCATTATCTAAATGGCTATTAAAAGGACGTGATGTACAGCAAGGTCATTAAGTAAGCAGTCTTATTGGGGAGATTTGCCCAGCCATAAGGCTGGTTTGACAGCTGCACGGTTGTGCCCCCTACACTTACTGTGTGGCTGTAGTCCTGCACTCCGATCGCTGCTAATCTTGGGTTCTTTAGCATTACCGCGGGCAAGGGTCAAATCTCTGCGTTCGGTGATGCGCAGAGGAGGGCCGCCCGCTGCAAAAGATCCCTGCCGTTGTTCTGAATTGACAAATAAGGTGTTCGAAAAGGAAGGAGACTCCACACTTTTTTGGAAATTGCTGCAGATGGCACAGCAGGGAATTAATAAAATAGGATTGAGATAGACCATGACATATCCACGCTTTGGTGGCAAACCGGAACTAAGCATCTCCATTTGCTTAAGTGGATCATTTACAGCTGGCTGCCAAAATAAAAGAAACACTAACACAATGTTTCTTAATAGGCCGATGGGCCACCATCAGCTGCCGACTTCAGTGCACATTGGCATATGTTCTACAAGTGTCTGGAACTCTGCTGGATGGATGCAACATCATTCTTCCACAAGAAATTCCACCATTTGGTGTTTTTTTTTATGGTGGTGGAAAACGCAGTTCCAGGTGACGCTCAATTTGTTTGAGATCTGGTGACTGAGACGGCCATGGCATATGGTTTACATCGTTTTCATGCTCATCAAACCATTCAGTGACCACTCATGCCCTGTGGATGGGGCATTGTCATCCTCAAAGAGACCACTCCCATCAGGATAGAAATGCTTCACCACAGGATGAAGGTGATCACTCCGAATGGCTTTGTATTTATTGCCATTTACCTTGCCCTTTAAGGGCTTAGATGAGCCAAAACCATGCCAGGACAATGCACTCCACACCATAACAGAGCCGCCAGAATCCTTTGTTGCTTTCAGGGCCTCTTGCATTCCTTTTGTTAACATTGCTTTTGTTTATTTTTACCTAATGGCCTGTATTCAACTTACAAAGAAATGTGCAAATCTGTCAGTTCTTTTACATATGGTGATGGGCATGTGGAATTGTAGCAAACACTTATATCCCATGCTATATTGCATTGTTTCTCTAAAGTGTATTCATTGTCAAGGGTCATAGGCTGTTGATATACTTTCCAATTGGTACTGTCACCTGTACTGTCTCTGGCATGAATATGTGAGACCCTGTCTGGAATTGCTAATAATCTCTCCTCTGCACATGAAAACACCTGGTCATTCTCATTGCCTCTGAAAGCCTCCTTAACCACAAACTGGTTAACTCTCATTTCTTTCATAACGGAGTAAAGTGTTGATAATGACATATGTCCGCCACAGTAAAGATGCCATTTTAATTATCCGAGAAAAGTGTAAGGACAAACCCAGTCCTGGGTGAAGAAAAGGACTTGCATTTAGTTATTAGAAATGCATTTCTGGAGACCTCCGTATCGAACAAAGGCCACTGCTTCAAGATAACCGGATTGGGAAGGCAATTATCAAGGTTAAAACTCAGAGTCCAGCTTGGGAGTTGACATCTTTTGTCAGCTCAGTGGCGAAGTAACAATGTCAACTGGAAGGAGGAGTACATGCTCCTGTGTCAAGCTAGTAGAGGGGAGAGAAGGGACAAGATTGCATTGACAAGCCTTCAGTCGTCATGACACTGTCAGGACGGCCGTGTCACCCACTCCCAGATTGTGGCGGGAACACTCATGCGAACGGTCGGAGGCATTCACTGCTCCAGATAACCTCTCTTTTTCTCCACTCCTGTCTTTTTTCTTTCTTTCACTCGAGTCTCCCTGGATCAATGTGTCCGTGAAGGCATTGTGACTCTGCAGGTCCAGTATTACTGCTGCATCAGGTGCCACTCAGGCCTCAAATCAAGTACTACATGTTTTGTGGCAGCTTGTCCCACGTCGATAGCAGGCCTTTGCTGTAGTGTAAATTGACTAGTTAAACAGTAAACCTGGCACATAATCAGTAATATTACGGGTCAAGATGTTTCACCCATATGCTACTTGTGTTCTCAGCATGTTAACCAGTCATGAGAAAGTACAATTAAAATATGTTTGAGCAGGCCACAAATTCTATAAAACAGGCTATACGAATTTGTGGATGTTGCATTTTTAGCAGTTGGACTAGATGGTATTGTGATATTGTTATTGGTATTGCTATTAAGGAATTGTGAGTGATTTTATACTCTACTGCTTAAAATATTTGTATGCTATGACCTATTCCAATATAATTAGAGACAACCTGTTTCCCAGTTTTGGGTATTTAAACATTTTGTGTCGTTTCAGTGGCACAAATCATCAAATGAATTGAGTACAGGCAGTCCCCGGGTTACTGTCGTCTGGCTTACGGACAACTCGTACTTACGAACGGACTGCTAAAAATTAAAAAAATCTAGTTAAATGCTCATGATGATGCTTTGTGATGCTCATGCAAACATTGGGTGGTTTCAGCGGTTCGTCGGCTCAAGGAACAGAGATCACCGTCCGTTATTTTAAGTTAGATCACGGTCCCGTTTTTCTCTTTCTCTTACCCTTACAACGATGCCTCCAAAGCGTAAATCCGATGCAAGTGCTGGTGATGCATCAAAGAAAAGGAAAACAATCACCATGGAAAGTAAAGTTGAAATAGTAAAGAGATCGGAGAGAGGTGAAACGCCATCAGCCATTGGGAAAGCATTAGGCTACAGCCGGTCAACTATCGGAACAATTTTAAAAGACAAAGGGAGAATAATGGAGCATGTGAAAGGCCATGCCCCGATGAATGCCACGATTATTACCAAGCAACGCAGTGGTTTAATTATTGAGATGGAAAGGCTATTGATAATTTGTATAGGAGACCAAATCAGTGCAATATGCCTATTAGTCTTTCTTTAGTGCAAGAAAAGGCTTGAATGCTTAGGTTGTGGGTTCAATCCCAGTGTTGTAATGATTTCTGATACATGGTGTGTACATGAGTCTATACCAAAAGCCTTTTCTGTATTTCTGGATCTGACACCTTTTTGCTCTGTGATTGTACTACACTCTGGAAAATACTCATTAGTAAAGCATACGGAGGATGCTGACAGCATCTGAATGCTGAAAAGTTTGTAAGCTTTGGGGGCCGAAAAAAAAGATCACAGAATTTATATTGAAAAACATGAAACAGGATCAAATGTGTACAAAGCAGGTGGAAAACCTGCAGGGTAATTTTCAGACTTCCCTGCTTTTTACAAAGGAACTGCTTACAACCATATTAAAAAGCATACTCAAACCAGTAGAGAGGAGCCATGGAGCCTTGGGGTGCAGGAGTAATGTTGTCGATGCTGGGCTGTTCATAGCAGCATGCGAAAGAGAAAAACACAAGAAAAGTGTTATGCAGGTATCATTTTCAGACATGCGATGTCCCATTAGGGTTCTATCAAAAATGGATGCTAAATAATTGATGATCAAACTTGGTTGCATATATATATATTCCTCTTCATCTCATTTTAAATAGTTCAGCATCACAGCAGCGTATCAACCGAAACAGCTGCTTGCACATGGGACATTTCTTACCCTGAAGCTACATTATCACAAGGCAGAAAAATAGAAGCATTGACTCTTGATGTAACCACAGCTACCAAGGATGTAGTGAAATGTATCTGAAGGAGTGCTTTTAGAAAGCTCTTTTAACTCCCGACATTTTGAATCAAGGATACACCGGTGGCAAACTGATATATACCAGTGTGTGCACACAGTTCCTTGATGTCAACTCCTAGAAATGCTGTCATGTTAAGCATTTCAAAAAATATACACGGTATCTAGTCCTGGATGGAACAGAGACTGATGTGGTGGGAGAAGCCCAGATCATGGTAAGCTGTCCTGCAATGTTTGGTATGAAAACGACGTATTGCGAAATGACGAAAAACCGTAATAATTCTCCAACCGGTAATTTTCCTGAAAATATCCATAGTGGGGAGTCAAAGGAAGCCTATATTTTGTCAAGAAAGAATGTCTCCACAACAGTATGTGGAGACAGTGAATTATATAAGCATAAAACAAACTCAATTTCACTTTGCCCTTAAATTGATATCACAGACTACAGTTCATAATTATGCATCCATATTCTTGTATTAAACAGTAAACAAAGTTTTTCGCTTTTTATATTTATTGTATATTTTACATATTTTACACTATGCTGCAAACAATCTCATGGGTAGTGCATTTGTTTTTCATGAACACAGGCCAAAATACAGCTTAGGCCCCACAAACGGGGAGGGGGTGCGCGCAATTGTTTCAGCTCAAGCTGATCAAGAATGCTCATTATCATTTTTTTGTGTATGATTTACAATTAAGCACAACCTTGTCTAGTACCTACTGTGTGAAAACTCGTGCAGATTTGCACATGAATTAGGGGAAACACAATTGTTTTCGAAATGGAATTAAGTGAATGGAAGCCTTGCGAGGAAAAGTCATTGTTTCTGGCCAGACATGAGTGGCTTGAGCCGTTTGATATTCTACATGGAAGCTCTACCATTGTGAAAGACCATTGTGTATGGACCAGTTATGTATAAATGGCTTCCTGGGCCTGTGCATGTGCCAGACACCCAATCCAGGAGATGACTGCAGGGAATATGACCAACACACCAGCACCAGCACCAGATATGCTGTAATAATTCAAACATGACGAGTCTTTATAAGTGTTATTATTTAGTTGTTCGGTACAGTGTATGTGTTTAAGAGGGGTGGGTTGATGTAGCCAGATTACATGTATCCAAACTGGAAGCTGAATGTGAGAGGGAATTTTTACCTTATGGAAAAACCGCATGAATTCAGTTTTTTACATATGAGTCACATGAAATTTCACAACAACATTTCACATGTGATTTATATGTTTACCACACGTTTAACCAAGCAAGCAAGATGACGATTGTGTTAACCAACAAAGTTTTTAAACATACGTGACTTTAAGTTTGATCAGTCCATCACTGGTAAGTTAACTAACTAACTAAGTTTATTAACTTACCAGTGTTGGACTGATCAAACTTAAATTGCGTATGTTTCAAAAGTTTGTCTTCTTGCTTGGTACGCAATTAACGTTTGAGGAGGCGAACTGCATACTGACGTACCACTTATGTGCACCCCTGGCTATACATCAGTGATTGACTTGACTTGACTCGCCACATGCAGTCTGATTCTCACCTAAACAAGATCGTGATGGCCTCCTGGGTGGTGTAGCGGTAGAACGTCCGACACTGCCCACTGCAACTGGGGTTCGATTCCACCAGGTTGCGCCAGTTTCGGCTCTGGCCTGGAGTGCCACTAGGGGGCGGCAATTGGCTGTCCGCCCCCGGGTGGGGGGAGGGAAGCCGATACGAGATCGCTGCGTATAGGAGTGGCCCTGTGTGCATACCGGAGTTACGGTGACAGCTTGGCGGGTTCCAGCTCGGAAGAGCTGCCGGCTTCAGGACTACGGCAGCGAGCTTTCGATATGAGGTAGGGGATATTTGACATGAAAAAAGAGGGTATAATTGGGGGGAAAATGGGTAAAAACAGCAGAAAGAGAAAATAGAAATACAGATGATTTGTAGGAATAAATAACTGACCATTCACTTGTCACACATCAGACTGATTCATGTGAGGCTCATATTACCGTAAGGCTATGAGCCTGACAAGGGAGGCTAGCAACACAGTAACCATTGCTAAAATGTTAACAAACTTATACTGTAGTGCTGAGCAATAAACCTTAAGAGCAACATATATATATATACACACACATATATATATATATAGTAGCAGAATCCGGGGTGTTGAGTTTCAACTCCACCAAATGATCAATAGTAAACCCACTTACACAGGCGGAATGCAAGAAAATTAGTATTTTATTTAGGAGAATTGGCACAAAGGGAAGGGGGAAACCAAGTTGCAATCTGTAATCTGTCCCAGTCCGTAATCCAAAATCCGTAATCCAAGTCAGGTTCTCATACACAAAAGGTCAAACACTCACAGGCTCTCAAAAAGTCGCATTCTTAATTCAATCCAAAAAATCACTTTCTCACGCTCCCTCTCCAACACGCTTTTCCCAGATGGTACTTGGCCTCGAATGACACGACTTGTGCACTTTTGTCCTGGCGCCATTTAGCTGGCATGGGCTGCAGGTGCATTCCCTGATTTCCTGCATGCCCAAATAAGGAGAAGGGGTGGAGTCCCCTCAATCACCATCCCTTGGGCGGCTGCCACATATATATATATATATATATATATATATATATATGTTAGACTCTATATTACTAACTAATACAGAGTCTAGCATCGACTTTTACAAATTGTGTTTGTAAAGATAAAAAAATCTGTAAGGACTAATATTGATTGAATCCAGGCCGCAATGTTCGGGTGACATCAAACAATGAACCATAACAGAAATCTTAGCGTGTACAATTTTAGCCCTGTAAGTAAACCTTTTCAATTTAGTTTACCCGTTTCATTTACTCTTTATGAGTGGACAATACATTTGTAAATTTGCCAAATATGGCTACAAAAGCTAATTGTCCAGCTATGCTAATTGCTGTAAGCCAAGTTTGTTAGCTCTGAAACTGTGTGATGACTCAATGACTCCAGTCCTCATGACTGGAAGCACATTTCACCCAGTTATTGATAGCAACAGTTGGCCATGGTACACATTCATTTAACATACAGATGTCCAGCTGTGTGAACTGAAAATGGCTGCTTACTATAATTGAAAGATTCAGCTGCACCTTCAATTCGTGGACTGTTCCAAAATATTGTACAGTGTACTCTGCAACAGAATAATACTTGCACCACAGTCTTGAGTTTTAGTCCGGTGGCTTTCTTGCAAAACAGTTACCACTCCAAACTATAGGTTGATTTAACATCATCCATATAAATATGCAAATGAACGGTCCTCCTTCAATGAATATGTAAATTATTCGTTATGAACATTTAAATGAGCTCATTCAAAACATTGTTTGCAAGCATGAGGCACATTGTTATTGTTATTATATTGTTATTAAATTAATACAAATTCGAATGAAGGTTCTTTGTTGAACATCAGTCATTGCAAAATGCCTTCGAGCACCCCCCAAAGAAAGGCCCAAAAAAGCAGTAGCCTGCCACAGAGTATGTCATCGATTGCACGCTGGAAGAGTACATTGTACAGTTTTGGTTGTTTGTGTTCAGATTCACAGCTTGGTGCTGATTTCTTTCTTGACAGTGCATTCTCTGGGCCCAGCAAGACCCCTGCTGTTCCTGAATTGATGGTTATTGTCAAACTTTCAGACCCCCAGTTTTCTCTGAGGGCTCTGTAATGACGCCACGCTCGAGCTTCAAATGGCGGTGATTACAATATTCAAAGAACGATTGCACATGGCATAATCACAACCAATTCACGAACAGGAACTCAATCGTCTCTTTACTACGGTTTTCTTTTTGTTTTGCATTATCCCTTCAGCCTCCGGTACCCTGCCGTCTGACAGCAAGTTTGCAGTCTAATTAAGCCATTTTAGTTTGAGCCTGAACATGGAATTCATTTGGCCTTTTTTTTTGCAGGGGCATGCATGGAAGTCTGTACAGCGGTACTTTTAATTTGCCATCGTGACTCTATTTATCATAATAAATAATAAAAATGCTTAAATGTTTACCTAATCTCCATTAATTAGTACGTCAAATACATCAACTAGCTGACACGATAACGGATGTTGTTCAGTGCTCTCGACTGCTTATGTTCCAGATAAGGACAGTCAGTCAGAAACTGACAAAATTAATCCACTGAGAACTGTCAGTCAGCGTGACAGATAAAACGCTTCCGACTGGGACTGCAGTGGAGTGCAGTAAAGACTGCGAGTTGTTTGTTTAATGGAGACTTAAAACAATAATGAAACGGACATGTATTATTTACTGGGTTATTTTAACAAATCCAAGTTCATCTTAAAATCGTTTTAACAAACGATCTTAAAATACATTCTGTATTTATTACTTAACTCACAAAGCACATTTAACGCATCAAAACAAATCAAATCTAAAGTGCATCGACAGAATTGAATGACATTGCATTAGTCCGACTGTAGATTTAACATTTTAATACTGTAAGTACTGAAACAGTGCACATAAAATGCAGAGTCATATTGCATATTGTGATGCATATTTGTGTGTACGGACTCGAGGCTTGGTGTGGTTAAAGAGTCTAGATAATATTAAAGATGGCCCCATCCCGTGTTCTATCATTGAAAGCTTGTGGCTATTGTTTCTAATATTCTGTGTTCATAGAAAGTGCTAAAGTGTATTCTGTTCCCGTTACTTCAATGGAAAAAATGACCTTTACTATTCAAGAGCTTGACCCTATTGAAACCGTTGCATTTTTTTATATTGTTTCTCTGAATTGACATAAAAGTTTCCTTCCTTGCCTTATATATGTAATTATTTCAGCAATCCGTGTACAGGGTTTTGCTCAAGTAGTGCCAGCCAGCCAGCTAGCTAACTAGCAAGCTAGAGAGGCAACAGTTGGTATGAAACATAGGCTAGCTAATAAGCTAGCTAGCTAGCTAGCTGCACTAATATGAACCTGGCTCACTTGACAACGCTCTGAGCTAGCGAACGTTAAGTTAATCTAAAGTGGAGCTCACGTGATAGTATCACCAGCATATGAGTTAGCCAGTAACAGTCAATTGAGTGAACCTGCCCTGCTAACCACCCCTTTTTATGTACTGTGCTTTTCGGACTGGAAAAAAAAGTGCAATCCTAAATTTTCGGAAGGGTCCACAATAAAGTTTTAAATCAACCTTTGCACAGTCCAGCTATGATTGCCAAAAGAAGGCATTGAAATCAATGTGTTTTTTTAAACAGCAAACTTTCCACTGATAACTTCCACAGTTTGACTGGTTATACTCCCTGCCTGAGAGACAGACAGCTAAGCAACACTACATCTTCTGTTGAGAAGCAGTTGGTTCAAAGTCTTTAAATGCTGTAGAAGGTATACATGGTGGTGAGTTCACAAATTGCACTGTAAAACTGACCTCAAAAATATTTGTTTCTTGCATTGACAATCCAAAATGTTTTTATGACCAAATTAATGCAATGCACGTGGCACTAGCACATATTTGTGTTGCAGTATTTATATTGCTTTTAAAATCTCCTGTGCATTTCTGTGTGCATGGGTATGGTTTTGAAACACCAATTCTCTCACTCATATCTTTAACATTCTAGTGCTCGCTTATTATTGACTAATCGAGGCTGAGACCTCTAAGTCAGACAAACAAATTTAATTAAGCGGTTTCGCTTATTCAAACAAGTTATTGTACGTGCAGTACAGCTTGTGTTCACTGTTTAAATCACTTGCCTTTGTAATCAGTCTGTAATTCAAAGGCAAAGTCTCAAAGTGGGTGAGCGCACTTTGAATGGTCAGGTAGTGGTTGTGACTGCTGGAGGAAGGCCTCACTTGGGTTTAAACGTTTGATTTCAGTAATTTCATGCAGTTTGCTATGTTTGGTAGAGCAGATGCAGCCCTGATTTAATTAGACCAGCACATGGATTTGACTGGAAGTGAGACATTTTGAGACATTTTCATAGGTCACTGCTGGCCTAGGCAAGGCCTAGCATTTGAGTAGCACATCAGGGATAACCTGTTTCTTACATGCTTGACTTGGGGTTAGCTGGATTCATGTCATACCTACTGACAAAATGCTGAAATAATGCTATTGGCCTCAGATTTGATTAGCTGCAAAATAGCAGAATATCTCAATAATAAGACAGACCAACATGCACAAGAAAACCCTCAGTATACATTTCCTGGACTGTAAGCCATTGGAAGACATGGACCTTTTGTTCTTATCATTTAAATGCCCTTTATTTGATATTGTCACTTGGAATATGTCCAAAACCATTTTATTGGTGCGCCATATTCATATATTGCCGTTGATCTCACAAAATATGCCTGCAGATTGGTAGCGTCTAATGAGCTTGGCTGGGTGTTTTGTCTGAGCTACATCTGTCGCTTTGAATAATTTTTTTCAAGGATTTGACAGCCCTGACTTCGAACAATAGAAGCCCCCACAGTGAGTTTTGTCATAACTTATAACAAAACAGTGCGTTTGGGTGGATGTTAATGAATATTAATAGATGAGACAGTGAACTATGGATAAAAATGAGCTGCTGTACTTTCCAGTAAACTATTTCAGCAGCATGGGGAATGACCTCTAAATATAGTAGAGGAATTACAGTGTTGCTAGTGATCCATTGATGCTGCAACAGCGGTCCCGGATAGTGCTGACCTAGATGAGAACAGTATTGAATTGGGTTACTTAATAATCACAGCTTCAGAGAACCACTGCTTTTAATGTTATGTTTGTCAGTGCATAGTTGACCAATGTGTGGATTTCTGCCCTGTTCAAAAGATTGTATCGTGCAAGGAAGGTGTCCTGGGTATCTTGGGTAATTTGTGCTTCAATACAGGAAACTTCAATACAGTTTTTTTTTTCAGACTTCTCACCAGATGATGCATGGTATGGCTGGGGAAACTAGGTTGCACAATAATGTCTAATGACCAGAAATGGACCAGTGGCATTATGGAAATAGATCATAGACCGGTTGGTGTTTCTACACAAAGGGTGAAACTCATTAAAGCTGGCCTAGATATTCAGTTATCTCTCTTCCTCTGTAACACATACTCACACTCTCACACGCAGACACACACACACACACACACACACACACACACACACGTACAATGGCCAAATTTAAATTACACCTTTTTACTATGGAATATGCTATGTGAATTATGTGTGTGTGAAGATTTAAATTGCATCTACAGCAAAGATAAAAATATAATGAAATAAGTAGCTAAGATTGAAATTGAAAATGTTGTGTGTGTGTGAGAGAGAGAGAGAGAGAGAGAGAGAGAGAGAGAGAGAGAGAGAAGTAAATCTGGTTATTCAGCAGTAGCTATTTTTAAGGTTAAACCTGTTCCATGTTCTGCAATACAAATATAATGCTTCTACCTCTATTTCAATATCTTAGATTAGTCCCCCCTCTCTCTTTTAGGATTCAGATTCATCCACCGATGCCTGATTCCACCCATGTTCCTCCCTTGTCCATTGTTTTTTTGTTTCCTTTGCCATAGAACTATTGGGAATCCTTAGCATTATGACTGCAAATCCCCTCCATCTTTGTTACTGGTCTCCCAATAGAGACAATGAAAATCACTGTATTCAATCAGGAAACAAGAATTGTAGCAGAATTGTAACATCGTTACAATTGTAACATCGCTGTTGTACGTCGCTCTGGATAAGAGCATCTGCCAAATGCCTGTAACGTAACGTAACATCATGTGAATTGTAAGAAAAGTAATATTGATGACTGTGATAACTATATTGTTTTTCTCGAAGATATAAAAGTTAGCTATAAACCATATTGGTTTAATATAGATGCAAAAACGACATCACAGGCCACTACCCTGGACCCTGAAGTTTATCAATGCTGACCATGGATGTGGCATGCTGCCCAATGATATTTCTCCATCTTTGTGTGTTCTTCATAAGGTTAAATCCAGCCTTGTCTATATAAACGTACTTGTGATGTGTGAGGCTGGCATCAAGCTCCATTATACCGTAGGAAAACATGATACAGTTTGTAATTACGGTAGTATGTAACATTACACCCTCCAAAATACAGTAATTTCACAGTACATAGAAACTCAGTAGGGTAGTTTGGGCATCGTGTATGTAGTTGAACGAGAGAGGACTACAGAAAATACTACCTCGAACATGCTGAAATCTTGCTTTCCTCACTCTGGCAGTTTTTTTTCGAATGGCTCCCTGTAGACCTGCTTTACTTTACAAGACATGGTCAAATCTGTGGCTGAAGTACAGTGATGAATGCTGGTAAAAACGTCCATGTCCCAGATGATTCTCCTCTGTGCATCTTTCAAACAGATGTGATTGCTTTGAAGGACCATTTCTACTATTGCTGTTTCTCGTTGCTCAGCGATGGGCCTACCTCTTCTATCCATTATAAAACGAAATGGCAGAAAGGTATTCAATTTAAAAATGACAGTACGATTGGGGAACAATAAGAGGATACTGCATATTTTTTCATACAGTATTGTAAAGGATGTGTAAGATACTATGTATGCATGGGAAATGTAAAGGGAAATGGTTGAGAGTAATCATCGGTTTAAAGGAGCGGGTTTAAGCCTCCTTTATTTCAAGCCGACAAATCGCTACTGGTACATAACTGCATTTTTGTAATTTACAGCATTCGGTGGAACGCCGTAGTTGAACATTTCCATACGCATTCTGTTTTTTCTGTGTCGAAAATGAAATACAATGTTAGTTTCCATATTGTGCAAAACTGGATCTTTAAGATGCATGAAAATATGAGAATGTGTGGATTTATATCCCAGGACTGAACGAGTTTGTAAAATAGGGACGTTTTCCAATTGTTTGAATGACATTATCTTTCGGGATATAAAGGCCATTGTTGTGCTAAAAGTGGAAGATTGTGATTTCTTAAACGCTACAAAGCATCATATCAGTGTTTGTGCCGGCTGGTAATCTGAAAAAAACACCCTCTGGATGCATGTTGCCGTGTGCAGCACCATCTCACCCATTGAAACTTCAGTTGCTTGACAAGAGCCGAAATAATGTGCTGTTATCTCATGCCCAGTCAGATATTCACATAATTTGAAGTGCGATCTTACTTACTTACTTAAGCTGTAGTCGTGCAGGACCCGTCGGTACCCCCGAGGGGGAAAACGTGAGCAGCAGCAAATGGGTATTGATAAGTGGGCTAAAACCGGCACAGGTGGGTGGTTTGAATTCAATTGATATTCTAGCTTCCTCCGCCATCTCCCTACATCTTCCACCGCTATATTCTCCCGTGGCCTTATGTGTGTAATTGGAGGATCACAGGGAGCCAGAATAACCTAATGAGCATTTAGGGATTATTAACAAAGTCCACAACCCTGAGAGTGTCCCACCTGGCCGTTTTGCGCAGGCACTGACGCAGCCAAAAAAACGGGAGCCACCCAAAAGACCCCCCTAACCGCGTCTGACCGTACCTTGTGAACCGGAGAGCCACACATTTTGCCTGTCCCATGTTTATTTAACATGCTGCTTGAGGACTGGATCTGTAGAGAGAGAAGAAGAAAAAAAGAAAAAGGTAGCTACCCATGATTTAAATGTATTAATCCAAATAAGCATACAAACATTTAAAGGATGACTGTTCAAGTAAACACTCTCAGGAAGCAAGCACTCACAAGGGACACATTTTTGGCACCTGGCTGTGAATGGGTGTCTGATAGTGCTTCTGAGGATCGTTGTGAATGTGCAGTGGATCATGTCTGCAGGGACTACTATAATGCAACGTGCAGCGATTCCCCCAGATCTGAGTGTAGATATAGTGGTAAGTGGTTGTTGCGATGGTTAGAGGGGGGTATGAGTATTGTAGGCTTTAGCTCGGGCCTATTTTTGGACAGGTCAGTGGCAAAGCTTGTTTCCGGGGGAACAGAGTCCCTGCCTTATAGAAGTTATCAGTAAGCAAGGGGGAAGAAAACATAAGCGGGAGAAACACAAGAGGAACACAAAAACAGTCATTGGTAAGAGGCTACAAAAATGCAGGTCTTCTCTCCTGAGAAGGCCTGTAAACAGATGCTAACTCGCTCCAACTTGCCCTCTCTTGATTTTTAATGAATCCTGAAAAAGAAATGGGGCATGTGGTAGATATCACCTAAGTCCCTGTCTTGTGCTGGTGCCAGTGTACAGATGGTGTTCAGACTTGTGACAAGCCTGTCGCCTCGAGGATGCAGCAGTGCCACACCCAGTTTTTTTAGCCTGTGACCCCAGTGGCGTAGCGTGGGTTGCCAGCACCCGGGGCGAGGCACGTAACGGTGCCCAACCTTTTTTGCACCACGGACCGGTTTTATGCAAGACATTTTCCACGGACCGGGGGATGCTGAGACCAGTTCATTTATTTCGCCAGGGGGTGGGGGTGGGGCACCAAGAGGAAAAAACATTTGCGCCCCTCTGAATTTTACACCCGGTGCATGAAACCGGTCTGCTGCCCTAACTGTGTTTTTTTTCGTCTTCTGAAATTTGGCGCCCCTCGGAATTTGGCGCCCGGTGCACCCGCACCGATTCTACAGTGCACGATAAGCCTCTGTGTGACCCTATGGTTTCCTTACCACTGCTTAACACTGCCACCTAGTAGCATCTGTTTGATGAAACAGGGAAACAGGACCATTTTAATATTAATAACCATCGAGTGCATCATTTTCATTAGATATTTTGTAATGTTTCAACAAGCTAAAAACATTGCTTCTGAAAATTATACACTGGCTAGTTAGTATCATGAATATACTAGGTACATACTTTTTCTGATTAAGTTAACTTAAGCTGGAGGTCTTTTGGTCATATAATACAAGACATGTTTAGTTACCTACTACATACAGGTAGAAAATAATAATCAAAACACCAAATGAAAAAGGACTCTATACCTGCTGATATTAATGTCAATACTAATTACCAATACGTTTCTGCCGTAGGTTTTACACTATAATATGTGAGTTTCTAAAGCAAGATGAGAGATTCATAACAGATTTTGAAAGTGGCCAAATGCTTGGTGCTTGAATTGCAGGACGTCAGTCACAGAAACGGCTAAATTACTTAATGTATCAAGTGGAACACTGTTGAAGATAATGGCGGCATACGCCAAACAAGAAAAAACAAGAGGTGGTCGCAAGTCATGAGCTTCACAAATATGTATGGTAGGGCTGCTTGTAACCAATGCCAAAACGCCAAATCTGGTGTAATGAGCTCAAAACCTGGCCTTCTGAGCAGTGTGAGAAAGTAATATCTTATGATGTCATCTTTTTCTCTTTTTCCTACATTGGACATGTTTGGAGAAAGCCAAAGGAAGCCTTCAAACCACATTGCCTGTTCCTGGTGGTGGATATGTTATGGTATG
This sequence comes from Aldrovandia affinis, assembly GCA_029706075.1. Taxonomy (NCBI): domain Eukaryota; kingdom Metazoa; phylum Chordata; class Actinopteri; order Notacanthiformes; family Halosauridae; genus Aldrovandia; species Aldrovandia affinis. The sequence goes on along the minus strand of JAINUG010000012.1, from coordinate 5,979,209 downwards.
GGCAGCCATCTTTTGGGAGTCATTGGGCCTTATTATTACTCTGCATAGTAGAATTAGAACTAGAGATGCACCGATTGCGATTTTCTTGGCCGATTCCGATTTCCAATTTTTGATTAGTCTGACCTGCCGATACCGATTTTGGCCGATTCCGATTTTTTTTCCTAAAAACAATAATTGACAACTTACACAAACATTTTTGTAACTTTGCTTTAATAGAAAATTAAGATTGACAATTCTGAGGTAGGTCAGAAGCATGAGGTAGGTCTCACTAAAACACATTTCAAAATAAAAAAAAAAGTGTTCCAGGTTACTGGACAGAGCTTTTCTTTTTTTGTGCAAATTAAATTCAATGATGAATAAAAGAGAATCCAACAACAGTGGCATGTAGCCTTTAAGTAATAAATAAAAAGAAACAAGAGTAGTTTAAATTTACTGACATGGTGACAGACCATTAGTCCGGAAATATTTTTTAAAACACTAACGTTATATTCTGATGACAGATGACACAAGCCCTTTTTCCATTAAATAATTATATGGCTTCAACTTGACGTGCATCAGAAAGTTATTGCGACAATGCTAATGGAAAACAGGTTAGTTCGAACCTATGATGCGCTAGACTAATTTGTTTGCTAGAGGTGGATTAGAGTAGATCCCAATTCTATATAGTGCAATGGAAAACACTTGTAGCGATATAAGGGCGGATGTTTCAGTTGCGGAGCTTGTCAAAGGCATTGAAACAAGCCGCTCTTCAGCAGAATTTCGTTATTTGCGTGAGTCAGGTAGCCTAACGACTACGACTTTAACTAGCTTCAAAGCTTAGATAAAAATGTTTCAAACTAGGAGTAATTGGAAAAGAGGCGATGCTGCTGTTTCTGAGTTTGTTTGATAGTGGAAACGCACAGCTGGCACCTTCATGCACAACACAGTTAATACACAATTTGTGGTTTAGCTAGAAATCGTTAGATGAATTTATCATTAGGTCTAATAAGTTCGATTTGTATGAGTGAATAGCACTGTTTCATAACGTCACTCATTAGCGAACATAATGATTTCAGTGCAATTCAGTGCTTCAGCAGGGCATTATTAGCCTACGTCAGGTTTATGCACTACCACTATGTTCTATTAATGGAAAATGGTTCAGAGGAACCGAACTAGCGCAACGAAGTTAATTGTTAATTAACCCCGGTACCTACGGTACTGTAGAAAAACGACTACCGTCAGAATTTGGGCATCGACTTGGTACCTGGGTGATGACTTTTCAAGTGTCTGATTAGGTTGGTCGTTCCGAACGTTTTCGAGGTTGTTCCTCCGCGGCTTATTTTCGATTGACATGTATGACAAACTGCAAGCTTTAAGTCGTCTTCACTGACTGTGAAAAACGCCCATACTAAGGACATGTTGAGGCGTTTTCAGCGCTGCGCTCATCTGATCTGTTTGCATTGGCTCACGGGTGCGCGCACGTCACGTGAAAAAGAGGGGGGGCGAGGAGCCAACCGGCGCACAGAATCGGCTATGTGGAGTGATCGGGATCAAGTCACCGATTGAGGCCGATCAGCTGAAAATCGGCCATTTCCGGTCAGAGGCCGATCGATCGGTGCATCTCTAATTAGAACCAAGGAATACAAAGAATTTTAGGTGACTAGATGCACTCTATGTTGTAAACATTATTTCCTCAAGATGTTGCCATATTCAAAGACCATACACACTGCTAAACAGATTCAAGTGTGGTTCCATGAACACCAGGATGAAGTCAAATGCCTTCCATGGCATCCCAAAGCACCAGATCTAAACATCATTGAACCTGTATGGGAGGTTCTGGAACATAGGTTGTGGAGTAGATTTCCATTGCCTTCATTTCTCAATGAACTAGAGGCTTTCCTTCTTGAACAATGGTCCAGCAGTTCAAACTGAAAGTTTGAAAGCAAAAGGCAGCCAATATCCTTTACTTCATAGTTATTCATATATTGTTCTAATATATATACAGTGTATTATTTCATGATGAAATGAGGCTACCGAGTGGTAGGTGAGTTGGTAGAGATGCTCACTTGTAGGGTCTTACAACCTAGACATTGCTAGTTGTGGCCTGGGCTATATCACTGACTGACTATGTCTGCGAGTCTGCAGAGGCAGGACACAACACCAGGGGTTTAAAATTGTTCTTCAAATTCAGCTAGTGTTCACATCTGGTGGGGAAAAACACCTCTGCATTTGATGTCATGATCTAGTACCCACATGTTCGGACCTAAAAATATCTTCCTGATGTCGTCAGTCAGAGACATCCTCTTCAGTCAGTGTTAGTTTTCCTGTAGTACAATGTGTGGCCTGTGATGTGTAAAACAGTGACTGTCTCACGTTTGTGTGCATCTGGGGAGTGTACCCCCTTCAGCTGCAGTGCTGCTGCTATTTATAGTGGTGAATTCAGGGCCTTTACAGTCACCACAGCTTACTACAAACAGGCCACATCACGCTATTGTACCATGCCATGACCTCACCAATCCTGAGAAAGCTGCTGTTGCTAGAATCTTCCCTTCCTCAAGTGGTCCTAGTGCCTGGTAAACATTTATGTGAGAAAAGATTTTCCTTCAAAAGTTTTCTCATTTCCTTTCTCTCTCCCTCTTGGTGTCTTACAAAGCAGTGGTGGTTTACAATGGGGAACAACAGTGATGGAAACGATGATGGGAGATTCTCTGAGCTGTCAGACCTGAAGAATGGTGCCGCAAACATACATTTTTGGGATTATTTTATCTCTATTCAAATTCTCATGCATTTGTCTTGCAACCATAAATAGTGTAGGAGCCTTAACTGGCAGGCAGGTTTACGTATTCTGGACTCATGCTGGTACAACTTCAGGATTGGACAGTGTATGAATGTGGAACAAATTGAGTAACTGCAAGGCAAAGAAACAAACGTGTGAAAATGTAATTGCTCTGACAAAACTGACAAAATGTGGGGATTGAAAAATGTTCTCATCTTTGTTCTCATCATTGACACATTCCTTGCTGTGTGTCCTGCTAGATGTTACAAGCTGCATAATTTACTTCCTCTAGTAGAGGCCTGATTAGCATCAGTCTTAATGTACAAATGGAATGGAGGTAATTGGGACAGGGACCTCCCTTCGTTTTGAGGCACTGGTGAGGATCATTGCTGGTGGCGTATTGCCTCTGCTTTCTAAAGAAAAATATCAATAGCCTTTAAGTTGTTATCTATTTATTTGAACTCATCTAGAAATGTGCTTACTCTGCTAGCAATTGCCTTCCTCTTCCCCAAGTTCCACCTGCTTTATGGCTTTGCCTAAGGGGGCAGGTGCAGCCACTTTTCTCACTGTAGATCAGGCATGCTGGGTATTTCTGTTCCCTCCTGGGTAGGGGTGCAAGTGTTACTACAGTATTTGCATTGAAACGCATAAAAAAATGTATGTTCTCTAAAAATATCTCCTCATTTAATGTGATTTATTCCGAGGTTGTCTAATGTGTTTTCTTTGACTGACAGCTTTCCCACTTCAAACAATGCTTTTTTTCAAAGTCTTCAAACTCTGCAAGTTCTTAAGTGCCGTTAAGGTCACAACTGTGTCAGCTATCGTGACGACACTGAGACCCACTCCAGGGAGTACCGGCGGGATTAAATCAAAATGGGAGCCTTTGAATCATGCAGTTACTGTAACCTTAGACCGAAGCATTATAAGGTAGGTCTATTAGCTATGGAAAAGAATACACCACTTAAAATGCCATTTTATGGTCAGGAAATATGAACATTTCATAGTTGTACTGAGATTAATATTCATGCTTTTAAGCGGTATTTGGATGACAGGAAGTTAGTGTCGCAGATAGCTGGTAGCTGGCGAGCAGATCTCCAAGGAATATGTGTGACCCTTTCATGAGCATGAACAGGTTGAACTAAATTGTGTATAAGGGCCCACACATAGGATCCTTTGCAAGTCTACACAGGATGTACCCTGCAGGATTCTGTACAGGATTTTACCATGGTTATTTTGAATGATTATGTTTTACATATGTATATACTGTATATATATACGTATATATATGTAATTGTATATCAATTCACTGTCACAATTATTTAGAACAATAGAGATACTAGTACAGGCCAAGCCAATAAAACATAAGCCAGAAAATGCATTTAAACATAAACCAATACATTATATTTACAGTAAATACATTTATGTTCTGATTTAGTGGCAGTGTCTTGATGCACGTCTGATACACTGAGTAATAAGTGACTGTGTGATTACCACTGTAAAGAAGTAAACAACTGACGCGGTGGCTCTGATGGTGGTTAGGATGTGTGTTTGTGCAGTAGTATGTTTTGCCGTTATTGTGCTGCTACTTGGTAATTAGGTTGGGGCTTGGATTTGGCTCTGTAATAGAGGGCCTCTGTCAGGAGCCTAGGGGATTTGGGCAGTGGAGCATGTGACAGGTGTGAATGAGAATAAAACAACGCATGCTCCGACCTAGTGGTGCAGAGTCGTCTGGACTCCGTTGCCGTTGACTCTCGCAGTCGACTCCATTTTTGAGAGAGAATAGAGCTGACTCCAGGAGGAGTCATCCCCACACAACCGAGAATTCATTTACAAAATTAATGTATTTATTGCTCTAACTCGACACCAAACTAGTCTGAGCCTTTCCTTCTTGCTGTGACTCTGTTTGACTGGCATCCGTATCGTTCATTTACTTCGTAGGGAGTGCTGCTGTGAGGGAGGGATTTAAAACAGCTCTGCCATTGAAAATCACTGCTTTGCAAATTGTTCCGTGTTCCAGGCGGGTGAGAGCCTGAGACGTTTATTGTTAACGGGCTTGTTAGCTATCTACACAAGAAGGTCTGCTTCTGCCCTGTGGCATCATTCTTCATTGATTGGGATATTGTACTTCCAACTCCCCATAACATCTATTGTTACTCTTGTTGTGTCATTTTTTTAAGTTCAGTTATACAGTCAGTTTCACATCATAAAGCATTTAACCCAGTATTGTAATATAGTGGCCAAAAAGGTGGAAACACTTGTAAATGAGGGACACAAAGTGTATTGAAAGCAGGTGCTTCCACACAGGTGTAGATCCTGATTTAATAAAGCAATTAACATCCCAGCATGCTCAGAGTTGTATACAACAATTCTAGGCAGGCCTGGTTGGCTACATTTATGGCCAGCATGGCTAGAAGACGAGACCTCAGCGACCTCGATATAGGGATGATGATTGGGGCCCGTTTGGCAGGAGCTTAAGTGATGAGGATGGCTAAACTTGCTGATGTTTCAGGAGGAACAGTGGCCAAGGTGATGTTGGCATGGAGCTCTGAAGGAAAGACATCATCAACAAAGGGCAACTGTGGTCAAAAGTGCATTCCCCTGGATCGTGACATCCATTAATTCGAGGTGCAAGTCTAAACAGCAAATTTTAATCTAGGGTGTGAACAGGCAGTTTCATTAAGAACAGCCCAGTGAGGGATAATAATAAGGTAGTTTTTTAAGAAATAAATCAGAACATCCAATCAGAATAAAATCCATGCATATCTATTAACTCTATACATTAACTCTACAGAGCAGGAAACCATAGCACAGTTCCAGTGTGATAAACCTTACTAATACTAACCTTTTACACTATTGTTTCTGACTTATTTCGACAGATCACGAAGATTGAGGGCATTTTGTTAGGAGTTTTGCAATCGTCTCAAGGGCAACTTTATGGGGGGTTGGGGCAGGGGAGGGGAAGGTGATGACCGTTCTTGAGAAATAAGTAATATGATCTCCAGACAGCACTAAGCGATTTCAGAGCAATCGATGTGCAATCGAAATGGACTGTCCACATCCATCACCGTGCTGCCAGGTAGCAAAAGCCCTAACTCTGCCTAACCAAGAGCGATCAATTCCAGCATGCTATCATGCAATAAATAAAACCGGGTGACAGCTGAACCTGTGCAATAAGGAGAAATGAATATACGGAGGAGGTGTACATTAGATTTGTATCATAAAAGAGCATCTTGCTCTGCCCTCTGGACCTTACACAGCTGGGCCATATCCAACATGGAAGTGATTCTCACCCTAATCACTTGTATTAATGTTCTCTTTGCCCTTGCTGACAGAGTTCATTCATTACTAATTCTGCTTCATTCTTCCATGTGCAGACTTGATGGTCCAAGCAGGGGTTTTGATAATGCGTGGATGTATGACAATGTTAAAGGATGCACGAAACCAGTTATGCCAAATTAGTCTTCCAGTGATACTTTAACGTAAGTCTTTGGAGTTCAAACACTGAAAACTCATACACAGTAGTGCTCTATACAAGTAGACAGAAGTGCAATTTAGACTTCATAGGTTTAATCCCTCAAAGCACAGTGGCTTTTGAGGCAGAAAATAAATCAATATTGATATGGCCTTTCTGATTAATGAATTAGCCTGCATATCCTGCTATTTACATTAAATGACTGTGATGAATGGATTTTTCCAGCCAATTGTGAGCGTTTGTTGAAAATGTACAATGTCACTTTTCATAATTGTCATAAAGTCTCCATGAAAATTGCATTTAAACTGAAGGTAATGTGACCAATGTGCTTTACAGGAAGAACAATCAGAGTTCTGAAGTTCATCCTTTATGTTTACACACAAAAGGCTGGCTGGATTCATGTCATCCAAACTGGCTGATATCTGTGACATCTCTGACGTCTGTTTGGCGTAGCAGTCTCAAGTGGAGATTACACAAATGGCTTGAAGCAATGTTCTGTTCAAGGCTTGCCGTGCTAGAACAACAATTTTAGCAACTGAGGCTTAAATAAAATAAAATCCGATTATCTTCTTATGATTCACTAACAGTACTGTTGTTTTCCAGTTTATATAGCATAAATGGCAACACATACACACACCCACATACATATTGTCTCTTCTGGGATGACACTGCCCCCATCCACAGGGCAGGAGTGGTCACTGAATGGTTTGGTGAGCATGATAACGATGTGAACCATGTTCCATGGCCATCTCAGTCACCAGATCTCAACCCAAATGTACACTTATGGGAGATTCTGGAGCGGCACCCGAGACAGTGTTTTCCACAACCATCAACAAAACGCCAAACAATGGAATTTCTTGGTATTGCATCCCTCCAGTAGAAGTTGAGACAATTATAGAATCTCTGTCAAGGCACATTGACGCCTTTCTGGTGGCTTGTGGTGGCCCAATAATAATAATAATAATAATAATAGTAATAGTACATTTTATTTGATTGGTGCCTTTCTGGATGCCCAAGCTCACCTTAAGAGTAAAAGTATTTGAATAAACACATGAATTAAAATCAAAGTAAAAAATAAAAGGTAAAAATACATGCAAATAGTTCAAACATAAGGACATCAACAACATCAACACATGAACAACACAAAGCATAGTACAGTGGGAGACACTGGCTACTTCATATTCATGTATCCTTTATTTTGGTAGTTACTTGTATATACGGTATACATACAAACATATATATATATATATATATATATATATATATATATATATAGAGAGAGAGAGAGAGAGAGAGAGAGAGAGAGAGAGAGAGAGAGAGAGAGAGAGTCGTCGCAAATTGTCAGTTTGACATAAAGGAGGCCCATATCTTTAAACCAATTATTTCTCTCAGCCTGTTTCCGTTAATATTCCTTGATTTAGGGAGGGATTTAAGTTGAAAGTGTAGCCTTTCCAAATGACCCAGTTAATTTTTATTCAATTAACCCCCTTAATGTCATTTACTTAATTCATTAGCATTCACATTGTAATGTGACACGAGGAGAGACGACACTACAATGTGAGACGCGATTAAGAGGAAGCTCTGATCACTCGCCAACGGAGTATTCAATTATTTGACACGCTTGTTAATTAAGCGAAATAAATGAAAACAGGATAAGACTGGCGGTCTGTTTAAAGGTAAGATATCCGCCTCCTCAATTCCCAGCTCACCAGCCACCACTGATAGGGTGTGATTTTTTTTGATGAACGGGTGGGTGGATGTACAGATTGATCTCTTCCAAGGTTGTTTTAGTTACACGGGATAGCGAAGTGCGTACACATTTGGTTTCAGATCTCGACTGGATTTCAGGACCTTTTTTTCTTGTGAGAGCAATGAAAAACCAGAACACCGCCATAAGGGAAAGGGCTGGCTCGACTTGAGCTTTGTTATCTGCACCTGTTACTCTGAATCAGCATCATCTCACGGGCTCATCCACTTCCTTTGGTGTCAGTTATCGTAATTGGGGCACTCCTTCACAAAGTCCAGTCCCGGAGAGAATTCAACTATTTCTGGTTATCAGCAAATTGTGTCCAATTTGTTTGAACTGTGTGCCTCTTTGCATTATGTGCAAAAAAATTAACATGCAATTTGTAACAATTTGTTACCTGTCTAAATGTAAATCGCTCCCCCAATTAATGCCCTGGGCCGAGCTCGGGTGTTGTCGATTCCATGCACCCCTGTACAAATGCGAGTCGCCAGGAAGGCACTCTCGCTCATCGAGGTTGTTTCAGTCGGCTGCTGGACAGCGCCTCCACTGTGCACGTCCACGCCGGGCCTCTGCGTTTAGGAAGACAGATGAAATTCTGCGGTCAATGTTCTCGGCGGCGCCGCATGCCAGCAAAATGTTTTCACGAAGCCGTCAGAATGCTTCGGCGCGTTGCACAGAAACCACACACTCGTTTTACAACAGGTCGCTACTAATTTGCGCGCTTACAGGCCTCCCTGTTATGTGATAAGACTTTTTTTTTCCATTATGACAGCGACACTGAATTTTCTAAGATCAATCTTAACCGTCCTGTTTAATTTGCCATGGTCAGCGGGCACATCGGCAGCTGCCCTTGTCGCCTGGCCGCTCCGGCGAATTAGAGATTTAAGTGTGTCGGGTTATTACAGCGACAGGCTGTACGGTATTGACCGATTATGATTTGGTTGGGCCTCAGACCTCCGGCACAATTAAATCAGGCTGTGCCCTTGTTTAATTTGTGAGGGAGGAAAGTCTACCTGTAATTTGCATGGATATGGATTATGCTTCGTTAATTAAATATGTTTTTTTTCAGCATTGCAGCAGCTGGGTAGAAAATGTAGCAGCAAAAACATATTTTTATTTTATTTTTTGTCATAGTTGGGTAATCGTTGTTCAGCACTGGCAGATACTGTTGACAGTATCAGTGTGCCTTGGCATTCAAGCATCAGGGATTTAGGCTTTTAACTTATCATAGAGGTATGCATCTGTATATCTATATCGTAGATAATTAACCGCGTGTGAAATGAGTGAGTTGAATTTTACCCAAGTTTACTGACGTCTGATGGATTAACTATTAACCACAAATACCGGATCAGGTTTGACTTTTATTTTCTTCTTCTACAAGAGGGGTGAGACATTTACCTACGAGACATTTACAAAACACTTCAGGCCAACGTGTGTCCAATAAAGTGAGAAATAATTAGCTTCTAATATGGTCTTACCTCTTACAGTGACACCACCATGTCTGCTAGAACTAATCTTCATCAATTTCCTTTTCCTGAAAGCAGTATAATGTAAGCGTGCCAAGAGCATTAAAATAATGACATTAATATGGCTAAAAAAAATCTGCTTTTACTTCTTTGAACCCCTTTCAAGCACAGGGATTCACCATTACTTCTCCATCCAAGTCAATTTTTACTCATTTGTTGTAGTACCATCCACCTGGTTGCCTTCCAAACTTTTCTCTCTATAAAAGTTTTATTTCACCCTGAAAATCTTCATCTCCATCATGCACCCTCACGGGTTATATTTGTTTTCCGACTTTGGCCCGGTGCAGAAGTGCTCAGATTTAAGTGGTGTTGAATTTTGTTCTTATATTCAAGGGCATTCAGAAACCCTTGGGAGCAAAAATAATATAAAAAGGGCAGGAGGGGGGGTAGGGGGGGTTCCATCACCTCTCTCCTGTTATCCTATTTTTTGTGATTTCAGCAAAACGAGCTGATTTAGTTTCCCCTACCAAAGAGGTTTATCTTCACTATGGCCATTAGCAGGTAATCTGGAGCTGAAAAAGCAACACTGGACCGAAATAGCCCCTACAGGCGAAGGACAAAGTGAGCTGTGAATTTGAATCATCTGAACAGGACAAATCGTCAAGCCCATTTTCCAAAAGGTGAAAATATATCCTGTGAGATGGATGCAATACTTTAACAGACAATGGGTTCAACCCTGAATGATGTATTTTGCCCTATAAGGATTCTGCTGCACCATTGAATTTCTCTCCTGCTTCACTTCTGCGCTTAGCACGGACACCTTTGCTCATTATTCAGAAAAAAAATACATAATGGCAAAGTGGACAATAGACAGTAATATAAAGTAAGTTGTAAAACCTTCAGAAGGACAAACTGGACAGAAGGACAGACTGAACAAAGCTTAGTCAAAGTAACAGACAGGTGGAATCAAGGACGTAATGTTCTTGGGGGGAGGAGGTCCAAACTCTGGGGAGAATTTTAAGAATTGAGATTGCATTTCCTGCATTTGTGTAAATTCTGGGGAATAAAATAACCTGACAAGTCTTGTCACTGCGCTGGGCAGGGTACGCAGATGTAGTCATTCACAAACATGGAACAAAGAATCATTTAGCTTGGCACAATATAACACCACAGAAAAAGAAGAGAGGCTACCTCAAACACTCTTATTTTCCCATACACTGGGCCCTCTGACACACACATACACACACACATGCACACAAACACACTTTTCACACTGGGGATTCCCAGTTTAACCCCATGCAGGAACAACTCCCTAATTATTACTACTGATTAGTGTAGTAATTGTTTAGCGAGATTTACTGTTTAGGTTTACTGTTCATAGCTAGATAAAGAGAAACACACAGGAAGTTATTGCAATGAATCATTCAAACTCAATCAAATCATTTTCACACTGTGCCTCTCCTCTCATTGGCCCCAGCTTCCTGCAGTGTGCTTAACCAGTTTAAACAGTCACTGTTTCACGGGGGAACGTAACGGATGAGTGCGCACGTTCAGCGCGTCCTGTATGGGATACTGGTAGCACAACAATTTAGAGAAGGGAGGGAGGGGGCGGGAGATTTTTTAGGTTTTCAGAGGGTCCAGTGTATGGGAGAATAAGAGTGTTTGAGGTAGCCTCTCTTATTTTTCTGTGGTGTTATATTGTGCCAAGCTATACGATTCTTTGTTCCATGTTTGTGAATGACTACATCTGCGTACCCTGCCCAGCGCAGTGACAAGACTTGTCAGGTTAATGTGCACAGCATTGCATTCCCCATCCACTTTCTGTGCTGATCACTTGCAACGTTACTACTGCATTCTCAATGTTCACGCTGAGGCCAGGTCCTGTTCCCTGTCCAATCACAACTCCTACAAAAGGTGAATCTGCTAGGTCCTAATGCTCACCCTGTATGTACATCTTGTAAGTCGCTCTGGATAAGAGCGTCTGCTAAATGCTTAAAATTTTATAATTTAAAATGTAATCAGGGGCAGAGGTAGGGACAATCGACAATCAGGACTTCCCCACCCCCCCCCCTCCGTATGTTGTGCCATAGTGGTGAATACATCATGCTACTTACTGTTCCTCCAATTCTAATATTCAACTTGTAGCTTTTGCATTGCATGTATTTAACAGCCACACACACACACACACACACACACACACACACACACATCTGGGAATCCAGCACTCGTCAGCAAATAAAGTGTCCATCTCGATGCGGCAATAATGCAATTATTCTTCACTTTTTGTCTCACCACTGCTAAAGCCTCTCTGTTCGCCCTCTGTTAATGACTTCACGGCTGTGAAGGATGACAGCACGCGGCCACTATGACAGAAGAAAGAAATGGCCATATCAGGTCCATTACTGACAGGGCTAAGTGGAGCCACACTGTCTGACTGGCCATGAACCAAGTCATTAAACTAAGTTGTCAGAACAATGAAATGCAGGGTATATTGATGAGGGGCAATTTGAACTAGCCATTCTGCAGGAAGAAAAAAATGGTTCTGCATTTCTGGCCCAATACCATTTGATACAAAAGACATGAAAAGGAAACAAAGTGCTGTACATGTGCTTGCCCACACAGTGTTATATGTCATCTGCACTATGTTGCACACAAATGCATTTCCCAAAAATAGGCTAATGGAAGTGTAGCTATGGCTTTCATTTTTCAATGAAGGACAACGCTGCGGTAAATCCTCCACACACTGAAATGAATCCAGAATCCAGGTACTGAGGTGTCAAGTAAATTATGACCAATATTTAGGAATATCAGCTGAAAACCGAAAACCTAAGAAATCTAAACTGAAGCAATGTAAATCCCCCCTCCCTCCCTCCCTTCTCTAAATTGTTGTACTACCAGTATCCCACACAGGACGCGCTGAACGTGCGCACTCATCCGTTACGATCGCCCGGGAAACAGTGACTGTTTTCACACTGCGAGCCGTACAGTACACTGCAGGAGAGCTGGGGCCAATGAGAGGAGAGGCACACTGCTCACCTTGCACTCGTGAAGACAGGTAACCTGGGGGAGCGTAAGCAGCGGTAACCTTACCTTACCCCCTGAGCCCATCGTGCTCTGCCAATTAAAGCTCTAGTGGCACAGTACACACTCAGACCTGCAATGTCTAGGCCAGGGGTCGGCAACCTTTAACACTCAAAGAGCCATTTGGACCCGGTTTCCACGGAAAAGAAAACACTGGGAGCCGCCAGTGGCGTAGCGTGGAGGGGGTGCAATGCGCCCCATTTTCTGTTGCGCCTCGGATTTTCTGTCGACGACGGGGGCTAAAAGCTGAGAGATTCTTGCGCCCTCGGATTTTCGTGCGCGAGAAAATGTAGAACTACAAATAAAATACACTTCAATTGGATACTTATAATTTATTTTCCCAAGCCACGCGGATTTTCCATAAGGATGAAAGAGCCGCAGCATAAGGGTGAAAGAGCCGCATGCGGCCCGGGAGCCGCAGGTTGCCGACCCCTGGTCTAGGCCATAGGGCTCAGCCTGAACTCAGAGTAAGTGCCTTTACTGACTGAGCCACATGGGAGGCCAGTGATACTAAAGGTGGAAATATCACTAAATCGACCATGACTCTGAATAATTTAAGCTTTCGTTAAGAGGCCCCTGTTATTTAGTGTTGATCATTTGTTTTGTGACTAATGGCTTGCATGACAATATCCTACTGGAGACAGTGACTTATCAGCATTTTGAACACTTATCTACCTATACAAAAGTACACGTATACGTGCATATAGTAACTTACTGTGCAAATAGTATCATTCATGCTTTTTTAGTTAACGTTGCACAACGTGTATATTATTTGCAATGTACAGTTTAGAGTGTCATTATTTGTGGGGTGTTTATTGTGACCATCACCATAGGAAAATGATACCGCGTGTACGGCTGTATGTAATTGTCTTAACTGGCTGTTGACTTATGTAGGACCCACTGGAATAATGTTATGGAAGCACATATTTTGTGTCGGGGGCTTGTGGAAAAAGGCACTGGGCCCCTCCCCCGTCCATCTGCACATCTGCCCAAGTGTGACCCTTGAGGGGCGTGATGGATTGGCGACTTGTGTTATTGACCGCCCCCTGAATCATTAACTCACTGTGCTGCCACACAGCACTACACGCAGAAGTGTGCTTGAACGCGGGAGACACCGAATATAACAACTCGAGGCTGAAGGGAAAAAAAAGACTACTACTCACTGCTGCCTACCATCGAGAGATTTGATCTTTCAATTCCAGCCAATCTCCATCTCTCCGCCACTTCAAATTTAATTGCCTCCTCTAACAATGCTTCACTCTGAACAGCATCACTCCATTTAAAAATGTAATTTAGAATAAATAACAGCTCAGCATTTGTATGAGAATATAAGGGTAGAGGAGAGAGAGAGAGAGAGATGGCAAGTCAAGCATTCAGCAGTTTGATAATCAGTAGACCAGATAATGAGATAAATACAATTTTATCAATCGTAAAGTAAGCAGAAATTGTTTTCATTGAAGGAAAAAAAGTGCACTCAGATTATCACAGTCCATCACGATTCCACAGAATCGGGCCTATTGAATTGGGCTTGTCCTTGGAATCCTACAGTTATTCAGTGGCTCTAAAGATCAATTGTTCTGCATTGGATTCAGCATGCATTTTCCCCCATCTGTTTACACTCATAAAAATCATGATGTACAGTACTGCCTTTTGAGTTGCTTTAGTGTTTACAGTACGAGAGCAATAACCATCCCAGGGATTTCCATAAGTCTATATCCCCATTATTGAGAACTATCCGAATAACTGAAATCTGCTTGCTTGCTGAAATATTTCTGTAAAGTTTTGTGGGGTTCTGTAGAAAGCAACATCCTTTAAATGGCCTCTCGAGCCATGTCGACCCATTCACTAAAAACAAACCAAAAATCATATTTACATGCTGTGCACAGCATATTGCCTGAAAGGGGGTGATTCAAAGATGATGAATTGGCTCCTGGGTGGTGCAACCAGTAAAGGCACTGGCCCGGAGGGCAGGTTGCCCACTGTGCCCGGGGTTCAATGCCCGCTGCTGTGCCAGCCTGGCTCTGGCCGGGAGTCCAGTTTGGGGGTGGCGATTGGCTGTCCATCCCAAGGGGAGGGAAAGGAGGGACGAACTTGCCGCAAACACAGAAAGCTTCCCTGTGGGCAAAAATTAACAGGCGGGGCCTCCTCCTCCTCCTGTTAGTAGTTTCACTGTCCGACACTGGCCACGGGGTGACCGTCGCGCCAGAGTCGGCTCTGGCCGGGAGTGCCATCAGGGCGGCAATTGGCTGTCCGCCCCAGGGAGGGGGGAGGGAAGCTGACACAGTTCGCTGCGCACAGGAGTGGTTCTGGGGTGCCGGAATTACAGTCGAGAGCACGACGAGTGCTGTCTCGGAGGAAGCAGTGCTTCGCCATTGTCACTGCCAGTCACAGGGCTACGGCAGCGAACTACGAGGGAGGGGATTGAACTAAGAATAGTAAGTAATTAGCTACCAAATTGGGAGAAAAACAGGATAAAATGTCAAATGTAAAAAAATAAAAATAATAGGCGAGTTCCGCGTCAACGGAAGCGGTTCATTGCCGGCCCCGGGGTAGTGCTTGGCCTTGTAGTTGTGGGGGGCTCGTGGGGGAGGGGGAACTGAAGAAATGGAGGGGTATAATTGCCCTCCTAATTGGGTGAAAATTGGGGGGAAACCTGCCCAGTGTTGCTCACTCAGGGTTAATGAAACATGGGGAAGACAGACTGTGACATATCCACCTGTTCCAAACAGGAAGTAAACTAGCAATGTAAACAAATGCAGCAGCCTAGTTCAAGTTTTGTACCAATGCATGGATATGACACAGTCTATTATCACCGTATTATAACAGACATATGCTCTCCCAGGAAGCAGAAAATGGAAGAAAGAAAGGTAATGTAGACGGCGTCCTTAAATCAGCATTTCCCAGGTAGCCCATCAGAGGGCAAAGCAGAATAATCACATTCACGTGGAAATAAATGTAATGCTTAGCCTAATTGTTCTGTGATTTTAATTTTGAGTTGAGTTTGATGTAAACAACTTTGATGTGGTTCTGTGTGGCTCAGTAGGTAGAGCACGGTGCTGACAACGCTTAGGTTGTGGGTTCGATTCCCACTGGGACCACATATACTGAAAAATGTATGCATTCACTACTGTAAGTTGCTTTGGATAAAATAATCTTCTAAATGGCATATATTACATAAATAAAGCAAGACATTGTTCTCAGACACTTCTCAGCCTTTACAAGTAGTTATAAAAGGAAGTGTATTCATTAGTGAAGTTTAAGAATGAATTGGTAGGGTAACAGGGTTGAGCTGTGTGCATGCTTATGATGAGTGGTTTATTGATCACCAGCTTTGTCAATTAGCCTAGTCTGGGTATCATTGCTCAATTGATGCTGTAATTACCTGATCAGGTAGGAATTCTGTATTCCAAATCACAATATATGTCTTAAGTTGTGTGATTTATGTGTACATCATTGATATATCTCATTAAAAATGTGAGATATTTTCATGGTTTCTATGATTGTATGTATATATGGTAATGGGTTAAACATTACATGTCACAATGTGATAAATGAATACATCTCTCTAGTTTTCATGGTGGGAGTGAATAAAGTAAACCAAGTAAATAACTTCCCTTATTTAAGAATATAGACATACACATATAAACAGGCTCTCCAGGGG
Organism: Aldrovandia affinis; assembly: GCA_029706075.1. Lineage (NCBI taxonomy): Eukaryota > Metazoa > Chordata > Actinopteri > Notacanthiformes > Halosauridae > Aldrovandia > Aldrovandia affinis. The sequence continues at coordinate 5,963,027 of JAINUG010000012.1, read as the reverse complement.
GGGGGCATTCCCATCTATCTATAATTAGATTCTTTCCAGGTTTAAATTGGGCCAGATGAAGATTTCTACTTAGGTTGATGGTGATTATTAAAATAGGCTTTTTGCTGTGGTGACAGCCATTTTTTTTTCTTTTTCTTTATAAAAGCCACATCCAAAAATATGTGCTCATGACTCATTAAATTTAAAAGTTTGATTTCATGTAATTTTGATCACCCCATGGGAACAATCTGAGGAAACAATTTGCACCATAGGGTGGACCTGGTTGCTCAAAATGATTTTGTATTCCTTGGTTGTAATCCTACCATGGAGAGTAATAATAGGACCCAATAACAGATCCACCACCATTATTAACAGTTGGGAACTGGCAATGTGGGTTGAAGGCTTCCTTTGGCTTTCTCCAAACATAAACCCGTCCAGATGTGGGAAAAAGAGTTAAAGAGTAAATAAATCAGACCCTATTACTTTCTTGCACTGCTCAGAAGTCCAGGTTTTGTGCTCATTACACCAGGTTTCACATTGTTGCGTAATGGCCTTGGTCATAAGTCATTTCCAAATGGCAGCCCTACCATAAATATCAGCTTATTGAAGCTCACAGTGTATAGTTTTTGTCGAGACTGGGTAACGGAGGTGTAGATTCAGCTCTGTAGTCATTTCTGGGGTCGTTGTTTTGTAGTTTTTAGCAACTGTCCTGTTGTGTCCGTCTATCCCTGATGGTGAGCTTCCACTTGCAACCACTGCTCCTCCTTCCTGATGCAGTTTTTCTTGATTTGGCGTATGCTATTATGATTTTCGACGCTATTTCCCTTGACACATTCGGGCACCAACTAGGCTATTTGATCAAATACCTTCAAAATCTGTTAGATCTTGTTTTAAAATGTATTTTATAGCAGAAACATATTGGTAATTAGTATTGACATTAATATGAAACCTGTGTAGACCTGTTTTTTCATTGCGATTTAGTTGCTTCAAAGTGATTTTTCATTTGGTGTTTCCATTATTTTGTCATATAAAACATAATGTGACTTTTCCATCCTTGTTAGGCTTTTGCCAACCATTATCACTCACTTAAAAGGTAGCTTTTTTTCTCTTAAGTTTCCGATTGCACTTTAATGATTCTCATTTCGTCAGTGAGGAGATCCTAACCTATAAGCTAAGTAATAGCCTATAGGTAACTAGCTAATGTCCTTAGCTTATAGCTATGTTGTTTTAGAGATTCATTCATAGACAACATTGCAACTAAGCTTATGTTATGATTGCTGGTGAAATCGCTCAACATATCATGTTTTTATGTTGTAATTTGACCTATACGTTTTAAACAACAATGCTGGCACTGTGAGTGATTTTTTTTTCTCAAACAATTTAAATTTATATTTCAGTCTCAGGCTTCTTCCTGTAGGTGTCCTATTTCATTTTTAGAGCACAGATTACACTGTGTATACATTTTTTCTGTCAGAGATCCCCTATGGTTATTTCCCAGTGCTCCATTGATTTTCACAATGAAAGGAATGTGTTGCTGACAAATCACTGAGGCAAACATCTTGAAAATGCGGACCTAGCAATAAGCTAGCAAAGTTTTTTAGTAGATTTTTACATGATCATATTAATGTTAATGTTAAAGTCTAAGGATGTCTGTTATTGCATATACAAAGCATGCAGTTTTATTGGTAAAAACATTTTTGGAGCAATTTAGAAAATCATGACTGTGTCTAGTGAACAGGACGCATGGACCCACCTAACTAGCTATATTTAGATACTCCGAGCTAGCGAACTAAGGAAGAGACAAAATACTTCTAAACTACTTCTAGTACCCAATCTCAGCTGTCAAAAAAGGAGAGACTAGCCAGCTAACTAGCTGATGTTACCTAACATGCAGAGGTGTATTATTGTGTCCACGCATACGGACAAGGTAGCCAGCTAACCAAGGCTAGGTACCAAGCTAGCGTTTAGCCAGCTATAATTAGCTAGCACAGATAGGCCCCCTTTCCAGAGTTTATTTTCTTAATATGGTTAACCAAGCAACGTTGCTCATTGATGACCACGTATAACTTAATGAATCAGAAAAATAATATCAAGGCACTCGATGCTTGCAGATAAAAAGCCTTCAATAGAGGGGGCAATTAGAAAGGTCTTCATCGGTGAGGTTTTAATTGCCTCCTGTACTAAAAATGTTACCTGCAAGCATCAAATGTGTTGATATTCTTTTTCTCATTCTCAATCATGATTGGTCTGCACTAATCTCTTGCGTGAACTATGATTGTTCCTATCATGTATTAATGCACATCTTGTAAGTCGCTCTGGATAAGAGCGTCTGCTAAATGCTTAAAATGTAAAATGTAAACGTATGATTGCATTGTTTGATTATGTTGCGTGCATACACATGAACCACGGTTCAAACAAAGGCGCTTATGCGGTTCAGGACAGAAAACAGGCATCCATTACTGAAATAAAACAAGCAGCCAAAGAAGAGAGTAGGTGAAATAAAAGATAGATAAAAAAACTTTGATGCAACAATCAATATCGGCATTGTTCTTATACAGCTATACTGTATTGATTCTTTATTTTCCTATCACAAGTAATTGGAGTGAAAACATGCAGGGGAAATAAGTGATTACATTGAAGTTTTAAGTGTTGTTTAAGTGCATTGAAGTTTATGTACTGCATAGATATTTGTCTGCAGTGGAACCATGGATGGAGCTTAGAATAAGCTATATCCCTTTGACTATTCCTTTAATAAATTGCAATTGTCCTCACCCAGAGCACAGTTGCACCCAGAATATTGGAACTCAGAGGAATCGTTAACCAAGTGATTTAACAAAGTGATTTTCACTGTTAATACAGTATATCTTTTCTAAAAAAGAAGGTAACTGATTCACTGGATATTTCCTGTTACAGTGTGAATAAAAAAAAATGTTTTTGTCCAAATGTACACCATATATAAAGTCTACTGTCTCCAGATTATTATCTGAAAACAAGAATTTGGTTGAAAAGATATCATGGAAGATGCTTGTTTCTTTCAAAGAAAACGAGAGGAACCAAAATTAACATTGTAGAAGCAACCATGTCTTTGGAATGTCTAAGCATATTTATTTCAATTTTACATTTAGGTTGTCAGTTTGAGAATTGAATAGTTTTTACTTGCTTATTTAATGCAGGTGGCTTGAGCATTTTATGTGAATATGTTTTTATCTTGCATCAGTTGAAATAAATCATTTAAAAATGAATAACAATTATGAATTATTAATTATGAATAATGCAGTTCAACTGAGTGATGATAATACCCTGTCTGCTGCCAGAAAACAACCCAAAAAAACGTTCCTCATACAGTGTCATTCTCATTATGCCTATTGTTCCAGTTACAATATTCAATTGAAAATTGTTTGTCTTTCAGACATCGCCTTAGACCTCCCAATTCTCACTGCATGGGAACATCAATTACACTAAAGAAAAGGAGCGTGTGCTTTTGCAATCTGGCTTTCTCGTTTTCTATTGTTTTCATAATGACATTTCAAGTGGAATTTATCCTTGTTTATCTCCCCGAGTGCTAAATTGTTGTGTAATAATACCCCTTGTGAGACCACAGAGATTGTGAAATACAGATTGACGCTAATTGCTCTCAATTTTAAACAGCTGCAGCGCTGGGGATCTCTGAAGTATTCTATAACCAGGTGTACAACAAAAGAGAACCGTCAATTCCATAGGGGTCTCATGCTTTCCCTGGGTTGGTTCAACCTTTTGTCCTACAGATGCGACTCTAGGGGCATTGTTGTTGGCTTGCTTTTGACCCCTGTGTGTTAAGTCCTGTTGCGTGACAGTGAAGGTTAGTCACAAGTTGTATCTCTTTTAAATAACCCATAACCAATGCAGACATGGCAGAACCATCAGAAGCCATTGCGATTCAGAGCAAACACATCCCTATTTGATCAAACTGATGAGCTGGATTCCAGAACTATGCACAGCATTTATAAAAGCACGTTTTTGATTTGGTCTTGACCATTGGTATGTCAAGGCACAAGGAGATATATGATGCATGGTGAAGCTTGGCGAGTCATAGTAATGGATTTCACTGACATTTTCAGATGCTGGTTCAAGACTTATGAGCCTCTGTGAAGATGCCACTGTGGCATTTCACAAAACTTTATATTGATAGCTCAACCATGTTTACTAACTGCCAGGAACAGGCACTGCTTCAAATAGTACTCCATTCATCTTTTTATCATTACTTCTGTTCTTTGTTGTTCATATTTTGAAGGCTTGAAAACAATTTGGGTATCGCAATGTTTCCTAAGACCTTCCTGAACAAAACCAAATACCTATTTTTGAGATGGTATGTACTAAATGGAATTCAAACTTCTTGTCAGTGCCTAAAAAGCATTGGTTGGCGTCTTCCTGTATGCCTGGCAACCTGGAGCTCCTTGTGTTAAGGTTGAAATAAAAGTAAATGCAAGGTGTTTATATTTTTCTTCAAGAGTTTGGTGAGTTAATTTTCATGATTGCTAAACTTGCCACGTGCTGTTTTTGTTGAAGACTAAAGGTCTGTATTCAATTCAACATTTAATCATAACTTTGTCTCACAAAGTAACACATTTTGGTAAGGCTTTTACTTTTTTTGTAAAACTTTTTTAGAATTTGTTTCAGATTTTATCCCATTTTATCCCAGTTTAGTAGCTAATTATACCCTATATTTATCATGTTAATCTCCCCCTCGTATTGTGAGTTTGCTGCCGTAGCCCTGAGACTGGTAGTGACACGGGCAAAGTATCGTCTCCTCCGAGACGGTACTCCAGAGCCACTCCTGTACACAGCAAACTTCATTTTGGCTTCCCTACCCCCTCCTGGGGCGGACAGCCAATTGCCATGGCACTCCTGGCCAGAGCCGACTCTGGTGCGGCCGGTGGAATCGAAGCCCGTCGCAGTGGCCAGCGTTGAATGTTAGACCATCCAGGAGGCCCAGTTTTTACAAATTTGTATTGTATCCAGGCCTGTATCAGTCTGACACTACCGATGAACGTGGAAACTGTGTTAAGGTGATCTTTGTAATGCAGGTAAATAGTACCTTCCCGATGGCTTTGTGAAAAAAGGACTACTCCACAGGTCTCTGTGTAGATCAGCTTTCCCATCACCATGGAACCAAGCAGCCTTAAATTTGGTCATGCCTACACGGGTATGATTACGTCAGTGCAGGCATCTTGCCACAGTTTCCATTGGTCTTCCGTGCCACTGTAAAAAGCCAATTAGGAAATTAAGGGTGAGCAAGGTCATTCTAAATGAGAACCTGAAACCTTTTCCTGCCAACGATGGAATGCTTTTATCGACACTTCCGTAATGTTTCTGCTCCGATCATTACCATCTCTGTCCTAAGTGGGGGCATAGGCTTGACTCCCCTCGGCTACAGTATCACGCCACTGCTGCTGCATCCCTCCCTTCACTCAGATCAGATCCCATCCTACAACGCTCCACTGACTAACTAGCTAACTACAAATACTACAAATACCAAATGTTTTTCTGAACGGTGATGCAAATGGCATGCATTGCACACATTTTGTTTCATGAACAAGATCATTATGTTCTCTCATTAAATTCAGGATGAAAATGTAATTAAATATGTTCCTCGTGTGCATTACATTTTTTTATTCAATCTATGCCCACTTCATTAAAACAGATTTTCTGGGAACCCAGTGCATTCTGGGTAGTCCTTCATTGGACATATATGGTGTCTGTGAAAATACTGTCATTTGCTAGGGCTATGTCTGCTTAGTAAATGAAGACAACAAACAGAATATTATATTGTATGTATACATTATATATAACATTTTTATATTAATTAGCTTATGTAGATATTTGCTTTGAAAATGGAGCTCCGGCATAATTATGCTTCCCACAGTCCCAGGCAGTACATTTAGCCACTTTGAGATTTCTGCTGGGAATTTAACTCCCCTCTACCACCTGTGTGTGCCACAAAACAGCCTCCAGTGAGACAACCTCGTATTGTAATTCCCATGTCCTGTGAGTGAATAAACTTCACCCACGATGTTACCCACAGGGATTCGCTTACTCACTTATTCACTCTTTTTTTAACCGACCGCTGCAGGAGCATGCAGCTCATTGTTACATGCTTTGCAGGTGACCATCCAATGAAATGGCAAAGCCGATTTTTTGTTGTCTCTCTGCATGTCCTTACGGCTCAGACAGTTGCTAATTTTAGCAAATAGCACAAAGTCTCACAAAAGATCATGGAATGGGGACACCTTTGGCAACTCAGAAGTGGTCACATGGATAATAGTCATATTGCATGTAGCAAATTTGATATATAAAGGCAAGCAATCTATATTGGATGAATGATGGTTTACGATGACGCAGCGCCAGGCATGAAATGGGATGTGCAAGTTGTGCCACAGACTGACAGCCAACGGACATGCAGTCAGTGGCTACGTCTTCTTGCACTCGGCGTGATACGCTTCCATGGATACCGAAACCGGGGCTGCTGGGGGTGCGACCGTTTTCCGAATGTTTTCCAAACTATTGAAGAACAGTGTTATTTTAATTGTTCCACCAGAGGGTGTTATCATTGCCTACTGCGGCGCTCAATCTACGAGCAGATGGGCTATTAGGGAGTGATCGTGAAGAGAGCCGGGGCTTGAAATTCAAAATGGCATTGGCTAATATTGTAACCACACCAGCAGCACTATATTCTGTCAGAACGATGCATTGTGCGTCTGCTAAATGCTTAAAATGTAAATGTAATGTAAAATGTGTTACAGTTTTTTTTATTTACTGCCACAACTTTGCAACAAAGGATAAACAATATATGACACTACATGAGTGCACTATTTACATTTACATTTACATTTAGGCATTTAGCAGACACTCTTATCCAGAGCGATTTACAAGATGTGCATTTAATGTACTATAATAGAAGCCTGTTATTTGATTCAATAAAAACAACTATCATATCTTCTCTGTAATGCTGATAATAGTTAATTCATTCATGAATCAAGCCCTTATGTAGGCTATGCCTGTCCTCTAATTAGCCTGCAAGCTAATGAAGGCTTCTCAGAATGTCACAAAGCATCAACGGGCAGAGGCTCAAGAATGAGCTGACAATGTCGGGTGATCCGACAGATGGGGCGACGGTAAAGACCATCGCCGACTCTTTGCCACACTTCAGCATCAAACTCACCATCTATTCAGAGAAGTGCAGAAGCTGCACTTAGTAGGTAGTCCTGTCACTACTCAGGGTCTGAGAAATATTTTCCAGATGTCTCAAAAGCTGACTGCATAACAGAATGATGCAGCCAAAGTTTAAATCGGGTGATACATTGGAATGCAGCGTGCAGTGGAGCAGTCTTGTATTTTAATCAATTGCTCTGTTTTACATGCATTTTTCATCTTCAATTGATTTTGATATCCCGTATCTTAATCTCTGTATCTCTGTAACTCTGTATATTTTTTGGGGGGCGCCAAACATTCACAGATAACTTTGTGCCATGGATGATATGCTTTTTGAACATTTTTCCATTTATGTAGCCTATGAGGCTATTGCCATTATAGGTATGATGTAGTTGCGCAATCTGATGTTTTATATCCCACCTATATGATCATATTTTTTCATACATTTTATCATATGCACTTTTGGACTTAGTGCCCTTATCAACAGTTGTTTACATGAAAGATTAAACCCTAATATGCCGCAAGAGCAGTAATATATACAGGAGCCTAAAACAGGTTCAACATTGGTTAAAATGTGTTTCTTAATAACACGCTGAGTGTGCCTACCTATAGCAATTGATCATGTGTTCGCTGGCCATCAGTTTGGATTCACAGCCATAGTATCAGCCTCATTGCACTGTTATTTTTTTGTGTGCTGTAGGCAATAATCAATATCACCTCCTTAAGCGCACATACAACCTACATCAGCTTGGAAACCGTCCAAGGTGCTTGCAACCTGCAATGACAATTCATGATTGGACGATTCTTCATGTTTGATCAGGCAGTATACATTTAATTGATCTGGAGTCACGCCTTTGTCAGTGGACAGTATTAAACAGCCATTCCACGTCTTTATGAATGAATGAAATCATGTAATGCTCTTTACGTATGAGGGGTTTAGGTACAGGAAACCAGCGTGTAATCACACTATATCTCTGAAAGGTGCATTGAAAACATTGCCCTAAGCGCTGGCAGTGATCTGTGGCTAGATTAAGGAGGAACGATCCAAAGCACATCGCCCTCTGAATGATCAATGGGGAAGGGGGCAAGGCAGTGCAATGCTCAAATTAGCATAGCCAGTCAAATGGAAGGCAAACAAAGTGCATGTTGGTTCCAAGAGTGTTCCATTTTCTGGCGGAGGAAGAGAAAAAAACGAGTGGGCGTGTGTGATTGAGGGTGGTCAGGTTTAACCACACATTGTTTCAAAGTGTACAGATTGCTTTCTTTTACCAGAATTAGCAACAGGCACAACGGAAAGAGATCTCCCTCTGGATAAGTGTTGGAGGCATGGTAGGTTGTAGATGAATAGCCACCAGCTGTCTGAGACACAGGTGTGAAGCCTGAAAGCTGAATGGCTGAACACAAACAGAATCTCCATGTGTGAAAAGAAGCTCCATTCAAACTAGCATGGTAGGTTTGTTTCTGAGCGTATGAATAGTACACGCCAATAACACCACAGCAGCTTGGACAGAATAACTCGTGAAAATGCATTAAAAAGTTAATGTTATGTAAAAGTTATGTTATGTAATACAGCGCATTTTCCGTCAAAAAAAAGTGGTTCCTGTAAAACTAATAATGCAATGCATTTGCAAGTCAATGCTCTTCTTCGGTGTGCTCTGGCAAATAGCATGTTCAATTCAACGTTTTTTTCCATTCTTTTTTATTTCAACCCATGATGTGTTCAAAATGTGCACTGTTGTGCTGTTTGAATGCTTTCTTTATGCTCTGACGTTTCTGTAACCATCAAGATTATAGCATTACATTTGGTGCGGAAAACAACATTTTCCTGCTGAGATGAGGGAAGAAAAAACCCTCACAATGAGAAAGCAATGGCAAACATCAAAATGCACAGAATTATTTCCCAGTAACTTAAAACCCTCCTGTTACATTCGGGGTCAAATTGACCCTTTTCAAAGTTGAAAATCTAGGAAAAAAAAAATAAAAATAAAAAAAATAATAATGAAACTGCTTCCCTTAATTAGTGCAATAAACATGTAAAATGAAAATGGTTCATGTCATGTATTTGCACCCCCCTGCATGTTTATATCACAGAGATATGTATCCGGGTCAATCTGACCCGGCAGTGAAAGTGGAGGCTAAAAGGGGTCAGAAGTGCAAATGTGATACATATTGGTCTTTCCTACTCCCTCCCATACATTTTAACTTGAAACGGGTCACGGCGGACCTGAATACCAAAGCATACACTTTTTTTTAGAGAGACCTTCAGAATTGTCTAAAATGGTCAAAATCAGTTTTGCAGTGTTTATATAGCTGTTGTGGAGGATATCATGAAGCCTTGTTCCAAAAAAACTAACTAGATGGTAGTTAGTATATAATTTTAACTTGAAACGGGTCACGGCGGACCTGAATACCAAAGCATACACTTTTTTTTTGAGAGACCTTCAGAATTGTCTAAAATGGTCAAAATTGGTTTTGTAGTGTTTATATAGCTGTTGTGGAGGATATCATGAAGCCTTGTTCCAAAAAAAACTAGATGGTAGTTATTATATAATTTTTAACTTGAACAGAAGAGGTGTCATCTCTATTTATCAACATCACCTGATGGGAAAAAAAGTGGAAAATGCTAAACATAATTTAAGAAATATGCAAAACTAATGTATTTTATATCTAGGTTTTTATAATGTACAGAAAAATGTGTTTGAATGTGTATTTTTTGTGAAAAATTAGTGAATTATCCTAATGGAACCATGATCTGTGAGAGGTGAATAAGGTGAATCCACTAAATATTGATTGAATTGATAGTAATAAGAGGTACAAACAATGTTTATCATGATTTTGGGGTTTCTGACAATTTTGGGATTTAAACATGCCAATGATATTCCTGGGTCACATTGACCCAGGAATATCTTGGCTGTTACAGAAAAACGAATATAACACAAGGGGTTGTATATTTGTTGTATATCACGTTGTTTGAGATGAAAGTCAATAAAATGTATTGGTAATCCTCCTGCCAAGTCTACGGTACCTTGGCAGCCATGTTTGTGGCTCATTAGGTGTGTGCCTCAGTAGGTAGAGCATGGCGCTGACAATGTTTGGCTTGTGGGTTTGATTCTCATTGGAACCACATATACTGAAAAATGTATGCATTCGCTACTGTAAGTCTCTTTGGATAAAAGCATCTGCTAAATGCCATATGTTATGTTGATGCTGGGAAATTAATTTGTATCAATTTGTGTGGGAATTTTTTTTGGATAAAACACCAGTTTTCCTCTTGCTGATTTGCAAACCTTATAAGGTAGGCTTGTTTTCTTATGAGAAGTATAAGAGTGCAAGGAAGCATTTTTGTTTATTTAGCCTTTATTTTACCAGGAAGTCCCATTGAGATTCAAAATCTCTTCTCCACGGGAGACCTGGCCAAGAACGGCAGCAGAGGTTACACAGTAAACACGTAAAACACACAATACAGTAGGAATAGAAAGTATTAAAAAATGTAAAATAAAAAGGTCAAAGTCACAATCTAAATCAGAAACAGGAGCACACATCTTGCATAAGACTGTGAATATTTTGTTTGAACTGGCTTAGAGAAACGAAGTGGTCAAGCTGGAGCTTTGACTGGAGATTGTTCCAGGACCAGGGTGCAAAGTAAAGCATACTGGCCAGGCTTGTCATTTTCAGGTAAGAACATATTTGTGCTGCACAGATAAAATGGGACCTCTGGCCCATTTGCTTTTGTTGCAGTGCATGGTACGAGATCACAGCGCCCAGCTAGGGGCTTCTGTTGAGTCAGATCCATTTCAAACAGGTAATTGAGTGGGAACGTGTTAGTCATGCATAAGTTATGCGTACGTTTTAATGTGTAAAAGCTGCAAAGGCCCGGGTGGATGTACAGTTGTAATGATGGATCTGTCGGGCAGAGAGGGGTCTATTTGTCAACGACACCCATGGTGTTATCCCGTAGCCAGTAATCTGATGATGGCAGTGACACTACGCATCCATCTGGGACAGTCGGGGTCTCTCTAAAAATCATTGTTTTCAGCACTGTGGGGGCTCGTTCAACTGTGGACTTGCTAAGAGGTCTACCGAACTGACTGTAGGGAGCATGTTTGGTAGACCTCTTAGCATCAAATTTGGTCTTGCACTTGTTATCTTTTTTACACTGCCAAAGGCATGTAAGTGGCTCTATGTAATGACAACCACCATTGGACAAAAAAATAAATAAAAAAAAAAAATAAAATAAGTGGTAGCCACTTCACTACTTGAGGTAGGTACTGTACATAACTTGAATGAATATTGAATAGATATAATTTCTCTATGGATGGATATAATGATGGATATAATTTGTATGTATGTGATTTATAGCTATTAATGCTGCCGTGTCTGGCGATTAAATTAAACTCAATGACTTACAAAGCTCTCACATTAAAGTATGTTTCGTCTCCTTTCGTCTTATGGAAACACAGATTCCGATTTTAAGAACTGATTGCAGCTGCTGAAGTGACCTTTACTGGAGATTGCATGGTGTTGGTCTTGTGATCGCCTGACATCCTTAGCAGGCAATTCAAATATTCTTAACCCCTCTCTGCCCCCAATGAACTACCCTTGTTACTGAGTGTCGTTTGATGTCATCACAAAACAGTAGCAGCTGATTCAATAGCCTGAGTCTACAGGTTGTTCTTAGATCCAGCCACCAGGATTTAAAGAAGATCAACTCTGGAGTGTGTCTGAAATATCAGTGGCAAAGGGGAAGAGTCAAGACCTCTTATGGAGACTGGAATGCAAGCATTGCGATTGAGATGTTTAACTTCTGTTTAATTAGTCATACGTAACCCCCCAGTTAAAGGTCTTGCTAGTTCTCGACATGGAGTGAACGATAACATTATTCAAGAAGTGAGTAACGGTTCTTCTGAGCAGCAGCCTACATCAGATCAAGTAGAACCAATCTACACACTGCATCCGTTTCAGCGTGAGGACAAATATGAAAAGGTTACGTTCACCAACGCACTGAGCGAGCGAAGGTTAATGAACAGGGAATAGAAAAGCATACACAGATCTGACATTTAATTAAACCACTGCCACGTCAAAAAAGCTGTCCTGTTACTCCGAGGTTCATTTATGTGTGCGGATTCTCTATATTTCAATATTTTCTATATTACAGTAAAACTTCCCGGAGGACATGTCCTTTTATTTAAGAAGCACCGTTTGTGAACGTCTATGAGAAGAGTAATGCAATTGGTCTCCAGGTGTCAGTCAGATTATGAGACTGCACACAATATCACAGACTAGGAAAGCATGTCATCGGTAATGTGTAATCATTTTACACAAAGTGTACATTTAATCATAGGGCGTAGTTGAGGGAAATCAGCAAAAAGTTTAACTCAAATAAATAAGTAAGCTTGGAGCATTGCAATTTAAAAAAAAAGATATTCCCTATACAGAGGGAAATGCTGTTGTTGACCTCCTGCAGGCCTATAGTGGCTTTTCCTTTTTTTATTGTGATAAGGAAAATAAACCTGATTAATTAATATACTTGTGCATACTCGCACTGGTATGTTATTGTAACATAAATACACTCAGAACCGCACATCAGTCAAGAGCATGATATATAAGAGAAATCAATCAATCAATCAATCTTTATTTTGTATAGCACATCAGTCAAGACAATTGGCATTTTCCAGAGGGAATCAAAAAACAGAAAACCATTGGAACTATAAGAAAAAATAACAATCAGATCTTTATTTTTAAAGCTTTAATTATGAGCAGCTGCACGGATTTACAAACAGGTTGTTAAATTCAAATGAATATTTATATCAGCGCTTCACAATAACAAGCATTTTCTAACAGAAGATATAATAGGTTGTTAATCAAAAAACCAATGGGAAAACCATTGGAACAAATGTTCCTTTGGTTGTGGCGCGACTGGGAAAATGAATATTCTTCCGTCCCCTGTGGATGTGGTCCCCAACTTTCTTCCTCCACAGAACCAATGTGGGAGACTGGAAAATTATTCCCTGAGCCCTTAAAAGGCGGTGAACAAAACATGCCTATTTGTCAAACTGTTTTCTAAATGACTTATATTTTGCTTATACTCAGTTGGGCTGAAAGTAAAAATTGTGCTTCTCCCCCTACAATTTCCTCACAAGACCGTTGCAATCTCGTGGCCGAACGCATTTCTGACAGCTGTTCCTCAAGCTACCATTTCTCTACCCGTTTATTTAAGGCTTTTGTGTATGACAAGTAAACGCCCACAGCATAGGAGTCCTGTTGGCCACAAACAGCACTAAGCGCAAAAGCCGTTGGATTTTTCAACCTCGACTTTGACACCAAAAGGTTTAATTTGTAGTTAAACCAGAGTTAGCCACACCAGTGGCACTCACTAACTCGCTGTTTGATAAAGGTTTTGCATTTGGAGGGCATTTGGCATATTAGGAGGTATGCATTGTGTACATTTTTCACCCGAGTAGCGAACAATCGCGGTGCCACCGCACCAACCCATTAACTTGATATGAAATCTCACACCAAAGGCTGCTGGGAAAGCCAGCTTGTTGCTTCTGAGTGACAATGTGCTTTTCCGTACCGCATTGGCAACAGGAAATGCAATCCCGGTAGCCTGATGTAAGTCCACAGATTGAATTCTTATCAAAGGCGAGTTTCCTAATGCCCGCGCCACAGTGGTGCTGAGAGGCTGTGAGCACAAAGCTCTCTGTGACTCTTCGGCCTTCCCCGCCACTGTTTTGAGCCACAGGCTCCACCGTGTTGACGGTGGCATTCTCGCATATGTGCTTTTAATAATGAGGAGGTTCGCGTGTTTTTGTCACCGACAAAGCTGAGATGTCACCGAGCCAGGCAGTGGATCCACCTTTTCATCCCCATCACTGCGGCCGTCACATTGGTCCGATCGCCCCTCATTCGTTCATGGTCAGTGGCATTTGGGTCAGTGGTGCCTGGAAAACAAGTAAATATAACACAACTGAAAAGATGAATCAATGGAACATCAAGAGCCCTGGGCCACAGCAGCCATGTTGGTGTAGACCAGGGATCACTGACCGGAGTCCTGGATCACCACTGGGTCTGCTTTTCCTGGTTCCTCAGTACATCATTTATCTATTACAGCAGTTGGTTAACTAGCCTCACCTGGTTTCTTTGGTCTGAATTAGTTGTTGATTTTAAGGTGATAACGAAAACACATAGACCCTCCTTGAAAAACCACATGAATTCTGCACATGTGAATTGCATGTTGTTTTTGACATTTCACACGTGATTCCCATGTATACCACATATTTTCACGTTATCATATTTACTTCCCAGGTATTCAGATTTGATCACATATGCAGTACCCTCCAAAATCATTCACATCCTTGATAAAGACAAGCAAGAAGGCTTCATAAAATAAACAATACAGGTAATGAGATATATTTTATGCTCAAAAAATGGGGAAATTCTATTTTTTTCTACAGATGCAATACAATACAATTGCTCAGATAAACTGATATTTTTTACAAGTAATGCTTTTTTTCCCCTAAAAAAAATTCACAAATTATTAACACCCCTGTTTTCAGCACTAAATGCACCCTTGCCTCACAAAGATGACACTGCTGAGTCGTTTCTGCTTATATCGTGTTTCATGAGATTGGTGATCATATTGGGGCGATCTTTGACCATTCCTCCATATAGAATCTTTCAAGATCCTTCGGGTCCTTTGGTCTGCGCTTCTGGACCACCCTCTTCAATTCAAACCACACATTTTTGATCGGGTTCAGGTCTCGAGACTGTTGCAAAACAGTTATTTGTGGTCAGTTTATAATTTATTGGTTGATTATTTTCATTTATGATTGGTTGGTATGCTTGAGATCATTGTCTTGCTGAAAGATCCTGATAGAGGGAACCAGGTTACCAGGTCTTGGTATTTGCTGAAACAATGGAATTGATTTTACCAAGAGCTCCAAGACCAGTAGATGCAAAATGACCCAAATGTTTTCAATCAGACACCACCTGTATTGGCATGCAGGTGGTGTCTGATTTTAGATTTAGAGACTTTATGTCCCTAAGATGCCACCAAGATTTTTACATCTCTAGCTGTGTCCCTTGGATTTTTCTTTGCCTCCTAAACCATATGCCTCTCTGTGCGTGGGGACAAGATGCACTTCTGTTCTCTACCAGGCAGGTTTATCACTGGTCCAGTGGTTTTAAACATAATTATTGACCTAATAGTGGAACATGGTTGTTTTTTAAATTTGTTTGTAACCATCTCTTGACTTGTGAAAGTCAGCAATGCCTTGTTTTGTTTATTTTGAGAATGATTAGCCTTTTACCACGGTGATGGATGAAAGTTGGTTTTTACATGCGTGTAACCTCAATGTGTTGCCTCATTTGAATGCCCCTGTGAAACTGCAAGCTACGGGAGGCCGCAATACAGTTCACTAAGATTGAGATGAACTTAAAATGAAGTATGTTATGTTAAAGCTTTTGTTTGGGGGGGGTGGTTGTTGTATTTAAAACTATTATTAAGGGTGTGATTAATTGTGACATATTTTGGGGAAAAAACATTACTTGGATAAATGACAAAAAAATTGATTAAAAAAATAATTTCCTCTTTTTTTGAGCATACAATATAGCTCAATACCTGTATTGTTTATTTTATACAGCCTTCTTTGCTCATCTTTATGTGGATAAGGAATACGGTGATTTTTGAGGTATTATGTGCATTTGCTCTTCATGTGATTTTCCTCTTAGAGCTGTGGCTCACCAGGATCAGGGTTGGCAATCCCTGGTGTAGATTTATGTCAGATTATAAATCATAGAGCTCATACTGACATTCTTAATTGCCTTTGGTTGTTTTAATATTTATTTTCTATGATTGGATTGCCTTTATGCCCCCCCTATTTATGATTCCTTCTGCGTTTGATTCAGTGTCTGTTTATGGAAATTGTTACTGTATCAGAAACTATGCCATGTGTTAAATGTCCTGTGGCAAATTATCACTTACTGCAAGTCCCTGTGATTCCTGTCAACTCATGCTTGAACTAATTTCCATCCAAAGTCATTTTAAATCTCTGTAAAGATAACCTCTATTCCCTATGCACCCAACACAGCGGCTTGCACTGGGATCTCCTCAAATAGATTGTTTTTGTGAAGTATTATTGACAATGAAATAAAGATCAATGCGGCAATTGTATACCAGGTTTAGCAGAAAAAAATGCAGCATCAGAAGCGGTGATGAGAATCACAATGTTATGTGTGGCCGTCACATGGGATGAAGAAGGAGCTTACAGCAATGGCTTTTCGCCATAATCCAGTTCCGTCTGGAACCATGTCCAGACACCGGGTTACTCCTGTTTGGCATAAACCACACAGCAGAAAACCTGACCCAAAGCTGATTTCCTGAGTTCAATCGATAGAAACGGCTACTACTACGGCTTTTCCTCAGGGTTTTTGAGATGCTGAAGAAGGTCCGTAGTAGAACAGATTCCCATCTTTTACAGGCTATTGGTAAGCAAACCCCCAGTATATAAATTGGTGATGATAAAGCGCCTTGCTGTGTACCATTGCCTGATAAACAGGCCCATCTTGATTGATGACAGAGATGGATTGCCGTCTCTGGGGAGATATGAGCAATTAAGTTATTTATAATTGGGATTTCACAGAAGCGCATTAACACCCTGCAGGGTGCAGAGTTTTACGCGCCCTGCATTTCTCCTTTTCTTATTTCTCTTCCCTCGCGCAACATGAGCTGCATGCGTTCAGCAGTCAGCGTGGAAGCGATTGCCCGCCAAGGTCGCGCCGTGGTCGGGGGCCCGGACGCACAGGGTGGGACGTCGGCGGTAGGCCGTGTGCCTGCTCTGACCGGGTTAAGCCCTCTAATCCCTCATTGGACAGGCCCTCCGCGCTCATTAGCATGAGCGTGGTGTGCTCTCCCCTCAGGTCGTCTGCAAGGAGATCAAATGTTTTGATCCCTCCTAGCAGAGCCGGGAGGAAGATGTTGGGAATGCTGACGTTGGTATCGACGTTGTAATTTTGCACCACCTTAGAGGAATTCAAAGCAGGCTAAGACGCGCAACAGTCCGAGGAGTTCCTCCCCCTAAGGAGTCTGGGTAATTATTGCCGCCCGTGAGGCCGGGGACTGACAGACATCAGAACGACGGCTGCTTTGAGTCGTGCGTCCCACTCTGTGGATCGCACCGGGGCGGGGAGGGTGACATTTCACAGAGCGTGTTCGTCCTGTCATATTTACTCATTTCTCAGGAACTAAATAAATGCAGAGGATTTATTATTCTGCTGTGCTGGATAAAACTGTGTTGCCTTCCATTGGGCTTTGGAAATAATGAATGCAGTTAATTTTTATTTTGTTCGTGTTTCAGCAAGCGCTCTTTAAATACCGGGAGCATTGATGAGGAGTTGTCTTTATAAATCCACAAACAAGTGGTCTCGTTGTTTGGCTCTTATAATTGGCATAGCATTCTAGGACAGCTATACATAGTATACGGACACCACCCATGAATCAACTCCATTATTAATGATCAACGACCGGCAAGGGAAGTCATGAATAACATAAACAGTGGTAATGCTGATATGTTCATTAATGTTCATTGTCACCAATAGCAAAAAATTACAACATTGATCTTTGAGCAAAGAGAGAAGAAAATGGTCTGCCCATTGTTGGCACTTCAGGCACAAGGAACAAAGTTCACCATTGATTGCTTTTAAACCCTCCCAGAGAGGCAAAAAGACTGATTCTATTAATTTGGTTGCTTGACAAATTGGCTAACTCAACAGCAGCATTTAGAAATTAATTATGCATTATATTACATTCCTGCTGGTAAAATGGTCTTCATTCGGGGGAACATTTGGAAAGCAGCAGTAGATAAAGAAGGATTAATTTATTGCTCTTCTGTAAGCTGCTTCCTAAAACACACAAGACATGTTCCAAGCAGAGAAAAATTTGAACGAATTTGCTCGCTTGACTTGCTTTTTTTTCCCCTCACAAAGACCAAAATGGAGACTGGACCAATCTGAGATAATCTTTGTGGCATGATGGCCTGTTTTTATGAACATTTACAAACAGAAAGGTGAAATATTCAAAATCAGCAAAACATGTTTCTTTCATGACATAACCATAAATCCAAGTCACCTTCATGAATGCCTTTGTTAATTGTAAATCACACGTTAAAAAAAAAATCAAGGCCTTTCTTGAAAGCATTCCCGTAAATTCCACGCTTGTCGCCTTTCCTTTATGTGAATTTCCGATGTGAATACGAACAAATCTGGACAATTACGTACAATCTACATCCACACAATACACTGATACATTCTGTACGTACTGTACCTTTTTGAATTTGCACACAGAAGTGGTTCCCAAGGCTTTTACGTAGCTAATCAATACCACACCATTTCATCTCCATAGAGTAACTGCACTAATAGCAGCTTTCACCTTACAGATCTGAGAAATTCAGAGCACATAATCAGAGCAATTTATAATCAGTGTAGTCCTGAAGGGAAATAAGATATGAAGACGGAAAAAGTTAATGTCGCTGACTAACAGATCCTCAGAGCGTGATGTCAAATACCGATGTAGCAGTGCATAAAATGGCTTTCAGGGATCTCTCTCCATAGCGGTGCATTTTTAAAAGAGTGATTCATCACACTGGGGCATTGTGACCCACCGAAAGGTTTCACTTATTGCGCTACTTTCCCCTGCTTGTCTACCTTTAGTGGAGCGCTCACATTGAAATTGGTAGAGCTCGCCAATGGTGATACCATCGTTCTTGTCAATCAACGCTGTCAGCTGGCACTCACCTTTCTCTCTCTCTGATGCTCCCATTTGTCCATTTCTAATTTAAAGACCTCAAGGCAAGACTCCTGATCAGAACAGCTTTAATAGTAAAGTAATTCACTAGTACTTGGGATAGTTATTTTCCATGGGAAATGTTGTGGATTGTGAAGGCATTTATCATCTGCATGATGGTAAAATGTTTAAAAAAAAATTTAAACTGTATATGGTTGAGTGCAGTAAGCAATTACTAATGACCCATAAAAGGAAAATAGGTCCCTCACCATTAACATACTTGGCTCCAAAAATAATTATTTTGAATTAAAAAGGGGAATGGAGCCTATCCCAGCATGCATTGGGCAAGAAGCAGGAATAAATCCTGCAAAGGTCGCCAATCCATCGCAGGGCACATACACCATTCACTCACACACTCATACCTACGGGCAATTTAGACTCTCCAATTAGAATAATGTGCATGTCTTTGGACTGTGGGAGGAAACCGGAGTACCCGGAGGAAACCCACACGGACACGGGGAGAATGAGCCCGATTCGAACCCGGGTCCTTCTTGCTGTGCGGCGACAGTGTGAGCAAATTATTACGATTTTAAAATCAAAAGAGGCCTCTGGCCAAAAAACAATTTCTTAGTAGAAGTCAAGCCTGCCAATAAAATATGTCTCTCGTGTAAATTTGAGTAAATAATGCAGTTTCAAGATTAGAGAAAAGAGGTAGGTCTGAGTACACAACCAAACGTTGCTGAGTTGTTTTGGTCTTGCCCTTTCCGTGAACCACAGCCCTGGGATTTACACAAGTTCTATAAAGTTCAGGGCGGTTGCAGTGTGTACACATTATGATCACGCAGCATAATTTAGCGGTTCTTATTTGGGTATAATCTATTTACTCTTCACCATGGGCAGGAGAGTGCGATCATGTTTTTCGAGGGCAACCTGCTCAATCTGTGGGGGCTTCAAAACCTAGAAGTGCAGCGCTTTAAAAGTTTGGCAGATTGGTGCCACAGGTGCAGATTTTGATGAGATGAACTGAAGGAATATTAGATCAAGTTTGCATTTTTCTGATTTTTCAGAGAACAAGAATGCACAACATCTCAGATTTTGCTTCCACGTTTGAAAGGTTGACACTTGCACTGAGAATTGAATGGATTTTGAATGCTTCTGTGATAAAAGGAGCATTTTGAAGATAATAACAGTCCTGTGATTCTGACACCCTCCTTTCCCCTCTGCATGAGCCATTACTTCCAGTGTCAGAATAGCACGTATTATCAAAGCCCGGCACAATATGAAGGGGATTGAAGTTATTATTATTTTGAATAGTATGATATAGTATTGATAATATTCATATTTTGTGGTATTCAACTAGCTAGAATTGAATGTGCTTACTGTTATATGTGCACCTGTAAGTCGCTCTGGATAAGGGCTTCTGTTAAAGGTCTAAAATGTAAATGTAAATATGTTGGCGATTCTATATTGCTTTTATTGAATGGATCCATCAATAGATATCCATATAGTCTATGAAACGTAAGACAAGAAAGCTTTATCAGACTACACAGAATCTCAATAATGTTGTTTTGAAGTTAACAGCAATTTTCTTTTCTGCGCATTAATAAGTGAAACACCGGATTACCCACTTTGAGGATCTGCACATTGAGGGAGGCCTAATGAATTTTTTTTGTTTTATGATTTTTTTTTTTACATTTGTTAAATAATTTGTTAAAAATCCTTTTTTTCTCTCAATTTAGTAGCCAATTCAACCCTCTATTTATTTCGATTTGCCCTCCTCTCACGAGCCCGCCGCCCGTCCTCTGTGTCAAGCTAATATCTTGTGGCCTTCAACGGTCCGCCTCCTCCGAGACAGAACCTCGCCCACCTGCTCTTTAGGAACGCCTACTGCTCCTCGGCGAGCTCGTGCCGACTTTTCTTCCCCCCATGCCCTGAGGCGGAAAGCCAAAAGCTCCTGGCCAGAGTCAGACTGACACAGTCGGGTTTTGAACCGCGTCTACAGTAGGCAGCTCACACTCCCGGCAGAGTGCGTTTGACCACTACGCTACCCCCGGCCTAATGAGATTTTAACTCATCATTTTTATTACAATTTACCGCTCATATCTAGGATGTTAATGTTAGTGGAAGGTGCAAGAATATTAAAATGATGTACAAACATTCTGTTTAGCCATGCTGTATCATGAATATGAGCACTGCCAGGAAGTCTGGTTGACCAATCAGCATCCAAGACCAGAACTATCCATTTTATTATATATAATATGTTAAACCACTCCTCTACGTGATGTATTTCAGAATGAAAGCCACCATAAAAATAAAAAAAATCTAATTATGTATCTCTTTTTTTTCTTTCCTGCCTCGGCTGATAATCCGTGAATCTGAATGAATCCTCATGTGCGCCAACTACAGGTAAGGAACGCTGCCTTGCTGATTATTTAAAGGGTATTTATTTGACCAGGGGGGTCAGACACCTCTGGTGAATGTGCACCCTGTTGTTATTGCTGGCCTTCTTCTCCTTCTTCTGCCTCACTGTGTAGGGCTGTCGCAGTCGGTTGGATTTCAAAAACTTCATTAAAAATTACTCATTTCACAGAGGTCTGAAGCTTTTGCATATATTCTCCGCAGCAGAACACATAGACCATTATATCGCAACACTTTATGCATCATGGACATATGTCCATTTACTGTCGGGACAATCAGTGAGTGCAGAGTGGGCTTCACCTACTGTGTGCTAAATTTGAATGCAATCAATTGAAAAATGCTGACAAGCCGACAAGTGATATATATTCAGTGGTTAATGAAATGCTCAGAAATCTCCCTCCAATGTAATTTAAACATGGCATGCATGATCCTCGGGTGGCCCTTGAGTTAGTAAATGATATGCTTGTAGGTACAAACCACATGGCCTGCACTGCCAAGCAAATGTAGGCATAGTTGAAAGGCTATAGGCTCTACAAACATGTTGCAAGTTGACATTTCTCAGATTACTTAGGAAATGGGTACATGTCGTGATCAGCACATTTCATCTTCAATGGTAACCTGGTGACATGTTTGCAATTGGCATGTGTTAACAAATGGCATATTAGTGAAAACATAGACAATTAGCCAAATTTACTCAACATTTTGCGCACCTGACCCTTTCACAGATTCTGGTCTGGTGTGTTAAAGTGAATTGCTACTGTGAAGGAAAACTTTCTACGTGACAAAGCATGACCGTGATAATAAAGTAGTAAATCAGCTTTCCTTCTCGAACATATGGGTGCCTTTACGGTACGTGTCAGATGGAGGCACTGTGCAGTACTGAATACTAGCCAACAGCTGTTTCCTTCCCCTTTCTAGGACGAGAAACCAAATCAGGTGTTAAATAGGTAATAAACCATACCCAACAGAAAGATGTCAACCTTAACGGTGCTGGTACCAGTACCGATATGTTACAGATCAAGATTACAGAAACAAAGACCAAGAAGTTGTGTTGTTTTGTGCGTCTGCTAAATGGAAATGTTCTGCGATCAGTGGTGGGTTGTGACTGAAACTGTATAGCCTCTAACTAAATTATTAGGAAAATCATCTGGCATCTGCATCAAGAGAGAAGTTAATAAATATTATGCCATATCTTGTTATTGAGAACGCTATCATAACATCATTACTGCAGAACCAAATGCAAGTGCAAATCACTAGACTTAGCGCAGGGAAACAAATTAGTTTTCTGTTGGCATGAAGAGATGCACCCACTGTTATCATTTGATTTTCCAAGCTTAACATAAAGATGTGTTTCAATGTCCCATAGTGTTATAGTATAGATATAGTCTTCACAGACTGCAGCAATAACTCTAATCGCATTGATTATAGGTTACTGCAATGTATGTATGGCTTTAAAAAAATATTATTCTACAAATATTAAAAAATAAATATGAATAATTATTATATATGCTCTCATAAGAGAAATGTGACTGATTTTGAAGTGTGAACAAAGCAGTGTCTTGAGTTATACATAAAAGCTAATCTTTTTTTAGATTTTTGTGATGGCCACATATATTTACATTCACAAACAAATACATAAAATGACATACAACCTTATCAATTAATAGACTTTTGCGGTAAACTGTTGCATTTCACTCACAGGGTTCAAACTATTGACTTATTCACATTCAGTGCTTATTCACATTCAGTGCTTTCAAAAATATCTGCATGGTGAAACCATATTTCTTCAGGATGGCTAACCCCATTTCGCTTCAGCATATATTTAAATTGCGAGGGCATTTATCTTCATTTTGGTGTAAACCTATTTTAATTTTGGCTTAAAATGGAATTCCTGTTTTGAGTTATCATTGTTCATTGAAATTAAAGATTGAAACGAACGTTTTTAAAGAGGTAGACTGAAAGAGCAGTTAAACGGTAGATTGAAAGGTCAGTAGTATGATGAGATTGTTATGCTTTTATAATTGCAGTGACAGACTTATTCTGTCAACGCTGTACTGACTGCACAAATTCTCCCACATGATGAAACTATTAGCAGTGGGAGATGAGTGTCTATAAAGTAAAGTAGGCTGTAAGGTTGTAAAAGGATGGGGCGGGGACTAAAGTCAATCAGTCAAATCTGACTTCATTTAGGGGTATTCAGAGTTGACCGACTCAAGCACCTGTTTAAATTGCATGGAAAAGGTTGTGCAGAAAAACAGTTGTGTGGAAAGATAGTTGTTCATATTCAGACTTCTGCTATGCATGTGCTATGAATGGGCATTGACACCTATAGGATACATAACCATTTCCCCATTCCATTTTGCTTTGTGGTGTGTTTTTTAGAGTACATTTATGGCAATATTTTCTGTGCTGGCGTGGGGGAGGAGCACCTGTGTAGCTCTGGTGTAGCCAAGGAATTAATTTCAGGGGGTGAGAAAATACAACAGATTATAGCTCTTTAATGAAGGCCACAGTGTATACTTGCCAACATTTATACTTGAAAATACTTTATTTTGTTGACCGGAGGCGTTGCACAAACGCATTGTTCAGTACCAATTACATAATTTGATTATTAAATACTCTTGTATCAACCAGTATTGATGTATTGCACCATCAACCAGCCTTGCCTGATAAATAACGTTTGATAATAACTGTGCAGAACCAGCGTTATTTGATATAGATGATACATGACTGGCTCTAAGCTGTACTTGCACTACATTTATGTCCGTGAATAAACACAGACAGTTTGGACCTGTCATAATTTGAATCATAATAAGAATGAGAGATACTGGTGAATGAGGTCAGCAAGCACGAGTCTACAATACACAATGCAAATGTTCTCAAAGTTGATCATTTCTCTCTTTTTCCCTGTCTAGATGCTCTTGCAGATAATGTCCCGGTAGTGGCTCGCTATTTATTCGACCTTTTTTCTGGAGCAAATATCGTTGAAGTCAAAGTCACAATAGCAAACATCTCCAGATATGCCTAGATTTTTGTAAAACCCCTTCCTAGACGTGCAACTTGCCAGGGGTCACTTAAATCCACAAATAAGTTCAAAGTCTGAATACAAGCAGACAGGTGAGATGCATACATTTCTATCTCCACATTGCTCATGCTTAACTTAACTCTGAATTGAGCCCAAAGTCTACAAAAGACTGAGAGGGCCCTACTCAGAGTTGAGCACACGCAACATGGAGATAAGTCGACACCTGCCATCTTTGTTCGTGTTCAGATTTTGAATTTATTTGTGGAATTAAGCATACCCTGGCTGGTTGCGCTAAGCACGTGTGAAGCAGAAGACAACTTTTCCCACACATCTGTTGTATTAACTGCAGGAAATTAAGCAGGTGCTTAAGTCGGTCAACCCCGGGTAGGGCCCAGAGTGCACTGCAAAGAAAGAATGCTCGTCATGACAGACATTATATTTTTAGATATGAGATTATGTAAAAGGGATTATACAGTGAGAATGGGAATGAAGGTTACTACTGTGGTAACAATGAAAATGGGTATTTTGAGCATGCTGCTTAGTAACCAACATCTTACAGCTTTATTATAGTTATTTGTAAGTATGTATACCACGGCTTGGGTAAATACTACATTCTGATTGGTTGAGAGGGTGTCGATTAATTTCCTGTAATCCGCACAGAGAAATATGATAATGCTCAAGTAGTTCTGGTGATAGTGTATTTATCATGGTTCCAAATCAATACCAAAGTCTGTAGGGCATCCATACAATTCATGTTTAACTCATGCAGTGCTCCTGACTGAGAGGCACATTATTTATTTAACATAATTAATATTTAGTATTGATTTCATTCAATAATTAGTATTTTGAAGGCAGATTGGAAGTGAGGTCTCAAACTGTACAAGGTTGTTGAACATGGTAGCAGATTCCTAGAAGCTGCAGTGGTGCCTTGTGAACAGATTTGTTTCACATTTGGAAAATAAAGTAAAGGAAAAGAGATCAGCATTATCCCCTGAAAGACGTATCTGTCTGTGCGCTTGGCTCAATAGTAAACAATAGGACTGAATATGCTATGAAAGTGCCGATGTCACTGTTGGTATCAGGAAATCGCTGGAGACACACATACTACAACAAACATACACACAGACACACATACTGCATACACATACTGTGTACCCACCATCATGACAGGGAAAATTGTGTTTTTTTTTATTTTTGTTTCCCGAAATTGGGGAAGATTGGGAAGATGTATGTATGTCTGTGCATTTGCCACGGCAATTTATTATATGAATTATATTGCTTAATAACTACTAGCTAACATCACCATGTACCAGTTAGCTAGCTAGCCAGTGCTAGCCAATCGCTCCCAGTGGCACTCCCGGCCAGAGCCGGGCGCGGCTAAACACAAACTCTGGCACGGCCGGTGGGATCGAACCCCGGTCGCCATGGCCAACGCCGAACGTTGTAACCACTAGACCACGCAAGAGGCCTACTTTAACATACTTTAACATAAACTCTGGGTTGTGGAATAGCCAGATAGTACTTTATGTTGCCTCTCTATGAAAAAAATGTCCTATGCAATTGAACCTGAAATAAATATATCAAAGTACATGTACAACTTTAAGGAAAAATACATCCCAAGATTTGTGCCAGTAATGTCTTTATAAGCGAACACAAGTGACAGGGATTAGTGGCAGGCTGTTGACAGACTAAGTGTGTTTTACATCAAAACATTTAAATCCAAAGTAATTTTATTGTAAAACCAATTTGACTGTATGTACTGCAATGTGTTTTGAGTCTTTTGGAAAAAATAAGGTTGTCTAGGCAATCTCAATTACTTTCCCATTAATACTTTGTTTAACTGATAAATGGGATGCGGCCTCCCTCGGTATTCCAAACCTTGACAATGAACATGACCGCCATGACAAATTATTCATCCATTTCAGATTGGCTTTCTTGGTTGACATGGTTTCATTACCAAGAGCATGCAGTAATTCAGGATGCCACGGCTGCTGAAGAAATGTGATCAAATTGTTTGTGTAGTTATGCTTGTGTTTATTTAAAATATGTGTATATGAAATACACCGTGCATTCTTCAAATTGATCTGCAAAATCCAATGCATCTTTCATTTTATTGCACAGTTGATAATGCTACAGTTTGGATGCTATTCACATAATAGGAGTAGGTTAAATCAGTAGGATTAAAAGTGGACCAGCTATGTGCAATGCAGTAAATTGGGGTAAACAATAATCTGATATTCATTATCGGAGACTGGTTTATGCTAATTTATCTGTGAATTTATTGGTTTGTTACTCAAGATTAATAGCCACACCATGCTCATGCTGCCAGCACGAGGCCGCATCTTTTATTATCCATATTGAAGTTAAAGTTTGATTCGCGAATCAATCGGAAGCAAATTCCACAATTCCACATAAAAGCACAGCAACTCGTATGGAAGAAAGATATGAATGGAGGCCACTGTTATATTGAAGCAAAACAAGGCAGCTCGTCACAATAAGATCAGTGTGTATTGAAATTACACAAATAGAAAATGATAGTATTAAACAATTATTACTAATTTATTTAATTTATTTAGCAGAAAAATACAGACAATGCTTGTCATGCCTCCCACAGAGAAACATTTAAAAGTGCAGAGCACTATGAATGTTTAACTAAAAATATTTAAATTGTGTCCAATCAGAGAGACAGGATGCTGTGTGACTTCTAGCACAATTTACAAGTAAACACAGTGACTGTGAAAACAATTACGACTCTAAAGTACATAGTGTAGTATTCTAAATGTAGGATGTCAGGAGCAATCATTTTCTAGGGGTACGTGGTTGAATTTGGAGAAGCCTCTTCAGGCAGCCAGCGGTGGAGGATGCAAGACGGGTAAGGACAGGAATTGCATGGAATTGAGGAGAACAGACCGTACCATTCTGGATCTGTTGGAGGGGGGTCAGATGGCATTGGCTTGGAGGCCAGCCAGAACAAAGAGGCAGATGTCCAAGCAGAGAAGCGCCGGGACCAGAACCCAACAGCTGGATGTGGTAGCTAATGAAGAGTGGGAAGAACCGGCGGACGGGGGTCATTGACCCAGTGTTCCGGGAGAATTTGAGGGCGGTGTCAGCGCTGCACCGAGCTCGTATTTGGCCACCGGGGTAGCTCACGAAGAGCCGGCGAGATTGTGCATTCTCAAGAACTTTAATGAGAGGTCTGGAAGGTCAGATCTGGGGAGGTTGAGCTCGAGCCGCTGGGCACTCATCCAAGCAGAGATCTCCGTCAAGAGCACTGAGACTCTTAGGGGAAAGATTAAGGGAATATCGGAGCCGACATCTTTGTTGCGTCTAGATGAGAAGGAGTGCAAAGGTCCCAGGGGATCCGTTGTAGACGAAGAAAATACCCTAATGACTGAGCCTTGAGTGTTATGGGACTGCAGGTGCTTTGCAGATCTAGAGGCACCCAAACCGTATTTGCAGTCATCAGGTTCCCATTCATCTTTAACTATGCGGCTTGTGAATGCCTTCTTTGCAGATGCAAACTAGTGGGCTGAGCACTGCTGGCCTCTGTCACCCTTAATGCTTTCTGGCTCATTACTCTGCAGATTTATGTCACCAGTTTAGTAAATTGACTGAGGGAAAACTGCATTATTTCACAAACATTTCTGGTTGTGTGCTTTGAAGTGATGTAGTGACTCACAAGAAATAAGAAAAAAGATGACAAACTTGAATAATTAATCCACAGACTACATTCCCTGGAGAAACACACACCTTGATTAATATTCATGGGAATATGTGTGCTCATCATTCATTTTCTGACAATGGAGAGTTACTGTCTGTCAACATTTGTAGCTTACTTAAACTGAAGGCAAGAGGATTTTTTTAAACAAATTACCAAATAGCCAATTAAAATATTAACCCGGTGTATACTCCATGGATGGAAGATGATATCAGGGACGTGGTTCGAAACCTGTTTCTGGCCGTTAGCCCCGATTGGAGGCGGCGTTTGGCTGTCTGCTCCTGAAGGAGGGTGGAGGGTGTTCGGCACAAACTCGCTGTGAAGCAAGTATGTGTGTCTCCAGAAAGAGGGTCGGTGAGTTCCGTCTCGAAGGAGGCGGATCATCGCCAGCCTCGGAGAGTAGCTTGCCCTGTAGAGACAGGTGGCGAGTTTGGGGGGTAGGGTTAATCAAAATAAATAGAGGGTATAATTGGCTTCCAAATTGGGGAGAAAAACAGGGAAAAATCTGAAAAGGAAAAAATGGATGGAAGATGAAATCCATTGAAAAAATGAAGTTGAGAATAACTCAGATCTCACGTACAGTATGACACATGACATTTAGCACCTCAAATGTGTCTGAACAGCTAACTAGCAGATAGAGCTCCACAAATGTGGAAGTGTGAATGAGCTTTTTATATAGGCAGAAGTGGCGGTTTATCAGTTTATAAGAACGTGGCAAAAAGTGAGTTCATGTTAAGTACTGTTGACTTTCTTTTAGCTAAAAACGCTTCATGTTTTACAGTCTGCTCAGCTTTTCCATTAGAAAAATATGCCCATGCCACATCCTGTGGATTTCCAATGCACATTGTCAAGCTTTAATCATCTCTACACGAGTTTGAGACATGACATCTTGTTGCCCAGCTTTCACGGTTAGTCCTAATACATTTATCTTTGAAAAAGACTCAGATATATTAATGGTCGCCTTAATGGTATATGTACAATGCATTTCATGTTCTGCTCTTCAAGAGTCGAGCAGACCTTCTTCAATGCGGTGCTTTGCTCTCTCCCTCAGAACTCCCACCCCCACACACACATGCAGCATTAGTGCACTGGTGAAAGTGGAAATGCAGCCTTACGAATGAAGGACTGCTCATTAAGATAAGGAGCAGCTTAAGCATGACATGAAAAAGGTTACGGTGGGGGCAGCGCTTCCGACTGTTGGGAGCTGGAGTCTATGGTTTTTAATTCTCCCTTCGACGGCTCGGCCGAGGAACTTTGTGGAATCCTTTTGAAGGCCCGAGTGCCGTGTGCTCAAAGAGATGCGCTCCAATGTGCGCAGGGCGATACGGAATACTCTCCATGTATGGCACAGGTGTGGATTGTGGAGCAGCTAGCCGGAGCGGAGCCTCGTGCGGGCCCCGGTGCCTGAAGGACACACCCCAGGGCCTGTGTTCATTACACACTTGGACAGGATCCCGTTCGAATCACTGAACATGTTTTACATTCTGACCATGACAGGATTATCCGGCAGAACTTCCGGTACTCCTGAATATTTTCATCATTTTTCACGCTCTTTTACTGGACAGCTTTAACCCTCCAACGAGCAGTTTTTATGGGTGGGGTGGGGGGGGCTTGTATCAGAATGACAGCCAATTGTGAGGACTGCAAGCCTTCTGTTGTCGTTGAAGAACAAAGCTATCGATTGAAGCTTTTTGTATGTGACAGTCAAATGCTATTAATGCTCATGCTAAAACAAAATGTTGATGGTTGAATTGGTCTGAATTACAGAGAGACACGCAGGTTGGAGGAGTCATTTCAGAGTGATCCCAATTTCTGTTTTGTGATACAAATCCTGATGTTTGTGCTTTTTCGAATCCTGGTTTCAAGGGACCATAACAGAAAGGAAAATAATACTAATTATATGTAGACAGCTTGGAAAGAGATGGTCTTTATTTTCTAGTGTGAACTGTCAGTGTTGCAGGATCTAAACTACTCCCTAGCTAAAGGTAAGCAAATGAATGTATGGCTGTGGCATTTTACACTGGATAAATGCATCTATTTCTGCTTGACTGGTCTGGGTTGGGGTTAAATCTACTGCCGTATCTGGGTTTTGCTAACATACAGTCAGTCCAGGTCAGCTTCCTGTGGAAACGCCCCTAGCTTTCCTCAGATATAGATGACCTACAACTGGGGCAGGTCAGGGCAAGTGCAGCTTTAGAGACCAATTTGTGAAAGGAAAGCAGACTGGTGTACATCACGTTCACAACCTCCTAGGCTTGGATGCAAACATAATTAATTAGTCTATGTAATGGAGTATTAATGGCCAGTTTCTCCTTTGAAAAGCACCAGGGAAAAACCTGCCCTGAAATTTGACTGACCATATTTACATTGAGCCACGTCGACATGAACTGCTCTCAAAAATAATTTCCGTCTCCTCCCAAAATCACAGTGTTACCAATCAGACAATATGTTTTGATGTTGTTCCTCTGTGCTAAGTGGAGAATAATGGTTCTGTGTGGCTCAGTAGGTAGAGCGTGGTGCTGATAACTCTTAGGCTGTGGGTTCGATTCCCACTGGGGGCCACATATACGGAAAAATGTATGCGTTCACTACTGTAAGTCGCTTTGGATAAAAGCGTTGCCATTAATTATATTATTAATAGAAAGAGTGGGCTAAACACAAAGGCAATAGGGTCCTTGCTGTCTGAAAAGGGGCAGTGATGACCTCACTGGTTTTGAAGAACCCCCCACCACCCATAACCCCTCCCAGACCCACCCCCCTTCCCCAGCTGGGTTCTTATCTAAAAGATTGTGCTTGAGACCCAACAGGCTTATTTACTGTAAAGCCTGAAATTAGGTAATCCTCCCGACTGCCTCCTAATGTAAAAGCCGATTTCTTTTCATTCTGGCGCGGCTTTTCAGGAATTTCATCTTTCATCATATTTCTCCCTTATGTGGACCCTTCCTGTTTTCTATTCCGCTATACTCTATTATGATGATATGGCTAAAATTGTTGCACAAACAAGTAATTGTGGAGGGAATTCTTGTTGCGCTCAGATAATTTTTTATAACGAAAGACTACCCTTGTGTGGCTAGCGCTCAGGATGCAAAGGCACAAAATCAAAAACGTGCATAATTTACAATGATGCATCCTGGATTTTCTTTTAAGCTATTCGTTGTTCCCAAAGAAAATCTAAACATTAAGAGTCCTGTTAGATTGTGTTTGTGTACCGTATCTTGTTCCATTAATTCAGTTCAATGGCTGGTTGTCTAGAGCTCAGACTCCACATTACACTCTATCTACAAACTAGACAGAACAAGAAACAAGGGAAAAAGCAGTGGCCATATTCTCAGGAGTAAAGACGGCAGATTGTTGCTAGAACCCACAAACATGCATGCAGACATGCACTTTCTGACATTTTTATTTTAAAATATAATGCTTAAAAGTACAGTGGATAATCCTCCTCATACCTCATTGCTTCTACAGAAACTTCCTGCAGTTAAAGAGTCACTTGAATGGTATTCTTTTGTAAGTTAATTTTGATCCATTTCACGTAGAACGATTCGCATTTTCATTGTAATTCTCAGTATTTGCCTCTTCATGAGAAAGACTAATAATTAGTGAGGGTATCATGGGTGCTTACAGTACTACCGATGGTTGAGATTGTTGTAGCCGTGTTTTAACTTATTAGTTTCACTTAATGAATGAAAGCTCTTTATACAGTGTTGTCTAGAAAATGACTGGAGATTAAAAAATGATTAAAAGGGGAAAGAAATTAACATAAGCTTCATCCAGTTCAACATTCTTCCTAATTAAAATCAGTCATCTGGAGCGACCTCATTTTTTCCCTAAGCTCTCATGGGATTCATTTTTTGTTTGTTTTTTGTTTTTTGTTTTTTGTTTTTTTTTTTTTTACAGCATTTCGTTGTTAACTTGCACATGAAATATAATATGCAAACAGCTTCAGATAAAAATTTGTAGATTTTTTTAAATTTTACTTTTGTTCCGTACCTCCCATTTCCTTTTGGAAGCCGAGATATAGGAATAGCCTCTTTTTTCTGACACTGTACAAGCTGTCGAAAAAATCTGTGTGGATTAAGGCATCCCTTTTTTAATCCAACCACGCGGGATGTGTTCTGGTGTGGAGCAGTGCATGCACCAGCTCACACGAGACAGGGGAACAGGAAATGGACATTGTAATTATTTAGCTGTACCTCTTTATTTAGATAGAGTGATAGTTTATCTTAGATCTGCCGTGCAACACTAACCCTTTGTGTTTCAACCGCCACGCTCGAGTAAGGATTAGGCTTAACATGGCATTAGACAAAACGTTGAAATGTCATAGGGATATGGAGCCCACAGAGCTTCACATGACCAATTCATTCCAGCACTGTGTCTGCTTTCAGGGCAAGCTTTGTAGGTGATAATGGCGACAGGTTGTAAGACACATTTACAGCAAGGTACTTTCCTCACAATGCTGAGGATATTTGGAAATGCATTTCATTTGATTGGAAATGAATCACAACCTAATAGTTTGTTTCATTTTAGGCACACCTAATACACAGGGCTGGATTCAAGTTCGACTTGAAAAGAAATGGAAGCTTTCATTTTTATATAGATTTTTTGGTTCTTCACAAACAGTTTGGCAAATCAATATTGGTGACTGCTAAACAAAGAAAGATGTGGATTTATTTATGAGGCAAAGTAAAGGGCACATAATGTTCTGTGGTTCTGTGTGGCTTAGTAGGTAGAGCATGGCGCTAACAACACTTAGGTTGTGGGTTCGATTCCCATTGGGACCACATATACTGAAAAAGTGTATGCATTCACTACTGTAAATCACTTTGGATAAAAGCGTCTGCTAAATGGCATATATATATATATACAGTATATACATATATATATAGTTGAATCCAGAGTGTTGCTTGGGTTCTTGCTTTAATTTTGATGATGTATTTGTTTTGAGTGATAGTGGAACAAACATGTGTCCAGGAAATCCAGGTATTTTCATGTTTTTATATTGTTTAATTCCAACTACCTACAAAACCAGCAACCTAATGGCCAGCTGTGAAAGGAGCTATCAGCTCCTGCCCTGCATCGTGAGAGAACTGAACATCACAGAATACGCAGTATGAAGGAGGGAGGAATACAGACAGTCCAGCTAGCACAATGCAGTATAGCTGCGTTTTACAATGTTGCAGTAAAGTTATGCGAGGTCGTGGCGAATAACAAGGTTGTTTTTAGGTTGTTTTTTTTTAAACACTCTCAAAGCACAACTTTCATGCTACATTATAAATAGGATCAGGTCACACTTACTATATATTACAATAACATTTTGTCCTAGCTGGGATAGGAGCAGTGATGCAGCATGTGCCCTATCGATGATGTCACTCTCCATAATTTAATTCCACTGTGTTTCCATGTTGAGAAAGTCAACATAATTAATCTCTAACGCGGCAGGGGAAAACAGACACCAAATGTATACGAAGGCAAGGGAGTTGGATGTATCTCTGGTGTTTGCTTAAAACTCACAGCAATAAATTCAAATTGACACTCTAATTTTGTTTCCTTTAGCACTTCTTTTTATTCAAGGCGAGTGCCCAACTCTTCAGACACAGTGATTATGATTTAAGAAATACGCCCACGTTACCTCATTTAAAACGGGGACCCTAGAGGCATTAGGAAGGGATAATCGGCTCAAGCTCCATCATTAATGTAAAAACCGGTAATACAAAGAACATGTGACATATTCAGACCTGGCAGTGAGTTTTACATACAGGTTGAGAAAGAGGGATCACTGGTAACTGGAGGGCAGGTTTTACTGATGCGGTGATATTTAGTGTAGTGATATTTGGAGAATGGTAGACTTCTCATTCGGCTTGATATTTTCTGTCTAGACTGACAAATCCAGACCTCACGTCAAAGGTGACTACTTCGTATCCCCTTAAAAATAAAGCTCCTGTGCCAGAACTTATTTTCTGATGGAGCGCTGTGAAATGCCTGCAGGAGCTTGCTCATTAATTGCGGTGCTAAAATTCCATAAAAAATGACTTGCCCTTCAGGCGACTTGAAAACCTGACAGTATTCCAGTTCAATATTCTGTCCATAATTACACCAGGCTGGTCCCAAGGGATCCGTTGGAGAGGCTCCATATTTCTCTCAGTACTACTGGATGGTTTGATTGTGTAGTAGGTAATTATTTGTCAGATGCATGCAACTTCACCCGGTAAAATGCGTCCTCCACTTCCAGTTTTTCGATCCGTTTTTATATGCAAATAATTCCCATAGGAAAAACACCCAAAGTGCTGTTTATTGTATGATTGTATTATGTTTTTTTAATTTTATTATGACATTCCCAACTAAATGTCAACTAGTCATATACATTTTTAGCTTGACTTCTATGGAGGTATATTTCCTCCAATTTAGTTTATCATTTAACAAGGCTGAAAACATTACTGTTTGAATTTTTTCAGAACACTTAATTGCTTGCCGCTGTCTGTCTTAGCCTTCGGTCTGTCTGCTTATATACTCTCTCTCATCTCCTGTGTCTATCACTTACTGGGAAAGTGCCTCTCTTTCCCATTGGTAACTCCCATTCTTTTCTGGCTTCCCAGATGTAGAATGAAGTGCCCTCTCTCTCCCCTGCACTGTCTCCAGGAGCCGCTCACAAGACCAATGCATTTTCCACTGTTTTCCATTTTGTTTTCTGCTCCTGCCTGCTTTCAGCAGACTCTTCTTGAATCTATCAATTTTGCTGTGATAATCCCTTCTTACCTCCTCTAATATTCCATAATCCAAGGAGGAAATAGCATTTGGTTGGCATCGCAGTTTTGTCACACAAATGTGACAAAACTCAATTTGAATGGACATTTTTGCAGAATATCTAGAAATTTTCAAACTGCATTTATTTCGCGTATTACTTCAATCGCTAGTAACACTAAAGTTTATACATAAAAACTCATGTAAAATAATGACACGAATTGCCTTCGACAACAAGTTTGTTCTATTTTGGTATTTTTATCTGGGCATAAACCATACAGAAGTGCCGAGCGACCCACCTCCGTGCCACTTGCAAAGCAGCCTACGCCTCCCCCGTACTCATGCTATTTTTATCTGCTCAGATTCTTATCTGTTCATGGTGTATCTTTCTATAGTAATCATAGCAATAATGACAGATCACATTTATAGAATGCTTCCCATCTCAGATTTCAAAGTGTTTACAGTAATTGGGGAGTTTAACTGCCATTGATGTTACGCATGCAACTGCAGGATGTACGGCCGCTATTGTGCACAAGAATGCTCACTACACATGAGGAAAAGGAGGGAATATTAAGACAATTCAACTGGGGGATGATTAAATAGCCAGACGGAGAAAGCTAGTTTGGGAATTTATCCAGGATGACGGCAACCCCCCCTAATCTTTACTATTCATTCCGAGGGATATTTTAATGGCCACAGCGGGTTACGCCCCTGGTAATGTCTTATCTAAAAGATGGTGGCTTCTACAGCATACGGTCTCCCTCTCTTATTTTCGGTGTGGTCCAGAGACTGACTAGCCCACCAACATCACTTCCTGCCAGTGGTTAACGATCCACCAATAAGAGATGCGCCTCTGCTTATCGAGCTAGCTGCATGCAGACTGGCATGCTACATAGATATTGAGGTACTTTTTGTAGATGCTGTTAGGAGTTATTGCTTACTCCTTAAAAAAAAAAAAAGTACTAACATTTTCCTTCCCAGTGTTACAGGTATGGTGTGCAACTGCCAATGACAATGGCTATCGCTGTATTACTGCACTGATCTCCTGTGCAAACTATGATTGTTCTTACCATGTATTAATGCACATCTTGTAAGTCGCTCTGGATAAGAGCATCTGCTAAATACTTAAAATGTATTTTAAGTGGTTCTGTGTGGCTCAGTAGGTAGAGCACGGCGTTGGCAATGCTGAGGTTGTGGGTTCAATTCCCACCGGGACCACATGTACTGAAAAATGTATGCATTCACTACTGTAAGTCGCTTTGGATAAAAGGTTTTAGTTCCATTTTGTGAGACTGATAGATTCGTGGATACTATTACACTGTAATAGCTGTTTTTAGATTAGATATTTAGCTTATTGCTAAATTTGATGTACCATGCTGGGTTTTTTTGTTTGTTTGCTTTTGATCACAGGCAAAAAAAATTCTGTATGGACTGTTAAGCAAGTAAGTCTTATTTGGTAAGTAAGTATTTGGATAAATACAGTTAATTTGATGTTGTTTTTTTAGTGACAGAGTTGGCATCGTTGGCAGTCATGATAGCTGTTGGAGTTTATTGTGAAGTCAATGATTCCTGACCAGTGTCGCAGCAAGGCTAATAGAGATAGAGATTAATATTTAGTAAACACTGAAGGCTCTGCAAATGTACTGTTTTCTAGTTTTCCTGTTGGGCAGTCAATTTCCATATTGTTTTAACCTGATGACAAGGTTTAACCTCGTGCCAGTGGAGGGTTTTTTAAAGCTTTATTTATATCCAAATGTATTCAGAAGCTTAATATATATGTATATATATTTTTTTACACCATATATTTTTTAAACATGCATAGACCATTTTGGCAAAAGACCTGAAGACCTGAAATACTATACTGAGCAATAGAGAAAGACTACTGTTTGGCCTTTCAGCATTTATATATTTCTCCTAAAAAGAGTATTTTTCGTTCTTGTCTTGTTTTAGTGAAGGTCAAAGAAGGGGAATGTTGAAAGCAGTTAAAATACCTCTGTTTGACATACAGAATGTTTCAACTGCCTTGTTGACCTCTTTGATGGCTGAGATGAAGTCAGGGGTGATGAAAACTCACTGAAATTAAATCCATTCTTCCACTTCCGGAGACATTGGCACATATTTACAAAGATGTCTTTATTTTTTTATTTGATGAAGCTGAATGAAGTATGGGTGTTATTTTAATACATAAACTTAAACGGGTCACACGATTCATTTTGAATGCTAATCTGTATTAAATTGCCAGAGGTATAATTGTCAGGATGGATACAGAATTCTTCAGTTTTAGATTATCTTGTGTGCACCAAAGCATACAGTTAGTTCTGGTTGAAAGATTATGAATTCTGAAAAATAATGGCAGACCTTTGTGTAAATAGTGTCTTCAGTTCATCTGTTCGTGTACTTTGTGATGCATACATCTCGAACTGTGTGTGTGTATATATATAGGGAGAGAGAGAGAGACATTTTAAGATCACAATTTTAAGGACCTTTTTTCTCATGGAGAGCCTTTTGGTTCTTTATTCAGTGTAATAATTCACATGAATTAGGAAATCTGGAAGAGCCATGAAAATGTTTCAGACATTTAAGACATCAGCCTAATGAAAATTGTTGCTTTTAGCCCACAAATTTGGCATTAAAATTCACTTATCGCACAGCTGAAGTGCAGTCACAAAAATGCCACATTTAAATATGAATCATTTTAGTTCGTAATTAGCTGTCCAATTCACCATGTAGCATTACAGCTAGCTTGATGTCCAGAAAACCTACATGTTTCTCCTCCATTTTCAGAAGGTCAGCTAACATTCCTGCTGTTTTGCCTTGTAATTGCAAATGTTATGTTTTAATGCTTACTGCCACCTACTGGCCGCTTAAGTAAAACGTTATAAATCTACATACAGGAAACAGGAAACCGGAAGTTCATGATAAGAAATCAATGTGTTAACATTACTACAAAGTGCTCAAAGTTAATTCTCTGCAATCTCACCTTGTTTTGCCTTCGAAAACATTTCCTGTAGGTTTGATTGTTCCATTACATTTTCCTGTATAAATATAATATGTTGGCTATATTTTATGTATTTAGTGTGTATATCATTTGTATTAGCCAGTTTTACATTTGCTATGCTAACTCGTTCCCCATAGAAAGCCTATGTAATTCAGCCTAGCGCGTTGGCTAGCTCATAGCTGTTAGCAATAGGCTACTTACTAGCAGCTCTTTGGTTGATCTGTGTTTAATAAAAGTGTTTAAAGCTTACTTTAATACTTACCTAGAGTGGGTACATTAGCGTGTATTTGTGAATTAGTCATGCAGTGTGCGTTTCTAAGCTAAAAGGAACACGAGTATATGTGTTTTAAATTAATCTTTATTTGTGAATTAGCAATACAGTGTGTATTTTGAAGCTAAAAGAAACACAAGCATATGTGAATGCAGTGTGCATTTCTTTATTTTACCCTCCTCAGTTTAACTCCAACCCAATACATCCAATTGTATTGTTTCTTTGACATCGTGCAAGTGTGGCATTATTAAACACCGGAGCTTGGACGCTACATCCTGTCTCCCATCTTATTATTGAAAGGAGTTTGGCTGGTTGTCTAACTGCATACAGACACATACGTAGGGAGGACAGTACACCTGCCTTTGTCCAATTGGTTGCATGTAGTCATGACATAGACACCTGTAGTCTACCAATGGCAATGTTTAAAATCCTACACTTGGGTCTACACATTGCCATTTTGTAGCATAACAGTGTCCTTGTTTATCACATTGGAAACCATAATTTCAATGTAGTTGCACTGAGTTTGTTATTTTTACCCTGGTGTTATTTAGTGCTTGTGCTGAGTGGGTGTAATGGGGCCTGGATCAGTAATTTGGGGGTGTGGATAGATGTATTAGGCACTAATGCATGACACAGAAGAATCTTAATGGTTTTATCAATCCACTATGAAAAATGTGTACCGGTAAAAGCAGAACATTTAATAGGGGGACATTATGAGTAAAATCATTCCTAGACAGATATTACTATACTAACTATAGTATCGCGAAAAATAAGTGACAGTCGAGACACTGTCATCCCTACTGACTGTATCCCTCCCTCCCTGGGTGACACTACCCCCAATAATGCAACATGGGGCTGCTGCCCACAGTAGGCACTGGCCCGGTCTGCATTCGATACCACACCATTGGGCTCATCTACACATTAGAACAGTGCCTTGACAGGACGAGGCACCCGGCAGCACAACCCATCACTGTTGTGTTGACACCCTGTTTGTAAAAATCCCCAAACATTGCAGACAATGTGCAAGGGCTAGGACCCTTTCTATAAATCTATGAACAAAGTATGGTCTTATTTAAATGTGAAAAACGGGAACAACTGAATACAGGATCAAGCTTCACCTCCATTGACAAGTGGCTTCTAAGATCTGTTGCATCATTTCCTTCAGGGTGACAGCTGTTGCATCACTCAAGAGTGTGATATACGTGGGCCTCCCGCATGGTCCAGTGGTTACAACGTTCAACTCTGGCCACGGAGACCTGGCCAGGAGTGCCATCAGGGCGGCAATTGGCTGTCCGCCCCAGGGAGGGGGGAGGGAAGCCGACACACACAGTTCACTGTGCATAGGAGTGGTTCTGGGGTACCAGAATTACAGTCAACGGCATGATGAGTGTTGTCTCGGAGGAGGCAGCGCTATGCCCTTGTCACTGCCGGTCACAGGAGTACGGCAGCGAACTATAGGGGTAGGGGGATTGAACTAAGCACACGGGTAATTGGCTACCAAAACGGGAGAAAAAACAAAAATATTCTATATATATATAAGCGTGATATACACCAACTGTAAAGATGCGTAATGCCATAATATGAAGGTGGGTTGTGATGCAAAATAGCAGGTAACACCTTATAACTCCTTCATGCCGGTCAACTCTGACCTTCCTATAGCCGGGGATGTGTATGGCTACTAGGAGGCATTTGCTATCCATCAAAAATGAGATGTGTGGGGGTCCCGGGTGGCACAACCGCTAAAAGCACTTAATCTTAAGGGCAGGCTGCCTACTGCAGCCTGTGTTCAAGCCTAGGCTTAGCCAGCCTGGCTCTGGTAGGCACCTGGAGTCACACTCTGGGGCATTTGTCCCAAGAGGAGTGGAGAGGAAAGCCGCCATTAGTTTACCGCGTGCAAACGGCTCTGTGTATTGGAGTAACAGTCGACGGCTTGGCGGGTTCTGTCTCGGAGGAGGCAGTTCAGTTTGTCTTTGTCACTGCAAACTTGTAGTAGGAGAGAAAGGGACAGTCGACATAGACGAGCATGTAATTGGCCACCAAATTGGGATAAAAACGAGGAAAAAATTTAATGAATGAAAAAAAAATATAATAATAATAAGATGAGATGTGTTTTAAATATTGTGATGATGTGATACATTGTACCAACACTTCCTACGTTCCTACCGTACCTACCATTCCTAGACAGAAAACTACCAATTCCCGGGTGTTAGTAGTGAGCTGTGTTACATTTTCATTAAAACATCAACAGACATTTTTTTATCTTTAATTACGATACACTACCATAAACACTTGGAAGCTTGTTTAGTACCAAACTGAAGTATGGACATGGACAGAATAATAGGCAGTCGTATGTGAGAACTTGTGATATAAAACATGCTCAGCTCCAACAAATGGTGATGCAAGCATTCATTTAAAGGGAATGTGGATAGCATCCTGATTGGCCAGTGCACTTCACACCTTTGTCACACCTTCATATAACCACAGAGGTGTTACCAGCCCATTTGCACCTTGGGCCCCATTAAAATACCAAATTGTAAAGAAAAAGAAAAATGTAACACATCTGCACTAGTGCTTGTTCCTGCATTTTCTAACTGTTTGTTTCCTTAAATAATTATGCCAATTATGCACATGTTTATACAGTATAGGAATATCTTAATATGAGTCTAATTTGAGGCAGAAGTAGTGATCCATTTATCTGCTTTTATGTGATAATTTTCAAGGTGGACAGATAAATAGAGTTGAACTATTTTACTATGAGTTTACAGTTACTATTCTCTTTCCACACAAGACATGTTTGCAATTGATTAGCATATAGGGACAAAAGCTTGGTCAGAACATTTATTAGTTCAATGAATTGTTTGCGCCATCAGTAGTGTCATTTGAATGCGTGTCTGCGTTTGTTTTGTGTGTTAACAGACATTACTGCTCTTATTTTAAAAACTGTTGTCCAATTGTCCAATTAATTCGTATTTTTAGACACAGCTGGTGTAAAGGAATCTTCAAACAACTTTAGTTGGCCATGAGGGTTAGGAATCAGTGATTGATCCACAATCAAAAGCCTGCTCAGTAAAAATAAAGACCATTATCCCCTGTGAGCAAAGTATCAGTGGTGATGCCAAAGAATAGAATCCCTCCAATGTTTCAGACAGAGCCTGCCTCTATTGTCTAATACCCAATACTAATGTGTTTATGTAATATTCTCAATTCCAAAGATTGTCACACATCTGATATGCTGTGCTCCAGAAGGGATGTCAGTCAAAAGTATGGCTTCTTAAATGTTTAACTAAGAGTCAGTAAACAGCCCACTCGCTATTAACACCTGCTGCAGCTACCCGTCTGTGAAATGGACTGTATTTCACGCCATTTTCACCAAGAGACGTGAAGAAAATACATTGTTGGGGGGGGTTTCTGTCAGTAAATTATACATAGAGAAATTTCACCAGTTTTTTCCTGCCTTCTGAAATCCTGTTAGGGGCTTGACAAAGCAGAGCAGGAGCCAGTGAAATCAGCCCACTGGGTGCCAAGGCTCACCGGAATGCAGGCGGCACCTTTTCTTGTGTCCACGTTGTTGTCTCAGGTGTCTAACTTTTTTGCGCCAGAAATCAACCTCTCTGGGAAAGGCCACTTAAATCAAGTGTGATGTGCATAACTAAACGCTCATTAGGCAACACAAGACTGAAGCAGACAGATGGACCTACAGTGAAATGTCTCAGCGTGTAATGTGGTTGTGCTTTGGAGGTTTAGCGGCAAAGGTTGGTGTTTGGGTGCCAGTCTGAAGCGTTGTTGCCCTCTGCATCTCAGCAGCCATCACCAGCCTTTCCCCCCCAAACTGCAGCTTTGATGCCGGTTCAAAACATTTGAAACCACCACTAATTAGGCTTTCCTTGAAAAACAATAGGCTCTTTGGGTTCTCATCCGCCAGGTTATCCAGCATGCCTCCCTTTGCCGGAGTAAAGCTGATTTTACAGAACTGTGATCAAAACTACAGGAACAAGCGGGAGAGTGTTTCCATAGCAACGGGCCAATTTCGCTATTCAATGAAAAGAATAACGTTCTGGGTTTGTTGTTGTTGCCTAAGTTTCATCATATTTTGATAGAATTATCTACTGCCTCACTATTCATAAGAGGCAGAATGCAGTAGTCCGTTTTGAACAGCGACAGCTCTTATAATTTATACAATGGCAGCAGAAAAATGTGCTGATATATATCAGCAGTCCGTTATGTGGTTTTAGTTCATTTTTATGTATGACATCACCTGCGTAGGAGACAAGTTCCATAAACATAAAAAAAACGATAATGAATGGCTTGCAAAAGTTTAATCTCTCAAATAATTACATGGTTAATGACACTTGAAATTCCTAGCCGTGGGGCTCACACATCCTGTCCCCCACCGGACAGACTTGCCAAAATATTGCTGATGTTATTTACCTCCACATCTCATCCGTGGAAAAATGATACATGCATTCATAATGCATGGGGTTTAACTCTGGCACTTTGGGTTCGGAAGCCTGAAGACACTCATTAACCATTATCTTTTCTTCAACCCACCGTTTTGCTGTTGTCAGCACTGTTCTGTGTTCTCCTGAAGATTACACTTTTCACGTTGCAGGAAGACATCGGTCCCTTCCACAATTAGATGGGAGTGTGTGGTCTGATAGGTTGGTAAAAATAAACTCCAGTATTGCAGGGTGCGCATTTTGAGATTCATCAACTGCAGATCTCTGTAAAGAACAAACACTAGCTAATCATCCCTTCCTGTGTTCTTCCCCCATATAAAAGGGCGGCGTTGCTGATTTAAAATCATGCCGTTTTAAATAAATACAATTAGCGTGAGTTTCAAAGAAATGTGTTCAGCTTGACTTAAAACTAGAATATAAAAGATAACTCTACTTACACCAGTCCAGTTCTGTTTTTACTGCCTCATTGGACAGTACCGTTTTAACATGCATGTCTCCAGGAAAACTAGCTCTATGGACTACTTGCGCTTGCAAAGCAGCACAATCAACCGTGTAGAATGCAAATCGAAGAACTATGGAAATATTTTTTCTATACCATAGTTTGTTGAATTGTTGATGTTGATTATGGCGACAAACATGGTATAATAATTTAAATTGAAACTATGATGTAGTAAGTCTGTACTATGCACAGTACACAATAGGTCACATTACTATTCCAACTTAAAGTCTGGCTCCTTTACAGTAAGATAACCATAAGGGAAGGGACTAACCAGAAAATCTTCATGTACACCTACTAAGGTAATTTACTCTGTAGTGCCTTGTTGCTGATTGTGCATTATTAACAGTAATTAAACTAGGATATCCTGAATATTTAATTGTTTTCTGGGAAAATTATTGTGGCCATCCGGGAAGTCATTCATTTTTTTTCAGTTACAGTGGTGCATTTCAAACAGTTTTCACCGAAACAAAAAACATCAGATTCCCAGATTCCGTGTCACTCTTGACATTTTGTTCCATTGGAGAACGATATTAATTACCACACCAACTCACAACATCAATCCCAATACGAATGTTAGGCTTTTTTTTTTACTTGAAGTTGTGGACAGCATCTTTTACTGCCTGAGCAAGTCTGATATTACTTTGAATAGAGCAGCATGACATCAAAAAGGGTAACAGACTATGGGCCCTAATTTGGGGAGGACGGTAACGAAAACGCACCTGCTATTTTAAATGCAATCTGCCAAGCAGTTAAAAGTATTTGACCTTTGCACTTGTAAGAGGAGGTTCAATGCACTTGAATGAGAGAAACTATTTGAACTATTGAACTATTGGAAACATCATTCAGTGATACCCCCTTCTGTGCCTCATCTTTCTTCTCATAAGAACATAAGAATAAATAATGAGGAGAATGGGCCGTTCAGCCCATCTAGGCTCATCATGTCCTAATCTAAAGAGTATCTAGTACTGCATATAGCCTAGACTTGAATAGCCCAAGTGTTTCTGCCTCTACTACCCGACCTGGCAAGTTGTTCCAGGCGTTGACAACTCTCTGTGTAAAGAAAAACGTCCTAATATCTGTGCGGAATTTGACTAATTTCCACCTGTGGCCTCTTGTTCTACTGACTCCATTTATCTTTAAAAATCTTCATCGTCCACCTCCACTGTTACCTGTGCATCCCCTGCCATTGTCAATGGTATCTGGTGGGAAGGTTCAGCCATACCGTCAAAATCCTTTCCGAACTCTCAAATCGTTTTCAAATCATTTCTAGCCACGCATTACTTAAAAATGGCATAATTCCGAATAGCCATCTCCCCAAATAAACAAAAATTGAATTGCGCGGGCTCAATCTGAAGTAATAAAATTTATATTTCAGACTAAATTCATTCAAGTAGATACTTGTCTTTTCCTCTGAAAGATTAGATGGTTTGGATCTTCTTTGTGAGGTTTGGTAGTCATTCTGCTGAAAATATTTGGATTCTTACATTTGCTTCATGAGTTAAAAAATCGGCATAGCAGTCATGTCTGCGGATATGGTTCTGTGGTTCTGTGTAGCTCAGTAGGTAGAGCACGGCGCTGACAACGCTTAGGTTGTGGCTTCCACTCCCATTGGGGCCACATATACTGAAAAGTGTATGCATTCACTACTGTAATTTTCTTTGGATAAAAGCGTCTGCTAAATGGCATATACGGACGGTGTATACTATATTATACTATACACATAGGAACATGAATCGCTATGCAAACTGGACATG
Organism: Aldrovandia affinis; assembly: GCA_029706075.1. NCBI lineage: Eukaryota > Metazoa > Chordata > Actinopteri > Notacanthiformes > Halosauridae > Aldrovandia > Aldrovandia affinis. The sequence goes on along the minus strand of JAINUG010000012.1, from coordinate 5,918,203 downwards.
TATCAGGGTACATCTGCAACAGAGCTTGTTTATCAGTGAAATCCATCTAATGTTCCAGGGTGGGTGTTGCGATTATGTCAGGCATGTCAGGTCAATCTAACAGGGTACACTGGAGGGAGAGAGTTTAATCATTGTCCGCTGTTTGTTCAAGAGTTAAGCTCCCTGTTGCTCTGACCTACCTTCCTCCCTCCCCAATGATTGCAACATAACATGCCATAACAGTGGCCGTAGCCGCCGGTACGGAGTTTGACTGGACGCCCTTGTCAGCTCCGCGGCTTCCCAGTGCGGACTGGCTCGTAATGGACAGGCCCCCGTGTGAGCCTCACAGCTCTGGTGCTCGATGGGTTTCGGTGGCCCAGCAGCAGTGCTCCACATTTGAGTTTTCTCAAACTCTGATGGGAGAGTATCCGAGTTACCGCCAAGGAGTGTAGGTCGGGCCTGCGAGCGGGTTCCTGTCGGTCGCAGCTTCGTCCGGTAGACGGGGGGTAATTAGTTGTTGTCTCCCTGCCAGGGGTGTCTGCATATTGCCCCACAAAGTGTATTATCCTCCCCACTGCTTTTATACTCCCACCCACGGCCTCAACGCCATCTGATGCTCACAGATTGACATTCAACGCCCTTGGATACTGAGAGTCAGTGCCCAGCGTGGAGCCACCTGCCAAACCGTTGTCCCTCACAGGAGAAAAACAATGTTCTAGAGGGTTTTCTAGATTCTGTTTTCGGCTGCTAAATCAGGTTGGTGTGTTGTTTCATTTGTGTTACTGGCTTTTACTTGTTGTCGTATCACCATGTTTGCCACCCTGCCCCCCCAACGGTTGTCTTTATTGCTTGGTGGTTCATCAGGTTTGTCAGGAGACAGCATGCATAGCGCAGACTAAGCATTTTTCATTACAATCCAGTTTATTTATTTTCTTTTTTTCTTTATTTTTATTGCCACGGCTAAATGTTTGATTTGAATGTTTAATATTAATACACACTAAAGCAATTGTAAATCTACTACGGTTTAACCAAATTATCTTCCTGTCTACTGTCCCCTTCTACCAAAAATTATTCTCCATGCACGCTGTTCCTGTGTAGATATAATCTAAAGGCATTGGAAATTAAGGAATGTCAAAATCCATACAGACAGGGACATAAATCTGAAGCGCTTTTCAGACATGGATAATTTATTAAAAATAGCTCTGTGTTTGCTTCATTTTCAGTGTATTATCTCTGCACTGTAGACACATTCATCTAGGGCATCTCAATATGTGTGATGTTGTCTGAAATTATGACAGTTTCAACTAAATGCTGTAAATGACATTGGCTTGTTTTAATGGGCTTTCCAGATGAAGGGTGCTGTATAAACAGGCTTTATTTTCAAATGTCAGCTTTGCAGTCCATATGCATACATTGCACGAGGCTAGTTATTAAAGGCATGGATTTAAAAAAAGTACTGATCTGAAAAAGTACTTACTGTTGGAAAAAATACTGGGACTTAATTGACCCCAATCAAGCTTTTCAGGGAATACCATTGTACCAAATTAATTATTACCATTACATCATGAATATTTGCCTGATCAGAACATAACTTGTTTTTATCATTTGTAAAATGTTGGTTAACCCCTGACAAAATAAGACACAGTATTAGAAATGATAATTAAATGCACATTTTAAAGACAAAAGATCTCAAGCACTCACAAGAACTGAAGAAGTGATTGATAGTCTCACAGAAACTAACAGTCATAATAATCCTGGGGTTCTGTCACACATTTTATTTGAAGAACGGTTATGGCATTTGTGTGAAAAGTACTTCAGTATCTCAGTATATAAATTGTTGATTTAATTCTCTCAATGGTGGGTGGTTAGGGGAAAGAGATTCACCAAATAGCAGTAGCTTATTTGATGTCTGGGATGTTCATTAAGACCATTCTATAGCAATTATGTTTAAATGCTTGTCCTTTATGTTTGATATTCAGTAGGGGTGCACCGATATATCGGTGGACTATCGGTCTATTTGCTTTATCAGTTTATCGGCCGATAAAATCTAATTTACCAATGGCAGTGGCCGATAATTATCAGTCAGTTTGTGTTGCGTCAATCTGGTCTAAATGTTCAAACTGAATGGAACGGCAGCATCTTTTATTTACAGGCTAAACTGACTGAAACCACGCCCAAATTACTCCTCTGGCGATACTGCGATTGACTAGCTATCACGAGCACTCTGGCATTCCACACAGTTTTACACTAAAGCTGCGCGATATGGGCAAAAATAATTAGCATGATATGTTACATTTTACATTTACATTTTAGGCATTTAGCAGACGCTCTTATCCAGAGCAACTTACAGTTTACATCTCTTTACATACAATCCATTTATACAGCTGGATGTTTTACTGAAGCAATTCAGGTTAAGTACCTTGCTCAAGGGTACAACGGCAGTGTCCCAACCTGGGAATCGAACCTGCAACCTCTGAGTTACAAGCCCAGCTCCCTAACCATTACACTACACTGCCAGCCGCCAGCTACACTGTTGACCAAATACTTTGGTAACGATATTGAAATTATCATTTGTATGCGTAAAAAAAGCAGAGTATATACAGATATTCAAACACAACTGTATTTAACATTCAATGCTTGTATGTGCAGTAAATTTTCAAGCATAATTTCAAGTATAAAGTTTGCATTTTGCGTAAACAAATACAAAAACGTATATATATATATGGCTGCCTTTTCATGTCTGCATATGATTTTTTGCTTGCCTCTGCCTCTCTTTTTTCGCCATACATTCTTCATATTCCTTTCGTGATAACTTCTCAAATGATGGAACAGATTAGACGTATTCCCGTTTGTCACCGGGACCGCTTTGTTACAGTACTTGCAGAACACTCCTCCTTTCTGCTCTTTGTCAGCTCATTTGTAACCAAAGTAACCCCACGCAATTGACATGCAGCCTTTCTTAGGGACTTGGTTCTTCTTCAATCTCGTTGTCAAGTTTTGTCTGGGCCTACCCTAGTTAGTGGCTTTACTGAGTGAACAAATTCACTCCATATTTCGCTAGCTCCAAGTCTGGTGCTTTGATGATGCTTCCCTCTGGCTTCACTACAGTAAAGTTGCGCTTCATATCAAAGCTGGCTGTGTTTTGTGTTGGTTGTGTTGCGGATGAAAAAAGGCCAAAACGAATGCAGGAATTATTTTCATCGACGCAACAATATTATAGCCAATCATCAACATTTGTACATTTGCCGCGGTTGACAATTGAAATTACGACAACGGTGTCAAATTCGGGTGCATTACAAGGTGTGGGAAGCAACCGATTTGTTATTATAACAAATGCTCCAATGAGAATCCAAAATGAGGCAACTCAAGCAAGGATTTTACTACATCAAATCTGATCAGCCATTTACAAGTAAGACATGTAGCACAGTACAATGAGTATGTGAAAGAATGTTACAATTAAAGCTGTTTCATACATTTGTATGATTTAATTTGTGGTCATTGAAAAGTATTATGAAGGGCAGAATTATTATTTTTTGCCAGGGCAAATTATTATTATTTCCAGGGCACAAATAGGACAACAATAACAAATTATCAGTATCAGTATCAGTATCGCCCGATTGTGATATTTCAATTATCGGTATCGGCATCGATCCAGAATTTTCATATTGGTGCAATCCTCAGATATGTTTCTAATTGGTCAATGTTTAATTAAACATACTTTTATGTAGATTTTTCTTAAATGTACTGCCTGCAGCCATATTGGACCCTGCTCCTCTCAAATGGCTGAAGGTAAGCAGGTTAGTACTGGTTAGTAATTAGTTGGTAGAAAACTCATCCCAGAGTTTAATTGGCAGAATAAGTCTGTACTTCTTCTCCTGTGGTGAGGGTTCTGGTGCAAAATGGCTGCTGGATATTTTTCATTCCAATATAAAAATATAAAAAATCTGATTCTAGTCTGAAGACAAAAAGTTCTGAAAAGTTATTTTTCACACAAACTAGCAAAATGTTAATTTTGGAAAAGCCATGTTAGGTGAATCTGGAGAACAATAATAGATATTGAAAAATAAATCTACAAACAAAACTAACCTGGAGTACTTAGCACTTAAACGAAGGAAAAATCTTTGAAGATCCCTCTTTGTAAAAGTATGAACAGAGAGATGAAAGTGGCCCTCAATAATGCGTGCCTCAATAAATATAAGTGAATATAGACTAAATCAAGAAATCAAGGAAGAATACATTAAAAAATAACCTTTTGTATGGCATATCCTTATTGTAAGTGTTTTAAAATGTTAAGAAGAAGCCAGAGTTTCCACTGTCAGTATGAGCTAATGAGCTACAACCAACATGCGATAGCAACAGATATTCAGTTGCATAGCCTTATATTCACATTCTAGGTCTATTTATAAGCAATATATGCATGTGGCATGATAGGCGTGAAGTCAAATTAAGTGTATGAATGGTACACAAGTCTGAAAGTGTTAAAAATATTTAACACCAATAATTAGATTGTGAAATACCTTTTGTTCATGAATTTTCACCAAAAAAACAAGCATTTCATTAACATTGATAACAAGATAGGCGGTTGAAATTGATTTCTTAATTAGAATGTATTATTAGATGTTGTCCTTAATGAGGAAGCGCAGAAGATGAAAACAGGTCAGCAGATCTGACATCATGAGCTTTAATCTGGCGACACAAACACAATTGTCAAACACAAGGTGTAATCGACTTGTAGGGAACAGAAGAGGCCCAATTATATGTAGGTATTTTAAAAACACATGCACACAGTGCCAGTGGAAAATGGGCTAGTAATAAGTTTGTAATGAGTTGAAGTTGTGACTGTGTATTGGCCAATCAGAGCTCTTGCCAGGTTCCTCTTCCTCCTCGTTCTCTTGCCATGGTGCATCGCCAGTGGGGAACATTTCCAGTTTGGTTTTGATATAACTCTATGGTGAACGTTCCAAAAATCCTGAACATATTTATTGTTCGAAAAACATTCTGTCAAAGTCACAGAAAACATTCCAAGCATGTCACACACATACACACACACACACACACACACACACACACACACTTCTGGGAACATCCAGTGATGGACATCATGTAGTCATGAACAATTGTAATGGACTGCAAATGTCAATAACATATTCCAATTATATGTCAGATTAGTTGAACACTGATACACAAAATTACAGATAGAATTAACATGAAAGACAATGCACAGTTCAAATACATCTTTAACTGAACTAAAAACCGATTCTAAGACTGTTTCTGTAATGTTCCTTGTGAATCATTCAAGAGACATCCAGGAAGCTGGGCAAATGTGGGGAACGTTTACCCTAACATTCCAGAAATGTTCTGGGAAACAAACTATTGCTCTGGGTCTTTAATGTCTCAGGTTGTTGATGCCGCTTCTGTTTCCTGCCAACAGCACATGCATTTCTGGATGGTATGACAGACAGAAAATTTTGTGAAAGCTGTCTGAAAATTGTACAGCTAACAACTGAAATCTTCCGCAACATCCGCAACATCTTAAATACTCATATATATATGTATATACACACACACGCACACACACACACACACACACATATACATACATGCATATATACATACAGTCAGGTCTGAATTATTGGCACCTTGATGAAAATGAGCAAAAAAGGCTGTATAAAATAAACACAGATAATAAGCTATGTTTTATACACATACTTTTTGAGCAAACGATGACAAATAATATATATCAATTAGCTATATAAAGTTAAACAGACTCTCACAGTACCTACCTAAATATATTGAATAAACATTGTTATAACATGAAATCAGTAGGCTACCGTGCACTTTAAAGTGCTCATTTAACAAGACAATCTTTTACTAATGTTCACTTATCTGTTAGCTTAAGTTGTATACGCTGCTTTCTATTTTCCATGAGGGTCTGAATTGTGTTCAGTATGCAAACCTACCAACTGTTGGTTTTATTGTTAGGCATTGATACCTTGCTAAATACAAATGTTATGGATGGATGGATAGATGGATGGACCTGACATGAAAAAACAGTTTTGTAATTTATGTCCAATGCATAGTTTTCGGATTGTTAGCTAACAACTTTTTGCTCAGGCCCACCCGAAAATGTATTCCCTGCTATGCCCCTGCCATGAAGAATTTGTTTTTGGTGTGTGACCATAAAAAAAAAACCCAAATGTGATTTCATTTCAACGAAAATGCATTACTCATTCCAACAGCAAATCAAAACTATTGCGTAAAATGATCAAAAATGAATCTGTTCAGGCATTTTGGTGTGCTCGACCCTCAACGACCCTGCCTAATCTGTGATCAGGCTAGCAGATGAACTCATCATATTATTACACCTACATGGAAACAAATTGTATGGTCTTCTTGACTTTCTGATGACTGCTGAATTATGCTGCAATGCAAAAATGTACGACTGCAATTTGTATTGAGGCCCTTCTTCTCTCAAGGTGCAAAAAACGAAACCTTGGTAACGTGATTACTATGTCAAGAATGCAGGTTTCGAGAACGGCTGAGAGGGAATGTCTATGGCATATTAACAAAGATCACAGGGGCATTAACAGAGAGGTGCCTTTGAAATGAAAACTACAGCAGTTGCACTTTGACTCATAGGAATTAGACAAATGCAGTTATGGACTCTAAGGGAGTTATAATATAATAAACAAATGCAAATGTGCAATCTGAATATGTTTTAATCCACTTTGACATTGAGATTTTGTTCACTGGTCTACTGGCGGTTCATAATGTGTTATTTATGTGATCAGACCACCACAGCACAGCATTAATTGTGACACAAGTATTACTTGTTATCACAGTGTAAGTGGTTGGCCTGCCCATTGATTAGATACAGACAAACAACTCTGAACCAGTTGACTGCAAATATCAATCTAGGGCATGAGCAGGCAGTTTCATCAAGAACAGTTAATCGATACTGGTTTGGTTGCAGTGCATGAACTACTTATTCCACAAAAAATGCATGTTTGTGAGTAAAGTGGTGCAAAGAACACAGGCAGTGGTCTACTGAGCAGTTGAAAAAAGTAATATGGTCAGATGAGTCATCCTTCACTCAGTCCTCAACAAGCGGATGAGTGCATGTGTGGCGCGGGTCAAAAGAAACCTACAGGCCCCAGTACTTGTTTCAGAAGGCGAAGGGTTCTGGCGGCTCTGTTATGGTGTGGGGTACATTTTCCTGCCATGGTTTAGGTCCTTTCATCCCCTTCGATGGCAAGGATAAAGTTAATAAATACAAAGCCATTCTATTTATGACGAGGCGCACTAAAGCTGTTCTGGCGGGTCGAGGTGGCCCAACACCCTGTTGGAAACTTTGTTTCCTTTATTTTGGCAGTTACCTCTATATTTACCCCTCCTCTGCCTATTACTTTAAGCCCCATTTTAAGATTTGCCTCAGAAGTATTTCTAAATTACTAAGCACAAAGGGCAAAAATTAAGAAATGGAAACCTTTGCCTTCACAGAATATCCAATCAGAATAAAATGCATGCATATTTATTAACCAATGAAGGGCAGATATGTAGCCTGTATTTGAATAATGCAAATGTTATGCTTTAAGTTATGCATGCCTAAACAACATGCAAGGCCAAAAAGAGCAGAAGAACCACTGTGCACTTAATTCTCTTTCAGATACTGTATGTGTTATTGCTCCTACACAGTGATGCATTCTGACAAGTGCTCATGTTAATTCTGTGGTACCAGCATTCAAAAGGGCCTTATATTAATGTTCAGTCAGGCCTGGCAAAAATACATTGCCTATGCAGTTCTGTCTGTTAGAGAATAAATTATTTTCTGCCCAAACTGAAGTAATGTTCAATTTTTATTTTCTCGATACAGCAATTTCATCTTTGACTGGATACAAACACAAAGTAGAGATTTGTTGGTTGTGTTTTTCACTCCCTCTGACACAAGTTGGTGCAATTTATTTCCTAGCAAGGGTTTATCAGATATCTGTAATTATGGAAGCTGTCAGCCGTGTATGAATGAGTGCATTTGCTAAAATGCAAGAGTGTGAATTTAATGATTTAATTAAGCACATATACATGTCTTTGAATGTGAAAAATAGTGTACAGCCCCCTCAATCTAGTTACAGTTTAAACATTAAATCAACGTAATATTAAAGTGATAAAAATGCCCTTGATCCATTTAATTGCAGATGATAGAGTCGTCGTGTGTAATCAGAAATTAAGTCCGATTTTAGTCAGATGTTGGATTTGACACACTACCATAGCTGTGATTATTTTTTGAATATAGGCAGGGATGTAATTTTCACTGGGGACACTGTGGACATGCCCCCAGCATGTGTAAAAAGACAGATTGAAAATATCCTAAAATTGAGCTTGTGCCAAGACACTGTGGAAGAAATGGCACTAGGACCATGAGGGAAAAAGATGCCTCTCTTCCAAGTGCCTTTGACATCAGGTACGTCCAGCTCATTGGTCCAGCATCTCTCATCCTACCCCTCTTTGAGATGAGCTTTGGGTACGCTTCTCGACATCTTCATTCAGTCCTCATAGACATTACAGAACAAGCGAAGCTAGATAGTTTGGGCCATCATTCCAGTATTTTTATGACCGGCAGTGTATCTGCTAGGTAACTGAGAGGTGAGGAAATATGTATTTGTGATTTTAAGTTAAATACTTTGAAGCATTTGGTTTTGTGTCTTCTATAAATATTATAGCAATCATCTCAGATATAGGCCAGTAGGATTTCTGTATTTGTTGGCAAACTTTCTTGGATAAGAGTAAGAATAGCTAGCTAACTAGGAATAGGGCAGGGAAACCTATTCTTGTTGGGTGTCAATAATTTGGGTAGGCTAGGTAGCTAGTTAGCTCCCAACTTTCAACAGGATGACCCCCAGGCCTTAAAATGTGTCCCTAAATACAGGCATCTCAAATAACAAATAACATTTTATTTTGACATACTCATTCGTTTTTTTACTTTGCTACCCTTTTCTTGTTTGTTTTTTGCTGCTGTCAGTGGATAGCGCTGTCGCCTCACAGCAAGAAGGTCTCGGGTTCGAATCCAGGCCAGGGGCCTTTCTGTGTGGAGTTTGCATGTTCTCCCCGTGTCCGCGTGGGTTTCCTCCGGGTACTCCGGTTTCTTCCCACAGTCCAAAGACATGCACGTTAGGCTAATTGGAGAGTCTAAATTGCCCGTAGGTATGAGTGTGTGAGTGAATGGTGTATGTAGTGCCCTGCGATGGATTGGCGACCTGTCCAGGGTGTATTCCTGCCTCTCGCCCTAATGCATGCTGGGACAGGCTCCAGCCCCCCCGCGACCCTAACTAGGAATAAGCGGCTGAAGATGAGATGAGATGATGAGATGAATTTCCTATATTAATTTACAGCCTGTGGAAGGTACTCACTTCGCCATTAAAAAATTATTACATGAGATCAGGGTGTTTTCAAACTTTGTGATTGGATGTTCAGGAACTACTGACCCCGTCTACAGCTCACCCACAGTGCTAGTGGCAGCTTGTGAGGTTGAAATAGCAGAGGCTGAAATCGTAGGCCTACTCTGACCCTAACCCCAAAGATGACCAAGGGCGTAAGCACCCTTAAATATTTTGGGGGACATAATGAATCTACAAATTATTGGGGTGGGGGAGGTGCAGATATGACTGTTTTGAATATTGGGGGGCGGGCATGTTCCCCTCCCCCCACTCATTACGCCTATGAAAATGGCCCATGCATCCTGCTTGTAATATACCAGTTTTGCAGTATATATTTTCTCTACTGAGGTTACTGAAGTTGTCTTCTGAAGTATAGTAGTAAGGACCACTGTATTATATCAAAGCTGACACTGTATTATCTCACAGATAAATGTGTTGGTTCAGTTATCCACATTTGGAATCAATAGCTTTTCCTCTTTCGAAATGCTTGCATGTTTTTTAGTTAGCTCTGTGGCTCCTGGTATGCCGAAATCATGAGTTGTAGTTCTGGTGTACCAAGATATTTTGTTCCTTGTAATAATTGGCGGCACCCCCTGCAGGGATAATCAAGGTTGAGAAATGTATGCAGAACTACAAGGTTAATGTGCAGCCTTTTCAAAACAAAGGGATTACATATTCAGTCTAAGAACAATTGAAGTTGCAGTTCAGTTTACAAGGACTCATTCCAGACACACACCACACACACACAAACACACACACACACACACACACACACACACACACACACACACACACACACACACACACACACACACACACATGAATGGAATCCTAAATGTACAGTTTTCAGAATTGCCACGATCATTACTGTACAGCAACAGTATACGTCTGCATATTACTTCCCTGTGCTGCATTTGTATGTCCTGTCATTAAGGTATGAGATAGTATTTTTATTGTTAATGATGGATAACTAATATTTAAAAACTATATTTAAAAAAGAAATATTTTACTGTATTTAATAAATTATGCATTTGATCATTCAAACTGCTTTGCCTGCATTGTATTCAATTACCTCACTTTTCAAGCATCCAGCATGCCTCCAGTCACAACAGGGTCAGATATGCAGGATTGCGCTGTAATTATACAAACTCTTTTGATGTGATAGGCAGCATGCACCAGACATTAATATTATTCCACAGCATCAGTTTCAGTGGTAGAAGGTTAACATTGAAAGGGTATTTTTAGTTTGCAGAAGCTTGAATAGAGAAATATGTGAACTGCTCAGAAACCCATCCTAAAAGGAAGATTCTATGAGAAGGCAACAACACTTTACTTTTGTGCAAATTAATTACTCCTCCTGAAATATTTCCCAACAAATGAACTAGACCTAATGCAACTCGGATACTAGCGTTCAGTTTAATTCAGTTTAATCACATGTGCCTTATATCCCTAAGTGTGGCGGTCGGTGGGCTGTAAACCTGGGGGCATGGCAGGACCTTTAAAGATTTATGTTTATTGAAACTTTATATTAAAAAATTATAATGAACTACAATATATTTCCTTTGTTTTAACTGTGCTAATTGCCAGTCAACAAGATGGATTTGCAGTAATGGCATGTATCATTCACACCCAAACCTGTCATGCCTCATTTCACAATTGTATAATTGATTTACGTTAAGTTTCACCAGCGCACACACGTATTCCCTTACTTTTTCCCACCGTGTGACAGCACAGTCCAGGTTTTTGACATTGGTAAATCCATGCTTTGTCCACGCTCCACTGCGTCTGGTGCAAAAGAGCAGGCAAGGCCAGAGGAACAGGAAATTAACCCGCATATGAGCCAGTAAGCCACTGCCATGGTGAAATTAGCTTTGTTCTACAAAGCTGTACTTGAGTAGAACATGTTTTCAGATGATCCAAACAAAGACAAGTAAATATCTGCTATTAATTATCCTCAGTCTACCTGTCCACTTGCTTCACCCTTTTCTGAGTTTGCAGTGGGGTGATAACATCTGATTTTACATTTTACATTTTAAGCATTTAGCAGGCGCTCTTATGCAGAGCGACTTACAAGATGTGCATTAATACATGGTAAGAACAATCATTGTTCGCGCAAGAGATCAGTGCAGTAATACAGCGATAGACATCGTACCTGTAACACTGGGAAGGAAAAGGTTAGTAAATTATTTTTGAGGAGTAAACAAGTATACATATACAAAAAGTAGTAAACAAGTAGGCAGTGGCGATGGTAGTGGAGTCTGAAAAGGTGGGTTTTGCGCAATTTTATATATAGTTTGCCCATAGAGCAATTCAGCCAAACATTTCATGTAACTTTTCCTTCTCAAACTGTCAAATGTGTCATTTGGATGTACAGTACACTTTTTTATTTGCTGAGATTTTGTGGTGGTTTATTGAATAGATATTTTTGTTGGGTTGTAAAATGTATTTCCCACATGCCTGTGATGAAATGCTTGGTCTAAGTGTATTTATTCCCCAATTGAATGTTTTCAATCAATGTTTTTGTTAAATGATGCTATGAGGTTATTATACATTTGTTTTAAATAATGTTTTTGTGTACAGGTTTTGTGTACATTGTGAGTGTCAGGCACATAATCAGAGCTGTATGCATGACTAAATATTTCATGTGGAAGGAGAACATGTCATTGATGGAGAAAGTGTCAAGTGTAATTTTCTGTTCAGTCTGGGATGCCGATCCAGGACCAGGGCCTTGCCACCTGTAAGTGTTTTGGTAGTAATTTGGTAGTAATTTCAGCATTCATGTTTTTAGTACCCTTTTCACCTAGAACATTATTATTGGCAGTTGTCCTAAAATGTGAATCACTTTCAGTCCATACTGTGGCTGAAATTCAATCAAATGAATGTAGCCTGTTTAAGGACAAATGCAACCCAAAGCAACAACACAAAAGCTTCCTGGATCAATCCGGCGCTGTAAAGTCTGTTTAACATGCCATATCTGTCTACGGTGGGAGAAGTAAAAGATTGTAGCCAGCGAAAATGTGTAGTCTCCGAGTGATTGGCACCATAGGTTGGTTAGAAAGTCCCTGCATTTTGCCCTTATTTTGAAAAACAAAATACATCCACCAAAAAAATATAAAGGATAAAAATAACATTTTCAGTATATGTGGTCCCAGTGGGAATTTAACCCACAACCTAACCGTTGCCAATGCCATGCTCTACCTACTGAGCCACACAGAACCACGCTCTACCTACTGAGCCACACAGAACCATGCTCTACCTACTGAGCCACACAGAACCATGCTCTACCTACTGAGCCACACAGAACCATGCTCTACCTACTGAGCCACACAGAACCATGCTCTACATACTGAGCCACACAGAACCACACTCTACCTACTGAGCCACACAGAACCATGCTGTACCTACTGAGCCACACAGAACCACACTCTACCTACTGAGCCTCACAGAACCACGCTCTACCTACTGAGCCACACATAACCATTTTGGATGAAACAAAGATGCTTCTGTTTGTTATTATGTAGCACTAGATAGGTGTCACTCTGCGAACAATCACTCCACATACTGCAGTATATAGAAACATGCCTCAATCGATGTGGTCTACTCCAGAGATATATCCTAACCGCTTTAACCAGGTGCAAGCTATAGTACATTGCTAGCTTTGGTTTGACATCTGCTAACATTTTGAACTCCTTAGTCATCATTAATCACATCAGAATATATCCATTTCTAATGAAAATACCTGAAATATGAGTACAATTAATTGTGTGGAATACTCAAACCCATAGCATATTTACTGATATGTCCAATTGTTAGCAGTCGAAATGGCTTTTACTCTGAAAATCCAGTGTTTATTGCCCTCCTATGAATTTTTACATAAAAATGATTTTCTATGCATCATATGCCACATATATTAGATACAAGTGGGAATCAACTACATTAGTGATTAAATCAAGTATAGTGATATTCCTCTTTTTTATTTTTTTATTGGAGATAAATTAATTTAATTAAAACAGCAGGCAAACATATTATTTGGACAGAATCTCACTTGCTCTTTAGAGAAAGCTCCCGCCTCCTGCTCAGGCACCTCAGGCCACACCTTTTCCTTTTCCCTGGATTCTCAGTTTGTCTCTCTGCCCATCAACCTCGGTGAGCATAAGGGTGGTTTGACTGAATCCAGATTCAACTTAAGTCTTGTTTGAGTGAATTGCATTTTCCCTTATTCAAGATGAGTTTGTTGGTTTGAATATAGGCCTGTGGCTGTTTAATCGATAGTATAATTTTGTTACATGTGGAGGCACACATGTATACGTTTACACATTCCCACATTTTCCTATTGGCATGTGCGCATTCAGTTGGTGTGCTGATGTTTGCTGTAAGAACAAAATTAATTAAACGACATTTGTTCTTCATTTTGATTTACGAATAAATGCAAATGTTGACTGACTCATTGAAAAATGGACGTAGGATCCATGAGCATCGAGGTTTAATGGAAGAAAAACACAGCAGAGTCATTATTGAATATTTTACCAGTTGTACCTCAACTAGTATTAATATTCTACAGCCTTTCTCACTTGGGAAGAAAACACTTCATTTTGCTGAGAAATTGGTGTTGAAGTGTAGTTATGAATGTTATATCTGGCATGCACGTGATCAAGTGTACCTAGGCCTGCGTATATCTTGCATAGAAGCTGACAGAATTCTTGGAGCCTATTCTTTATTTCTTTAAGCCTTGTGCTTAATAAATGATTGCCGTTCTAGACATGAACCCTGAATCATAGGGCTGTTTTGGAACAGGCTAGAAAGAAAGCTTTGAAATGACTGAACAAATTCACAATGTTTTTTAGCTTTGTCTGCAAAAGGAGGTTTGACATTTTTGCAGACGTTATTTGGATCATACTCATACTTCTTTTTCTGTCAATTTCCCAAATACTTTTCATTAGCTGCTCATTGAACAGTATATCATCTTGCAGCTGTATTTGTTATTCTAGATTCATCTCTGTTTATTTTTGTGAGTCTCAAAGGAAATGATTAGTCCCCTCAGAAAAGCTCAGAGTTTTTCCTGAAAAGCTTCACCTTTTATTCACTGGAAAAACATTGGATCGGCAACCCAGAGAGGGTGCAATAATCCTATTCAATGTATTTATTCATGTTAATACAGTGAGAATATAGCATGGTCACAGATGGCCAACCCCCCCACACACACACACCTAGAGTATGAGTAGGACATGTGGGTAGTGTGAGTAGAGCATGGTCACAGATGTAACACCCCCCCCACCCCACCCTTTACTAAAGGAAGTACAGCAATGGGAGAGTGAGGGTCCATGGCTGAGCTACTGTGTGCCATCAATGAATAATTGATCATAGTGTTCTGCTGCAGGGAGCAATGTCTTTTGATGAGCTGAGGCACCACCAGTTCATGCTCTCTTCAAGCATTGTGGGGCTCATGCAGCCACTTTATCCCATCACGAATAGATCCCTCCCGGTTGACCCCCCCACAAAAGGAAAGCCACTCCCACTCCTCTCCCACTATACTCCAACCCCCCTACCCCCCCAAACTACCTCAAATCTCTCCGTAAACCTCAAGTCACCTCATGTTACCCCTTACGATAGTTATTCAGTGTAGCAGACACTGTCTTCCTATCCGCAGTCAATTTTACCAAATCATTTTACATTCCTCGACTCATCACCCCGATGTACTATACTTCACAACCTTTCCAGCGGTTAAATACTTCATTCTGCCTGTGCCTCGCCATCTCTGGCTCTCGCTTCCCACAACAAAATAATAAATAGCTCCAGTCTAATCATCAGGTGGATTCTGGGAGATTTAATTAAATTGTTTCTAATTAATAAGGGATGTGTTACCAGTTCCTATCGTTCAGCTGCTCATAACAAATGGTGAAATGTACCTCATTCACAGCAGCTACCAAGACACTCGGTTAAGACGAATGTGTGAACAGGGTTATAAACAAGGTAGCAGCCAGCTCAATAGCAATGGTTTTAAAACATGCAGTTGCAATGCTCGTGAGGCATTAGTCGGATCAGCGTAAAACATTTTACTTTGGCTGGTCCGATGTGTGCGCTGTGCGCTGCCTGTCAGGGACGCGGTTCGAAACCTGTCGAAACCTGTCTCTGCCAGACTGGCCCTGGTCGTCAGCAGGTGGGGCGGCGTTTGGCTGTTTAGCTTGCCTCGTAGAGACGAGTGGCGGACTCGTGTGTGGAGGGTAAATCTAAATAAATAGAGGGTGTAAATGGCTACTGAATTTGGAGAAAAAAATATTTTACAATCATCAAAAGAAAAAAGGAAAGCCTAATGACACATTTAGATATACCAATATGGTATCAATTCCTATGAATACCCTCATGCTCATAATGCTTTATATGCCTATTTGTAATGCCTTATGAGCTATGCATAATGTCTTATCATGCTTGGCATTGACGCTAATAACTGCTCATAAAGCACCGAGCCTGACTTGTGCTGAATGTCTTCATTTAGAAAGCATATGTAATGGAAGACAATTTTAGGGTGTGCCAGGCAGAGGAAGGTCTCATTTGTATTTTAAATGAGATTTAAATCTTATGTTAGGGTGAAGTTGAATCCATTTTGGTAAAACTTACTATGAATACCCTCGTCATAATGCATTATAAGCAGGGGTGCACATAAGCGGTACGCCAGTACGCATTTGCGTCCTCAAACGTTAATTGCGTACCAAGCAAGACAACAAACTTTTGAAACATACGCGACTTTAAGTTTGATCAGTCCATCACTGGTAAGTTAATGAACTAACTAACTAAGTTAATTAACTTACCAGTGATGGACTGATCAAACTTAAAATTGCGTATGTTTCAAAAGTTTGTCGTCTTGCTTGGTACACAATTAACGTTTGAGGACACGGAATGCGTACTGGCATACACCACTTATGTGCACCCCTGATTATAAGCATATTTACAATGCCTTATGAGCTATGCATAATGCCTAAAGACTTACATAAGGAGTAAAGTAAATGTCAAAGTTAAAGGACACCGAAGTAAAAGCAAATTTGTACAGTAGGCATACAGTGAAATACAACAAAGTCCCGTTTAAAATACAAATGAGACTTTCTTCTGCTTGGTGCATCCGAACATTTTCTTGCATTGGGTCTGCTGTCTAAATGAAGACATTCAGCGCAGGTCAGGCCCTGTGCTCTCTACTCCTGGACAGCAGTGTGCCCCTGCTAGCTTACACCCTGCGAGGCTGTCTCCCTGCGATGACTGCTAAGTGGATGCTCACAGCACTGCTAGGGAGCAGGTGTGTTGCCATGGATAACCAAAAGCCTCTTACTCACCCAGCCTAAATAAGTTGTGAATTCACTGTTTTGTTCTTAATAAAGTCCTACACACTCAGAGTTCAGTTTACATAAGATGGCGGCAACTGCACCAATTAGCCCTTTTTAATGTTTGAAGCACTGAATATAATTCTTTTATTCAGTTTGCTTTGTCTCAATTTGTCAACGTGCGTCGCAACTGCCATAATACAAGGGCGCAAAGGGGTCAGTGAGTTATAAAATGTGTGGATGTAGGACAAGTAAGCAAAGTGAATTCTGATGCTTAATACGGTTGTTGAGACTACAGCAATGTGTGTGTGTACATAACCAAAGGGCTACGGGCATTACCATCACAACTGAGGCAAAAATGTGATTAAGGTAGGCTTTCATAAATCATGTACAAATGGACATTTTACATTTCAAGCATTTAGCAGACACTCTTATCCAGAGCGACTTACAAGATGTGCATTAATACATGGTAAGAACAGTCATAGTTCATAGTGCAGTAATACAGCGATAGACATCATTGTAGGCAGCTGCATACCATACCTGTAACACCGGGAAGGAAAATGGAACGGGTGAGTTACACAGTACCAGGCCATGGAGCCATGGCTCCATCACACCATGCGTTCCATTATAAAGAATTTCAATTGTTAGTTTGTCTTCTCTCCTCGTGCTTCTCTCATGTTACAGTTCCCTAGAAGCTTGCACATTATGGCATCGTATGACATTTTAACTCATCCCCTACTGATGTGTCACAGTACGTGCCAAAAAATGGCGAGAAATCAGCTTTGTGTCACATTGATCTCTGTTTGCTACATCAATATATGTTTTGCAGTGTCCTTACTGAACAGTTCAAACGTGATAATACTCTGCACAGAATTGCATAGCTCCTTCAAGCTTATTTGATTGAAATCCACAAGAAAACCTGAGTAGTAAAAAGCCACAGAATATTACAAAAGGGTCTAGAAATGTATTTTATCCCAGTCACAGAACATTGTTTTTTAACAGTTTGGAATTTGGAATTTTGCAAACGTGGATTCATGGGAGTGTTAAATGTGTTTTTATATAGATTTTTCAGACAATCTCTCATGTGACACATCACCATGAGAGCTGTGAACTATGGTGCTTCCTGCCCAGAACATATTTGCCAATCCACCGCTCAGGAGGAAGAAAGCAAGTGTCTCTGATTCGCTTGCCTTTCACATTAACATTTAAGGGCATTTGAATGCTCATCCTGTATGCGAAAGCTCTTTTTAGTCACACCTTGTATCCTGATAGAAGCTCCTGGTAGCCTAAATATTTCATCTGTTGTGGCTTTTGCTGCTAAACAGTCATTCACTTCTCTTATTCCCTAATGGAATGAACTGAATGCCCACTTTAGATCTGCATCATATTACCTTTCGTCCTCTATTAAAGATACCTCTGAAAGCAACATCTCTACATTTCCCTCTCTAGTTTTGTATTTATTTTTCATCATGGTCATAACGTTTTTGTCTTTTTTTTTCTTTTTCTTTCTGTTTTATCCCATTTTTCTCCCAATTCAGTAGCCAATTACACCCTCTATTTTTCACGTCAATCCCCTCCTCATATTGTGAGTTCGCTGCCGTAGCCCTGGGACTGGCAGTGATGAGGGCGAAGTATCGTCTCCTCCGAGACGGCACTCGCCAAGCCGTCGGCTGTAACTCTGGTACTCCAGTGCCACTCCTATACGCAGCGAACTCATGTCAGCTTCCCTCCCCCCTCCCTGGGGCGGACGGCCATTTGCCGCCCCCTAGTGGCACTTCCGGCCAGAGCTGACACTGGCGCAGCCGGTGGAATCAAACCCCAGTCGCAGTGACCAGCGTCGAAAGTTGTAACCGCTAGACCACCCAGGAGGCCCCTGTTTTTGTCTTTTAATGTATATGACTGTTTCTGTAAGGTAGTGCATGGTGTTAAGTTCAGGATTTCAGTTTTTCTGAAATAGTATGTAGTACTTAGTCTTATATTACTTATCTGAGGCTAAAATACAGTCATTGGATACTTATTAAGTATTATTTGGATATTATTTGTACACTCAATTCTTTATGTCTAATTTTTTAGCTAACTAAATTAGCAAAACAGTTGCAATGTATGGATGTACAATCAAGTGTTTTGTGTGTTTAGCGATACAGTAACACATCACAGAGTCAAATAGTGTCTTTAATGTGGAAGAAATTCCGCTTCAATATTTTGAGTGCACAGTGTTGCTAGTTTCTATTCAAGCTAGTTAATAATTCTGAAAACAGCTGTCTCTTCCCTTTGAAAGTACAGTGGGACAGAACAAGCGATTCCCTCCATGGCATTAGTGTTTAATACAGATAAGTGGGAAGTGCTTGTCTCCCTAACCTAGCACTTAGCACCAGAAACATCTAGATTTACTTATTCTTGATTGAAAGCACAGCTAATTTTGTCTCCCAAAATGAGTCAGACTATGAATAGTACAAGAAGGCCGGAGTCTTTAGCAGCACAAAGTAGGTACAGCTCTCAGTATACATTTGAATATTTACATTTCACCTGGGTGTACATCAAGCACTGAAACATTAGGTATACCCTTTCAATGGCATTTTACACTCAAACTGCTTTAAGTTTCTAAGGTATGGATTTGTCATTAGCGATGGCGGAGTGAGGCTCTGCTATAAAGAACAAAGTCTTTTGAATTTATCTTTTGATTCTCAAGAATCAGTGAATGACAGCACATGGTAGCATTATGGGTTAAATAAGTCCGCCTTTACTGGTTACTGTAGTCAATGAAACAAGCAAAACAACAAAACGATACATACACACACACATACACACGCACACAAGCACACACACACACACACACACACACACACACAAAACATCCAGAACACCCATGTGTTGTGCATGCACATGTACCACAACGATTATATTTGTAGTAGAATCAATGAAGTAAATACCATTTGATTAGCTAATCAGATTGGGTGGGTGGGTGATAAGGTGGGCAGAATGAATGAAAGAAACGGGTTATATCTGGCCAAGAAGGTGGTGTTAGCATGTCTTTCCAATATGCCATTGCAAGTGTTAACAGTGAGGGCCTGACTCGGTTTGGCTGTTAAACATCTCACCCAGATGAACGCTGTGTGCCAAACACTACACTGGATTATCAATCTGAACCTGTCCCCCACAAACACCATTTCACCCAGCAACCTTGTACAGATCCCCGAACCTAGAATGTCAAACTTCAACCTTTCGATACTTGTTTGTGTCTACTGAAGGAGGACTGGTCCTTTCTGAAAAGGTCGCCAAGCTTAATGTCAGTGTTTAGCAGAGACCCTAATACACAGTGATGTGCGATTATTACAGTTTCGACTTGTTTGCTAATCAGTTGGTACAGGTGAAACTTTACCGGAGTGATCCCAGGAAAGTTCTTCACCCAAGGAAACAGCAGTGGCCCACCAGCGATTCAAAGCCATGACTTGCAACGGCCTGACCACTATGAAACTACAGATGCCTATTTATGCTTTGTGCATGCTTTGAAACAAATAAAAAATTTTCTGATCTATAATATATTGCACAGTTATGTAACCTTGCACTACAATGGCATGCAACAAAGCAACCAAGTACAGCACATGAGAGTCTACAGTGTTCACTGCCATTTTGAGAAGACAATTTTCCAGGCCATTAGTCGGCCGGTCCTCCTGATTGCATTGTTGATCATTTGTACCTATTGTACCTTCACTAATTAGGCAGAATTACACAGAGAGTCACTGCGCATTGTCTGCCCTTAAATTTCTGATTATAACTTAACTTCTGGCATCAGTTGCTGGGCACGGCCCTTGAAAGCATTAGTCTCCCAGACACAGTTCATTTGTTTCATGCATTGTCTTCCTTTAAAAATTTATTTCACTTCAGGCAATTTAATTAACTAAAAGTCATTGATGTGCCATCATATGTAGAAGATGTTTTGAAGCTGAGATTTTCAATTATGAGTGTTGCATAGAAATGTGTGCGTGTGAGAGAGTGAGAAAGAGAGAGAGAGAGAAAAGAGAGAAAATAGGCGCCATGAGATCCGTCTTGCACAAATGCCTGTGAAGATATTGTCAGGATCACATTTACTGTCTAAAATTGTAAGCATTGAGCAAAGCATTGTATCACATGCCTTTAAGTAAGACTTATTTACTTACTTACTTGTGTGATTTTTCAGGCCTTTTTTGGGGCAAGTTGTGCTTGCTTTTTTCACTTTCCTTTCATGCATTTATTTTGCTTAACTCCAAGCCTGTTTATCACGACATAATGCAGAAAAAAGGAAAAAAAATATTCTTCTGTTGTTTTTGGTAAATGTAATTGCATGCGATGGGGAACATCAAAACAGTGCACTTGCACCAAATCAAGGTTCTAATTGGCTATCAGCCACCCCTGGTGATGGGTCATTTCACATATTACCTGTCTCGTTCATTCTCATATCTGATGACCAATGACTGCTGCTAAATAAGACTGATACCATTCTTGTTTGATTTTGTGAGTTAATGGTCTGACCGGGCTAACAAATGTGTTCAACATCGCTGTTAGAGCAGCGATTAATCTTTAACGGTTTGGAGATTTTTTTTTCAGCACGCCAATGATTCTAAAGCGCGTGAGAAATGTGACGTGCACTAATTTGTTGTCTTTGAGCGTTATTTTTTATCTTTTTATTGTGCGCCTTGGAGTCAGTTCAGCAAAATTCAGGCCAGAACCGTGGTCTCGGTGGCTCGCTGGTCCCTCCGAATCAATAGTTTTTTTAATCTGACCCTGAAACTCCGAAGCAAACATGGGCTTGCCAATAAACCGGGCCCTGAAGCCTCTGAACCTATTTTTGTTCTCTTTGCTCTAACCTAATTTGACCACACGTCGACTCAGACAGGGTATCGGGCAGGTTGCATTCATTTGCTACGCTTCCACTGCATGGGGTTTTCTGAGGTGAACCTGAGCATTCCCCTTGAACAATAAATCCAGCACTGACAAATTGTGCGGCGATAGCACTTTGACCTCTAGCCTTAATTCACATTTGTCCTTAACTTTGACTTGTTTATAAATGAACTTCTTCACAGGCATAGTTCGGCCAGCTAATTTTGGTCGTTGCTGAACTTGGCAAACTGTGCTTGTGACTGTGCATTTATATACAAGTCAGAGTTAAGGACAAAGATTCAGGTTTCAAGGCTTTAGTGAAGGCAGTCCAGTATCATCTGTCCAGTGTCGACTCAGTGATGAGATTAGTTTTGGCCTAACTACTCTTGTTCTTTCACGAGACTTTGATTCAATCAACATTGGTCCCCAGCTTACAAATGAATGTGCTATTTCTTTCTTTTTTTCTTCATAAGAAAGCTACACACACCGGTTCTTCTTCGCAAGCTAATTTAGTTCTAATATATATATATATATATATAGCTAATATATTCTCAACTTAATGGCCAACTTAATGGTTTCTCATCTTTATGGTGTACTTAAAACTGACTGTAAACAGTCTGAATAAAAAAGCTGTTTTAATTGCAATTGTCGAGTGGGGGTGACAGCCTCTTCTTTCTAGGCAACAATCAAAAGTTCAAAATCTTTCTAAATATGACTGTCAAAACACAGGATAATACTATTTTTATATTTGTCGTGCATTATCCTTTATCAAGAGCTGCTAGTTCTAAATTGTTTACCTATTTCTATTGCAAATCAAATTGTATTATGAGAAAATGTAGGTGGGAAAAGGTGTTCAAGTAAAATAAGGGAGGAAGGCATAACCTTGAACCTGAAGTGCAACAAGTGAGCATTTGCTGATTTTACATTCGGTGAAACAGTTTGCTTTTGGGGCTCTCAAAAAATATAAATATAATATATTAAAAATAAATAAATGTAATCCATTTTAAATTAAGTCTATAACCAGGGGTGCACATAAGTGGTATGCCAGTACGCATTTGCGTCCTCAAACATTAATCGCGTCCTTAAATGTTACTTGCTTGGTATGCAATTAACATTTGAGGACTTTTGAAACATACGCGACTTTAAATTTGATCAGTCCATCAATGGTAAGGTAATTAACTTAGTTAGTTGGTTAGTTAACTTACCAGTGTTGGACTGATCAAACTTAAAGTTGCGTATGTTTCAAAAGTTTGTCGTCTTGCTTGGTACGCAATTAACGTTTGAGGACGCGATTAACGTTTGAGCATGCGCACTGCGTACTGGTGTACCACTTACGTGCACCCCTGTCTATAACACAACAAAGTGTGGAAAAAGTGAAGGGGTCTGAATACTTTCCGAAGCCACTGTATATTATCACCATCATCATCGTCATTATACGGTTCATTATCTGTGTTAAATACTATCAAAGATTCCACAACAATTTCTCTCCTATCATTGGACAATAGAATCTAGTGTTAATAGATTGTCTGTATCCACCAAGGGCATCGGTAGGGTTTGAACAGATCTGGGGCCCTGTTCACAGACTGCCGTAAAAGTCACCTTGCTTTCGTTAGAAATATTTTCGAAATATTTTATTATGATTATGTATGTGTTTGTGTATGCGTGCACATTTTCAAGCTGCGTTATCATTTGGGCATTTGAGCTGCTGAGATATAGCAATGAAACCCCATAAAATGTATTTATTGCACACTATTTTATAATTAAAGTCGCTCATGCCTTGTAGAAATGAAAATGGGGTTTATAAAGGACAAACGGAATGGGTACTCTGGGCAAATTCATGTTGCCCATCTGTGGGTGTGTGTCGGGATGAGCTCATTTAGTTACATTCAGTGCAACCCAGGATGGAGCACCCATTTCAGAATTACGTGTGTGTGTATCTCAGGTCAGCATACGCATTTCTCTGAGGGTGAAAGCTCCTCAAGTCAGAATCGGGCCCTGAACCACAGGCGTAATGATATTCCCCCCAATATTCATAACAGTCATATCTGTCCTCCCCAATAATGTGTAGATATAAAACATCCCCTTGCATTATTTAATCCAATATTTAATGTGTGGTTACCGCCTTGACCTGAGCACCTCACTGCTAATGATGCTCGAAAACACCCGAAAACCATCAGATACTGTTTAGGGAATGACACAATTCAATCTATTAAAAGTTTCTGGAAAATGACTCTAAAAATGACAAAACAACCTAAAATATATAATATATAAATATTGTTATTTATATATATATTTATTATATAAATTGTCAATTATATTGATAGAAACTCCTGTTTCTGTTCATACATTTGCATGGCAAATCTAAAAAGCTTATCTGCGATCTCTGAATTGATGTCCCTCTTGTGCCAGTGTTGTTGTGTTTTTGTCCTAGTTAGTGGAGGCTAGGTGTGGGAGGCTTTGCCCCATTAAAATTCCTTGCTATTTGGTTCTTTGTATCCTCACAGCATATACAATGTTCTGCCTTTGCAAGGACAGGGCTTTGAATGCCTATACATGGGCAGTCAAAATGGGGCAGTATGGAGTGCATATGGTGAGAGAACGACACTGCATATGATCCCCCAATAGTAGAGGGGACATCTGTGTAATACAAACGTCTGTACCAGGATTCACGTACCTGCATACAGTGCGTACTGGCTACAGGCATCAAGCATAACTGTCTCGATCACCCTATCAGAGGCCATTCCTGTTACTTTATCTCTCTCTCTCTCTCTCTCTCTCTCTCTCTCTCTCTCTCTCTGTCTCTCTCTCTTACACACACACACACACACACACACAACCTGTAACAGTGCAGATTGTTACGTGACATACTTTTGTGCTATTTTGTGCTAACAGGACTATTTTGAGTAATGACATTTGCACTCCTGAACACATTAAGCATCATGAACATATTAAACATTTGATTCATTCAATATGAAATGTTTAAAATACAGTAAATGCAATGTTCAGGTGCTGTGCCTCACAACCTCACATTCTCCTCGGCACACGACAATTTATTATATTTTGTCACCAGCCAAAAGCAGGTGAAGGTCTGTTCCTTCACATGTGTCAAACGGATAGGAAATGTGTCAGTGCTTATAGCTGGCTGAAATGATTCACTCACAAAGAGCAAATCATTCATGCCCTGCACACCATTAGAATATAGAAGAGAGAGCTATTCTTGATATTAAACCAAAAGTTCTTCTCAATATATTCTTCTAGTGAGAGTGTATTGAGATGAACCTTTAACTGCATTTGTTTTTTCTCTCTCTGTGTTGCTTTGAAGTGGGGTTATCCAGATTTCCATATCAAACATCAGTCTATATCTAAAATAGAGGCCCTTTTGTAAGGGTCCTTGGAACACTGCGGATAGCTAATAAAGGTACACCAGTGTATCAGGCAGAGAAAATAAAAGTAAAGTGCAATATTTCGGAAGAACAAGTTAGGCACAACTCTGCTATTATGTAGTTCTGTGGTTCTGTGGTGCTCAGTAGGTAGAGCATGGCATTGTGGGTTCAATTCCTATTGGGTACTGAAAAATGTATGCTTCTGCTAAATGGCATATATACACCGATCAGCCACAACATTAAAACCACTGACAGGTGAAGTGAATAACATTGATCATCTTGTTACAATGGCACCTGTCAAGGGATGGGATATATTAGGTAGCAAGTGAACAGTCAGTTCTTGAAGTTGATGTGCTGGAAGCAGGAAAAATGGGCAAGTGTAAGGATCTGAGCGACTTTGACAAGGGCAAAATTGTGATGGCTAGACGACTGGGTCAGAGCATCTCCAAAACGACAGGTCTTTGGGGTGTTCCTGCAAGTGGTTATGCAGTGGTTAGTACCTACCAAAAGTGGTCCAAGGAAGGACAACCGGTGAACCGGCGACAGGGTCATGGGCGCCCAAGACTCATTGATGCACGTGGGGAGTGAAGGCTAGCCCGTCTGGTCCGATCCCACAGAAGAGCTACTGTAGCACAAATTGCTGAAAAAGTTAATGCTGGCTATGATAGAAAGGTGTCAGAACACACAGTGCATCACAGCTTGCTGTGTATGGGGCTGCGTAGCCGCAGACTGGTCAGAGTGCCCATGCTGACCCCTGTCCACCGCCGAAAGCGCCTACAATGGGCACTGAGTGAGCGTCAGAACTGGACCATGGAGCAATGGAAGAAGGTGGGCTGGTCTGATGAATCACGTTTTCTTTTACATCATGTGGTTGGCTGGGTGCTTGTGCGTCATTTACCTGGGGAAGAGATGGCACCAGGATGCACTATGGGAAGAAGGCATGCTGGCGGAGGCAGTGTGATGCTCTGGGCAATGTTCTGCTGGGAAACCTTGTGTCCTGGCATTCATGTGGATGTTACTTTGACACGTACCACCTACCTAAACATTGTTGCAGACCAAGTACACCCCTTCATGGCACAGTATTCCCTGATGGCAGTGGCCTCTTTCAGCAGGATAATGCGCCCTGCCACACTGCAAAAATTGTTCAGGAATGGTTTGAGGAACATGACAAAGAGTTCAAAGTTTTGACTTGGCCTCCAAATTCCCCAGATCTCAATCCGATTGAGCATTTGTGGGATGTGCTGGACCAACAATTCCGATCCATGGAAGCATCACCTCAACTTACAGGACTTAAAAGATCTGCTGCTAACGTCTTGGTGCCAGATACCACAGGACACCTTCAGAGGTCTTGTGGAGTCCATGCCTCGATGGGTCAGAGCTGTTTTGGTGGCACGAGGGGGACCTACACAATATTAGGCAGGTGGTTTTAATGTTATGGCTGATCGGTGTATATTTATATGTAGGGGAGGAGGATGTACCACTGCATTTCCCTCATTATTCTAATTCAGATTACAGTTACAGAGTACAGTTAGAGTTACAATGGCAACCTGCCACACCAGGCATTCAGAAGCTCATTCTACCTATGTAGTATAGTAACTAAATGTAGTAAATAAATAATTGAGTCAATTGAGTAAGGTCATTTTTCATTGTTAGTAATTGATTTGAATATAATTCATTTTGTTTTATATTAAATAATTATACCTTAGAATCATGTATTTTGTGCTCTCTCTTGTTCCTGCTCTGTCCACAGTATTTGTTGCAACATATTTATTCAGAGACTAATGGATTAATAATATGCTTCTGATACTCAGAACTGTGGTACTCAACGCTTGCCTGGAGAGTTATAGGAAAATAATTGTCTTCGTTGAAAAAAATCAATCTGCCTTTACAATGACTGTCAACATTTTCAGTGTACATTTGCTGTGATTGGAGGGAGCAAACACAGAAGTGGCAGTGTCCTTCTGGCTCAGGGAATGACTGAATGAACAGCTCCTGCAGTAATGGCGTTGCATCACTAGAGGCACTAGAGAGAGCGAGAAGGCCAGCAATGAATTCACAGCCAAAATGAGCAATGCCTGTTGACTTGTTTTTCTTGCGGTTACACAACGTTAATTAAGTTATTTTCAAAGCTGCGTCCTCACTAGCCATGAACACGTCAGGTGGTGAGAAGTGACTTAAGATGAGAATTGACTTAAGATGAGGACTGACTTAAGGTCCAGATAAGCAAATGGGGAAAGAGCAGAGGGGGACTGCTGTTTACTGTCCTGGAAATGCATTGGTTTTGCAAATAACTTTTGAAAATAGATTTTAGTTTTCTTTTGATGGTTGCATTACCAAACCAGTGGAGTAGAAACAGGTAGTGCTTTGATGGTCCATTAGCTTTAACTGGTCGGTGAAATTTGGTTGTAGATCTTATGGGATTTTAAGCATCTGACACATAATATACTAAATGTCAAATTATACACCATTGAATAAGAGTTTAGGAATATGCAGAGGATTGTGTTTGAACCTATTTATTTCTATGTGAGGTTACTATCACAGACATTTCTTCTTCTCAACATTTAAATCCTTAAGTTATACTTATTTAATTCAATCAAAACTTGTCCTTTACTTTGACTCTCAAATAAAAGTGGGTTTTTTTTCCTTCACAAACACATTTTAGCAAGTTCAGTTTGGTGATTTCTGAACCTGTCAAACTATGTGTGAAGAAAAATGAAAAGGAATACTTGTTTTTAATTGAGGGAACCTTAAGGACAAATTGATTTCAAACCCGAGTAATACCTTTTGGTAAAGCACAATGTTTTCTTTTGAATGTTACTGCTCAAGGCAAACTTAATCCCAAGAGAAAAAGGAAGACAGGAAAGATTCTTTCAGTAATCACCCATGCAGTGTGGAAGGAAGACCCTCTCCCCTTTGAAAAAAAATTTAGTTAAAAAATGTGAGACTCAAGCTGTGTAGAGTGGATTACACAATATTGGAAATGAAAAAGAAGTTTCAAATCTGTGTCTGCTTCTCTCAATGTCTTGGCGTGATGCAGTTCTAAGCGAAATCGCTGGCCAGCTAATCTAACTAGTTTTGGAAGGGATTTGCCTCGGATGCCACCCGGTGAACTCAAGATTTCTCTCAGGTTCTTCCTGAGGTAGCCTCCACGTGATGTACCGTACGTTACGTATTTGTCCACTGTCGTTAAGCCCCTGCAAGGTCAATCACACCACAAACGAGTGGAGAAGCAGCTTTGTCTTCTGTGGGACTGTCCATGCCCGTGGCACGGGCTAGATTTGGAGGTACAGCTGGGTAATCAACCAGATGCTCCGCTCCAGTGGCTCAAATCCTCTCCAAAACATGGTAATCTATTGGCTGCTGTTGTGGTCCCAGGAAGAGCGAGGAGTCTGGTGGGGCTCTTGCTGGAGCCCAGGACATATTCCATATGTTTAATTAAACCAGTGCAAGCATCTGCATCATTCCTGAAAAAGAATCTGCATCGGTACCTCGATTTTGAAACAGAATTTATATTCTTTGTGCTAGTGTGTATCTCTTTGTCATTTTGGAAGCCAGGACCAGTTTTAAAAGTACTGTTCTTTTTTTAAAACCAGCATCACATTCACATAAACTGTATATACTCACCAATATATATTCTTTCTTCCCAGGCATATTCTTCAGTTGCCGCATCACACTTTTAGAGCCCTTGTTGTGTGTTGTGAAGTTGTGTCGCCTCCCTGCTAATCTGTGTGGTGCGAGGGGAGCATAAAGAAATGTTTGTTGGCAAAGAGTCACTGAAATTAGAGTGACTCGGGATCTGTAGCTTTGTTTCCTGAAATGCGCACGTCACACTGAAATGTTCCAGCAGAAGAAGTAAGAAGTTTTGTTGGACACCAGCATTAGCAGGAGCTTGACTTCTGCTTCATCAGTATCCTCTTCTGCAGAGAGACAGAGACATGGAGAGAGAGAGAGAGAGAGAGAGAGAGAGAGAGAGAGAGAGAGAACAAGAGAGCACAAAATACAGCAATCTAAGGGGAAATTATTTAATATAAAATACATTAATTATATTCAAAGAAGTGACCAAAGATGAACAATTATCTTACTTAATTGACTTAATTATTGAATTATTATATTCCATTACTATACTATATAGAATGAGCTTTTGAATGCCTGCTGTGGCAGCTTGCCCTTGCCTGAGGTACAGTGAGAAGATAGCTAGTTCATTATGTGAAATAAATCTTTATTATCATTATTATTATTGTTGTTATTATTGTATTAAGTGTGTAGTTCTCATTGTTTGTTCATTTATACTTGGTGCTACAATATTTTGTGTTTGTATTGCCAATACAGCTCATTTATAGTGAACTTCATTGAAGAGGGTGTCTTCTGCAATGAGCAAGCCTGAGGCCATCTGTTCTTGAGTTTGTCCTGAAGTTGTGTGAACTGCAAATATGACATCTTCTGTGAGAATTATGATAATGTGAGAGCTGAGGTGGCACTGAAAAAAGATGTCGGGGGGGGGTCATCTCTTAGTGTGCAGATGTGAAGCAGTCCTCAGACAGTAAACCATGTCTGAAGAGGTTACTTTGTGCATATCCCTAATGGATGTTTAGCAATTAAGTTAACGAGAAGGTTTTTCTTGGGCAGGGGTCTCTAACCCACTTAATGGATGGCAGATGGCAGCTGCTACCAGTATATTTGTTAGCAATTACTGAACTTGCCTTGAGTATCAGTGAAAGCCTACAATTTTACGGTTGATCATTTAATATGTGCTCATGGCTACATGCATAGTCACCTAAATACATTTTCACTCGCGCAACTGTTGGAGAAAGGCCTTAGGATGACAATAATGTGGAAACAATTGATGAAAAAGCATGTTAAGGGAGTTATTTTGGCCATTTTAGTAACACAGTCCCCCATGATGTTCACGACAGTTACATGACAATGACCGAGGTCCTCATAGGTTCAGGCCATTTAAGCACGGTGTAAATTAAGTGCCTGACCTTTTAGTCGTTGATTGCTTCACCAAATAAATGAAAGCTCTACCCTTTCAGAGAAGATGCGCCATCTGTGAGATTAACCTTTTAGCATGAAAATAACCAAAACACAGATCGCCCAAAAATTGTGCACATTATTTACAAGCAGTACTATGGACCAAACTTATATGGTTTCTGAGAATAAAATATCCAGAAAATCTAAACATTAGACCTGCCTCATTTTGGCAGATGTGGCAGCTCTTTTTGTGGTGTTTAGGATCCAGCATGACGAACCTTTAAATTATCACGACAAGTATTTGTGACTATGATATACTATACAATGCATTTTGGCTGGTTTTTATCAGGACTTGCTGTGAAAAATGTCCTGCCATTGTTTCACAATATCTCTGGAGCCTGTTCTTATTTTCTCTGAGCATCTGTATTCGTGGTGGTATTTACTCACTCATGTGCTTCACAATTCCCCCATTTGGCATTTTAATAGAACACATTATCATATTTGTCTTACCCCACGAATTACTTTGAAGTGTGTCAAACTGCGGTGCCTGTCAGACAATTGTTTTTTGCTAAACGGTTGGGATTCCTTTTTTAACGGGAGGTTTAAAAAAAAAAAAATGTTGATATGGGAGAATTTAGCAAAGCTGTAAAATTGCATCTTGCTTAAACAAAATCACCATCATTTTCAAAGCTCCTGGAAATTTGGCACACGCACATCAGTCGCTGTGTTTGTGCGAACCCGCACAAGCATTGGCAGTTTGGTTTGTTTCATAAGTGCATTGGAGTAAAAAGAAGAATTAAATTGGCTCTCCAGTGGCCCAGAATCTATGGGAAAAGGCCAATTGTCTAGCTAAGCCAAACTCCTTTTGTTCATCCCCAAACAGACAGAAATAAAACCTGGCAGGTAGGGAAATAAAATGTGACATAAAACTTGGACGTAATGTAAAAAGTGTGAGCACTTGTAGAAAATTCACTACAAAGGTAAAAATAAAAATCATAAAATTGTAGCACTAGAAGTAGACCTTATTCAATGTTCCTATCACTGCATGTGATTACTCAGTAAGAGGCTGAATAGAAACATCTAAGAACTAGTTTAATTGTGAAAGTTGATATTTATATGGAACATATAGAGGCTTTACAGTGGCTTCAGAAAGTATTCAGGCCCCTTCACCTTTTCCACACTTTGTTGTGTTATACTTATGTTATGTTAGACTTTAAAATGGATTAAATAGATGTTTTGCCATAAATCTACACACAATACCCCATAATGACAAAGTGAAAACACGTTTTTTGAAATAGTTGCAAATAGTAATTTATTCAAAATAAAAAACTGAAATATGTAATTTACATAAGGCCCTTTGCTATGACACTCCAAATTGAGCTCAGATGCATCCTCTTTCCTTTGATCATCCTTGAGATGTCTCTAGAACACAGATGGACGAGAATTGTAGTCCATCTGTGGAAAATTCTATTTTAATGATTTAGAAAGGCACACACCTGTCTATATAAGGTCCCACAGTTCACAGTGCATGTCCGAGCAAAAACCAAGCCATGAAGTCCAAGGAACTCTCCATAGACCTCGGAGATAGAATTGTGTCAAGGCATAGATCTGGGGAAGGGTATAAAAACATTGCTAAAGCATTGAAAGTTCCCAGGAGCACAGTGGGTTTCATCATTGTGAAATGGAAGAAGTTTGGAACCACCAAAACCACAGAAAACCACAACTCTTCTTAGAGCTGGCCGTCCAGCCAAACTCAGTAACCGGGCAAGAAGGGGCTTGGTCAGGGAGGTGACCAAGAACCCAATGGCCACTCTAAGAGAGCTTCAGAGTTCCTCTGCAGTGATGGGAGAATCTGGCAGAAGGACATCTCTGCAGCACTCCATCAATCAGGCCTTTATGGTAGCACTTGGCATTCAGGCCAAAGAGTTACATTTTGTCTCATCAGACCAGAGAATCTTTTTCCTCATGCTCTCAGAGTCCTTTAAGTGCCGTTTGGCAAACTCCAGATGGGCTGTCATATGCCTTTTACTCAGGAGTGGCTTCCGTGTAGCCACTACCATAAAGGCCTGATTGATTGAGTGCTACAGAGATGGTTGTCCTGTGAAGGCGCCCGAATACTTTCCGAAGCCACTGTATTTAGTGGGGTTGCTGTAATGTTGGTCATTTTTTCCCCGAGGAGTGTTCGATAGAAATGCTTGATGCTTGGCAATCAAAACCCACCACCACAACTCAGATTTGTCATTGCCACCTTGAGCAATGGTATTAAATTAACAAACAACGGGAACAGACCTGTCCAAGTCAATGAAATTGGTGGATTGTTCTATTGCTTACGGTTACAGTCTGTGCAGATTTTACACATCCAGACAGGGGAGCCCGGCACGGGAAATGTATAGCCGAGTGCAGTAAATACTTAATACAGTTTTCTATTTGCTTGGATTTCCAGAAGGAAACCAGTCGTAGAGAACATAAACAATAAGCAAAAGACATCTGTTGTTTTCCTTGCATCCAGGCAAATTGCCTTGCTCTCCTGAACCGAAGATGCTAATTCTGACTCATCCGTAGAGCTCCTCCATATCGGGCCCGAGGACACGGCTGAGATTGGCCCTGAAATAGTGCAGCCCTGTCATCCCCAGATAGACAGATAACACTTAAAACCAATTTTTCACTAGGCTTTTCTTGTGGTGTAGGCAGGAGTGGAGCACATAAAGTTGTTTCACCTGCAGCATCGTTTTCACGGGGATGAAGAAAAATGATACGGCAGGCCGCGATGAAATGAAAGACATCTCTCAACTCCATGACCGACAGCAAGAAACCCATTTAAATGCATTAGGAATATGCAGGGGATTGCGGTTGAACCAATTTATTTCTATGTGGGGTTACCATCTCAGACACAAAAAGAAAATGGGTTTCTAACAAACAGGATTTCATGCTTTGGTTCTTCTTCGCATCATTTAAATCCTTAAAACTTGAGGAAAACAAAGGGAATAAATAAACTGGCCTTTTTAGCAGTGAGTAGTTTAAATTGGCCTGCCCAAAAAGATACTCATGGGTTTCAAGTGTAGTTTGGGTGGGTGAGTTCTTTCAACATTCCGAAAAGCACATCGGCTATTCGTGTTGCTATATAGAATTGTAGTGTGTAGAAGTCTTATTTTAGCACTGCTAGCATAAGAGGAGAGAGAAGCACTTTTTAATAATCTCTGGGGGAAAAAATAGACATAAGCAATGCTGTACATCATGTGAGATAAAATGGGCAATCTAAGGACGCAAGGGAATTCATTTTTAACATTTTACTGGATGGAGACAAGATTTGTATTATGTATGACAGCCTTAGGTAGACTTACAAAGGCAAAGGAAATCCGTGCTAGGAGCTGAATGAGCTTGAGTTTGAAAATGTGGTAATTTCTTTCCCCTTGTTTAGAAGTCAAGTAAAGTTTTCATCTTCTGCTCTGCCTTTTTCTCTGAAAGATAAATTATGTTTCTCGGTTTTACATTATGATTGCATATTTCTGCAGGCGTGAACTAACTCAATCTCTCAAGGATGGGAAAAAAAAAAAATTCTTTAATACACAATAAAATTCAGTGTAACTCTATCTCTAAAAGAGTTTATATGGCTCCTAAGTAGATAAATGTACTATATCAGAGTTGATTTAAAACTAAACATTTTGCCGTATAGTCTTTATCTCAACAAAAATGTTTTCAATGTAAAAAAGCCAAGTTACTCACATAAAAAGCATTCTCTATACATTTGTAGAACACAATTCCTAAAATTAGTCTGTGTACGAAATTACTGATATTAAAATGATGCCAAGACATTAACCAATATATTTCACACAAACTATAAAAGCGCCATACCAAAACAATGCTATCTATATTTTCCATATAAAGAAAATGAATAAGGGCTTTTAACATTCACAATTTTATTTCCCGCACCATCACACTCTCCCCCTGAATTTAAATGTCTCCTGACATCAGTGTAATTTTACTGCAGCCCTTGCCATCCATATCTATGTGGATAAAGACACATTTTGCAAAAGGCAGACTGTCCCACCCCACTGTCTAACCTGTCAGGTGACTGATCTAAGTGAACTGCTTTAAGCTCTGGTCCCAACACTTGGAATGATGGCTGGCCAAGTGTATCATAAGTGAACCTCTGTTTGGGATTGTTACTCTGTTGGGATCTACGAATCTCAAGCTTGTGTTCAGGGGAATATTCCCCTTCCAGTGCCTGGCCACTCATTGGCATCATGTCGGGTGTGCCACAAATTGGTAAACGACTGCTTGGTAGACAGATGTTCATGGCACTGGTATTTTTTATGATAACTAACCTGTACATTTTGCTTTTGCTTTGCCTTTGAGCTTCACTGTCTTCACTCCTGCTTGGTCACCAAATGTCTCACCCTCATATAACGGATTTGCAAGTCGAGAGAAATCCTGTACAAAAAGACCTATAGTAACTCAGAAACCCCACCAACTTCCTGACCACCTGTGTCCCTGTATCTTCAAACATAATTCTGGGATACATTCAATATCCCCTTCATCTCTGGCAAACACATCAGACTCTTCAAACAGCATACATCTCACCACTTCCCTTACTTTAGCATCACAATGCTGTAAATCCACAGGTGGGTTCCATTTCTCACCGGAAGGTACTTTCAGCTTTCATTTGCCGATTTACATTTGATGCAGCTTGATTGGTACACAATGAGACACTGTTATTCAAATTTCTCTGGATGTCACCGCCAGGAGAAACTGGTATGGGAATTATGTTAGCAATATGCTCAATTTGTCCTAAAGTAACCCATGGTGGGAGGAAATGGTTGTATAGTCTGCTTTTGACTACTTTTGAAACCCCTAGAGGTACTTATAATAATGTGACTTACACAAGTGAATGCATACTTTTTTCAGTATATGTGGTCCCCAATTGGAATCAAACCCACAACCGAAGCGTTGTCAGTGCCATGTTCTACCTACTGAGCCACACAGAACCCGTCGACTATGCTAGGGAACACTTCCAGTCCATCCACGTGGTGAGGTACAAGGCAGGGTTCAAACAACATTGTTCCTCCTCCAGAATAACCTCTGACAAGACACCTCACATATTTGGTTTGTCACACCGATCTTTGCTGGTTGGACAATGGGACAATGCACTAAGGTGCATACCTTTTATAGCCCTTGTAGAGACGTTGAATTTCAGCAGTTTCAGCGGCCCTTCAGGGCCTCACCAAGCAATGTGTCTAAGTCAACAGTGCAAGATTGTTGTTGCTGTCAATGCCCCTTAATGAGTTATTCAATTACAATGAACCCTAGCATGGGCACGAGTATGGATAGATGTCCATGTCTGACACACTGTCAGTACATCTATCCAATTAAAAGGCACAGTGATGCCATTCACAGATGTTCCTCATCTCCCAGCAATATCTCAATAGGTTAGACCTTAATAGATGGCAGCATTTGTGCTATCCATGTCCCTCCCACAATGTTTACTTGGGCCCTTATGTCTAATGGCACTTGACATGAAACCCCATTTATCAAATTTACTAACCTTTTCCTTCCCAGTGTTACAGGTATGGTATGCAGCTGCCAACAACGATGTCTATCGCTGCATTACTGCACTGATCTCTCACGCAAACTATAATTGTTCTTACCATGTATTAATGCAAATCTTGTAAGTCACTCTGGATAAGAGTGCCTGATAAATGCTCAAAATGTATCAAACAGGACAGAAGGCACCTTTTACATTTTTCATTTCTAGGGATGTTGTGATTTTGCAAGTGGTGGAATTAACCTTCCCCCCC
The DNA here is from genome assembly GCA_029706075.1 of Aldrovandia affinis. Lineage (NCBI taxonomy): Eukaryota > Metazoa > Chordata > Actinopteri > Notacanthiformes > Halosauridae > Aldrovandia > Aldrovandia affinis. Next base: position 5,882,477 of record JAINUG010000012.1, on the reverse strand, counting down.
TATGTTCCTGTTTATATATTCCACCAGGTGGGGACATTTTCATTTCTGAGGTCACTATCCATTCCCACTAAGTGACCCTTGCTTTGTTTCCTAAACTTCATTTCCCCTTTTTTAAGCACCCTATTGCCCTGTGTCCAACCTGACCACAGCGAAAACAATGTGTGCAATTTTCCTTCCCGTGGTTCACGCAGTCATGGCACTTTTGTCTGCCTTGCTTCTTTTGTGGAGTTACTAAACTTGTGGTGGCAGGACCAATGTAACCTATGCTCTCATTTTACATTTACATTTTAAGCATTTAGCAGACGCTCTTATCCAGAGCGACTTACAAGATGTGCATTAATACAAGGTAAGAACAATCATAGTTAGCGCACAAGATCAGTGCAGTAATACAGCAATAGACATCATTGCAGGCGTCTGCGTATCATACCTGTAACACTGGGAAAGAAAAGGTTAGTGTTTTTTAGTTTTTTAGTAAAAAAACATTTTATAGTGTAGAACAAGTAAACAGTGGTGAGGACAGATTGACTAGATGGACAGTGTTCAGTGGTAGTGGAGTCTGAAGAGGTGGGTTTTGAGTCTCTTGCGGAAGATTGGAAGTGATTCCGCAGTCCTGACCGATTGCGGGAGGTCGTTCCACCAGCGAGGGACCAGGACAGAGAAGAGGCGAGACCGCGAGGAGCTCTCTCGTCCTGTGACAGTCTTATACGTTTTTCTACCTTCTTAGTCAATGCAGAGACTTGAGCGGTCAATTCCTGAACAGCTTCCCTATTGGCCTGTACTTCCCCTTGTATATTACCCTTATGGACCTTATTTCCCCCTTCAGCTAAACACTTTAATATAATATATAATATATAATATATGCCATTTAGCAGCCACTTTTATCCAAAGCGACTTACAGTACTGAATGCATGCATTTTTCAGTATATGTGGCCCCAATGGGAAATGAACCCACAACCTAAGTGTTGTCAGCACCATGCTCTAACTACTGAGCCACACAGAACCACTTTGTTGCTGTGCTGCACTAACTGACATTGTCTTGATTTGTTTACATTGCCCAACCTCTTTTGTCTCTCTACCTCTTTCCTGGCTGCTTCAGTGACAAGATATAGACCTAAATCATCAGTAACTTTAAGTTCAAGTACTTAGGGAAACTTTTTCACTAAACACCTGATATAACATTGGGAGAAACAATCCCTAAACTAGTTTTCATAGGTGAATGAACACCTGCTGTCCTGTGCTGCACAAAGTACACACTGTTTCAATCCAATTATCCTATATACAAATTGTTGTGGGGTGTCTTTGTCTAGTTGTTTGGCATTACCAAGTACCTGAAACACTTTTGTGCTGTCTTCATCTTGAAGGTGTGAACTAAGAAAGCATTTGAGCTCAGTAACTGAGAAGTCTTCTTTGTTAAATGACATCTCTTTGAATGTGCCTGGTTTTATTGCTCTGACAACTGTCCTAATTATTTCAGACTCAGAGTAGTTTTCCTTCACCCCCTGGCAAATTTGTTTACAAATACTACTGAAACTCCTATGTCTGCACCTGAATCTGAAATTTACCCTCCATGAATCTTGAATTCACAGAAATGCATCCACATCCGTTATTAAAACCAGACCAGTGGGTAGCGAGGGAGAACATTCTGGTTTGTCACTGTCGAGTGTCCCATCATCAACAACTGTCTACATATGCCCTCTCTCGTTTGTGTGACTGGCAATGTCAGTGTTGTCAAGAGCGGCAAGCTCTGACATTTTTCCAGCATTTCTCTGTTCTTTGGAAGACTTAGAATAAGGTCTTGTAAGTGCAGTCACTGCGCTAAACCTTCATCCTCCAGTGTCTTTGGATAATCACTAGTCATGTAATCAACAATGCACTCAAAAACTTCCACTTAATTTGTCTCTGCAGCAAGAGTAACTTCCCTGTCTACTTCCCCTCCTACCGACAAAGCTATAACATGCAGGTCTACTTCAGTAAGTTGATGCAATTATTTTTGAATATTCCGCACAAGTCTCTTATGCACATCTCCTTGCCTTGAGCCATTCTGCCTCTGCCTACAGACTTCCTTGTGCTTACTGTCAACACCTATGTTCCTGCAGCCTTGCAATATGCTCTCAGCCCTGAACGTCTCTGTGATGGTTCTTCTACGATCAGCAGCCACCACTGGTGGTGCCTATCCCGGAGGAGCCGCCCAAGTTTGTTACTGGTCTCAGTTAGTCATAAGATTGCCAGCAGCTCGCTGAAAATAGTGGAAGTGGAAGCACATCAGAAATTTTGCTCATGACAATATTCCAGTATCAACATAAAGTAAATATAATTTACTCAGATAATTGTAGCTGCCATTTTCATTAAAAGTTAACATGTTTTAATTTGGCATACATACATGGGCCTCACTCATCCCTGAACACGGGAAGCCGGCTACATGTAGCTAGGTAGCTGGCAGTTGATTAACTATACATGGCAACTGGGATCAGAATACAATCATTTAGCAGACACCTTTTTCCAAAGCGTCTGCTAAATGATTACATTTAGCGGATTACAAAGCGGATTACATTCACATTTGCAGTATTAACAATGAACTGACCAAAATTAATTCAAACATGTTGTGTACACTGTGATGTTGCACATTTTATTACAATCTGGTGATGAGATACCCTGGTAAACTAGCACAAAAAAACTACTGGCATCATCAGCTTAATGCAGCCACATGGCATTGTGAATACTTTAGCTAACTAATACACTAGCAATACTCAATATGATACTTGAAAACACACAATGTAATGTTCACAAATGGCTAAAACCAAGTTGAACTGTTTGATATACCCATAAACATCTCTACCGAGCATTTAGTCTGGACAATAACTATACCAACATGAAAATAAACAAGTGGAAAGCACATCAAATATTTGTTTCATTCTGTAATGGTTTCAGTTCATTTGTGGCTCTCTGTGGCTCAGTGGGTAGAGCACGGCGTTGGCAACGCTTAGGTTGTGGGTTCAATCCCCACTGGGGCCACATATACTGAAAATGTATGCATTTACTACTGTAAGTCGCTTTGGATAAAAGAGTCTGCTAAATGGTGTATATTATTTGTGGAGCCAAGACTATTGTTTCCCACTGTTTACTATAAATGGTGCACCCTCTACTGGCCAATATTACATCTTAATTAAAACAGCCTTTCACATAATGGCAATTATTAAGGTTTTTAGCATTCACAATTTTGATTCCCACACTGTCACGTTTGCCTCTAAATAAGCATTCTCCTCATGCATTCACATGAAGATGAATCCACAAATTAAATGCAAATTTATAATGGATTATAAAGGATTTATGTGAGTCGTATAAGAATGTACAGAATGGTAAATCACACAAGTTTTCAACATGTTGTATGCTCAAAGCAATAGTCATGTCCATCACAAAATAAATACTTTGGTCAGAATTTATAATGAAATACATCATTCCTGAAGTTTCATATTTCTGAAGGTGGTCAAAAAGAATATTCATCAGAAGTTTCCCCTTAGTGGTTTTCCCTGGTAGGACTGGCTGGCCACCAGTAATTATTTTAGGCAACACACTCTGACAATAAAAAAGGCAAAGGATTGATGCTGTAGCTTCATATTGTAGCTAAATTGCAGAAAGCATGACATCCATGACGTCCACACTGCAAGAGTCTCAGGTTCCACGCCGTGCACAAATCTGTAGACTCCAGGTGCCAAACTCATTCCATCGAGGGCCGAGTGTATGCAAGTATTTGTTGCAACCAATGCACTACACCAAATTATCTCTCTAATTGGTTCACTTCTTCAACCAAGGAGGGGACCAAATTGAAATCACCTGGTGTAGTGCATTGATTGCAACAAAAACCTGCGTACACTTGACAGAATGGAATTTGACACCCCTGCTGTAGGCAATAAAGCTTTTAAACTTTTTCACATTTCAGAAATATTCATGCTAATCCCAATAAATATGAATTACTTACTCCTTTGAATGTGTCTCCTGAATCCTCTTAATTTCAACCAATAATCTTACTTTATATATAATTTTATAAATCAAGTTACCCACATGCTGTGTGCTGTTTAATTTCAATCCTGTTCTGATTGCTGGTCTAAATCACACAGTTAAATCAAATGCAGTTTTAATGTGAATTTGACAAGTTCAGCGGGAAGCAGATGTGCAGACTTTGGGGTGAATTTTGGTTTTGCAAATTACGAATCAGAGGACATTTCAGCAAATCAATGTGGGTGGTCAGTAGGAAATGAAGAAACAGCAGATTGGAATGGAGAGTTGATTAACAGTCATAGCATGACCTGCCTAGATGGGCCATTGAAGGGGGCCTTGTTTCATTCCCATTTGTTCCATTCAGCTGATCTTGCTTATCCAGTGTGCATTAAGGCCTATTTATACTGGTGGAAAGTGGAGGGAATAAAGCAGGACACAGAGAGCCCTTTTGCCCATTTTCATGAAGGGAAAGAGGCATCGGGCCCAGTACTGTGCTTAATGGGATGTATGTGATATCAAGACTTGAAGCTGAAATCAAGCACAATATGATTGTGAGTTGACAACTACAATGGCAGCTCCCATTTGGTATTTTATAATGTCTGCGTAACAATTTTGCTGATCGTGTTGTAGTTTTCGTTTCTTTTTTTTGCTGTCCATAATGAGCTGACTAACATCATTCAGTAGATTTTTGAATTTGCAAACTGTGATTACACATCCAATAGAACACTGAGGGTTTCTACAATTCCAGTGGACGTACTCATTACGTTTTTCATTTCACTGTGGTGTGAAATAAGTATTTCCATGAGAGGGATAATGGGAAAAGAGGCTAAGAGGAATCTTTTATTTAACATTACTACATTTTTCATACTGTGAGCTTCTGTGATTGGTAATGCTAATAAAGAGAAGTTTCCAACCTTATTTCTGAGGAAGCAGCAGTGGTGGGATAGTGCGACCCATGGCCTGGTTTGATACTATTTACTCCCGGGAGAACATCTCAGTCTTACTCCTGGTCTTTGAAACTCTCATTTGAAAGAGGGTCTAATAAGCATTGTTGAAAGGAATCATGACTTCAGAGAGGGAATAACTGAGCAGCAATGAATAATTGGGTCAATGTGAAATCTTTGGGAAGGTTGCCGAGTTTTCTCCCCTTAGTGTCCTTGAGAATACATCCCTCAGCCAAGAGCCATTGAGACAAGAGGACCAGCCTTGATTTGGGGCTCTTTTCAGTGCAAAACGTAGCCAAGACAGGTGTACTGGTTGTCCAAAGTACTTAGCTCAAATGAAACAGCTTACTGTGGCCAGCAGCTCCTCAGGGCAGTGTACAGTTGTCACCAAGGAAGGACGAGTTTCAGTGGCCAGGGTTTCACCATCTCATCCTGTAAGAGCAATCAATGTTTTTGATTTAAATTAAAATATAAATTCAAGTTAGAAGGGAATTCAATGAAATGGTATGCATTGCCATAGGCAGATCAACTTAAACACATTTTTTTTCCATTCCCAAACAGATGATTTCCATTAATCATGATGACTATTCCTTTTAGGTCTCATTTCCAAATAGAAACAATGCAATTGAAACAACTTTTATAAAATACATATTTACAGTATGTATATATATATATATATTGGGACACTGTGTGTGTGTGTGTGTGTGTGTGTGTGTGTGTGTGTGTGTGTGTGTGTGTGTGTGTGTGTGTGTGTGTGTGTGTGTTATATTTATATATATATATATATATATATATATATATATATATATATAGAGAGAGAGAGAGAGAGAGAGAGAGAGAGAGAGAGAGAAATGGGATTTGCTACAATTGATAATATATTAAGAGCAGGACATTTTGCTATAACCTAAACCCCTAAACTTGTATGCTTTTCACAAACGGTGTACTATGCACTTTAACCATGCTTTGCCATGCCATGCATGCTATGCTTTGAAATATTGAATGGACAGTCATGCAGAGATGTATCACCTCTGAATTCTGTGATCACCACCTCTTGCATTTCAATGCCCTAACCCCAATTGATCGGCAGAGTTTGTCTCTGAGATATCGTCTCTCAAGAACTACGCAGACCGCTGTGAAACAGCAGCAGATGGAATGCAGCTGTGTTTTGAGTCATTGAATGGTCAGACATGCAGGGATGTATCACTTATAAATGCTTTGCTCTCCTGAATTCCAAACGAGAACCTTCAAGGTGCTTGTCCGGGATGCCAGAGGGCAAACAAGCACCCACGTGAGGTGAGGTGAGGTGAGGTGAGGTGAGGTGAGGTGAGGTGAGGTGGTGAGGAGGTATCCTCACATATGCAGACCTTAATCTATGGTCGCATTGACTCATTTTGAATGGATCATTTTCATCTCGTGAATAGGAAAAACAATGACAACGGTCATTTTAATTTCCTTATAAAATAAGGAAATAATGTGCGATCGTACTTATTATACTGACTGTGTAATAATTAGTTTTTTGCCTTTTTGTTTTCCATGTATCCCTATGGATGCCAGGTTTTCGACAATTTTATAATTGCTGATGCTAATAATGCTTAGAAGTCACAGAGCCTCAAATTTACCTATGTATAACTTAATAAATTCGGACTAATCTACGTATTGTGGCAGCCCAAGGAAATGGCTACCTGGCCTTCAACAAACGGGAGCCAGAAAACACTACACTTCCCAGCAGGCCGCAGTCCTACACCTGAAAGCAGTTGAGTGTTTGAGACTAACGAACAGCTGAAGACCATTTGGAGGCCAATATAAAGGACTCGTTTGTGTCACACTGAGAAGGAGTAGGAAAGTGTTTGGGATTTGGAGAGCGAGAACCTGTGAAGTCTATTGACTAGCCAGGATTTGGACACTCGACACTGGATTACGGACAACGATGACGAGATAAGGATTGTGGACTTTATGTGTTTTGGATTCCCCTGAATACCCCGCCCTTTGTTTTGTTTGTCAAGATTTGTTTAATAAATTATTGTTTTGTTTATATACTGCCTCCTCTGGGTTCTTTAACCTGCCTACGCCCTCTGCAAGGTCCATGCGTGTCGCCCAACCCCTAGGGACACCACAGTATGTATATGAATACCAATTTTCCTATTTGTTCTTATTAGGGAATTCTATGTGAGTGATGAATGCAGAAATAAATAAATAAAGTGAATGCCATCCAATAATGACAGCTCTGCAGTTGAGTGGTTAATTTTTAGGTTTGAAGGTTTTCAAAAAGATAACAAATGACTATGTGCTGTAAGCATACAAGCCATGTAAAAGTATGTCAGCTGTGACCAGAAGTCATTTGTTATTGAATGTTGAGGCTTGACCTCTCCACCCTCTCCTCAGTCTCTTCATTAATGCACTGTAGCTCTGTACCTGTTGCCTCTTTAGTCATAAAAGCTCACAAAAATGCCAGTTGTATGACATGTATGCTTTAACTGCCTTCTATACGATCTGCATTGCACTGGTTGGATTAAACAGATTTTTATTCAACCTAAACTGAGGGCAGGGTTGGGCCTTTTCTAAAGTTAGTTAGAATTGTGAGTTCTGTATTGTCCACCCCTCCATTCCATTCGTGCTAAGGCAATACTGAATTCATGACACAATGGATTTGACACTTATTCCTGAAATTGTATGATAAAACTGGCAGGGTTATTTGATATTTATTTTGAATCATTTCTAAATTACATTCATACATTGAGTAATGTTAATTTAGCACTTGACATTCACAGTATGAATCACTTTACTCCTCTGAGAGATTGCACCTCTTTCTTTTTCCGAGAAGGATTTTCCCACATACCTTGCCGTCTATGACATCATGTGTATTGCATTTTCCTTGTATTACTATGCGCATTGTACCATTGAGTAATGGATGAACACCAATTGTAGTTAGCACAGCTAATGGCACACCACTGGATTCACAGAATACATTTTTCATAGATTTTATTTTATTTATAAGGAGACAATGCTAACCTCAACTTGTTCGTTCTAGGCAACCCATTCTTGTATTCCCGCAATTCGCGTAGCTGGTTCTCTCTCACAAAAGACCATTAATGATGACTTCATCAAAGATCAGCGTCCATATGAATGATTAATCACCTCTCCGTCTGGATGGAGAGGTGGTTGAGCTGTCAGTGAGAGCTGATTATCAGGTCTCAGTGTGCTTGCGGATCGCGCTCGCTGCTGCCTCGCACTACAGTCGCCTATAAATAATACAATAGCAGTAGCCAAGCTGTCAGAGCGCCGGTGCTTTCAAACTAGTTCAAACGCGAGCTGCAGCACAGAGAGTGGGTTCCAGTGTCATTCACCTTTAAGAAGCACACTGAGATAATTGCGCAGGCTTTCCCCTTCTTCGGGAAAACATGCAATTACTTTCCAGAACTTGGAGCAAAGTTAAGTCTAATGAAAAGTACAGAGTAAAGGTGCCTCCAATGCACTGAGGTTTTACACTTAAGTTAATAATAAATCTCATTCCCTTCATCTACAATAGATGAGCGCTGTTTGATTGCGTTTTTTAGTGACCCAATTATTTCAAATCCAGCAGTTGTGTTGGCACCATAGACCTTCATTTGTTATTACAGTTAAACTTGAGCTGATCTGGAAACACAAGTTACACAAGATATTAATTATTCCCACTGATATTTTCAGTGTTCTCTGTTCACCTGTTGGACATCGGCCACATGCTGGACCTCAAAGTCATATCGCACCATATGCTATGAGTCACAGTAATTGAGAAAATCATAATGAAAAATGCCAGGACCACAGTCCAGCTGTAGTTCATGCTCGTTATAGAGGCATATGCTAATAATGACATGGAACGTGTCCAGTTTTTGCCCAGCGCAGGTTTGTGATGACTTAGGATATTTCCGCCTGCCTGCGTGTGCAGCTGGGACAGTCCAACTTCATCTGAGCCTCCTGGCTCCTTTCAAACATCAGGTGTCACAGTAGAGCTGCCAGCATGAACAGTTGCCAAATAAATTGTAACTTCTCACTGAATACGCTGTTACCGGTTTGCTAGGCCGCCCTGCGGAAAGCTAATGGACATGCATCAGAACGTTCCTCTCTGAGTTGCTTCTTTTTCCTTCTTTTGCTTCTTTTTCCTGTGAAATACTGATGAGATGCACAAAACTCACTCGTTTTGCTTTCCATCCTGTTTTTAAAATGTATTTTTTATTGACTGCAGTGGTGTACTGGGTATAACCTTTCTGCTCAGTGCAAAGATATTTTCCCCAAAAAAATATATTCCTTACATATTAAAATACCTAAAAGGTATTTTATGTTATTACGTCTGATACGTCTTGCGCAACCTGTAGATTGTGAACAGATTATTATTTCCAGGATATTAAATTCTGATGTTTTATACTGTATATATACACACATATATATATATATATATATATATATATATATACACTGCCCATCCCAAAAAAAAGTCACACACTCTAATATTTTGTTGGACCGCCTTTAGCTTTGATTACGGCACGCATTCGCCATGGCATCGTTTCGATAAGCTTCTGCAATGTCACAACATTTATTTCCCTCCAGAGTTGCATACATTTTTCACCAAGATCTTGTATTGATGATGGGAGAGTTGGACCGCTGCGCAAAGTCTTCTCCAGCACATCCCAAAGATTCTCAATGGGGTTAAGGTCTGGACTCTGTGGTGGCCAATCCATGTGTGAAAATTATGTCTCATGCTCCCTGAACCACTCTTTCACAATTTGAGCCCGATGAATCGTGGCATTGTCACCTTGGAATATGCCCGTGCCATCAGGGAAGAAAAAATCCATTGATGGAAAAACCTGGTCATTCAGTATATTCAGGTAGTCAGCTGACCTCATTCTTTGGGCACATAACGTTGCTGAACCTAGACCTGACCAACTGCAGCAACCCCAGATCATAACACTGCCCCCACGGGCTTGTACGGTAGGCACTAGGCATGATGGGTGCATCACTTCATCCACCTTTCTTCTTACCCTGATGCACCCATCACTCTGGAACAGGGCAATTCTGGACTCATCAGACCACATGACCTTCTTCCATTGCTCCAGAGTCCAATCTTTATGCTCCCTAGCAAATTGAAGCCTTTTTTTCAGATTAGCCTCACTGACAAGTGGTTTTCTTAAGGCTACACAGCTGTTTAGTCCCAATCCCTTGAGTTCCCTTCACATTGTACGTGTGGAAATGCTGTTACTTTCACTATTAAACACAGCCATGAGTTCTACTGTTGATTTTTTACGATATAATTTCACCAAACGTTTAAGTGATCGCTGATCACGATCATTCAAGATTTTTTTCCGACCACATTTCTTCTTTGAAGATGATGGTTCACCACTATCCTTCCAGGTTTTAATAATGAGTTGGACAGTTCTTAACCCAATTTTAACAGTTTCAGCAATCTCCTTAGTTGTTTTCTCTGCTTGATGCAGGCCAATAATTTGACCCTTCTGAAACAGATTAACATCTTTTCCACGACCACAAGATATGTCTTCCGACATGGTTGTTTAAGAAATTAGAAGCTACTCACTGCATCAGTTAGGGTTAAATAACTTGTTGCTAGCTAAAACATATTATTCACTGCAGTAATTATCCAATGGAAGGCTCTTACCTATTTGCTTAGTTAAATCCAGGTGGTGACTTTTTTTTTGGCCAGGCAGTGTGTATATATATATATAGTAGCAGGATCAGGGGTGTGGGGTTTCCACGCAACCAAGTTAAATAATGAAACACATACAAGAAGTCGAAACGGAACAAACAGGGATTTATTAGGGAAACTCACAATAAATGGAGAGGGGGAAAAAAGGAAAAATTTGGGCAAACAATCCACAAAGTCCACAATCCGTTCTCATAATCTTTGTCAAGGTCAAATGAAAATCCATGTTCTCATACAAAACAGTTCGGTACACAAGAGGTTAGTCAGGCAATCTAGGTCACAACGATAAATCCAATGATAATAGTAATTCTCAAATTCCACTCTCCAACTACACACGCATTTCCCTGAAGGTACTTTGCAAATTGGTCGAGTCCCTGACTCCTCTTTTAACCCCGAGCCCTCAGTGCCTAAGGATTCACAGGTGTGTCTCGTTGCCTCAGGAAGTCCATATAAGGCTCGGGGGTGGAGCCAGCCTTATGCATCAATTGGTGAATCCCTTCAAGGATTATAGACAGTGGCCTCAAGTATTTGCAATCTAAACATATCTGTTTCATTCAAATCCATTTATGGTTATAAATAACAGACGTATGGCATAATTTGTGGATTGTTTGTGAGACCATTCTTTCTGTTTATAGGAACGGTATACCAGACTGCAAGGAGATGGAAATAGCTGAGTAAAAATGCTGTAAGGCTTGGCAGCATGTCCACTTTGCTTAGAGTGGCAATATTAGATTTTCCTAATATTACTTTTCTCCATATATATTTTTTGTGTTTGTAGTCCCCTTACTAAAATGACGGCTAGGCAGCAGATAGCATAGCGGTCTAATGCACCACACTTTGGCTGGTCTGGTGTGGTGCGCGCTGCCTGTCAGGGACGCGGTTCGAAACCCGCGTCTCTACCAGACCGGCCCTGGTTGTCAGCCTGAGCGGGGGCAGCATTTGGCTGTCCGCCCCAGGGGGAAGGGGGAGGGAGAGCCGGCTCGGGTCCACCGAGAAGCACGGAAAGGGAGGTCGCTGCCTATGGAGAATTGGCTTGCCTCGAGTAGTCAAGCGACGGACCCGTGTGGGGAGGGTTAATTGAAATAAATAGAGGGTGCAATCGGCTACCAAACTGGGAGAAAAATGGGAAAAAATCTGAAACAAATGTAAAAACAAAAATATATATTACTGCATGTAGGAGGGGAGCTGTTCCTCTTGCATTTTGACATCATGGAATATTGTTGTCGTGATCAAATCTGAAAATGAATAAGCATAGAGATCAATAGTTCTGGTAGCAACGACTTATCATCAACAGAGCCAACACATATTTTGCCAAGAACTGCTATTCGCAAATACTCTTGTGACTGTAATGATGCTTCAACCTGTGGAATGCCTGTCGAGCTACATCAACACAAAACTGATAAACCTACCTCTTTCTCCTCTTTATGTAAAAATTCTCACATACGTTCAGGGGAAGGTCACTGAAATTGCCTACAGTGAAGTCTTTAAATGTATCTTATTGGATTTCAACAGTACCGAGAGGTTGGTCATTTCAAGTGAATCTTATACATCATTACCTCATAAAATTCTTATTACTGTCCTCCTGTGAGACCTTGATGAGGTATGACGGTGCTCACTCTGGAAATGTCGGTGAAGTCCTAATAAAATAGGTATTAATATATTATTGAGATGTAACTCTATATTCTGGCTGAAAATATGTATTTGGTCTGGGTTTTTGAATGACTTCACAAGCTCTGTTGATGTGCAAGAAAATAAAAACAATATTCCAGCATATTTAGCATGCCCAGAATATTCCTTGTCTCAAATAAGAGCATGCATTTCCCAGCTTCCTCAGAATGAAAGCAAAGGAATCCTTGCCATGATCTTTTTGTGGCTCGCACACTTACGTGTTCGTGTGTCTGTGTCCGTTTGCCTCTGCTTCACCTCTTGGCACATGGACTGCAAGCCCAGTGCTGTCAGGGTGATTAACAGTGCTCTCTGCAGTGAGGTGGTGCTTCAAATTACTTTCCTCAACTCCATCAGCACACTGCTTGAGTATGCTTTGAAACCAAATTCACTTCCAGGGACCTGTCCCCTGCATCGCCATCACTCGCTAATCTGCTGCTTGCCTGGAAGCTATCCTTTACCGTTTTGCCTTGTCACCATTTAAAACCTGACGCTTTGTGCCAGCTGCATTCCTGACACATTTTTGTCAATATCAGTCTCATTTCTCCATACTGTTCTATGTGGTGATTTTCCTGTGTAGCCTGACTGGTTTATTTCCATATTATTATCTTTCAAATACTGGATGACGATGGTGTCATTTATGATGTATTCTAAATCTGCTCAATTGTTTCAATGTTCCATTCTGAGTTCATGTTTAGAGAAGGAAAATACACAGGGCTTCCCAAATAAATGAAAATTCAGTAGAATTAAATGAGGGATTATGATCTAGAAAATGCATATACTTGTCATGTTAGAAACTCTCAGTTAATGTAATAACAAGCAATAAAGAGAGATATGCTAGTCAAATTTACATCTATAATCAGGGGTGCACATAAGTGGTACATCAGTATGCATTTGTGTCCTCAAACGTTAATCGCGTCCTCAAACGTTAATTGCATACCAAGCAAGACGACAAACTTTTGAAATATATCCGACTTTAAATTTGATCAGTCCATCACTGATAAGGCCAATTTATCAGGTACACCTGTACACCTGCTCGTTAATGCAATTATCTAATCAGCCAATCATGTGGCAGCAACTCAATGCATACAAGCATGCAGACATGGTCAAGAGGTTCAGTTGTTGTTCAGACCAAAAATCTGAATGGGGAAGAAATGTGATTTAAGTGACTTTGACCGTGGAATGATTGTTGGTTCCAGATGGGGTGGTGTGAGTATCTCAGAAACTGCTGATCTCATGTGATTTTCACACACTACAGTGTCTAGAGTTTATAGAGAATGGTGTGAAAAACAAAAAAACATCCAGTGAGCGGCAGTTCTGTGGGCGAAAATGCCTTGTTAATGAGAGAGGTCAGAGGAGAATGGTCAGACTGGTTCAAGCTGACAGGAAGGCGAGAGTAACTCAAATAACCACACGTTACAACAGAAGAGCATCTCTGAACGCACAACACACCGAACCTTGAAATGGATGGGCTACAGCAGCAGAAGAGCACACTGGGTTCCACTCCTGTCAGCTAACAACAGGAAAGTGATGCTGCAGTGGGTACAGGCTCACCAAAACTGGACAGTTGAAGATTGGAAAAACATTGCCTGGACTGACGAATCTCGATTTGTGCTGCGATATGCAGATGGTAGGTTCAGAATTTGGCAACATGAATCCATGCATCCATCCTGCCTTGTGTCAACAGTTCAGGCTGGTGGTGGTGGTGTAATGTGGGGGTGGGGAATGTTTTCTTGGCACACATTAGGCCCCTTAATACCAATTGAGCATCATTTAAATGCCACAGCCTACCTGAGTCTTGTTGCTGACCATGTGCATCCCGTTATGGCCACAGTCTGCCCATCTTCTAATGGCTACTTCCAGCAGGATAATGCACCATGTCACGAAGCACATCTCAAGCTGGTTCCATGAACATGACAATGAGTTCAGAGTAGTCCAATGGCCTCCACAGTCACCAGATCTCAGTCCAGTAGAGCACATTTTGGATGTGGTGGAACGGGAGATTCGCAACATGAATGTGCAGCCGACAAATCTGCAGCAACTGTCTGATGTTATCATGTCAACAGGGCCGTGCACAGACATTTTGGGGGGCAGGGGCTCAAGCAAAAAAAAAACGGCACTCATCCCTCCGACACGCACTATTTCCACCCCGATGTTGTAATGAGTAATGATAAGATTCTAGATCAGCAGTACTACTTTGACATGCTTGATACATAAGCCCCCTGAATTTGGGGTTTCAAAACGTCCTGCTGTTTTCATGTTCTGTATCATTTTGTTACACTGCATATTTTATAAATGAGACATATGGTACAACTACTGAACTACAGTTTGATTTTAGTAACATGTTTTTGAGCATCACACTGAGAGGAAAAGAAACCACAGTATTATATTATATTCAAAAATGCACGCACGCATGCACGCACTACTTAAACACACTTATATTTGTTACATCTATGCATATGGCTGAAAAACTGATCCAGGGTCAGGGAGGTGAGAAGTATTTTGCCTTTCATTGGAGACAGGTGCATTTGCCTCTTCTAGCAGTGTTTATGCTGCTTCTTATTTCCCAATCAAAATGGATTGATTGATTGATTGATTTAAACTTTTATTTTAACAGGGACACACTGCTACATGCCCAAACAATAATACACTTTTCATTACACATCACGTTTTTAGAAAACTGGCTATAAAGAAAAGGGGGTGACTACACTAAACTAGCAAAACTATGCAAAACGTAACTACCTGCTTCAGAAATGAATTGCATATTTGTAAGTTGTCCTGCATGACGTAGATAACATAGTTTTAATGATAATTAGACTAGCTTACTTACTCGCGTGTACAGAGGCTAGTAATGATGAAATTACAGCGTGAAGGTGGCAAGTCCTACTGACCTACTTCATAGGGTTTTTTTTCCGGATATATAACATAAAAAGTAAGTAAGTGTTGTTTAATCGTGGTTTCATAATTAAAACAGTGCCTACCTGAGTGATATCATTCACTGTAACCGAACTGAGGCTGGGGATGCGGTGCTTTTCATGACAAGTTGTATTCGGAATGTCGGAAGATGCGATGTTGATTGATTGATTGAGACAAAACCATTTGGAAGGCGGGGGGGTTGGAGAGTGTACTTTTAAAATTGATAAGGTGTATACTACTATACATTCCCTCTTTATATTTCATAGAATTTCAATAACAAATAAAGAAAAAATTAAATACAATTAACATCAGCCAAAAAAGGGCACTTTTTGACTCTTACTTTTTGAGGGCAAAACGGCAGGGGCTCAAGCCCCTCTTGGGCCCTATCTGTTCACGTGCCTGCATGTCAACATGGACCAGAACCTCTGAGGAATATTTACAGCACCTTATTGAATCCATGCCACAAAGAATTTGGGCTGTTCTGGGGGCAAATGGGGTCCTACCCTGTACTAGAAAGGTGTACCTAATAAAGTGGCCACTGAGTGTATAAGTTGGAAAACTGTTCCACACAGTTACTGCAATCTTTTGATCTAACCAAATGAGTACGGTTGCTATAGCAAAGCCGTACACAGGCTTTTTGATAGATGGTCTGGACATTAATTTCCATAACTTGACAGATATGCAGATGAGCTGCCGTGTCCATATTAATGAGTAATTCTGATCTTACAAATGAGAAGTTCTGGTGGTGAAGTAATGCTGATCATTGTTAATGCAGCCTATCAGAATCTAGTATTATTCATCCAAAGCATGGTATAAGTATATATATATATATGTGTGTGTGTGTGTGTGTGTGTGTGTGTGTGTATGTAATATTCTGTGGGATTTTAGGGGTTAAGTGATGCTGTATTGTTCTGTGCATGTGCTTTCTGCATGATCACCAAGTGTTTTTTTTCTCTCTTAAAGTTATCTCTCATTTTTGGTACATTTTCTCTGATGGGCTAATTCTGCTCCTGAGGAGCCAAAGTATCTGTGAAGGGTCTGAAAATGTATCAGTTGCATTAACATGAACTCAGTTAACTCATCACTTAGCAATGAGCAAATTGTATTAATCGAAAAGTAAAATATCCCATCAGTGTTCATGGGTGGGAGTTCAACTTTTGGGGGCTTTAATATACTTTTTTAAATGACAGTCTAGTCAAGACGTGGATCTTGAGTGAACGGTGTTTGAACCGAAGGGAAGAAAATCTGCAGAGGAGGGTCAGCTAGAAATAACTGAATGAGTGTGTTTCGCTTATCTTTTTCTCTATTTGCACAAAATAAGTGCCTTCTGGATTACTGTTATAGGCTTCACAACTTGTAGCATTCAGAGTGCATCCCGAGGGTTTTTGTTTCAGTCAGTTGATGTAAAATGACGGTTGCTCTGTCATTTGACATCGTATTGGAGGGAACGAGCACAGAACTGTGGAACTGTGGTTCAGTTACTATCGTCATCAACGTTAGGTGGATCGCACACTATTTCAAAGCAACGGCCTGTGGATTACCCACTGGGGTTCTGCTCGATGGCCTGCGAGGATTACGGCCAAGCGACACGTTCAGGAGACGGCGGGGAGTCACAGATATCATAAGGGACGTGGTATTGTGAGTACTGTGGCTATTTCCTGAGTTAAAGTGCACAACTCTTGCTTGACTACTGAGCTCCTACGCACGCTAACGAAACCCGGGTTAGGATGGAACTGTGAATGTGGGACTGAGAATATTGTCTCACCAGTTCAATGTGAAACATCAACTTTTAATGTCATTCTACCATACTAAAAACATTTCTGCTTCTTAAACTGCATTCCATGTCCTTGTACTGATTGGGGAAAAGGTTAACAATAGTAAATAAGTGGGCTTGTGCTACAACATAGTTTTTGAGAAAAATGTATATATATATATATTTTTTTTTTTCTTTGAATAATTTTACATCAATTAGAGGTTAGATTTCTCTCATATTTTGAGTGTAAGATCAAGCTGATGAAGAACAAATACATTTTTTGCTCATCTTTACCAAGGGTGGCAATAATTCTGGAGAGCACTGTATGTGTGTATGTGTGTGTGTGTGTGTGTGTGTGTGTGTGTGTGTGTGTGTGTGTGTGTGTGTGTGTGTGTGTGTGTGTGTGTGTGTGTGTGTGTGTGTGTGTGTGTGTGTGTGCGCATTTATGCTAATGCTTGTGTGGACATGAAAACCATGAATACAACAACAACAACAACAACACAAGTGCCCATAAAGAAGAGATGGCACAGTTGGTATATGAAGTATAGGAAAATAAGCTTTCTAAATAAAACTATTAAATTAGCACTTGTGTTGTTCATGTGGCTTACTTGAGGAATTATGTGCTTAGACATTGTAGCATCAAGTGGTTGTTCATCTACTCGAGCTGAATGCACTCTCTGTAAGTCGTGTCTGCTAAATGATTGTATTGTATTGTAAATGTTTCCCAACTTTGTTCAGATTCAGTCTCAAACTCAGGAAATGAAACTTTCATCTCATTGATTTAAGCTTGACACCCTGACAGCACTCTTTTCCATGATATTGTGTTCCTACTGTCAACTACATAATAACCTGTTATTAAAATGTTGACCAATTTAATTCAGTGAAATGGGATGTAATACTATCTCCTTGCAATTCTCAACAAGTCATGAATAAAACATGTATACCAATACACAGGTGTAATTTACACTTAACTTGCATACATACTTATACAATTTATAAACGATTTCACTGCAATTCCCTGATTACTGCACAATGCTCAACTTTGCGCAATGCAACTAAACGTTATACTGTTCCCTGCAGCTCAATGAAACAGTGGACACATTTTCAGATCGGGTTTCATTCAGAAACAGTAAACAAGTAAGCCAAACACAATTAAGCCACAGTGGCCCAGACTGCAGACTCCTAATTAGTTCCAGAGTTGGATTTCCTCATGCTAATGCGGGTCAAGCAGCTCAACATCATGGCTAATGGATGCCACCGGATTTCCCCCGTGATACCTGGCCTCAGAAACTGCAGCGGTCCAGCAAGTCCCAGCAAGACAAAAGCGATAGCGAAGCGTCCGTATGCTCACCTTACAAGTTAATTTAGATCCAAAGGCGGTCTTATTTTGTGGGCCAGGCGATTATGAAAGGCGACAGGACCATGTGGCCTGTACAAAGCGATTACCCGTTCCCCTGTCACTTTAAGGCGATATGCCACATGTTCCGCTGTCAATTGGGTGCTACCTGTGACAGCAAGGAAATTGGTAAAGCAGAGCCCTGCGAAATGAAAGTTTCTTGCTTGATGTAAACCAGAGCTGTAGAGAAACACATAAATGGCTATAGCAATAAAGAAATACCAATAATTTTATTTTAGGTTAGGTGGCAGTGGGGGTGGGGAGTAGGGATAGGAGTAATTTTTTTATGGCCACTGGCATTTCAATTAGACTACAAACTAAATTAAATTTCAGCTCTAGGCCCGACATAACTTAACCTTTATTCTAAATGACTTTGGCAAGGAGTAAGTAAATACTAGCTGACCTAAGTAGAATTCTACAGATCAAGGCCTATATATTGAGTTATTTTCTGTGGATTTATAATATACATGGCTGTATGCCTTCCCAACCATTAAAAGCAATGTATAAATCTACCATTTAGATTCAGACAGGTGCCATGAGCAGAGTAACCAAGTGCAAATGCAAACATAACAACTTAATAATGTTTTTTGCACTAATCTCAAGTTCATTTCCCGCCAGTATGAGTGTGCAGTACTGTTCATGAAAGTGTCTGTTTATTGAACGGAACCTGACAGAGAAACCAAACACTGTAACTGATGCCAGTTGGCATGGTTGTACTGTATTACATTTTGGAAAGAAACATGTGTAGTAACAGTGATCATTAATGTGAATGGACTATTTCATTATCAGCGTGCTGTCATTGGTGAGGTGGATTCACTCAATCAGTCAGCGAGTGAGTGAGAGAGTGACACTACTTTCTCGGACATTGACTGTTCAAAGATAAAAACAATTTGTGAAAATGAAAATACACAGCAAAAATGTCTGCTATTCAGTAATGTAAAGTCATTTAAGTAATTACTTAAAATCAGGGGTATCACAAAATGTAATTGCTACCATTACAGATGTAAGATATATGGCATCAAAAGTAGTTACTATCATTACTGAAACAGGGTAAATATAATTTGAAGTCGCTGCTATCATTATTCCACATACACCATATGCTACAACTATGTAATTCCTTGCTGAGAGTAAGAATGAATAGTCGGACTGTTGAATTTGTAAGAGGTGACACCTTGACTGTCGGCTATGATTACATGTGCCTGGGCCGCACATATGTAAGAATTACGGGGCCTTGATGTCTGGGGTTCAGTCAGTACAGTAACACACAGTTATTACGAGTACAGGAGAGGATAATGCTTAGTGCTTCGAAACACACGCAGGAAAACATGAATTATATCTGGAGTACTGTGGACTGGGAAAGCTACTATTATGGTGCCTTGTACCTCCACCCAGTGTGTATAATTCTGCCATACATTTTAAATTTTAAGCATTTAGCAGACGCTCTTATCCAGAGCGACTTACCAGATGTGCATTAATCCATTGTAAGAACAATCATACTGCACAGGAGATCAGTGCAGTAATACAGCGATAGACATCATAGTTGGCAGCTGCATACCATACCTGTAACACTGGGAAGGAAATGTTACTACCTTTTTTTTTTTTTTTGAGTAAACAAGTATACAGTGGGGAAAATAAGTATTTCACCCCTGCTGATTTTGTGAGTTTGCCCCCTTACAAAGAAAGGAACAGTCTATAATTTTCATGGTAGGTTCATCTTAACAGTGAGAGACAGAATATTTAAAAAAATCCCAGAAAATTACATTATATGAATTTTAAACATTTATTTGTGTTTTATTGAGGAAAATAAGTATTTCACCCCCTAGCAAAACATGACTCAGTACTTGGTGGAGAAAGCCTTGTTGGCAAGCACAGCGGTCAGACGTTTCTTGTAGTTGGTCACCAAGTTTGCGCAGATCCCAGGAGGGATTTTGGCCCACTCCTCTTTGCAGATCCTCTCCAAATCCTTAGAAATCCATTTTCAGTGTCCTGGCTGAGGGAAGGAAGTTCTCACCCAAGATTTCCCGGTACATGGCCCCATTCATCCTCCCCTCGATCCGGTGAAGTCATCCTGTGCCCTTAGCAGAGAAACAGCCCCAAAGCATAATGTTTCCACCGCCATGCTTGACGGTGGGGATGGTGTTCTTGGGCAGCTTTTTTCTTCCTCCAAACACGGCGAGTCGAGTTGATGCCAAAGAGCTTGATTTTAGTCTCATCTGACCACAGCACTTTCTCCCAAGCCTCCTATGAATCATCCAGGTGCTCATTGGCAAACTTCAGACGGGCCTGTACATGTGCCTTCTTGAGCAGGGGGACCTTGCGGGCACTACAGGATTTCAATCCATTACGGCGTAGTGTGTTACCAATGGTCATCTTGGTGACTGTGGTCCCAGCTGCCTTGAGATCATCAACAAGCTCCAGCCGTGTAGTTCTGGGTTGTTCTCTCACCTTTCTCATGATCAGGTTCACTCCACGAGGTGAGATCTTGCGTGGAGCCCCAGACCGAGGAGATTGATGGTCAATTGGTGTTTCTTCCATTTTCTAATTATCACACCAACAGTTGACTCCTTCTCACCAAGCTGCTTGCCAATGGTCTTGTAGCCCATTCCAGTCTTGTGCAGGTCTACAATTTTGTCCCTGATGTCCTTAGACAATTCTTTGGTCTTGCCCATTGTGGAGAGGTTGGAATCTGATTCATTGATTGATTCTGTGGACAGTTGTCTTTTATACAGGTAACGAGTACTTAATTAGGAGTACTAATTAAGTAAGAGGACTAATCTGTGTGCCTCCTGGTCACATAACCGGTCTGTGGGAGCCAGAATTCTTGCTGTTTTGCTAGGGGGTGAAATACTTATTTTCCTCAATAAAACACAAATAAATGTTTAAAATTCATATAATGGGATTTTATGGGATTTTCTTTAAATATTCTGTCTCTCACTGTTAAGATGAACCTACCATGAAATTTATAGACCGACCGTTCCGTTCCTTTCTTTGTAAGGGGGCAAACTCACAAAATCAGCAGGGGGTGAAATACTTATTTTCCCCACTGTACATATACAACAAGTATTAAACAAGTAGGCAGTGGTGATAGCTTGCATCAAATTCAAAACATTGGTCCTAGCATACATTACATTACATGACATTATATTACAGGCATTTGGCAGACGCTCTTATCCAGAGCGACGTACAACAAAGTGTTAACCGTAGTCAAGAACAGTTTAGCTGAAAGCCACCATAGTGGGAAGTACAGTTCCTAGGTGCTAGGAGCAACCACATAGTTAAACTAGGACCCTGTAGGTAAATCTGTAGCCACAATTCAAAGGTAGCAATAAAGCAATAAAGCAATACCAGGCAGTCAAGGGATCAGCCCCAACATACCTCCTCAAGATCTTCAAACCCTACACACCTGCCAGTCCACTCCGTTCTGCTACCTCAGGACGCCTGGCACCTCCCCCCCTCCCCACCTGTGCTTCCCGGTCACGTCTCCTGTTGGTTCTGGCTCCACGATGGTGGAATGACCTTCCCGTGGAAGTCAGAACAGCTGAGACCCTGGCCACCTTCAAGCGACGACTGAAGACTCACCTCTTCAGGGTGCACCTCTCCCTGTAGTCCGGTTTTAAACGTAGGACGT
This sequence comes from Aldrovandia affinis, assembly GCA_029706075.1. Classification (NCBI taxonomy): domain Eukaryota; kingdom Metazoa; phylum Chordata; class Actinopteri; order Notacanthiformes; family Halosauridae; genus Aldrovandia; species Aldrovandia affinis. The sequence continues at coordinate 5,860,490 of JAINUG010000012.1, read as the reverse complement.
AGCTGTTTAGTATTGCAATCATGTCTACTTGTTTATGTATTCTATTAGGTTTAGGCATTATTTCGCCGATATTTTCCGCTCTGATTGTTTTATTGCTGCCTTTGAATTGTGGCTACAGATTTACCTACAGGGTCCTAGTTTAACTATGTGGTTGATCCTAGCACCTGGAACTGTACTACCCGCTAGGGTGGCTTTCAGCTAAACTCTTCTTGACTATGGTTAACACTTTGTTGTACGTCACTCTGGATAAGAGCGTCTGCCAAATGCCTGTAATGTAATGTAATGATGACAATTGGCTAGATGTACAGAATTCAGTGGTAGTGGAGTCTGAAAAGGTGGGTTTTGAGTCTCTTGTGGAAGATGGCCAGTGATTCTGCAGTCCTGACCGAGTGCGGAAGATCATTCCACCATCGAGGGGTCAGGACAGAGAAGTCGTGAGACCATGAGGAGTGGCTGCCAGGCGCCCAGAGGGATGGGACAGTCAGTTTGCCAGAGGAGGCGGAGCGGAGGGGGTCTGGCTAGGGTGTAGGGTGTGATGAGTGTCTGGAGGTATGGGGGAGCAGTTCCTCTAGCTGCTTGATAAGCCAGCACCAGTGATTTGAATCTGATGCGTGGGTCCCATCTATAGCATGGGTATCTTCTGCCTGGAATCAATCATCATTTGTCTTTGGGGTTGAATGAAATGTCAGCAACCTAAAGTAGACTAGCAGAAGGGCTATCAGATGTTAAGAGTTAAGAGTAATGGGGCCTCCCGCGTGGTCCAGTGGTTACAACATTTGACACTGGCCACGGAGACCGGGGTTTGATTCCCTGTCCCGGCAGAGTTGGCTCTGGCCAGGAGTGCCATCGGGGCGGCAATTAACTCTCCGCCCCAGGGAGGGGGGAGGGAAGCTGACACACACAGTTTGCTGCGCACAGGAGTGGTTCTGGGGTGCCGGAATTACAGTTGATGGCACGACGAGTGTTGACTCGGAGAAGGCAGCGCTACGCCCTTGTCACTGCCAGTCAGAAAACGGGGGAAAATCTGAAAATAAAATTCTGAAAATTGTTTTTTTTAAAGAGTTGAGTAATAGGTCCACGCACACATCCACGAACAAAACCAATCCTGGATGAGGTGGTAGAGCCCACTGTGCCAGAGAGAAAGCCGTCAGCACAAAGGTCTACAGAGCGACAGAACCCACAGCCATCTACTGCCTTATCATTGCTTATAGACGGTAAGCAGTCAGACTAAGGTAAAGCTGCTTGGGAGTGGCAAGTAGATTTATGCCGATATCTGATTTCGCATGACTTAATTGGATTTTAAACTAAATTAGATTTTTTGTATTATACGGGATTTTGGCTTATTTTTACCTAACCCCCCCCCCCCCGCTTTCTTTCCTGCACCATTTTATGAGTCATGTCTTGTGAGGGAGTTCCAGACATCACCATTCTGATCAGCACACAGGCCTTGCCCTGCTCTGGATCCTGTCTGCTGGCCTCTGTTTAATACCTGATAATACTGCAAAATGTGTGCCTCTGTTGCAACTCGGTTGTCTCTTAGGTTAGATCAATTTCATTATCCAAACAGATAAAGTGGATTTGTACTTAAAAAGTTTTACCTTTCATTTCAACTGTGGGACCAAGGGGAAATTCCCCACTCCTGAGTTTCCACACTCCAGAGCGCATTGGTTACATTTTACTGTAACGCTTCAAATAAACTCTTGGATAAATGCCATCCTCGTATAGACACCACAGATGGACAGATACTTATTATTAAAGGCCGCCTCAAATAAAAATGGCTTAGTCTAAAGGCAGACAAAGAACACAAGAGGTTCATGGGTTGTTGTTATGCTAGTTAGCTGGCTGTGTAACGGAGTTGGTTCTGCCTGCAGCGAGTTTCGAACCGAGGGATCTCGACGCGACAAGCTCGCTGAGCTAAAGACTCAAGTCCCTAACTCTGGGAACTAATCACACTCCTATTGACGTCACATTCTGTAGCGGACACTCACATACCAGAGCACACCCGCTACAGCTGCACTAATTTGTTGAAATGTGGTATCTAACAAGCAAGCTATTTATATGAAGTTTGTGAGGTATCATTATCGCTTCCTCCTTGGTTATGGCTAGCTAGCTAACAAGCTAGCTTTGTATGTGTGGGTCTGATTAAAACCAGCCGACAGATAAACGCATTTGCTGCTATAACTGCCACACAATTACAAACATAACTTATTTTAACACATGCCCATTTAAATTGGTTAAATACCACTCGTAGGTATAGTATTACACCTAATAGCTAATGTTTAATAATTATGGTAGGTGTACATTTGCAGTTATATCAGGAATTACTGAAAGCATTGAATTTGCTGGTAGGCTTTGAAACATGGGGTATAATTGTACAAGGAGAGCCCAGAATTGCCTTGATGCAGGGAATACATATCACAAGACCAGTGCCTTCAATGGACCATGTCATATGTCTGTATACCCCAGATGTCATACATGTGGTCCTCAATCAATTATAGAGGACTAAAGGATTCAGTCACTGTTTAGGGAGTCTCCCCTGTATCTTTTTTAAAACCTTAAAATGCTTTTACATCCCTTTGCAGGATGCTATTCTTGAGCAGCTATTAATGTTTAATGACAGTATAGCTCACAGTGTTTCAATGCCAAGGTTAAGACATGGAAAGTGAAGAATCAAAGATATAGGGCTTGGTTACAGAATATCAAAACTCATGGGAATAGAAAGAGATGGAGTGGAGAGGGTACAGAATAAATGATATATTGTGCCGTTTGTCGTTGATGTTGTTATTGCTGAGCACAAAATGCTTTTGTTTTTGTATGTACTGAGGTGAAGGTGACAAAGAACATTGTTTGTTTAATATTGCTTATCCCAAGGTCCTTCGAGATCTTACGTTTAGGAGTCTGGAACATACCCTGCTGGAATTTTAATTGGCTTTCTTTTTTTCTTCTTTTTTTTTTTCTCCCTGTTGCTTTATTTGGACTGAGAGTTGAATAAAGAGAACAAACAGAAAAATGAAATAAAATCTATTGAAAAGAGGAAATGCTTTGGGTTTTAGTGTTAAATCTTGAACTGTCATGAAGAATTCCATGTGAAATTACAGCCATGTTAAAATTTGTTTCATTAACGACTTGCAATGTTGAGTCAGACTTGATCTGGAAATCCTGACCATGAAATGGAGAATGGCATTCTGTACTGAGAATGTGATACTCACAGTATGTCATTGTGTGAATGTGCTGGCATGAGCAGTGGAATTCACCCAGGCTGCTGCTGTTCTAGTGTTGACTATCTCTGGGCTGTGTGCTTCCATTGCTTATTTTGCCAGCCATCAGTCCATGTACTATCCCAGAAATATATACACACACATACAGCATATATATGACCATGATAGGGTCTTTTTTGGACACACTCTGTGCCGGCCAGAAGAGGATGGGCTCCCCCCCTTTTAGTCTGGTTTCTCCCAAGGTTTCTCCCTATCATGGGAGTTTTTCCTTGCCACTGTCACCTTAGGCTTGCTTTTGGGGAGGTCTAGGCCTGGGTTCCCTTCTGTTTAGCGTTTTGCGACAATGCATTTGTGAAAAGCACTATACAAATAAATGTATTTGATTTGATTTGATACATATATACAGTATATATATATTTTATACAGTACCAGTCAAATGTTTGGACACACTTTCTGGAAACTAGGTTTATCTCATAATTGACAATGTTTTACACCGTATACGTTTCTGTAAATACATGAAAATGACAAAAAATACATGTACCAATAAGAAAAAGGAACATCAAAACAAAGTTCAAGAAATTTTAATTGAAAATGTAATCTTGGATTCCTCAAAATAGCCACCTTTCGCTGTGATAACAGCCTCACAAACACAGGCCATTTGGTTATTACGTTTCAGCAGGAAATCACCCGACATGCCTTCCCAGCTCTCCTGCAGCAATCCCCTAGACACTTGTGTGTTGCTTTGCTTTGACTCTTCTGTCCAGTTATTCCCATACAAGTTCTATGGGATTGAGTTCTGGACACTGGGCAGGCCAGGTCATTAGTTTGAGTTGTCCTTCATGTTCCTCCTTCACCAGATAGTTCTGGCACAACTTCAAAGTGTGTTTCGAGTTGTTATCTTGCTCAAGAATGAAGGAGTGCCCGCCTAGCCGTAGTCCAGATGGAAGGTGTGTCCAAACTTTTGACTGGTACTGTATATATATATATATATGCTATGAAGATGCACTGCAGTAATATTGTTCAAATCATTTACCCCCTCATACAAAAAATGGTGTGTATGACATAATGTTTGTGTTAAACTACTTTTGTCACAACAGATTTTGTATTTTCATGTATTGTTTGATGACTTTTATTATTATTATGATACCACAGCAAATGCTTTTATCGAAAGCGACTTACAATAGTGAATGTATACAGTTTTCGGTATATGTGGTCCCAATGGGAATTATTATTATTGCTTTGGCTATAGGAAGGTATGTAACAAGGGACGATAAGACATCGAATGTGTCTGGTATGGATGCAAGACAGCAAATGCGTCCACCGTGGCAAACCCACAGGAATGTTTGCACGCGTTTGCATTTGAAATCCATTCCGAAGCTGTTCCTAAAGGAAAAAAGCGAAAGAAGCGAACTGAGTCGTTTTCCGCAACAACAACAGCAAAAACAACGTCCCTCGTCCGTCAGCGCCTTACGGACTTCTTACGTTTATTACGTCGCTCAATAGACAATCATTCCGGTGGTCTTCAATTTCGCGAGGAGAACATTAAAAGTAGGTTGCACACTTAAATCCTTCAGAAAAGGAAACTTCTGTAGATGCTTTAATAGTCTTCTTCCCCTCAGATGTGAGAACGAGGGACTGTGGGGGCACACAATTAATTGCGATCAGTCTTGGAAACCGGTCCCCACTCAATACCGTCCAGCATATCAGGGAATAAGTAAAACTAGTGGACAGGGGCTGCTTTATCTCCTGGAACAGTTGCTTTTTTTCCTTTTTTTCCCCTTCTTTTTCTTCCTATACAGCAGGTGATTAAAAGGATAGCTGGAAGATTGTGTGTATTTATCACACTCAAAATGATGGTATAGTTGGAAGGATCATTATTTTTCAGTAGCTTTGTTATATATTGGGGAAAAGACACATCACAGGCTTCAGATATGCAGATGAGTGCTTTAATCTCCGCGAGAGAAGATGTAATGCGCTTTTATGTGGGGAAAGGACCGCTGTTATTTCCACATCTATTTCTTCTCTTTATCAACGTGGTTTTTTAAAATTATTCATATCTCATTTTTTTTACTGAAGTGAGCCAGTTTAATCAAGTTGGGTTTTTCAATGAAGAGTTTCCTGCCAGTTTCCTCTATTAACCGTACAATTAAAATGAACTTCTGTAAGAGTTATTCCGAGTCTAATTTTGTCAGTCTTTCGATTACTGTTTTGTTTTTGTTGTTTAGCCTATGCCATGGTTTAGCTGTTTAGGTGCATTCAGTTGTAATGCTCTTCAGTAATTGTACAGATCTGACCATCAGCGATGCTGTTGTTTCATGATATTGCAAATGATACATATTGTATTACTGATTTCATAGGTACAGACCTAGAAAATGGCTTTGAACAAGCTCGTGCTGACAATAACCAGCCTAGGCACTTCCAGATGGACGTGTGGGTGTACCGACCAAAGATACACTGGAGATTAACAAAACAAAGCCCAAAATATCTTGGATAGATCTGACACACCTCTGTAGAGTAGTTACACAAGCTTCCCACAGAATGCATGCTGCCAGCATCGTAACTTAGTATAACCTACAGTGTATTGGCAGCAGATTAGACCTTCCAGATACCAGCTCAAATTTTATGAATTAGCTAACTTAATTTTTAATCTAATTCAGTCTTCAATTGCAATGAAGATTATTTAAAGTTTATGGCATATGAGTCAAAAAGGAACACTTATATTGGCAGCTAACAACAGGTGTTATAATGTTATGACTATGGTTCTGTGTGGCTCAGTAGGTAGAGCATGGCATTGACAATGTTTAGGTTGTGGGTTCAATTCCCATTGGGGACCACATATATTGAAAAATGTATGCATTCACTACTGTAAGTCGCTTTGGATAAAAGTGTCTGCTAAATGGGATATGTTATGATATGTTATGTTAAGGACTTGATGAAGAATTGTTGAATTGAAAAGGCAAGCACTCAAACTCCAGCATACACAGAATGCCTGTTACATTCTGATCAAGCCAATCACAGCCAGGAATAAATGCTCTCAAGGAGACAGCCTACGTATTTGGCTTTGCGTAAGGGTTTGGTGATTGTTGAACGTACTTGTGAGAGAGAAGTGCAGAAGGGGCCCGGGCACACCGTAGCCTGGCACTCGGACACGGTTTCAACTACAGACCAAAAGAGCTGTGGCATTCATCAATCAGGCTCAAAGCACTTGGGCCCGCCCCCAGTGTATGCAAGGCTCTCCAAAATCAACTCTATATGCAAGTGCCCTTTCTGTCCCAATCTGTCAAAATAATTCCAAATATTTTCTGAATGCTGTCCAGACATAATTAACTGAGTAGAGCTTTTGACTTAATGCCTTTGCATGCCTGATGCCTGTTACCTCAAACATAACTTAAATAACAACAGAGTGGATAGGCTTCGTCCCATGTCTTGGTTGCCAACACTTTGGTGTATTGTGTATGTAGGTACAATGAGTATGTATGTATGTACAGTATGTATGTATGTATATATATATATATATATACATATATAGTAAGAGGATTTGTTTTATAAGGGGTCACCAAAAACATAAAGATTGTTGTTCATCATCAGAAAACACCTAATGCATCATCACTGTCCTTCACACCAGCGTATTCTGCATTGCATGAAGCAAGAATGTTCTGCACTTTCCATTTGTGCGATTTCATTTTACATTTACATTTACATTTTAAGCATTTAGCAGATGCTCTTATCCAGAGCGACTTACAAGATGTGCATTAATACATGGTAAGAACAATCATAGTTCGCGCAAGAGATCAGTGCAGTAATACAGCGAAACTTTTCAAACCTGAACATGCATGCATGTAGCTAAGACCTGCATGACCACCATTCTGAGGCATGCAAATGTTGAGGTGCGTCACCATGAGCAGCCAGGTTTTTGTAATGCAGAAAATGGCACATTAGTCAAAGCTACGGCTGTAAGTAAGAAAACAAGGGGAGCAGTGACCCGAACGAAATCCATTTAATGATTCACAGTGATTCTAAATAAAAAAATAAAAAAATTGTATTTTGTAATTTTGTAGAATTAGCCTCAAGGATCTAATATGTGCACTTTTCACACAAGCTCTGATGGTAAAGGGGAAAAAACATCTTAAACTATTGACAGCTTGAGAATTCTAATTAAAGTGCTAGCAGTAATGTGAAGCAGCAGAGTAATTAGTATAAATATTCATAAGTAGAAATGTCAATTTACTACATACACAGGGGGTTGGAATATAGACGTGTCTACATATCACTTTTTCATGAAACCAACTTTATCAACATGCATAATATATGAAACCACTATAAGAAGACATCATATGTCTGAAAAAAGCTCCTTTATTTCTTAAAAATGTGTTTATTTATCAGGGTCATAGAAACGGCATTGTTACAATGTTATAAAACTACCATCAGATGCATTGCATTAAGTCTTTATAGCCAAAGGCTAATTTCCAACTCCTTTATTTTCCCATTTGTGCAGTCGGTCTTTGTATTTTTAGTCCACTGTGAACCAGGTTGGCTGAGACGGAGACAGTGAAAGTGAACTGTAACCTTAGATGGAGAATTGCTTGATTGGAAGGACTGATGGAAAGCAAAGTGCCACATGTGTGTAATTCTATACCTAGACTTACAGCACTTTGCTTCGGTAGGTTTTGTGTCATGAATGACTTTGGTATTTTACTGGCAAATTAGATGTAATAGCCTTACAGTGAAGCGGCCTTTGCACGCAATATTTCCATGTTGCGCACCATACGGAGAGCCGAGATGATATTATGAAATCCGCTGCCTCCCATTGCCCAAGAATATCAAGAACTTCAAGGACATGTTTATATACCCCATACTACTTTGCCACGCTCACTTTACTGAAATGGAGAAATATAGGATTTCAGCAGTGCCAGGAGCAGGCCCCTTTATAGTTATGAGGTGGAATATTGTTAACCTCCCACTGTCTCTCAGCATTGTGTGGGGAATGTGATTACCAGGGAGCAGTGCTGACACGGTTCGAGCTGCTGGCCAAACATTGATATTGACTTGGCTGCCGAGACAAAAGTACAAATCTGTCTTTTTGTTTCTTATTTTTGTCTTGATTAGTTAAAAACAGACTATTATTTATGGTGACTTAAGTCACAGCATGTACGGATAATGAATGTCACAACAGCATTATAAACAAATCATGTAAATGTAGCAAACGCTGCAAGTAAAGCTACAGACTTGAAATGGATTACTGCAGGCAATCAGTAGCACTGCAAGTGATAAAATGAGGGTAACTATGTCCTTTTAAGTGCCGTTCTGCTGTAAATGATAGCAATTAAACTATACTACATAATGTTTTATGTAGTGGACAGCTCTGAGCACATACTGGTTCATCAAGGGTATATCTGGCTGCTTAAATTTTGATTAATCTGCTGCGGGAGGAAGTTTGATGCATTCACATCTCTTAAATAACGCATACGTTTAAGGCGATGCTTTTTGACTGGACCAGGTCGTAAACACAAAGAAAATGGGGCCTCCCCCGGCCTCCCATATGCGGTGTGCCCTCTGTCAGGCAGCACGGTTTCCCGAACGGCATCGACTGGAGACGCGAGCCCTAGAGGGAGCGGCCATTTTCTCACGCAGCCTTTTCGCCTTTCCCAAACGTTCCGTTCCATTTTTCACCACACTGTCAGAAAGTTGTTGGCAAGGTAGAGAACTGAAAGGGGTGAGCTCTGCCCACATGGCTAGCTCCCAAGAGGCAGTCTCTTCAGCTCTCATCTTTCATCTCACTTGCCAATGGATTTCAGACATGGGTGAATATTTACCAGTTGATTAGCATTTCAGCACTGCGTTTCATTGCATATGCACATTTTCCCCCTCTTTCGGTGTTACTGCTTGAGGGTGTTTGCCATGGTTCTCTTCATTTAAATGTAGAGGAAAACATTTTATCACTGCTTTCCCTCTTATCAGTTGCTTATATGGTCACAAATATCATGGCACACCTACACACTTTCCATTTTCACCCGTTAAACCTTTTTTAGAGGTGTATCTACAATCAGAACAAGCACTTTCGCTCCTTTGACAAATGCAATTTTCATGTAATTTCAGCATTTCCACAACATTTCCTTCTCAACTCCTACGTGGTCTGATATTCAAAATAAAATGTTATGAGGAAAATATATTATATTAGCCATGTAAAACTGGCATATAGTATAATATTGAGCAGTATACTTTTATGATGATCAGATATCTGGGGGGTTGCTAAACGAAACACATTTGTGACATCTGTATTGGTATTTATTCTACATTTAATTGGGCTCCATGGTCAAAAGTTACACTTTGTATAAGACCACATAATGACATGATAGCTGCTGATCTGAGCTCATAGCACAGAAGCAGACATTATTTCTATTTTTGGAATACACAAATGAATCTTCATCACTTTCCAGCGACTGCACTGCTCTACTTTGATCTCCTGAAAAATGAAGAATGTTGTAAACCCTGATAGGCAGAAAAGAGTGTAGCCCTGATAGGCAGAGGTGTGTATATATATATTATATATGCATGTTTATAAATCTTGAAAAAAAGTATTGTTATCTTGCACATTCTTGAATTTTGCAAATAAATGACCTTAAATATATTTCATGTTTATAAATCTTTAAAAAATATGTTATACACATTAGAATGCAAATGACATTATATACAGTAATACACAAAAATACAACATGTAGACGAGGGCTCCCAGGTGATGTACTCAGAATCGAATCCTGAAGGTGCCAGCACCAGTCATGAGCAGGTGTTCCATGGGGACACATAATTAAATGTCATCCAGAGAGGGGGGCGGTGGGGGTGTTATAGTGGGCCAGCTACATAAGTCCGATGACGCAGTAACTGCACAGCTCATCTGGTGGATTGCATGGTGAACATAATCATCGCCTGGCTGCACACGTTCTTGTGATCCTTCCTTAATTCCACAGTGACAGAAGGGCCATATAATCAGGACGGGTACACTCCAAATAGGGGCAAAAGACAAATGGGGGTAACGGCATTAAAAAAATACAGTATATATTTGTATTTATTAGATATTTATTCCAATGAAAAATGTCGATTCTGAATAGTACACGTTATAAACTTAAACTCAACTTGTTCATTTTTCTCTGTGCGAATCTCTATGGATATCTATGATAATGCTTACGCTATGAGCTCCAATTATTACCAAACACAGAAGATATTGCAGGTGATAGCATTAAATAACAGAAGACTCACTCCTTGGATAAAAGTCTGTATTGCTGGGTAATACTACAGTAGATCAGAAAGAATTAAGAGCTTCTGCAGTAGTGGATGTCAAGGGGTTGTTGAGGGCTTACCCAGTGCAGCAGTTTTATCTCAAAGTAATTTCAGTTGTTTATGTCAGGCCTGGTCTTATTGCAATCACGCCCGAGCTTTAGACTGATTGCTGAACATAAAGACATAGCTTTCTGTGGTCCTTATGTGCTCAGAGGAACCGGTGTGTACAACAAATGACTAGGTTTTTTTTTCCGAAGGAGAATATTGTATATCAGGCTGGTTTTTATGGTGGTTGTCTGAATCTTTGCCTCGGATCGGCAGGAATGTATGTCCGTATATTGGCTGTGACTTCACATGCTATTTTTACATTGCTGGTGTATACCACAGAGCCAAATTAATTAACCTATTCATGTTATGTGAGGGAACATCCTCTAACTCAATCTGTTCAGGTTTTATTTTGCATGTAGCTTAATACATACTATGAAATACTGTTTTCATTCCCATTGTAGTCCTAGAATGTAGTGCACTGTGTATATCCTCTCATCGTGTAGGCTAGTTGACACTGGATACAATTACACTAAAACACTGTACTCCTCAACCAGCTTGCATATCTACATTTTTAGAAAATGACAACACTTTCAGGCCGGCACTGTAGTATAATGGTTAGGGAGCTGGGCTTGTAACTCAGAGGTTGCAGGTTCGATTCCCAGGTGGAGCACTGCCGTTGTACCTTTGAGCAAGGTACTTAACCTGAATTGCTTCAGTTAATATCCAGCTGTATATGATGTATTTATTTAAGTGTCCTGCACCATTTATGGTGCCCAGCCCATATGGGCTTACAAGACACTAGACAACAACAACAACACCAGCCAGGATGGCCACATGACAAATCATAATATACAATTCCACAAATTCACAAAATGAAAACATTTCAAAAACATTCAATTTCTATGCCAGAAGTATCATATTATATTGGATACAGTATTCTCTGTCTTAGTTGCCATGCATTTTCTATAAATCTTGCTAAGACAAAAATCTCCTCATTAAAAAGCCAACTCAACATATCACCTTCCGACAACCGGTATGTATAAAGAAATGTATAAATGGATTGTATGCAAAGAAATGTAAACTGTAAGTCGCTCTGGATAAGAGCGTCTGCTAAATGCCTAAAATGTCAATGTAAATGTAACACTTGCCTGTAAAGGTTTTTTATTGTTCCATTATCACTAAGAAAATTGCTACGACGTACGAAATTGCTTATAAGTTATTTTATGTACTACTGCAATAAGTTTGTAAACAGTGAGTCATAGTGGTCACTTTTCCATTTCAGAAGCGTTTGTGTTCGTCTCAGTTGAGATTTTAACATGCACCTCATGCAACCCGAAATTTCAGATTATGAAGTAGCCCACCCTTATTTAGTTATCTTTTTGGCCAGGCAAGCTTGTCTCCTCTTTGAGCTTTGGGGAAACTGACAGTTTCATTGATGTAGGCTGAATTTACATCGCAACATGCTTTCAAAAAGTTAGCAAAATATTTTCTAAAAGAACATTAGCTATGCTGTTGGTTGGATTCTCTTTGGTTGCAGATTTTCTCGATAGCATTGCAGTTACAGAATATAGCTCATAGTCCAGAAAAATAATATGTACTCTTTCACAAAGCAATTAACGAAGCTTATGAAGTATAGGCATCTGTAAAATATGCTGTGTATGACCTCTAGGTGCTCCTTATTTACTATGTATAATGTTGTGGCATCATTGGGTGCTCTTCCGGGTGGATTTCCCATGAGCCTTAGCATATTTGTTAAGTGTTGTTAAACATATTTAGGAAAATAATAAAATAGTGCTGTATTGCCCTCTCTCCTCTTTGTATTATTGTACATAGCATAGATACCAAAGTTTGGAATTTGTGCCATATTTTACAATAACACATTTCATGGATCTTTTCCGTGCAATTACACTGGAGAATGTGGGCATAGAACAGTTTCTGTAATCAACACAAACTTGAAGAATTTGAGACAATAGTATACACAGTATAGTTCAGTATCTTCTCTCGGGCAGAAAGGGAATTGTCACGTTAGGCCTCCATGGAGGAATGCCCTCATTGTACCCCCCCAAGGTTAAATGAGCTCAGCATTCCTGAGGCATCACACAGCCTAGGAGAATTCTGGATCCTGACCCCGATATTCATTGAACACAGCAGCACAGAATACTTCTGGGGCAGGAATATGCTTCAATGGCAAAATTTACAAGCTTTGGTTTTCCACCCTTTTCTTTTAATTCTTTCCAATGAGCCGCTCGGGATGAGCCCATTTGTGACACAACACATTTAAATATAGACGTGCCCTCTCTCACCGTGTGCCGCGCGTGAGGCAGACACCCTTTAGCCTGAAAGCACACAACTTATATGCATTGCTGTGTTCGCTATTCCTTCTGTCACGCTGAAACGTAATTGGTTTCCCAACTTAAGCGGAATCTGCAGCACCCAGCAGTGGCCCCCTGCTCTTAAGGGTGCCCGGGCCCGGCATCTGTCTGCCGTCTCATTAGAGCCTAACTAAAGCAGAGCTCCTGCACCGTGGCCTCCCTGAGGCAAGACCTGTGGCACGGTGACAGGAGAGGCATCTATCAGATCAGACCAGAATGAGGAGGCCTTGACAGAAATAAGGTTTTGTTTTTTTCTTCTTTTTTTCAGCCCCCCAAAAAAAACCCATCTGCTCCAAGTCAGGGAGTCGAGAGCCATTTTGAAAAACATGGCTTGTTAGTGTGAAGAAGAAGGTTAAGCGTAGCATGCTCTGCCACCCGGTGTCAGATCTGTGATGTGGCGTTCAGTCAGTTTGATGTGTTCTTAATAAAAGGTGGAGGAGGATCACCCAGCAGGTTTTTTTTTTTTTTTTGCTTTTTTTTTTTAACTGCATCACAAATCATCGGTTGGAGATTTAACATTCGAGATCTTCAGTTTCAGAGCCCCTCTGAAGCCCTTTCCCTTGGACGGGAGAATTAAATGTCAGTCCTGCAGGCTAAGGGAGGGAATTAATCCAGCCACACTTCACTTCTTTATGGATCGTATGGTATACAATCCTTAAGGTTGCCAAATAGCTTACTGGCTGTTACAGAGATATGACTTCAAGACTAAGCGCAGGTGAAGTTAAGCTTTCGACTTAAAGTTGCGCCTGGCACTGCAGCATACGATGTAAACCTGTAATATGCATTTCCACACCACTCCCCAGTCATTATCGTATGCATTATTTGGAGAAAAAAAGGTTAATTGGTGCACCAAAATAACAATAATAAATGATTAGTGTTAATAATTCATTCAAAAAAATATTCCAACAAATGCCACCATTACATTATTATCCCTTTTACTGATATGTTATGACAGGCTTGGAACACGATGACAATCGGACGGTAATCCGCACCATCACTGTTGTTATTTCTTTTTCAAGATAGAGCTGTTTTTGAAGCTTAGAGCTTGATAATCCAAGTTTCACATCCAATATTTGTAAGGTATCACCCCTTTGCTTCTTGCAAGCTGGTATCTATTTAAAAGAGGCAACCACTCATTTCTCACTTTTGTTACACAGGCCTGTGTTCAATCCTTAACGTTCGCGACACACGGGCAACCTTTATTTTGGCCGTGCGCATTTCGGAGGATGCAGATGCTGTTTTGCACCCTCCCAAACTCACTGCGGATGCTGCAGCAATAGGATGGGCTTAGGTATGCCATTGGGCTTTCCTCATTGTGGCGTAAAAAAAGAACGAAATGGGGTTCAACTGAAACAAAGAAACTTCTCTCTGGAGTTCTGCCAAGGCAATCATATTTGTTTAGTCAGAGAATTCCCCTGAATTTGGACATTACCATCCTCTGATTTGTGCTACACTTTCAAAGCAGCGTTGTTGAGTATCCCCACCTGACTGCTTAATTACCTTAGAGGTTCCGTCATCAACAAGTTAAGTTGAGTCACAGATTGTACATTTACATTACATTTTAGGCATTTAGCAGACGTTCTTATCCAGAGCAACTTACACAGTTTACATTTCTTTACATACATACCATTTATACACCTGGATATTTTTTACTGAAGCAATTCAGGTTAAGTACCTTGCTCAAGAGTACAACAGCAGTGCCCCACCTGGGAATTGAACCTGCAACGCCTGAGTTACAAGCCCAGCTCCCTAACCATTACACTACACTACAGATTGTAGCTTGAGCATCGCGATTTATCTTAACCACATTAATGGGCATACCTTTCTCTGGAACTTGTCTATTTTTTTTTTTTTACCTTTTCCCTCCCTTGCTGTTGCCTGGTCAACCAGCAAGATTTTTCCCATCCGCTGTCACAGGGCTGTTAGGCACGTTACCATCAGAAGAGCAATTGACCCTTCGCTAAGGCCCGCCCCCCTTAGTTACTGTTGCTCAGTCCGTCAAGCTTTCGGAGCCAGCATGGCACTCCCACTGTCACTAACTGCATTCCCTGGAGAAATATTGTCAAATCTTTGGAAAAACGAAAAAGCGATTTCAGACAGAAGGGTCTACAATATGCATTTGAAGGATATATTCAGGATGTCAAACTGACTCAGCAACGAAATCACGTTAAAAAAATAAAGATAGAAGCTAAAGCCTACAGTAAAAGTGAACCACCGCATCACCTGGTGATTGAGACAGAGGACAATGACATTAAGGAGCAACACTGTTCCTGTAAAGCTGGGTAGGTCTCTATTCACTATTACAATCATTAAAAAGCAAAAGCAGTAGGCCTATACAACGTTGCATTCAGTAGTAAATTAGCTAACTAACGTAACATTAGTAGCCTATAGTGTGCTGTAACGACATTACTCTGGTTAGCTCCACAGGTTTCTGCGCCCATCTCATCGGACTTATCCATACCCTGGACCTCTGTAAAGCAAAAAATACCAGCAATGTGTCAGCCCAGTCCTCCACAAGCTTGCCATAACAGTGGCATAAGCCAAGGGGTGTAAAAATAATACCACAGCCCGTAACAGCTGTTGTGGTGGCAAAAGCCAAGACGAACCGACGTTAATAGCGTACCTTACGATAATTTAGGTTAACCAGCTAACATCTGATAACAACAGCATAACATTATTTTACGGTTGATAAGAGTAATTACTTACCTTGGAGCAGACAAAGCTGTGCTTGTTGATCTTTGAGTTGTTCAACTGGGTATGAGGACGTTCACATAGCTTTATCCACAGCCTATACTTTTCAGGGTTTGATTTTGGTTTTGGAAAGGGAAAAAAACGTATACCTCCTTCCAACCTCTCCGGGTAACGAGTGTCACTGTTACAAGTGCCCCAGGCACAACGTTTAACCATAACTAATATAATATAATATATAATATACGCCATTTAGCAGACGCTTTTATCCAAAGCGACTTACAGTAGTGAATGCATACATTTTGTGGCCCCAGTGAGGATTAAACCCACAACCTAAGCGTTGCCAACGCTGTGCTCTACCAACTGAGCCACAGAGAACCACTGAGCCACAGAGAACCACTCACTAAAAGCTAAAAGTCCACAAAACCAGCTCGAAAATGAAGAAAATCTGAAACTTTTCCGTCGGAGTTAACGGAGTGCCGCCATGAACTGTCGGACCTCTGTCGGAGCCTGTCCTATGCTGCGCTGTGATTGGCCAGTCTGCGTTTTGGGGCGTGGCTTAGCGAAGGGTCAATTGTCAGCTATTTGACATCAGGGTGTCCAGTACCACTTCTTTAAGCGTGTCTTTTACAGAGAAACTGTAGTACTGGGATAAAACCTCTGCTACTTTGTTGTGTGTGCTTTTAATCACGATCAATATAAATTATTTTCAGCTTAATGGGGTAAAGATGACTGTACCATAGTTTATCATCTGGGGAAAAAAAGTTTTGTCACATAAAAAGGTTATTTAGTCATTCATGCCCATCATTTTAGTTAAGCAGTTTTATTAAGGTATTACAGTGAAACCAAAATGTCAGCAGGATGTATCTCTGGGGTTCTCTCATATAACGGTGAACTGATATGTGGGAATTAATTTAGTATATCTCTACAGGGATTTCCTTTCAGCGTGGGATTTCCAGAACTGGGAACTAAAGTAATAAGGCTTGAGAGCCTGTGGTATATTGCAAATGTAGCCACTGCTAAAGGACGTTGTTAGGTACACTGAGCTGATTTGCAATGAGAATTTTAGCTAGCTTACTAGCTAGATCATTTTAGCAGGCTAACATTACAGTGTACTCCCAATCTCTTCCAGTGGATAGTAACAACAGAATTGTTTAGTTTTTTTTCCAATGGTAAAAACAGTACCCAACAGACATTTACCATTCTCAACTTGTCAAGTTCCCCTTTTACGACATCCCAGTTGATGTAACTTGGCCTCCATAGCTGAAAAGATGAGGTTCCACCTGATCTGTGCATATAACACATGTTCATATTTTCGGTACATTTAACCGTAATATTTAAAGAAGAATGTGCTATATGACGTAGACGGCCCATCAGTGGGCCTTTGACTATTAAGGGGTTGGCCTTTTCACATGTATATTAATTGCATGAGTCTGCATGCAGTTAACCTCTGATTTCAGGTTGCAGGTAAATACTTTTTATATAAAGTTATAGTTGTATACAGACTCAGAAGCAATATGGCCCCTCAGGAACTAGCATTGCTAACCTCTGCTCTAGAATAAATAGGGGGGTTGCCAAGGGGTCACAGGTGTGAGATAAAGCAGTGATTCAGATGGAGCAGGTTTTACATGGTCTGAATATGAAATGGA
Organism: Aldrovandia affinis; assembly: GCA_029706075.1. Classification (NCBI taxonomy): domain Eukaryota; kingdom Metazoa; phylum Chordata; class Actinopteri; order Notacanthiformes; family Halosauridae; genus Aldrovandia; species Aldrovandia affinis. The sequence continues at coordinate 5,843,240 of JAINUG010000012.1, read as the reverse complement.
ATGAATGTGAAAGCACAGTGCAGTGAAGTTGCTTCCTTGCCCCTGACAATAATTGCTCCTGTTAGCCTGTCTATGGAATGTGTCACGGTCGTGCAAAGGGCAGGTTTTGAAGCTTTGATCAAATTGCCAATGATACGGCCTATGATCGAACTCAAAAATGTTTGTAAATGCCATAGGCAGGTTGCCAGACCTGTATGGATTCTATATACCAAACAGGCAATTTGAGGTCAAAGTATGCGGGTATCACGCAAAAAAAATAATCTTCAGTTACAATGTTGTTATGAGACACAACTCATATTTGAACCGGAGCCAGTGAAAGACAAGAAAAGAGGAGAGAGTAGAAGTCCTCTCCTCACATTTCCCGCATTTAAAAGAAAGCTGTGAGGTGACAGCTCTCTCCGAACAGGTGTCTAACCATTCACCGAGAAAATGTACCCTGCTCAATTAGCTCATCCATGCAAAGCACTTTAAAATGTTTATCTCAACTTGATCTACACTTTCAATCTTTGTAAATGTTGCATGCACACATCAAACCAGCACCTTAGTAGTGTGTGTTTGTATATACTGTTTATATATATATAAACACAAAACACCAAATGAGAAATTCCATAATTGATTGTTTTGTTGATGGTGGTGGTGGAAAATGCTCCAAAATCTCAATTGGGTTGAGATCTGGCATATGGTTTACATAATTGTCATGCTCATCAAACCATTCAGTGACCACTCGTGCCCTGTGGTCATCCTGGAAGAGACCACTCCCATCAGGATAGAAATTCTTCACCATAGGATGAACGTGATCACTCAGAATGGCTTTGTTGTTGTTGGCATCAACGTTTGCCCATAAGGGGTTGAATAGATCTAAACCCTGCCAGGAAAATGCACCCCACACCATAACAGAGCTGCCAGAACCCTTCATTTACTCAAGTGTTTTATTTTGGCAGTTACCTGTATATATACAGTATATACAGGTAGTAAGCAAGACATGGAAACACAACAGTGTCGCAACAAGGAAGGGTTCTGGTGATTTCATAATAATGTGGGGTGCACTTTCTTGGCATGGTGTAGCTGCACTCTACCCTTTGAAGGCAAGGTCAATGTCAATTGTTACTGAACAGTACTGAGTGATCATCTTCACACCATGTGAAAGCACGGACATGCACACACGCACATGCACAAACGCACATGCATACATGCAAGCAAATGCAGGCGCACACACATATTATATACTACCATAACTACACTATAACTGAAATTCTCACGTAAAAATATTCATATTTTCATATTCAATTAAAGCATTGGATGAAAAATGATACTCTTAAGAATAATTCCAAAACAGTGTATAATTTGTTCGGGATATGACTGCTCTTTCTTCTTGAGTGGGTGTGAAAAAACCTTTGAAAGGTTTTGGTTGTCTGCAGCTGTGAAATGAGAAAAGATGCGACGTCTACAGTAAATGAGGGATATGAGGTCTTGAACGCTGTGCTCGGTTGTGTAGTTAAATCAGTTAAATCACAGTGAAATGGGAGTAAGCATTTAGAGGGGGTTAATTGAGGGACAGAATTTGTATTATATATATTTTTTTAATCACTTGTCAGAGTGTCAACGGTTTATAATCTCCGGTTTCAACTGCACAATTAACAGCACAAAAATTATTGTTTGTATGTGCTAGACCAATACACTTGATGGTTCCTATTTGATTAAACATGTAAGGACTTTTGCCAGAAATGTCTGCCAGTGGTTATTTTTATTCCGTTTAAGTATGAAATAGAGATTATGGTGAGAGCATGGTAATTTGGCAGAATGGGAAATGTACTTTTTTATCATTCATGATTACTTACAGTTATGGTTAATTTTGTGCTTAATCTTATTCTTAATACTCCATGCAAAAATGCAACTCTTATCTCCTTGTGTGCAGTTTTGGTGATGGTCTTTACTTAGTAACTTAAATGCACCCTTTTCGATTAATATTTGCCTGTTCACTAGGTGCGCCTCATAAATCGAAGGAGCATATTAAGGGAAATTATGTCAAATCAGGAAATATCAGGTTAGATTACCGCCCGCCCTGCAGGACCCAGCATCTCCAGAGTAGTGTTTGTGGATGACGGAACACACAGTAGGAACTGAATGATTTAGATAATGGAGGAGCAATTCAAGTCTTGTAATTGTCATCTTATGCATGGGAACTCATCTCACCCCATGTTCACGGTTTAAATCAGCTGCTAATTGAAAAGTCATGCTTAACCCTGGGGGCTGGAATTTCCCATTTTAGATGTAGGCTAATAATTCCTCAATTAATAAAATAAAAAAGTCTACAAAAAAATTATAAAAGACTACCAAGTCTGCACTTTGTGCTATTTGTGCTTTGACTTCAATGAACTTTTTCACGATATACTGTGTACCTTGATTTACAATTGAATGTGATTTAAGTGTCTACAAGTACATTTTAATTTCTAAACTAGTACTAAAATATATTTTTAGTATAGACAAACTCATTAAAAATCTTTTTTTTTATAGGCCTGGTGGATAGCGTAGTGGTCTAATGCACTCATATTTGGCTGGTCCTGTATGAGTGTGAGCTGCCTATCAGGGATGTGGTTCAAAACCCATCTCTGCCGGACCAGCCCTGGCCATTAGCCCCAATCGGGAGCGGCATTTGGCTGTCCGCTCCTGATGGAGGGGGAGGGTTGTTGACACGAACTCGCTGTGAAGCACGTAAGGGGGTCTCCAGAAAAGGGGTCGGTGAGTTCCGTCTCGAAGGAGGCGGATCATCACCGGCCTCGGAGAGTAGCTTGCCCTGTAAAGACGGGCGGGGAGTTCGTGGGGGAGGGTTAATTGAAATAAATGGTATAGGGTATAATTGGCTTCCGCATTGTGGAGAAAAACGGGGAAAAATCTGATTAAAAAAAAAAAAAAAAAAGTCTAGGCTTAATCTATGAAAGTGGATCTGGATGATCCCTAAAGAGTCGACTAATGACTGATTCACCATCAACAATAGTTTAAAAAAAACAATTGAGTAATAGAGTCCGACATGTTATTTTATTGAGCAGGCAGTATAGCGGCCATATCTTCATTACGTAATTATGCAATCATGTTATTTTAGGTGTTCAGTAGTATGGGAGGTGCATGCAAGTAAACCTAGATATATTGGAGGTACAGAAACGTCCATCTTTTACACAGTCATCTAAGATATACATAAGTACAGTATATCAACAAAAATACTGAAATTATATAATGAATATGATTTTGCTATACTATCATTATATTAAAAGTACACTCAATGCACATTTAAATGCACTTTCAGAATACAATCTCAGTGCACTACATGCATGATAGGCTCAGTCCTGCAGAGAAATATACTCAAACATAATAAAGTATGCTAAAAATGTTGGGGTCCTTGAATATACTGAATATACTGAAATAAGAAAACATATATAGTTAAATATTTTAAAATACAACATACATTTCTAATAAATAGTTCCAAAACAACACATTATATATATATTAAATGCATGCATATTATATTATGTGAAAATTATACTGCTAAAATATATCTAAGTATATTATTTTTTTCATCAGGGAAATTATGTTTAAATTAAGACTATGTATTTTTAAAGCACAGTAGGGTTCCACACTCATCCAGGGGTGAATACATAGCCCAGTCATTTTAATTAACGGGGCATAATTGCCCTGAGTCAGGTACTATTGAATATTTCATGTTGATGGTTTTTGTCTCTGTTGCTTCCGACTGGTGCTGCTTCATGGCAAACCAGGGCGGTGTAATTCAGTATTTCGAGAAAAAAAACCTGCTGATCAGAATCCACTGTTCACTGCGGAATAATACTGTTGAAGTTCCTCCAAAGACTTGATCAAAACTGACAGCTCCGTTGCTTCTGAGGCCAGTTTTAGGCCCCAGTGACAATTTCACATTGGAGCTGAATGAAGTGAAATTAAGTCAACAGCCTCTTAAGTATTGAAGGCTTGGGGGCCATGACCACCAAGTGTAACTTAAAATCACTCCAGACACCAGGGGACAAGAAACAGGAGTAATCAAGAGTTTAACTGAATCTCTCTTGTTTCTTCTCTTTCCCTCTCTCTCCTCTCCCTGGCTGTCTTCCTCTCTTTACTTCTCCCCATCCCTGAAAGGTTATTATTAAGCTTGCTATGTCTGCACTATACAAAACCTATAAAACATGTTGGTTCTTTGCTCAATGCACTCTTGCTTAATGTCCTGATAGATAGATGTTTTTCCCCTTTCTTGAGTCATTCATATACAGTATATATATATATATGGTAACTATAAAATAAGCAATATCATGAATATATTTTGGCACATCAAGGTATTGTCACTTTCATAAAAAGGTATTAAAAATACTACACTTTCAGCAATTACATTTACATTTTAGGCATTTAGCAGATGCTCTTATCCAGAGCGACTTACACAATTGATATTTCTTTACATACAATCCATTTATACAGCTGGATATGTTTACTGAAGCAATTCAGGTTAAGTACCTTGCTTAAGGGTACAACGGCAGTGCCCCCACCTGGGAATTGAACCTGCAACCTCTCAGTTACAAGCCCAGTTATCTAACCAATACGCTACACTGCCCCCAATTACATTACATTACATTACATTACATTACAGGCATTTGGCAGACGCTCTTATCCAGAGCGACGTACAACAAAGTGTTTTGATAAATGTTTTGCAAAATTCACCTCGAGATGAATTTTACGCAGACCCTTGACACAGGCGAGTCACGCTCAGTTGTCTATGTTCACACCCGCAGGTGCTACGTAGACGACAAAGTTTCCAAGGTTGCTTGGCTAAACCGTTCCAACATCATCTTCGCTGGGGAGGACAAGTGGTCCCTGGACCCGCGTGTGGACCTGGTCACTAAAGGTCAGCTGGAGTACAGCCTGCGCATCCAGAAGGTGGACGTGTACGACGAGGGCCCCTACACCTGCTCCATCCAGACCAAACAGCAGCCCAAGACCTCCCAGGTCTATCTCATTGTCCAAGGTAGGTCAAAGCCAATAACACCTCACCCCAGGGTAACAGCAGAGGCACTGCGTCATATTCTATTGGCCAAATTGGAGAGAGGTTTTCTTTGAACATTGTACATTGAGTGGCATTTGACAGGCTTTCATCGCTATCTGTCAAGGTTAGAAACATCACGGTGGCACTTAGTGTCAGGCGTCTTGGACACAGACCAAAATGTGATTCCATACAGATGTTGGTCCTTTATATGGCCTCTTACATCTGGACTGCCATTTCGAATTTTTGATGCCACTGCATGACAGGACGATGTCATTGTGAAAGGAAGGAACTAGAAACTTCTGATAAATGCTCGACTTCCTCTGCTTTATGTCATACTATTCCTTGGGATTGCGTAGATTTATCTAGGGGGTGAAAATCATTTGCTTCTAACCATAGGTAGACAGATCGGTCTATAAATGCTGCAGCAGACATGCTTGTAAAATATTCCCTGTCATTAATACATACAGTATAGCCTGGTATCAAATGCCCCTTCTTATATGTATTAGAGTTCTATTCTCCTGACATTTTCAAAATAGGCAAAGATGAAAAAGAAACATATGTATGAAATATTGATTAGGGTAGGGAGAGAAATCATCTTACCATTAAAACGTTTCTGGGCCCCCGGAGAGCTCAACTGGTAAAAGCTCTTGCCTGGAGTGCAAGTTGCCCACTGCGGCCAGGGGTCCCCAGTCCACACTGAGCTCTGCTAATGTACATGCATGTTTTGAATGCATGATACTTGGCTTTTATACTCAGATAGGTAACTGGCATTGCAATTGCAATCTTAGCATTTCAAATCAGACCGCTTTCAGCAGTCTAATGCAGTTTTCAGCTGTAGCTGTCATACAAATAACAAATAAGGTGTTTTTGGAGTGGCCCATTTTGGTAAGACAAACCAGAGTACTGTAGTTTCGAACAGATAATCTGGTCAAAACCATTCCATTGGAAATCATGAAAATGTGACATACACTACCAACTACCATAAACTAACACAACACTGCAAATTTGCCTCAAACAGTCCCTGTTAAAATGTTCATACGACAGGTATTGCAGAAGAAGGACAGTAGAGAGTGATTTTCCTGTCAATCAACACTAATTCATCTATCTGTTCTTTTGCCCATTAGTAAGAAATGTTCTTGCAAGAAATACATGTATTGCTTAAGGTCAAGACTTTAATCAGAGCCATTGAGCTTAATTGCTCTAAGTGGATCTATACAAGTAATTTGTACAGTGTTACCAAAATCTATAGTAGCTCATTAAACACGAGTTGATTGTTGCTATTCCTCATCGTCTCCTTACGTTTCCATTTATCTTGGCGAGGTATAATGACCATGTGACATTTTAATTGCTTGAGCTGAGTGCCGCTACAGATGAGCAAATTACTAATGGATTGTTTGGCATTAGGTCCTTTTCCTTCCTTAGCCAAACAAGAACCTCCAGTGGCCGGTTGAGTAGTCTCTTATCTTCCTTGCATGCAGGAAAAATATTTAATATATGTATTTATTTTGTACCATCAGTACAGTCAAGGTGCACTTGGTATAAAACATAAAATATGACCAGCCTCCACTATTTCCCCCTGTGGTTTTCAGTAATAAAATTACCCTTTTCCATTTAAGTTATTCAAGAGCAATGCCTTCATAAGAAATTGCAATGCATGATATCATGAGACTGTCCTCTTGAGAACTCGGTGCCCGTGTAATAAATAAGAGGCTGAGAGATTTTGTGATCTATAACTGTGGATCTAAAAGTCAACTGTCAGAGTCAGTTTTCATGCTCACTTTTATTATTGTCGTTTGATGGTGATAGTTGTGTCTGAGTCATAAAGAGTCACTCCAGCTCTGATGCCGGAATAAGTTGTCAATCACACAAACTAAGTTCAACTCCTGGTGACTCAAGTCTGACAGCCTTCTGATCGGAAGTGGGTGTGTCTTTTCACAGGCGGTGGGATATTTTTGCATAGATCTGTTACTGTAACAATTCAATCACCATGCTCCTAGAGGGGTGAAAAACAAAAGGGCATCTCTCCTTCGAAATTGCGGACATTCGGTCTTGAATTCCGATTTTGTTTTATGGATTTTATGTGCAAAACTAGGTTTATAATTTCAATTGATATGCTCATAAGAGCACATTTAACTGTTATCTCAAACATCAAACTACACACTGCTGAAAGGTTTTCCTTTGTGTAACCAGGAAAAGTTAGCTGACTGGCACATGGCCCTGATAATATATGCTTGAAGTTTGCTTGGAAGTATTTACCAAGGTAGGTGGTTAATTTGCTGCCTGTAACAACTGTCAGGAAAGGCTGAATGCATTTTTCTTCTTCATGTGTTCAGCACATTATACATGCCAGAGCCCAATTAATACAATACTGATATGAGGTTGACCCAAACTACTGAGGGCTATGCAACTATTTTATTTGATCAGTTCAATAGACACTTGATGTATTCAATTTGATTGTGTGGCTTATATAAGTACAAACATTTGTGCTTTAGATGTCAATAACTGTCAACCCTTACAACAACAAAAAAATGTTTATGGTTAAGGGCGGGAACTTATACAGGAAATGTATGGGTGTATGGCCAGGTCTGAAATCTTTGTGTGGTGATGACACACCTGTCAACACTTTGAGACAGCTGCCTCTATTTTCGAGTTTTCCTCGAAAGGATTGTGAATGTTTCTATCTGTTCCATTCATGAAGAGGTAGCTTGATAGCTAGCTCACTGGCTAACGTCATCTACTGATAGGTCGCTTAGTCTACAAGCTAGTGCATTGTTCAAATTAGAAACTCAATTAATACTTTAATGTCTTACATTTGCCACAGTTTTATCAAACCCTGTCAGGGTTGAATTCCCATATGTCTCAATAATAATACAAAAATTATCATTGAATCAGACAAATCATAAGGGTTGACAGGTTTGTGATGATGAAATCGTTATGCTCAAATGCTAGGGATGCTAATCTGGAGAGTTCACCGAGTAGTGAACTGGCCACTTCTTCAGGTAATTAATTCAACAAGACTCTGACAAGTTGAATGGACAATCAGCTAACCTTATCAAGTACTTGCGTGATATCTTGACGGTATTAACTAGCCAGCAAGCTAGCATATGAGCACCTGGTAGAATGATTTCCATGTGAACAAAATACTCACTATAACCTTATAAGTAGAATTAGTTAGTGTGGGACATTTTTATTTTGATTTATATGTCTTTATATTTTACAATCATTTTCTCATTACCCTGATATGAATATCTTTCACAAGCAGCTGTTAATAGTTATTGGTTAAAATACAACTCCAATGACCATTCTAAATCTCTGTTGATATGCAAAATAGCCTCACAGGCATTGTTAAATAAATATTTGATTAAAGTTCTATGCAGCCAGCAAAATGAATGGAATCTATAGTGATTGGCTGTTTGAATGTAAACTTGCCATTCCCACTCCGTATCAAACCTAATCGATTCTGACAGAAGTCTTCCTGTCTCTGATCCAAGTTTGACAGACCTCATAAAAGCTACAGCTGACAGATGATGAAAATCCAAGTGGGTCTGACAACTGACTGAGACAGCTGTGAACCCTACACCTCAAACCCTCACACAGAGAAGATTATAAAAGTGTAGAATAATAACAAACAAACTGCTATTGCCCAGATGAAAGTAAGCTCCATCTGCCAACCTTTGCACCCACTATTATTATTATTAGCTAATGAAAACTTATAATATTATTATATAAAATTATCATAATCTATGCTCAATTAAATATTTGTACTCTTTGATCTGTTTGTCACCATGAACAGTATTAATGAAGTGCAGTTGTTACTTTTTATTATTTTTTAACAAAAAAGTAGAAAAAACTATAAGAAAAGTAATACTGATAACAATAATGATAATCAAATGATAACTAATGAGACAAAGTTAAATACATTCATGAAAATAAATGAGCCTGAATTAAGTTCCCAAATAAAGTTAACTCACATGACCTGTTACTGAAAATGGTATTTGCATTGCTCTGCTTCCTTAGGCAACTGGAACTTTTCATTAGGATATGTAAATACATTTGTGATAATCAATCTTACAAATTGTTGCCCTGTGAACAAGCTTTAGGCAATGATGTCCCCAGCTTGTATCGAACTGTTCAACCAAAGTTATGTTTGGAGTGTAGCAGGACAGATATTTCAGTAGATGACAGTGGGGGAGCCAGATATGTTTGTCAGTAATTAGCTAGGTTTAAATTCAGGGTGGCATTTTAGTGGATTCAAATGCTCCAATTTGTAGGTTAAACTGAATTTCAAACAGCCTTGCATATTAGACATGGGCTCATGAGATAAGAAGGAATCATGAATATCAATCATATAACCTTGAAAAATGTATACAAGCATGAACATGTCCCCATATCACCAGAGCCTGTGCATAAACTATCTTAAGCTCAAATGTCAGGAAAGGGAACCAGGTGTTTAAGTAATCCAACCGTTTAAAACTTGGTTGTACTGTATTCCGAGAGTACGCCAATGCTGGCAGTCAGTCCTGATACACTTGAAGGTCTACAATTAGCATTTCTTTTCCTGCAGAGAGGGGAGTCTTTCAAGATGAAAATGCCCCCATCCACAGAGCGTGCGTAGTCACCCAATGGTTTTAGGTGAATACCACTCGTGTTACCCATATGTGATGGCCATCTCTGTCACCAGATCGGACCCCAATCGAGAATTTATTGGATATTCTGGAACGACTGCTGAGACCTTGCTTTCCAATCCCATCAACCAAGCGTCAGTTGATTGACTTTGTCGTGGAAGAGTGTCACACTCCTCCTACAGAATTCCAGAAGCTGGTAGACTCTACGCAACGGTGCATGCAGGTCATACTGCTCACGCACTCCCTATTGGTGTCTCTATTCCTTTTTTTTTTTCTTAAAGAATTTGTTTCTGATTTTATCCTATCTTCTCCCAATTTAGTAGCCAATTACACCCTCTCTTTTTCCTGTCAATCCCCCCCTCATTCGCTGCTGTAGCCCTGAGACCGGCAGTGACAAAGGTGAAGTATTGTCTCCTCCGAGACAGCACTCGCCAAGTCGTCGATCGTAACTCCGGTACTCCAGAGCCACTCCCATATGCAGCAAACTCATGTCGGCTTCCCTCCCCCCTCCCTGGAGTGGACAGCCAATTGCCACCCCCTAGTGGCACTCCCGACCAGAGCCGACTCAGGCGTGGCCGGCAGAATCGAACCCGGGTCGCAGGGTGTTTCCATTTTTTATAAATTTCTGTATACATAGTGTTCTTAGATCATTTGTCATAGTAGTTCAGCACCATTGATGCTGAATGGTGAAAGCATCATCTCTACCTCCTCAGCCACAGTTTGCTTCACACAAAAACTTTGAAGACGTCCATGTGTCATCCTTTCGCTATCTGATTGGCTCAGCATTTCAAAGGTATTTGTCAAAGGCCAAACAAAATTCTATATGGCTGTGCACTACGCATATCCACGTCTTACTGGCGTAGAATAACTAACTGATTTTCTAAGCTAAGCAGCACATTTCCTATAGTCTGCTAGATGTGTAGTGGCCCAAAAGGATATATACAGTGGTACCAGTAGAGTTCAAATAAAACCTATAAATCCAGTTTTGCAGATTAATTCTACTAGTCTTTAGATTATTTTCATTATTCTCAATACTCATATTCATATTTCTTGCTTATTTCCTTTCTTTCAGAAAAGTCCAATCTTCTCACAATGGCCACAGTGGGCCTCAGCAAATAAAATCAATTCAAGTGAGATGTTAAATGAATGTCTTAACACATCAGTCTGAGGGAGAAAAATAATATACACCCAGGAGGAATTTCATGGTATTTCCCTGAAGCCTCTTCACAAGATTTCACACTTCATTTTGTCACAGAGCTGTCAAGGTGGCACACAATTTGTTCAGGACTGAGGGGGGGGGAAATTAAGTACTTCCTTCTATCATATGTGATAAGACAGGCCGATACTGCATGTGAGAAGATTGGATTTTAGACTACACTGTAGTTTTAGGTCACTGGGATCTATTGTTGTATCAGCTGTCAGTCACAACTGACCTTTGTAACGTCACAACCTGAGGCGTAGATGAGATGCAGGTTCTTTGGGGTCCTGTTTAGGTTCAGCATATCCATGACCGTAGAACAGATGCTGTATATCACTGCCTTTATTTTGCTCTGTGAATGTCAAAAATAAATATGTCCTCAACTTTAATGACACAAGTCCTGATTAAATATTTAACCCTATTGAAGCTTAAACGTCCAAAGCCTACCCTTGGGGATGGTGTGGTATTTAAGGAGGGAATCTAAAGGCCGTACTTGAGAATTGGGGAGTTTGTGTGTGTGTTTTCGGGCACAATGCGAGTCTTTGGAGGAGTGGCGTGGGGGAATGTATGCTTTCAACTTTCAAGTCTGTGCGAGGAGGAAGACTGACCTTTACCAATTATCATGGGACAATCGAAACCTTTCAGCAATGCCTCGAAAGCCAAGCCCCCCGCCACTTTAAAAGCTCCTTATCGACACTCCATTGTAAGAGATATTGTGTTGCTTTTCCTTGTCCCACATTCTCGTGGGGGACATCGTTAATACCAGAGCTGCCAGAGAGTTTCACAGACAAGCCTTCGCCGTGACAAGCCAGGCAACCTCCTCATGGTCCTTCTCGTTATTTTAAATGTCTACATGCAGAGGACATAATTACTCAGAGCATCTCCTACTGCCTGTCCCCTTTGAACCCCATAATGAAAGGGAATGTTTTATGTTTTAGTCAAAGACACAATTTAGCATTCCGCTTTCTCCTTGTAGACCTGTCTGCAGCGCCGGAAAAGGCATCTCCTTTCATCTTTATTGTATGCTTGGCAGAAGGGCACCTCATGCATTTAAATGGGACTATCAGCTGATGTGTGAGACTTAAGAAATATCTACAGGGCTCCAGGTGGAGGGGTATTATATGTTCTATGGCAAAGAAAAGTTGTGAAGTCCCATCATTACTGGAGCTCTTGTTCTTCTCTTCTTCTTTCAGCAGGATACATATCCGACAATCCCCGATCACTCCCTGTCATTGTTTCCAGCTCTGCTAACATGCACTACATCAAACATTGATTCTGAACTTCTGAACAACACTTTTTTATAAAGTCTATTCGATTTCTCCATTTGTCGTTGTTGACAATATCACTTAAGCATTGATAGTACAATTTGCTCGCACTCATGTTCTTTTCTTAGTCTACGCTGCATGCAATTTCTGCCCCCGGTTTGAAATTTGTTTATAATTTTGTGGGCCCAGTGCAATCTAGTGTTTTATTTGTTTGATCTGTTTTCGCTGATGAGTGTTTTTGCAGTAAAATGTGTACTTTATCACATGTAACACCACCCTCAAATTCAGCCCTGGGCTACACTGGGATTGCATTCATTCAGAGGCAGATGCTGAAGGTAATTCTGGTCCTACATGGATTGACAAATGGGCAATAAATGGTAAATAGTTCTTGCAATTAGTTTTAGTACAACCCATTATACCAACAATGGGGCAAAAAAACTGTTGGGGAAACGGATTCTACAAATCCCTACAAATGATTAGGGAAAACAACTATAATTAATAATTTAGATTATTGTGTAAATATGCCTTTATTATTTATATTATAGAAAGATAGCTTTGATATACAGTATATACCCAGTACCCTCCAAAAGTATTCATACTCTTGATGAAGATAAGCAAAGAAGGCTGTAGGCCTATAAAATAAACAATACAGGTAATGAACTATACTGTATGTTCAAATTATTTTGTTTTATACTGTACAATTGCTTAGAGAAAATTATTTTGTTTAGCAAGTAATATGTTTCCCAAAAAGTTTAAATGTCACAATTATGCACATTTCCAGTACTTTCTGCACTGAATATCAATCCATCCATTCCTTTCTGTATGTGACATAAAAATAGAATTATATTGTATTACAGATCATTCTGAGGGACACATATTTGTTATGTATAGCTAAGTAGATTGACATTCTATTTAGTGGTGACACTGAAGATACGAGACACCAGTTAGTGACATATGACTGGTGCCCTGCTCCACAACAACGTTATGTCCTATGCACCTGGCTGTCACAGGACTAGTGTGTGGGGAATCTTAGAAGATGAATACGAAGGGATACATTCATTTATCATTTATAAACCCTTGCAATCGTGACATAGAAAAAGTAAGGCACCAACAAAGAGCTGGAACAACATGGGGCTTTTGATCGAAGGGAAGCTATTTAGGATTCAGGCAGAAAGCTTTTGTCTAAAAACTTGCTTGTGGATATGACAACCTCAAAAACAAACTTGCCTCGTTTGTATGCTCCTGTTAATCTTTTTGGTACGTACAAAGGAAAAATGGGTAGTTTGACGGTATTAGGTCTTCTCTCCCACCATTTATCATCCAGTGTTATGCTCTCCCGACCTCTAATATCAGATGTGTCATCCTCAAATTTCTGTTTAACCTTGCAGCTCAAGTATTCCTCCCGGTCCTTATCTGTTTTTGGGGCTTTGTACGTACCTCTTCCCCCAAGAATATCTAAGTCCTTTGACCGTGTGAGACCAGTTGTGAATTTCAATTGTAATTGAAGTCTAATGACTGCACAGGGTGATCGTGGTACTTTGTCACTGTCCTGAAGGCAGTTACAGTATGTCCCATTATATATATACACAATTTAACGCAACCTACTCAGATTAGGCCCAATGCTACCTCAAGGGTAGCCTGTCCAGCTAAAGCATGAGTCCTTGGTAAAGTAATTCACTCCATAGTCCGGAATCGAATCCTGACCGCTCCGGTGCACCGGGGGTTGGAGTCCGACGGGGCGACGCACTGCTGGCTATAGTGTCGCAGGCTTCATTTAGCAGGATGTTTCCTGCCTCGTTGCACCACAGCAACCCATACGGTCAGCCGCGAACCCGCAGGCTGCCTCCGGCGGCTACATAAGATGTCCTCCAGCGCAACGACCGCACAGCCCAGCCTGGGGACCGCAGGGTCAAAACAAGCAGGCTGGTAGTGTGTGCATTCTGCCCAGTTGAGGATGTGGCAGGGAACAGGCCTGTTAAAGTAATGAGACAAAAATAAAAGCGAAAAGGTCCAATAAACAGTAAAATAATAAAAAGGTTGTGAAGGATATATTGGATATGTTATTTTGCATTATTACTAGTATTACTAATATTGTAGTTGTATGTATTTCAGTTGCTTTTATGCAATGACTTACAGCATCCATTTTTAATAGTATAGCATATAACCATAGATGCTTGTGTTAATCAACACAAATGGGCATTAATATCCAAATCATCAATATGTGAAATGGCTAGAACATGGCTCTCAGTCAGTCGGTCCTCCTGATGCGATGTTCTCCCATTGACAGTCGCCCGACTGAATTTATGAACCGCGGCTCTTTGTGAATCGAGCTCTCGTCGCTGGCTCATTCTGCCGCGCGTGAGCAGACCCGAGCATCCTCTACGCCGGAAAGGATAGCGCCGGAGAGGTTGTTAACACGTGATGGGTATCTCGGCCGCGGAGATTGCACATTCATTAAACGGCCCGCAGGTAAGGCTTTTAACAGCAGGTGGGGCCGGCGCCTTGTTCTGCGCGCGTGTCGGAAATGCTCCAAGGGCAGGCCAGCCTGTGCGCGTTCGTGGCACTGGAGCTCCAGCTGCGGGCGGAGTCAGGGGGCCGGGGGTTGGAGGTGAGGTGCTGAGAGAGTGCCGGGCTGCCTGAGGCACACCGCTAAGTGGGGAAAGCAGATGGAGCTCGAGCCGCGCATGCCAATGTGAGCTGACAGGCCCAGCGCACCGCTGCCCTCCCGGAGACGGCCGACAGGACTCACACTGTCAAAGCACTTCAGTCTCCCGCCATCAGACGCCCGGTCGAGTGGGGCCCGAAAACCTGCGTGGATCATTTCCCGAAGGTAGCCCCAGTTCTGTTTAAAGGTCCCGCCTTTTATAGTACCCCCCCTCGTTTTTATTCCCAATTTGGAATGGGCAGTTGTGCCTCTCAAGTCACCTCCCACCTCCACGCCACCCATACCCACTTAAGCGGCACTGCGAGAGCACACAGTCCGCCGATGTTCTCGCCCACAAGTCCAGTGTGTGTTTCTTTGCAGGCCTGGCAGTCCTACAGGAGAGGACGAGCAGGAGAAGCACATCTCTCACTGATGGAAAATGCTAGCCTGTGGATGCTTTTTGCCTTATTGGGAAGAGCTAATGCACCAGACCTCTGGTCAGCTTAAACCCACACTGTGACTGACGGGACAAAGCCCCACCACTGTGAGCTAATGGTTCACTCCTGAGCCACTTAAACCATGTTTCCAATTTTCTGATAAACAATTTTCAAAGTGGTGATATTCCCAGGGCTTTGCAACAACAATGACAAAATACCCCATGAATAGGAGTAAGGAAAAAAAGAAAACTAAATAAAATAAAGGCTAACGTGGTACCATGAGATACCCCCAGATATTAATTATCTTTAGTGTAAGGCTTTACAGCCCCAGCATGTTTCCATTGTAAGGATGAGAAAGATTTATTTGTTTGGTCTTAAGGTGCTGATGAATTTTTCATTAATTGGGCATTCATTGTAGAGTGTAGCAGGTAAGAAGGCAGAAAGTGTTGTTTGGACTGTCTTACATTCTCCAGACCCCACTTGGAAAAAAAGTCTTCAAACTAAAATCTCCTTTCTTTTACTCATTATCTCCTTCCATGATTTTAGCCACCTGGTCATGAAATCTGTTTGTACTTTTCTTGGCTCACAAAATGGGAATGAGAATGCTCCAGATGAAAGCCAGTATAAAGTATACATTGGTAGATTTTGCAGATTGCAGATGGCACATTTATATTGAGTGAGTTTGACGTGAGTTATGGCTTAAACTATTGAATCAAAAACTGCAACAAGACCTGTGTGCTGCTTTAAACAAACACTGCATTCACTCCCCAAGGAAAGTGTTTGGCAGTGACTGGATGCTCACAGAGCACGCAGCATTATGTGCAGTCAGTAAATTCCCTTCAGTAAAAACAGCAGTTTATCCACCCCCACCGCCTCCGTCGCCCTTGATATCTTTGTTCTCGATTGTTGCAGAAACATGTACAGTAGCATCCCGCGCCTCTATAAATACATTTTAATTAACCGGGGATTTGTCCCTCGAAGGCCAGGAAATAAGACCCCAATCCAGGCGGCAGGAAATGCTTCAGGATTATTTCCACAGAAGGTCCCTCTCCAAAAGGACCTCCAATGAGCATTAGTCTATTTCATCTCTCCTTGTTCCCTTTGAACGTTCAGTGGGAGCTTCAGTGGAGGCCGTCAAACGCTGGGGGCAACGATTACGTTGGCGGAGCGGCCACTCCAGCAGTCCTGCCAAAAGTGAACAATGAAATCTGAGGCGCGCAGCTTTATATGTTTCTCCCAATGCCACGTTCCTCGGCGGCAGCCTCAGCCATGAACATGCCTGCTCGGGCGAGAGAGAGAAAAAAGTTGACCCAAGTCTGTGGAAGTTGGTGCACTTTGTGGCCGTTGTTTGATTTGTTCTTCGGTTAGTTTGAGAGGCTACGGTATCTGGGCATGAAGTTGTTGTTTTTTTTCCCTTCTACTTTCGCGATGCATTTGTTTCTCAAGGGGATCTGCAAAGAAAGTATTCTGGACTTTTTTGTGTACGTGTCTGGGGCCTTGATGGAAATGTTGGAAGCTGTGTACGATACATACTATATTCTCCGCATGACCTTACCGAAACCCCCTCTTCCCCTCGCCGGCTGGCAGAATTGATGGCTGCTGCTCAAGCAGAGATTGCTTCTCTGTCTTCCCCCGCTATCAGATTGCCTCTTTGGTTCAAGGGAAACCTGCACACTGGCGTGGGCTTGCGTGAGGTGACGCCATTAAATTTAGGAGCTGTCACAGTATCCCCCCTTCGCCTTTCTGAAGCTAAATGCAAAGATAACAGCGCGCCATACTTTGAGGTGCTGATGAAGAATCGATACTGGTGTGTAATGACCTTGTTTCACAATGTGAATGTAATTGACAGTTATTTTTAAAGCCGCACTCAAAAGCCAGAGGCGTCGTTCAGTGATTAAGTTCCTTTGATTCGAATATCAAAAACATAATTGCCTGCCTTTCTTCCACGCCATGTAGGCACATAGTGTCCGGGAGGCAAAAGTCAAGGTGAACATGGAGGGGGGGGGCGTGCGGTGGAACAATAGGCCAGCAGAGTGGACCCAGGAGCCCCGTTTTGAGTTATCAGCAATGAATGAAACGGCCCATGATTTCCAATAATTCCCTCAAGGAATGACTATAGCTTGACGAAGATATTATTCAAATGAATAGTGCATAGGGGAATTCATTTATTTTGCATACCTTTGAAAAAAATAGGGCCAGTTAAAAAAACGTATCACTCTTGAAAATGTTGGGATGAGAAATATTGGCTATTAATAAGTGTGTGTGTGGGTGGGGGGTGTGTGTGTGTGTGTGTGTGTGTGTGTGTGTGTGTGCATGAGTTATCTCAGGTATCTGGAGATGGAGGTATCCTGTTGGATTTTACTCTCTCTCTCTCTCTCTGAGAATATGTGGCCAAAATATGAGGAATAAGCAATTTAAATGGCTACGAATTGACAGTGGGATAATTAGACACATTTTTCCAGACGTCCTTGGTGCAGACAGTATGCATTGGATTCTTCACAATTCTTTGCACTGCTGCAATGGCTGCACTGGGCTTCAGGCAGGGGCGCTAATCACTCTCGTCTTTGGCAGCTGGTGTGCTGTGAGAACTGCGGAAGTGTCAGATGTTTGAGAAAGGTCAATTCATATTTAAATAACGTGTACGATGCAAGACCATGGATGAGCTATTAAGGGCCGGTCGACTGGAAATCGAACCGTATTCCCCAACCTTTTCAGAAAACTTCTGTTTCCAACCAGAAATCAATGGACATAATAATATGATGCAGTCCAGATAAATGGCTGTATATTGATATTGGTTCATGTTTGAAAAACACGTCCAACAGCGGCAGTGTTCTGCAATTCGCAGAAGTTGCTCAATGAGTTTGACAAATGATTGACGATATTTACTTTCGATAGACATTCTATAATTTACCGTTTACATTTTAAGCATTTGGCAGACGCTCTTATCCAGAGTGACTTACAAGATGTGCATTAATACATGGTATGATCAATCATTGTTTGCGCGCATCCATCATCGGTCAATGGCCCACTCTTCTGGCACCCCTGTAAATCATGTTACTGTACAGATCAATCAGGTAATCAATTAAGCATATGTGTGGTAAAAATGAAATGAATGAAATCATTACGTTTAAAAAAACATTGTGTGTGTGTATATGTGAAAATGTGATATAAAAGCAAATATACATATAAAATAATATCAAAAGTGTCTCTTGCATGCATATAATGATGAATCTAATTCATATATGCCATTTTATTATGCATTCCACAACATATCTATGACATTATAATCTTATATCGAGACTGGTCTGTCGCGAGCAGGATACCATAGTTATATCATATTGGTGTTTTCACCTTTTTGGCCACTACTTGTATATCGCTGAAGTTTTTCATTTTCAACGTTTGACTTCTTCCCATGAGTGCACTTGCTCATTCCTGCCTGTATTTCATCACAAGAACAGTTTATTTCTTGATACATATCTGTTTATTAAATCAAGGCTGCCAACCAAATTTGGCAGCGACAAGGAAATAAAATGCGACGCTTTACGTATGTAATTGAATTAGACTCCCACTTCCTTTAATCTTGACATATCAGAGAGGAGCACTCTCCTGGACCTGCTCATTGTGAGGAGAGTGTTTGCACCTCTCCACGTTAGGAAAAAAAAGAAAACCATACTGTGAGAAAGCCTTAGATAAATCTAAATGGGGTTTTTAGGATAATAAATCTCTTTCAGATAATCCTTGAACTACAGAGTGTTGGGTGTAATTGAAAAATCTTGGCCGGGTTGAGCTCCTACTGACTGTACCTGAGAAACAGACAGTAATTGGTACCCGTGTGCAATGCAACCTTGCTTTTTAACATCTGGGTGATTAATTTCCATCTGTCGTAATGGGGATGTTCTATCGGGATGCTAACCTGCTGAACACGACTGGTTCCTTTGGGCAGTCTATATGATCCCAGGTTTTGCTTTTGATTCATGTCATTTTTGGCCCAAATCTATCTCCATTCTATTTTCCCATTAGTGATAATATATGAGCTAAATGCAGGTTGATTTGTAGAAATGCTGGCCCATATTCATCTTGTCCTTTTCCCCCTATGAAGTGATAAACAGGCCATCTTTGATCTGTTTTTATCAGTCGCCCCCCTCCCCCACAGTACGGTCCCAGCGTTTAATCCTGGCACTTAACTCACAAATGTAAGAAGTCGACTGTAAGCTTTTACGCACCACTTCAGACTTGTTTTATACACTGCTGTGACTTATGTTAAACAGTCTAATTTGCAGATGTTTGTGGGATCAGCATGGGGTTTGTTACTACTGAAGAGGATAAACACATCCTTAAAAACGGATATGATGGCTTTACTGATAATGAATATCAATGGCAAAGGATTAGCATCAAACTGTCACCGCAAATGGAAAGTTACAGCCATAGTCTGAGGTGTAATCCCCGGATTTGGGATGAAGGAGTTTTTGAGTAGTTTGGATTCTTCAGCTACTGCGACAAATTAACTAAACAATGCTATTGGCATATATCTCTGATTATTTTATAAAAGTTCGATTTTTATTGAGAAAAAATAAAGTTTGTATTTGGGTTAGCTAGTAGGGTCACTGTTCTTGAGGGCATTTTCTTGTATAGTTATTTTTAAGAGCTAAGAGAACCAATCTCAGTTCACTGGGAAAAAAATTCCACCATTCTTTTTGGTCTCACATTGCAAGAGAACATTAGGGGAAATGATAGCCGCTAGTGAGACATGTACAACACCTGTGGGACATTTTTATATTATCAAAATATTTTATAGAATAGTAGTTGACAGCTTTTTTTTTAAATCCTCACTCCATATGTCTAAGAGGAGATATGTAATTGGTTCAGACTGTTCCCTCCTGTAGTCAATGTTGTGTATGTATCAAGATTTGGAACTGCAGAGCAGAGATATGAAAAATCAATGTGCAATAGTATTTAGCTGACAAGTTGCCAAATTCATAATCCTCTGCACTTTATGTTCACACTTCCTAGATAGTTCCACCCATCTATTGTTAAATTTTGTGCAGAGCATCCTCATTTAAATTCAGTTCTCTAGGGTAAATGCAAATCCAAAACACCTGAAATTTTGCAAAGGCGCTCTGCCTAATTCTTGTTTGCAAATTCATATTTTGTTGAACTGGCTGATGTGTTGAACTCTGATGTGTTGAGTCTTTAAACTAAATTTTTCTGAACTGAGGTCAGTTTACAAGTGAACTGCAGTACAGAAGTTTAGTCTACCTATTATGCATTAGACTGTCATCGCGTACAGTGCTGGACAGTAGATTGCAATGCATGTATTATCCATTGTTAATAAATTGATAACTTGAGTGTCTTGCATTGCACCGGTTTTCAAGGAAATTTCGTGGTGCCAGCTATGACACCAGACTTTTAAAAATGTGTAAATAAGCGTTCCTTTGTATGTAATGATAATAATAATATTGATAGAAATATCTATCCCCCCATACCCCCCTCTCAAACACCCTGTGTAACATATATCACTACCAGACATTTAAAATGAGAAAGCAATATGGAACAAGAACATATGTTATATCATTAATATCAGGACAGCTAGGGGGTGTTGGTAGGCTTGCCACGAAGCGCTGGCTTTACTCTCTGCACACCAATAAGTGATTTTGATACGATGATTCATATCCAAGACGTGCATGCTAGTAGCAATGGTATTAAAATGATGTACGGACATTCTATTTAGCCGTGCTGTATCAGTCGGCATCCTACACCATAACTATCCGTTTTGTGATATATTGTTGTTAAATATTGTATCCAGCACATTCTTGTTCGAGTCAAACTCTTCCATGCAGTTTGTTCACAAAATGTTAACATTCTAAGGCTTGTGGCTATGTGTGTATTGTATTTAAAATCAGGTGAGAGAAAAAAAGTATATTTCTGTTTTTAAATGCCAAGGTTACAGAAAACATTGTTGAATTAATGCATGCACGTTGGCTTATTGTAGGAAGAATTGCCCCAGCGTTATAGTTATAAAGAAAAGGGAGCATTATGTCCAAGGAAACAAAGAAGTACCTTGAGGCTTTGCTGAGTAATGCCAGCAAGTTTTGTTTTTTTTGGTTACTTTAAGCCACATGTTTTAATGAGCATTAAAAACATAAAAGATGTATGAACAAAGAAAAGAAAAGAAAAGAAAAGCAATCAGGCCTACTAGTGATTTTAAGTACTAAAATGTAAAATTGATGGTCTTGCTGTTTAAATGCAAAGCAATGTTTTTATTTTGATTTTATTAATTAGCCCTGCCTATTGCAATTGTGCTATTAACATAGGCAGGATTATTGCATCTTTTATCAATCAAGTGAGTAAATTCAGCAAAAGAAAATATGTGGTAGCTGTGAAAGGCATATGTATCTATAAAATTGCCAGAATATATGAAATGTTATGCTTAGACATTTCCCAGCATATTATTTTCATTTAGCAAATATCAGCCCACGACTCCATTACCGTGATTGCAAAGTAATGCCCTGAAGGTCCTCTCGCATTAAAATGGGCTCTAGCAATAAAGCTGTACCATGGAGTGGCTCCACAGCATGCACTGTTATTCACTCTGACCAGTGTTTCCTGTGAGCTAACCAGTGTTAGTCTGCGGGGGTGTTGGGGGTGTTGGGGGGGAAGCCCACCTTCCGTCACATGAAATATAAATGCCTCTCTCACACGATCACATTAAACATGTGCACGGGCTGTCGGATAGTCCACACTCCAGCGGCGCGTAAACTCCGAAGGCGTTCGGCCGTCGCTTCCTCGTTGTGGCGAGGGTGCATATTTCTCGTCCTCCGCTCCGTTCCCTTCCGCCGCCTCCAGCTGCAGGCTTTTACGGGAGGAGGGGCAGTAGGATGCTCAAGAAGTGCATGCTTTTCTTCCTCGGCAACATTTTTTTTTCCTGTCCTGGTGCGCGAACATCCTTTAGTTACGGTTAGTGGAGCAATAACCCCCGTCTCTGCACTTCTTAGCTCGACACGCGCGGCGGAGCGGGAAGGGTGGTGGAGTGGAGCACGGGGAAGGTAACTGAGCCAAAACGTGGCAAAGGAATGTGCGCTGTTACACTAATCTGATCCCCCGTTTTTACATGTCTAAAAGCTTATTAAAATATTCCCACTATGCCGGGCAGCCACCGTGCAGCATAATATTTACTCGCCACAATGACATGAGTAACTGAGAGCCCTTAGCTGTCATAGCAGTAGCTCAGTCGTTTGATGGGAAATGAAAGCGAGGCTGGAAAGCTACCCGTACGTTTTTTAATCAATTTGGCTCGAGACAAACTGCAAACTCGCAGGACAGAAGCATTCCCAAGGGTCCCCGGATGTCCGTCAAGCTTAAACAGAAGGAAGCCACACAAGTACAGCACAGAGCTCACAAAGAAAGAAGGGTTTTCTTGCTCCTTACACAAATTCTAGATTAGGGGGCCCTGAAAGTTAAGTTGCACATTTAAAAGAAAGAACTACCTTTTATTTGCCCTCTTCCTTTCTCATCGCCATGATCATTTGATACACGTTTAACTTTTTACCTGATTTATCTGTCCTGTAAAATATCTTTGTGTGGCATCATTTAGGGAGTTATTGGTTGATAAAACACCCATGGTGTCAGCCGCTTCATGGGAAGGAAGGAAACACTTTATGCGAACAACATTAATATGATTTGAAGGGACACCCAACTTCACGAGAGAACTGCACAACTAGCATATCGCATACCATCCATCCGGAAGTGTTTCACAAATGTAAAACACAGCGATTAATCATTTCTCACTGTTTATTTCCCAGTGTTCAGATTAATTACTCTTACCCTGAAATGCTGAGCAGTGTGGCGGGGGAGGGAGTGGGGGGGAAAGGTATACATCTTCTGTAATAAATTTGGTTTGTAGTGTTTCATTTGTTTCCTCGTGGAGGTAAGTCGCATCTGAAATGTCACACGGTTATTAAATGTTACCTTTAATTAAAAAAGCTTCCTGTCAGCACTATCCTATTCATTTTAATGTTGCTGGACGTTCTCCAATGGCAATGCGGTGCACATTGCAACAATCAATGATTTAGTGTCAAAAAAAGTAAACGGCCAGGAGTGATGAAAATCTCTGAACATGACATATTTATCACATTAATCTGAAATCTGACTGTATACTGTCCACAAATACCACCAGCATCCAAACACTTTCATTTCACTGCAGCATTGGCTCAATGTCAGTGGTAATGATCTTTTGCATGACTATTGCCCTGCAATGGAGCTGAGTCAGTGCCATTTAGTTACTGTCAGGCTGAACTTTATACATTTTGGTTGTTCATTTTACCAGGTTTCATTGAGATTCAAAATCTCTTTTCCAAGGGAGACCTGGCCAAGAATCAATTCATAGAGTTAATGCTCTTAATTGTGTTTATCTCATGTGTTTATCTCATGCACTTTCTGGTGCAAGAACACCAGCAGATGAATGTCAAATACTGTATGTTTTCCTTGCTAATTGTGTGTATTAGAAAGCTTAATGTCAGTTTTTCTTTCTTGAATATTAATGTTGTATCTATTGTATCGTGTCTAATTATTTATCCTTTTGCATTTAATCTCAAATCCCGCAGAATGCAAAACAAACAAGAAAGAATCGCTCATTATTCATGCACCAATATTTATCCACAGATCTAACCATGTGTTGCTTAAACTTGAGAAATTGCTGAGAAAGGACAATCTAATGCACACGCACACACACACTCACACACACACACACACACACACACACACACACATTGAGCCATTTTGAGCCATGTACTGTATGTTTCATGGGAGTGCCGACTGACTGCCGCTGTATTTTTCCACCATGTTTTTATATGGATGCTGTGAAGTATCACCAGTTCTCATCTGTCATTTACATAAAATGCACTGAAGCACAATTCTACTGAAGCAAAAGATTAGCCATTTCATTTTCCAAGCTACTGTATCTGACTGATAATAACAACAGATGTCATTTTCTGTTCTAGTTCCTGCAAATATTTACAAAGTTTCAGAAGACATCACTGTCAACGAGGGCAGCAACGTGACATTGAGCTGTCTAGCCAATGGGAGGCCGGATCCATCAATCACTTGGAGACTGCTCAATCCATCAGGTAAGAGCCATTGGCCATCCTCAGTGTTAAACCTTTACCACAAAGCATTATAAGCATTAAATCATTAATGTATAGAAATTGTGACTGCATGAATGATTTTATATTGTGCTTTTGTATTGTACTCAGAAAGAAGCAGGCATGTTAGGCATCTATTTTAAAGAGTTGTGGTATCATCACTTGCAGCAAAGCTAACGTGTAGTTCCCTGCCCAGCTGCCCCAGTAAAATAAGAAAAAAAAGGTTTTAAGGTTTTTTCCGTGGTTGTTTTCTGGGTTCCGGGTCTCTAAGGGCTTCTGGCTTTTTATGGCAGACATTTCTTTCTGATTAACTTTTCATTAAAATTGCCTTTAAGCTTTGGAAGATGAGGTTTGCTTATGGATCATGAAGCGATAGCTAATTAAATGTATTTCTGTGGCTGGTCTTGGTACGGTTTTATTTCCTATTATTCCGTCTCAGAATTGTAGTCCTGTTGTTCTAATGATCTATTATTTCCACTTCATACAGTATATATGTACTTGTGTGTGCATAATTGTATATATATCCTATTTAAAGCCACATATTATTGCAACACACACTGACATTTGTTGCATTGGCCAAAGGTATATTTCACAAAAGTGTCAGTTCAGCTGAGATCGGGGGACTGCTAATGAGCTCAGAGCTCTTTGAGTAAACTTATCTCCCTGGTTTACAGACATTCAATTTGAAAAATGAACAACAGGCTTTTTTTCCCATGTATTTCAATCTATGAGTGCATCGTCAGCTTCCAGAACCAGAGTAGGAAGCATGATTGACTGGATATATCAAGGACTGGAGCCTTTTTTTATTATTTTAATTTTATTTTAACCAGGATTTGATAACCTGATAACCAGGACGCATGTCAAGTCAAGATTTGCTTCGTCTGTCTGAAAGCACTTCAGCATCTCACTGTTTAAGTTGTGTTTTTCCAAGCAGGAAGTTAAGTCTTTTAAATAGAAACTCAAATTTGATATACATGGTGTTAACCTGTTGGGTTAGGGTTGCGTTAATCTGTGTCTGTGTCCCTCCTTGCATTCTATGAGAAAATTATATTTTGACTGCACAGAGCGTTCTGTACCTAAACATGGAGAATCCTGCATAAAGATAATGTTTCTTCTTCAAAAAGCCTTTTGTCATTTATTCATAAATGCAATATATTCAGCATAAAAGGATCTTTACGAAGGCCCTCCAACATTTTATCTTGCTGGTTCCAAATATTATTCTTCTCATTATATATATAGATTTTTTCTATTTTATTGTCACTCAAGGCTGGCAGAGATAGAGGGAAATATAGGGAACAGAATTAGAGGCACTGAGAGAATCCATTGTCCTTTGCAATAACTACGTGCCACGGACCCATGGCCATATCTAACATTGAGGACACAGAGGTCATGACCTCTGTATTTTTTCTTAGTCTGAATTGTATTTTTTTTACATACTGATTCAGTGTAATACTGAATAAAAGTGGTGAACTACTGTACATAAAATTACTTCACTTCGGTATAACAAAGATTTTGTACAAAGCCAAAATCCCGCTTGCTCGCCTGATCACCGTCATTATTTCTGTGTGTGTGTGTGGTGAAGTGGACCCGTCCCACCCGCAGGCGGATTTCGTCGTTACTACAAAATCTTTGCTCAGAAAAGATGATGCAGTGATGCTTGGGACGACTTTGCTGCACAATTGGAGCTGATCTGAAGCCAAGCGAAGCATGATGTAGGTGTAGACATCTCTCGCATTATAAAAAAAGTTGACTGCTTGTATTATAACCATCTTCAGAGATCATCTATCGATAGCTACTTTGTGTGTAGTTTTGTGTAGTCGCTAGCCAAATGTAGCTGTCTCTGTCTAGCTGACTATTACACAAACCAGTGGTGTAGCCACGGGTGTGCCAGTGCCACCCAAAATTGCAGCGGTCACACCCAAATATGATCATGTAAAATGATGAATAAGTTCAATGCAAATATTTTTTAAATTGTTTTTGGCAGACAAGTGTAATAGTAACGATTTGCCATGATGCGCATTACAACGAAAGTAACGTAACAGCGAAAACCAATCAGCTTTAAATACATTTGGTTACAGACATACCACAAGAAACGAGCTAGCGAGCAGTATAGTCTAGGCCTAGTCTACCATGATAAACATTTTCTTAAAACGTAACCAGGTCAAAGCGGAGCTCTCTGTTCAAGTCTCAACAGACTGTGGTCACCAAGTGTGCATTATGGACTCTCCGTTGAGGGCCCTGATCTGACTGCATTTGTACAGCAGATAAAACGAAAAGTAGGTGGGGGGGGCATTCCTATCCATCACTAATCAAGGTGTTAGACTCCTGTCCCAAAGACGTCTTTCCAAACGTGAGCAGCTTGCATCGGGCTCTCATCACTCTACCTGTAACAAGCTTCCCAGTCGAGTGCTTGTTTTCCGCCGTTATTTGAATCAAAACGAGCAACAGGAGGACAACGATGCTCACTGGCCGACTGAACAGCATATCCCTTCTTTCATTTGAAAGAGAGCTGACACAGATTTCGGAATAAATAATTGCATTGTTCACAACCCAGGCCACGTCGTCTTGAACTGTAATGAGGCTGCCTACCTACACTGGTACGTAGTCAACTCTATTTCATTTTATAGACCTGACTAATTTCAACACTGCAGTGGTTTACTGTCACATTGTTATATTTGCAACCCTTAGTGCTTTGTGTTTGTTCATAAATTGTGATTTTTGATGGTAACAGTCATTTTTAAAGTACTGTTATGTTGTAGGCCTAGGCTACTGTCTTCTTGGTTGAGAGATTATGAATGTAAGCAAGTCAAGTCAAGTCAACTTTGTTATCCCACAAGTGGGAAATTCATTTGGCAGAGCTTCAAAAGTACATAAAACACACATTAAAACAGGGCACACAACATACAGTACATCAACGTAATGTACAAATTAAGTTTAACTTTCTTTATGTTAGTCACACTCAATATTAATATTGTTGGCACATAGTCCATTGATGACAGTGGCATGCAGGTGATTGTTATAGCCATGTGGTAACATTGTGAATATAAAGGCTTGGGCTTGAAAAACAATGGTTGTTCTGTACGTCACTTTGTGCTTCAGCTCCAACACACCCTGTTTCCCGATAGGCACACCCAAATTCATATTTCTGGCTATGCTACTGACACAAACCCTGTTTTAGTCATACTTTACAGTGGTGATATGCCAATGTAGCTAACGTTAGCTGACGTAGCATACATTGACAGTGGTGATAGGCACAAAGCTAGCTACATTTAAGTGTATATTTTCATGACCTCGGTAATTCTGGATTCCTGGATAAGGCCCTGGGGTCTTTTGGTGTGTGAGTTCAGTTTCAGAACTTGAGCAATCTTAATGTTTGTCCACAGGTCAAACTCTGGCTGAAGGGGATAAATGCAATGCAGGAGACACATATCTCTCACTTCGAGGCCTCTTCCAGCTTAGTGTGTTATTGTGGTCATCTGAGGATCAGGCACTCAGCTTTCGCCCCCATCAGTGACATCTGCCCTACCAAATATTTCTGTAATCTGGTCAGCACCCCGTCCAACGTCTGTAAGAATTTGAGCCAGGAAACCCTCATTTCCAGGTTTAGTCACTGGAAACGGATTGAACCCTCACCTCTCCAAGGATGTTTGGGAGATATCATTCCGTGCCCACTTGTTTACCTTGCCTTTTGATTCAGTATTTTCTTTGTGAAAGACATCTCTGTGTCTCCTTGTATTACATATGGTATACCCCAACAGCAAGCAGGCAGGCCGACATAAAAAGTTTGCAGTTGGCTCCGGATTCCAAAATCCCAATCCCACTGAATCAAGCCCTTGGAAACGTAATGCCATTACCCAGTGCCCTTCTGTAAGGGACAAATGGTTCTATGGTGGTTCTATGTGGCTCAGTAAGTAGAGCATGGCGCTGACAATGCTTAAGTTGTGGGTTTGATTCCCATTGGGACCATATATACTGAAACATGTATGCATTCACTACTGTAAGTCGCTTTGGATAATATGCTTTGCATATATATATATAAACAGATTTTCACCAAATTTTCACTAAACCAAATCTCCATTTGTGACATGTGTCTTGTGGAATTAGAAATGAGTCGACACAAAAATGGAGCAAAACGTTGACTGAATATGTCTAGTGTTTTTATTTAGTATGACCAAACAATCAAGGAGTCATGTTCACATCAGTGGGAGTAATTCATTTGTTTAAAAATTAATAAAGGCAATATCCACACCAGTGCGGTTAGCACTTACAAAATTACAAGTTGACCTTGAGTATGTTAATCTGAAGTCCAATTTAGATGGGTATTGTCCTTGATTTTGCAATAAAACTGTGTACAGAGAACTGCTGTTGTAATCTGGTCATTGATGCCAGTTGGAAGGTGTGTTTGTGTGTGTGTGTGTGCGCGTGCGTGTGTGTGTGTATGTGTGTGTGTGTGTGTGTGTGTGTGTGTGTGTGTGTGTGTGTGTGTGTGTGTGCATCTTCTGTTAAGTGCTGTGCCATGGCCTTCAGTTGAACTTTTCAGAATCAATAGGAATTCACCTTTGCACTCGTTCACAATAAGCATTGTATGCCCAGACAGGACTAACACAAAACAAAGTATTGCATTCCACAATAGCTCTGCATGAAAATAATGACAAACTGGAAAACAACAATGGAATTTGTGGCAGGGTGATGCACCGTCATCATTTTCATTCAACAATGAATGCAGCAACAATGCATGCATGCACAGTTGTGTGGCGTATGCATTTTACACCGAAGATTTTCAGGCACAGGAAAATGGTTTACTGATACAATCTACTGGGACAGGTTGAGATTTTTTTTCAATTTAATCATGAAGCATGGGAATGTCCTTTAACATTCATGGTGTCCCATTTAAGTTGATTCGATTTGCATCCTGAACCCCGTTTATTCAGCCACACACAGACTTTTCCCCTCCAGATATATCCGAGCAGATATGAGAATCGTGGCATCAAAGGAACTGGGCTGTTCCACCTGACACGGGCAGCTCAGGGAAATCAGAGTCGCATGTGGCTAAGGTGTGCAGGGAGGATTGCGCTGGCTAACTGGAGAAGCTGGAGCTCACCAATATGCAAATGTGCTAGATTCCATTTGGCCCCCAGCATTTAGTGACAGGCAAACATTTTACATCCAAGCCCATATGCTTAAACAAAATGTCCATATTTAGATGATAGCAGAATTTTGAAACATGCCATTGTGCACATCTGAAAACTAGTAAATAAAACATGGTTGATTTCAAACTGGTTAATTCTGTGTTTCCGTGTTGCTCAGTAAGTAGAGCATAGTGTTAGCAATGCTTAGGTTGTGGGTTCAATTCCCACTGGGACCACATATACTTAAAAATGTATGCATTCACTACTGCATACTACTTTGGATAAAAGCGTCTGCTAAATGCCATATATATATATATATATAATATAATTCATGTAGTGGTTCCAGCAGTCTCCTTCCACTATATCAGTGGCTTTAAATGCAACATGTATTTAAATATGGTGTATCCCTGTGCTTGACATCAGTCATCAGTCAATCATCCCTGCACCCAGCTGCACACACCTCAAATAGCCTTCTGCTTAGGGACGGGGGACCAGCATGGAATTGTGAATTTAAGATCTGAATGTTGAGGGATGAAATCCTTAGTGGGACACCATTGCTCACTGATGTGTTTATGCCCTGCTTACGAATGGGTCTCCAGACACATATTTCACAACGGCACATTTCTCAAGGTGTGAAGTCATATTTAGGAGGGATTTGGGAAATTTCTGGACAACCCCTTGTGCAATTACCTGAGCCTACTACAGGTATAAAGTGTCAAATAGCATCACACTGTCATGGCAGTTTGTATTTACATGCCTCCCCTTGACTCTTAAATAGGGACTCTTACTATTTTATCACATAGTAATTCACTGTCTCTCAGGGCAGTGAGCAGTTTTTACAGCAGGTGGTGAAATGCCATTGTTTTCAATGTCAGCTTGAGTTTTATGGGAGATACGTGTGCACATGCCCATTCAGAAAGGTGGCGACTAACCTAGCAAAGATGATAGCCTACTTCTCGAATTGGCTCTTGGTGGTGCGCTTGGTGATTATTTTTAGCACGACAACCCTATTCTGAGGGCTTTTCTGCCCTTATAAAATCTATTTCAGGGTCTCTGTGTTAGTCTGCATATGTGAAGCAGGACTGGGATATTTTTATCTTTAAGGAATACTTATAGTTATTCTTATACTGTCCTGAATTTTTTTTATTTCCATCTCCTAATGCAGCTTTGGAGCTACACACTCTATACTTGGTTGACGAGTCTAGATGGGCTGAACGGCCTGTTCTTGTCATTGCTTTCTTATGCTCGTATGTAAAGTTGTCGTACTATTCATATTGGTTTCCTGAAAAACTCAGACAGCAGTGTTAAACCTGTTGTATTTGTCTACCGGTGTAGCGTGGTCTGTAGTTATTCATTTGGCTGTCATCTCATGTAAATACTGTCAATGTACATACTGACATGTTGTATGGGTTAATGGACTGCAATGCAACACAATTTAACTGAGCATTTGTTTTACAGGATTACTTTTACACCCTTCATACTGTTAGTGTTAACGTGCTACATGACATGCTCTCACATGCAGACTAAAGTCTGTTGACAAATTTGCCTCCCTAGTTTTTACCTTATTGTTAAATACCTACAAATTTTCTGCAAAATAAAGGGTCGACCGAGTTACCAGAGAGTGAGTCGAAGGACAACTCTGATCTAAACCATGTGACTAGACAAAGCCAAAATGATACAGAATTATGACATCACTTGGAATATAACTTACCTTCATATACAGTATATGGTGTCATACTGCCAGAAATCCATTGACTTGTTTGTATGCCTTATGAATTGTGTACATATTTTATTCTTCAGCAAGTTTCCGACTGAGGGTAGATTGAAGTTGTGATAACATTGGAATAAAAGTATTTTGTTTCATTGCCAGCTCAGTGTAGGGTCTAATAAATACAAATGGTATTGTTTTCAGTGCCCAGATGCATGCACTACCTAATAAATCGGCCTGAAGTTTATAAATTATTGCTCAGATTGGTGAAATCTATTTTAGCCACAAATGTCATTTTCATCATGTTCTTGCAAGCGGTCTGAATCCGTTGAACTCAGCTTGTCAAATGATGGTAATGGAAACCGATATTATACATTCACTCCACTTCACATTTAGTTCGGTGGTTCGGGTGATTCGAGAAACAGGGTATATTTGGCTGTCTTTGAATATAATGGGGTTTGGAGTCACTGTCATTCTGTGCTCTCCTACTGCCAGTTAGAGAAAATGAGAAAAAGTTTATGACATCAACAGTTTTAATGTTTACTTTTAGCCCAAAAATACAGTTTCATGCCGATTGGCTCACCGGGTCTCATTCACTAATATGTTCATAAAAATGTGCATATTTTGTGCACAGACAAAGTTCTCACACAAAAGTACCGTCAGATTCACAATGTGCGCATCAGTCAATTTCATTCTTGCCCACGTGTGTGTATTGATGCATCTCAATTGTTCTTATGGGACATGCGCACGCATATCATTTAGAACTAGCATAACACACGCCCTGGAAAACCCATGCAAGGCCCTGATTTCACAGTCGCACAGCAGAGACTAGAAGTCAAAGAAAAAGGAAAAACTCAAACCTGCTGCCAATAGATACTATAAAGAGGAACTGCTCTTGCCAATCGATAATGGCTTATAAGCAATTGGTCATTTTCTGCAAAGATGCCTTGCCAATCTCTAAAGATGCACTTGCTACTCAAAATGTGGCCTGCTAGATACTCCAGCAATGCCAAATAGGTCATTGTCACATGTTTTTTAAACAAACAGGTCTCAATACTATTTAAGCTATTACATTAAATGCAAGCCAATTAAATGTAGGTGAACTGTTAAGCAGCTTCATTCTTTGTTAATTGCAATATAAATTCATTTTTTTTAATATGAAAGCCATGCAGGCTAATTCCTAAAAAGAGGGGGAGTTCAGTTCAAGAACTGCAAACTTTAGTTGCATCTTGAGGTCACAAAGTGTCCAAATCAACCGTAAGACACCACCTCCATACCAACAGGCACTTTGATTGCACAAAGAACGCCCTCACTGAGAGCAGCCAACAAATTCAAGCGTATGTGGTTTGCCAAACGTCATTGGAACTATGACTGGAACCAGGTGCTATGGTCAGATAAGACCAGAATTTACCTTTTTGGCCATGTACATCATCGGCATATATGGTGTCAAAAGACGGATACATGGGGCCTCGGTGGTGTAGCGGTAAAGGCATTTGTCCGGAATGCAGGTTGCCCACTGCGGCCGCAGCTCAAAACCCGGCTGCGCCAGTCCGGCTCTGGCTGAGAGCCCCATTGGGGGTGGCGATTGGCTGACCGCCCCAGAGGGAGGGGGGAGGGAGAGCCGGCACGAGCTCGCCGAGAAGAGCCAAAGGCGTCCCTGTATGGGAAAAACTGGCTTGACTCTGAGGATGAGCGGTGGGCTTATGGGGGAGGGTAAATGTAAAGAAATAGAGGGTGTTATTAGCTACCAAAAAAATGGGTAAAAATCTGAAACAATGATTCTTTTTTTTATTTAAAAAGAGGGATAAATACTCGATCCCCAGCTGTGCCAGCCCGGCTCTTGTGGGAGACCCGTTCAAGGGCAGCGATTGGCTGTCAATCACCAGGGGGATGGGGGGAGGGAAGCCAGCATGAGATCGCCGCATGCACAGAAAGCTTCTCGGTGTGTACCGGATGTTGACGACTTGGCGAGTTCTGTCTCGAAGGAGGTGGTACAGCATCTTCGTCACTGCCAGGCGGCAGGCTTGTGGGGGAATTATAATCAATAGAGGGTACAATTGGCTACCAAATTGAAAAATCTGAAGAAAAAAATTGGGGATGCATACAAGGAAGAGAACCTCATACCTAATGTCAAAAATGGTGGTGGATCATTAATGCTTTAGAGCTGTTTTGCTGGCAGTGATCCAGGGGCTCTTGTTAAGATCAGATCATAATGAATTCCACCAAGTACCAGGATATTTTGACCATGGATGGGCTTTCCAACAAGACAATGATCTCAAGCATACCTCGAAGTCATGCTTCAGTGAAAACCAAATCAATGTTTTGCAGTGGCAATCTCAGCCTCTGGACTGAACCCTATCAAAAACATGTGGTCTGAATTTAAAAGGCCAGTCCACAAACACAAACCTAAGGATATCAAGGATCAAGGTTCTGCATGGAGGAATGACCCAAGATCCCTTCAAATGTGTTATCAAACCATACTAAACCTTATAGAAATAAGCTCAGTGTTGTTATCATTGACAGGGGTTGCTGCATCAAATACTAAAACCAGGGGTGCCAATAATTGTGAAACATTTGTTGGGGGAAGAAATGTATAATTTGAAAAATGCCTTATTTTATTTGATTCCATGAAATCATTAACAGAGTTTAAATATTTTTTACAATAATCAGTAATGGAATGTTTTTTTTTGTTGTTGTTTGTTTGATTTTTCCCCATCTACAGTCCTTTTGGCTTATTTTCATCAAGGATGCCAATAATTATGGATCTGACTGTATTTATGTGCACAAATGTTCTGGAGCAGTCTAAAATCCATTTGTACTCTAAGACCATTATTAAGTAAGAACATTTTTAAACAAATAACAAGTTTACGCATTCCAAAATGTTGCATCACATTGATTGTATACTTGCGTGCACACTGTGTGCAAATGAGACAAGTTACGCATTGCTTTATGAAGAATTTTCTGTTCCAGATGTTAACCTTTGTTCAGTGTCATGGTTTGGGATGAGTTTATGCAGTTATGCATTTAATATTTTGCTGGATACATGTTAGATGTGTTGAAAAGAGAGCTACAGTCTGCACTTCTGAATGCAATTAATCACAGATGTTTTTTTCCTTAAAACCCATTTCCACTTCATCAAGAAAGTGGTGACTTGTCTGCTCTGCTGATTCAGCTGCTGTTGTCACTTTAGCCTAGAATACACCAAAAAGTGAGGTGGTATGTTTATAGATGAGCGTACCACACATTATGAATAACATTCTCGCCCATCAAGTATACACACGAGAGCAGTTATGTTCCAGATAAACAGCTTTTAGCTCATAGGACGTCAGTTTAATAGCCACATGTGAGCTAAGATATGTTAGTTCTTAGATTAATCACTACTACCTATATAATGTAGAAAAATGAAAGCAATATATTTGTCTGGAGTAGGTCTTGAAGCTGTTATAATGGAAGGTCTTGAGTTTTTCTCTGGTTTTGATTTACTCATTTCAAAACATCTCTTGACTCCAAATTGAGAAATTCTACTTTTTAAAACTCCAGGAAAACTGGGCCATATTTGCCCCAGAGTATAGACTACAGTACCACACTTTATTTTGTTGATAGATCTGCCATGTGACACTTACTTTGAAAGTAATGGGTTTTGATTAAGAAAATTGATTTAGAAAATCAAATAAAATCACTGGTTATTTACAATATTGAAATGACCACACCGCAATGTCATAAATTACCTGTAATATATATTTTTTTTTATTGGAGAATTGAACTATAGCTTGTATGCCTTTTAATAAACGCAATGTTATGAAAAAATGTGGTCCCTATCTCTGAATTATGAATCTTTTTCCAAGGGTGGTGATTCATATTGTTTGTTAAATGCTTCTCTTTTTGATAAATGGGACTTGTCAGCGTTGTTTCTTGCCTGGGTGTGATTCACTAGGCTGCACAAAGTAGTCTAATAAGGGATAAGCCTCTCTCTGTTCACTGTGGTATTGCTGGGAAAATTAGTATTCTTATAGAGAGAGAAGAGCCTGGTTTACGCATAGCTAAAGGAATCCATTATCCACTGTGTTGACAGGCTGTGGGTCAAGTTCCAGGTAGCACTAAGGATAAAGAAAGTGTTATTTTACTGGGAGAAACATAATATGTTGTAAACCATGATTTTATTTTTATTGTTAAATGCATTGATTGTAGGCTTTGCTCGCATTACCCATACCTACCATATTCAGAAATGTATTTTGAAAATTAGCTTGCTAGCATGGCATTTTCCACAGTGTAGGAGAGTTTGTAGTTTTGTCTGTTTGCATTCATTTACTTTGTATGAAGTCTAAATCCCCCCCTAATGATACAAACACTTGTGCCCTACACTATCAGGGGGGTTGTGGTCAGCAGGTAAGGATTTACATTTTTGGGATTTAGGAAAAATTATATTCCCAATTCCCCCTGCCTATTGCCTTCAAATACTGAAAGCTCAGTTCATTTGAAATCATTTCAGGTCTGAGATACTGGATTGATTCATTTTCGCCATGCGTCACATCGGCTGCACAACCCTGACTGAGGTTGAATTCCATAATAATGCTAGCTGCTAGCTGCTAGCATTATTATGGAATTCAACCTCAGTCAGGGTTGTGGGAGTTCTACTGAAGCCCATGGGCTTTCTACATTGTCAGTGCCTGTGTACTTCAGGAAGCTGACATGAACTATTTCTGCCATGACCATGGTATTGTGGCCAAAAACTGTTGTCAGTCGGAGCCTGGAGAAAAAGAATTGATGGTGTGATTGCCAGCTGTGCCCTATTAACAGATTTCAGCCCTTTGGGACACTGTTAGCTAGACTGATTTAGGTAATTTTCCACCAGCCGCCACCACCACCATAACTGGAAATGTACCATTGTAATGTAACACATTGTAGCAGTCTGCATTTCAATTGACGGATTCTCAATGACTGAGGATGTGCTGCTGACTCCTAGGCATATTTCTGGGACTCCTGAGACCAGGCCGTATTAGGTTGGTTTGGGAATAAATGAGCAAACTCTATTTTTGTGATTACTTGCCAGCTTAAGATGAAGGAAGAAACCCTGCTGTGTGTGCTTTTGTTTTTATTACACTCATTTCTCAAACCAGCACTTGCATTTTTACAAAGATTTACTGTGAGCTAGATTGGTTGTAAAACTTAGGCCTTGATTTAATCAAATATGTCCTTAACTTTGACTTACAAATGAATGCAGTGGTTAAATTTAATTGTTTCAAATGTAGTTTGGTGAGTTCATTTTGGTTATTGTGGCAAACTTTGTTTGTGAAGACGATATTGAACACTTTCGTTTAATTTTGACTCAAAGTTGATCAAATCCAGGACTAAGAAAGTCATTCAGAAAAGGTTAGATGGAAACCAGGGATGTTACAACCCCCCAAAAAATGATGAATAATTTAAGTTGTATAATCGTATACAAGTATATAAATTATATCAATTTGAATTATGTATGAAATTACAAATTAAATAAATTAGGGAGAAATACTGGAAACATTCTTGGAAGCTCACATTTATACCAGTCATATCCGTGTTGTCAAAAACACAGACAGAATAACATCAAAAAGCCTGTTAGCCAAGTCAAGAGTCACAATCAAGGGCAATTCGTAAATAATGTACCTTGTGCTAATGTTATCTACCTGGAATGAGGTGCTGTTCCCTTGCATCTGATTGTCTGTGTTCTGAGAAAAATGCAGCCAGCATAAAATAGGATATATAAGTTACCCTCCAAAATTATTCACACACTTGATAAAGATGAATAAACAATAGTTAATGAGCTAAATTTTATGCTCAATAATTGGGAACATTATATCTAATAAAATTATACTAATACATTGTCTCAGGTGGTTCTGTGTGGCTCAGTAGGTAGAGCACGGTGTTGGCAATGCTTAGGTTGTGGGTTCAATTCCCATAGGGACCACATATACTGAAAAATGTATGCATTCACTACTGTAAGTCGCTTTGGATAAAAGCTTAGGCTAAATGGCATATATTTAAAAGTCTGAGAGAGGTGCTGGAAGCACGGTGATACAACACCAATCAGCAAGAGAGCCTATTCTTGGCAAATTTCAATACAAGTGTGAAACATGATTGGCATTATACAATGTGGCCTACGTGAACACTCATTGTGAATGCAGAAAAGTCAGTCATAGACTATGATTATATCAGTCTATAGTAGGCTATAAATATCCCATGCGCATATCCATGTTTCATTGCAATGAAAATGGAACATTCTCCTCTCGTGTTCTCAGCATATACTTCTGATCAAATTAAAAGTTTAAAACAAAACAAAAAGTTTGTTATGAGTTGTTCTCCATGTTGCATAAAACCTGCCCCTAGAGGCTCAGCAATTAAGACGTTGACCACATCTCAAAGAGCAGCATAAAAGGCAAAATGTTTTTTTATTTGTATCCAGAAGTGTACCTTTAGATGTTTTTTTTGTCTGTTGAGGTATCTGTGAGGGAAGAATATTGATCAGATCTGTCCACCTACTCCAGTAACTTCTCAGGAGGGTACATAGCGACACAGGCTGAATAGGCACTAAATGGATTACTTAGAAAGGGTGGTATCACCAATCAATAGGTCAGGTCATGGTCTAGTATTGATGTATGTAGAACAGGGTATTATGCCCAGTGTTGAGAGAGTTATTAACTCTGTGGTGATCACCAAAGGACAGAAGTCAGCAGCAGAAGGGGTAGTAGGGCATGTTCTCTGTCACTCCCTTTCCAGCTTTGAGAAAACACATGCATGATTAAACGAGCAGGGCATTAAACAGACCAAAACTGCGAAATGTCCAGAAATAACCTGAGGTTCAACCTCCCTTCAAGGGACGAGGGATAGGGCTTGTTGATCTTAAGCTATGAATGAATGGCACAGAGTCAATGTGCTTGCCTCACCTTGAATGTTTTTATGTTTCACTGTCTGTCTTTGCGTTAGCCTAATTATCTACATAAGTATTATGTGTGGGGGGTTCCGAGGTAACAAACAATGCATTCTGTGTGGACCAGGATTGTGGATCACTGACTTAGTCTAATTCCGTAATTCCCTAACTATTGGAGTCTCCAGGAGCATTGTGTGTTCTTAAGGCTGGGATAGAGACTGCAGGCAGCTAACGACACTGTGCACTGGTCTAAGATGCAGCTGTGGGGGTAGTAGTAGTTCCTGGGCGGCAGTGTAGTATAATGGTTAGGGGAACTGGGCTTGCAACTGAAAGGTTGCTGGTTCAATTCCCAGGTGGAGCACTGTCGTTGTACCCTTGAGCTAAAGGTACTTAACCTGAATTGCTTCAGTAAAATATCCAGCTGTATAAATGGATTGTATGTAAAGAAATGTAAACTGTGTAAGTCGCTCTGGATAAGAGCATCTGCTAAATGGCTAAACATGTCAAATGTAAAAATGTAGTCCTAGTTGCATTACCAGATTGGTTGCTTTGTGTAAATTACCGGTGGTATGTGTTTTATTCAAAAAAGAGATGAAGCACATATATGAGGATATTTTATTACTTCTGCTTGAGAAATATGAGGTCCTTTGAGGGGACAGCGTATGATTCAGTGGTTTATTACTGTGAGAGTCTGTCATTGTGGGAGTTTGAGTTGTCCCTTAATAACCTAGTCAGCTCTTAACATGCACCTTGCCCATCTTGTCATGAGGGCTTTGTGAGTTGCTTTGAACTCTCAGTTATTACAGTACAGTTTCGTTCTGAATGGGAAGCTTTTGAGCTTTGAAGAGATGGTGCTGATATTCAAATAGCATGGAACATCCTGATGTTTTGTGTAGTGGATGGTCTATATGTGCAATGGCAATTTAGTCATTTTCTTTCAATTTCAAGAAAGAACAGGAAATGAACATCTGAAACCATTTGAAACAAAAACCTCTCTGAAGCATATTTCCAAGGCATGTGCTCAAGAAATGTAAGATAAATATTTGTAAAGTTTGTGAAGTGGGAATTCATAGTATCCTACCTTGCTAGTGCTAGGTAAAGTAATAATTGTATGTGGCAATGTCTTTGTATCACAGTCATGTGACTCCATTGGCATGCTAGAATTTTTTTCAGACTCACCACACGTTTGTCTTATGTCTAACTGGGAAGCATTCTAAACTATAGGATTTAAACTGTAGGATCTTTCACCGTTCCTGCTACTCTTCTGATCATGGTCATATAAGTTACCCTAATAACCACTCTGTGGATTGGAAGCGGTATAGGGTAATGCCAGGCCAGCATGTGGGTAAACAGATGTAGTGGGTGACACTAGACAGAGGCCTGGTGACTGACATTATCTCTCCAGAACAGTGGCAATACCACCTTTGACATGTGAATGTATAGCTCCATTGTTGTCTGCATTACTCATAGCCTGTAAGTATAAATCATTGCTTCCGTTCAGCAAATTAATAAACTTCCCAGCAACAGTTTAAATGCATTCCTTTTTCCTGTAAGTTTGAATTGAATGAGTTTTCCTACAGAAGCAGCTTCCAATCTAAGAACCTCAAAATGTGGCCAAATAGAGTCAAATGGAGACCATGAAGGTTCACAGCTAAATGCATCTCTACTGCTGATAGGGTGCGGCTTAATTTGTTACTATGAGCTCCCGTTCGGAAAATGTGAGGGGACAGTCAGTCTCAATTAAAATTGTAAACGCTTTCTCTTTGTCTTGCACGTGGACCCATTGGCTGCTGTTTGGTCATTACAAGCTAAGGATGGGATCCCCCTCTTGGTTCTGGTTCCTCATAAGGTTTCTTCCTATTTGTTCCACCCAAGGAATTTTTCCTTGCCGCTGTTGCCTTAGGCTTGCCTTTGTGGGGTATTTAGTCTGGGCTCTGCTGTCAAGCGCATTGTGACAAATGTTTTGTAAAATGTGCTAACTAATAAAGTTTGATTGATTGACGGTCTTTGGAAGGATATTGTATTGACATGGTTGTGCATAATGATGTTTTTTCCCCTTGTGGTTTGCTTTAATGCTCATTCATTGTTAACAAATTATTTTGGTACGGATTACGGAGTTATTCATTAGGGCAAGTCACAAACTAAGACCTAAATCTTAATGAAATGGAATGGGTCTAGCCCAGGGCTTTCGCTGGCTTCCGGCACTTATCTGCCTAGGAAGACTGCCAGAATCTGCTAGTTTTACTTTTAGTGGCATTAAGAAAACATTCTGTATTTTCCACAGACTAATTATCATTTGATTTATGGTGTAATAAATTGTTGGTACAGGAAATAACAATTGTATCCTTGTAAAAGTACAGAAAAAGGAAGATGTTAAGTTAAGATGTGAAAGTGTATTTTCTAATTCAATTAGGCTACTGGCTCAAATAAACTGAAATGAAGCAGAGAGTCACGGAAAAGCCCATGAATTTATAACTAATCATAAGAATTGAGCATAAAAAGTGTCTAAATTATGCAACCTGAACATACACGGCTTAGGGGGTTATTATATACTAACCTTGAATAGAACAGCCATTGCTTGACATAAGATGTCAAGCTCCACATGTTTGATACCACTTCATCATATTAAAACGAATGGCTTCAAATAGGGTATTGCTTTAATCATTGAAATATTGTTGATTGGTTTCTTGATTGACAGAATGAATCACACTGGAGCCTGATTATTACATGTTCCTCAAAAACACATACATGAATGAATTCAGACAGAATTTAGCTAAAATGAGTACAAAAAACATTTCAAATATTTAAATGTATTAATGTAATGCATGCAAAGAGGGCCCCTAGATCCATTTTTCCCCATTTACATTCATGTGAGCACAATGGTTGTGTACAATCTGTGAATTAGTCTTGTGATTGGCCTTGTAAATAGGTGGAAATTATAAAAACAATTGGACTACTATTATATAATTAAAATGCTTCAAAGGGCCCTTTGTCATACAAGTAATAAAAAATAATAATAAAGCACCTCATTTTCATTGCTCATTTACGGCCAAAGAGAATGGATAATATCAGAACATGTTAGGCCTCTCCCCATTACTGAGAGTGTGAACGTGCATTGCATTTGCCCATGCAGTAACCTCCTATGCAAATGACACTTCTATGAATTTTGTAGGGTTATTGTTGTACATTTTTTTCATTTAGAAGCCATTACAGATGCTGTCAAGTTTTTGTTCCCGGTGCGATGAAAACGCATTGCCATCAGCAGTTCATTTTCAAAAGAGCCTCTCTTGTTAGTTTTTCATTTATGATGAAGGAGGGAAACGCAGTCGGCGAGTAATGTAATGCACTACGTAGGCAAGCAGGAAATGCAGGCTCTTTCCATTTGCATGTATTTCAGTGTTTTGTTGCTGTATGCACAGGTCTGATTGAAAATGTACACTGTATTTGTTCACAGTATTCTAAAATACTATAGTGTATAAATCCCTCAGTTTTTTTGTACGATGTGAATTGATCTTGGTCTTGGTTTGTTAACTTTTGGCTCCACATGTAACCTGCAGTTTTAGAATGCATCTACCTTACCACTGTCAAATCTGGTATTGAGGAAGGGTCTTTGTGTCCACCATAGTTTCTAGTAAGCCTGTGTGAACGAATATGTATGTCTACCTAATGTCAGTGTGAACTCGAACTTTAAGTAATTTTCTTACATTCTGGAGACAGAATCAAACGTACAATGTTTTGTCTTCCCACTTCATTAATACCTTTTAATATCTAAAAACCTAAATCAGATCACTAGAGTTTCCTTTCTGGAGATGAACCACAATGTCCTCCGTGAATTTGAGGGGGCGCTGGCTGGCGCTCGTATTCCCCAGCGCATGTGTGCTCAACCGCTGGTGTGCCTCTCACTCTGTGACCAATGAGCTGAGCTGAGCTGAGCTGTGCAATTACTGCACCAGAAAACCACGCAGTTAGCACAGACACATCACAGGTGATAGATCAGTGAAGGTGGTCTGTATGATAAGGCAGGGAATACCAACGGAAACCCTCCCTCCCTCCCTCCCTGGGAAATACTACGAGCAATTGGGCATCAGCATGTGGTATTATTGGCTGCAGTTGACACAGACATGGTCAGGGTTCGATCGTAACCACGGGGCGCATCGTTGCACCAATAGCAAATTCCTCAGCTGGGTATGCCATCCTGGAGCTCCTGTTTTCACCGACGAATTCATAAATATCTACGAATGAGACAGTTGCACAGCCACAGTGCTCAGAACTGTATCAAATCAAATCAAATCAAATCAAATGTTTCCGGGATTTGTCATAGTCTTGCTTTTTTACACAAATGCATTGGAGGAGAAACTCAGCAAATACTCCCATACTGTACAATGTTTCCCTGCAACAGAAGGGAACCCAGGCCTAGTTTTCACCCCCAAAAGCAAGCCTAATTAGGCGACAGTGGATAGTAAAACGTTATTTATTTTATTTATTTAACCTTTATTTAGCCAGGCAAAAGTAAAATTCCGTCGCACTCCCAGCGCAGCTAAGCTGATAGGGAGAAACAAATTAGCTAGCTAGGGAGGAACCAGACTAAAAAATATTTAATATAAAGGGGTGTAGCCCATCCTCTTCCCTCAATGGTACAGTGTAACGGACATGTTGATCTGAGGATGTGTCCAAAAAGATGGTGAAGTTGTAGTATATCAATGACTGAATAAAGTGTTCATGACTAAACATACAGTAATATAAAAATGTTTTTCCAGTAATGGTCAGTCCAAAATAGGTGATGCAGGGCTGGCTGACTTTGTGCCTCCAAAGCATTTTTGTTAGGTAGTCAGTGTTAGGGGTGGGGGGCTAAAAACTCCTTGATAGGGAGAAACATGAAGGGGTCCAGATCCGGGACTGGGCTAGGTGTAGGGGTGAAGGGGGTCCAGATCCGGGGGACAGCTCACACTTCTCACAGGATCTAGGACTCAGGGGTGGTTGCCCCCGAGTCAGAGGCCACTGTATGCAGTACACTAAATATGGTTTGGCGAAGGCATTATATCACATGAATGTAACTTGTAACAATGCATCTTATTATATAGCCCAGCATTTCATTTGTTTCCTTGATTCCTTTTAACTGCTTCTGCACAATGTCTAGGTCCAGATTGGCTCGGGGCAGTGATGACATCTAGGTTTTTTCGTATTGTGCACACTGTAATTTGATACCTCCCATGCAATGATACTACCTTCAAATTGTATTTATTTGCATCTCTGGGCGATGCGTAATTGGGGGTGGCATCACCCAGAGAGGGAGGGATTCAGTCGGTGGGGGTGACCATGCCTCGTCGCACGCCAGCAACCCCTGCTGGTCAATCGTATGCCCACTATCTGCCTCTACAAATATGCAGCCGAAGTGTCCTCCTCTGACTCATGCCTGTGCGAGCTTCGCTTGTGAACAACTGCAGCGGTTTATCACTGCCCTTACCACAACGTATTGTGAAATGAATTAATCGTAATCCAGAGTTAATTAAAATCCCACCCATAGCCCTGCAGTGCCACAAATGGAAGGCCTTCACTTGAAGTATTTTCTCCATTCCGCATCTGTTTTTGAGCCGCCAGGACCTCGTTTAAACTTTGTTTTGATACACACATAAACACTGCATAATGGTGATAGATTTCTGGCCCGCAGGAATGCTGAGCTGCATGCGGAAGGAGGCGCATTACTCTGGAGGATGTGAATGCTCTTGCACATTTCATTGTTTCTGTGTAATTGTGTTCACCATATCACCATATCAATGCGAGGATTTTCAATATGCGTGGCTCTGTTAGGGCCCATTTGAAGGGAGTTGGGGGAGGGAGGGGGTGGGGGGGACAATGCAGTAAGCAGAGGATTCTCAAGGAGGTGAGGAGTGATGTGGAAACCAAACCCTGTTCTCCCATTCCATAGTGCAGCGACAATACCTCTTTACCAAAAGACCAGGCCCCTTGTCGAGGCAGAATAACCCACTGCAACGCTCCTTGTAATCTCACCTGACAGGCATTTTTACACCTGAAATTACTTTTTTGAAACATGTTCAAACTCATTTAGATGCAATTCAAATCAATGCAATGATATGGGACTTCTCTAAAGTGGGAGCTCTTAAAACTATGCCATCGGCTTTGCCTCGGGACCGCATCGCACCACCTGGTGTGCTTCATTTCCATACTGCCGCATAGCCTGTCTGTGGTTCAATCCTCACATATTTACTTCATCTCATTTTAAAGCTACTTATATGAACAGTGACAACTTGTTCAAAGTAGCTAGATGGATTTCAAATCGTTTCAAGCTATCTAAATAAACAAATACAATAATTATACCATATGTGTTCAAGCAATACGTTATATAGCTTGCTACAAACTAAACATTGAAGGGGAATGTATACCTTTTTAAGAACTATATATGCTGAATGACAATATACAGTGGTCAAAAAGGTGGAAACACCATTATGATACGACTATGCTATCCTGCTCTGTACAGTTCTTGACGGACCGTTCCTGAAGAAACTGCCCTAGATTGAAATTTGCAGTCAGATGATTTAGAGTTACTTGCCTGTTCAGCCTTGCACCACTAAATAATGCACAGACATCAGAGTCCAGGATCATGTGCTTCCCACCACAGTTGCCCTTTGTCTGTGATGTCTTTCCCCCTTGAGTTCCATGCCCGACGTCACCTTAGACACCATTTCTCATGAAACATCAGCAAGTTGATTCAGTCCACATCACTGAATCCCCTGCA
Organism: Aldrovandia affinis; assembly: GCA_029706075.1. Classification (NCBI taxonomy): domain Eukaryota; kingdom Metazoa; phylum Chordata; class Actinopteri; order Notacanthiformes; family Halosauridae; genus Aldrovandia; species Aldrovandia affinis. Next base: position 5,798,404 of record JAINUG010000012.1, on the reverse strand, counting down.
AAACGGGCTCCAACAATCACCCCTATTTCGAAGTCACTGAGGTCTTGTCTTCTAGCCACGCTGGCCATAATTATAGGCAACCAGGCCTGCCCATATTTTGTGTACACAACCTTGAGCATGCTGGGATGTTAATTGCTTAATTAACATAGGAACAACACCTATGTGGGAGCACCTGCTTTCAATATACTTTGTTTCCATCTGTTTCGCCACTAATATCTGCCTGGCCACTGAATCACTTTATGTGATGAACGTAGTTCATTTATTCTTCTTTCTTTCTTGCTAATCACAATTCAGAAAAGAAAACACGTACAGCAGAAGTCACACTTTTAAATAGCAATCGCAGTGGAACTCTTGACTTCACAGGGGCGGGGTAATGAATCTTTTTTCACTGTCACAGCGTGTTCCATGCATAATGGGCATATGCTATGGTGCATTGTTTTGATCTTAGGGCCAGGTGCACAATTCAGGAAATAAAAACTTTGGTTCTCTTGTAGAGGACGAATCACAAGCATGTGATGACTGAGAACAGGGTACTCTTGTTAAACACAATTTTCAGTTTTGGCCTCTGTGCCCAGAATTCTATGCGCATTAGTAAGACAGAACAAGAGGTTCTGTCAAAATATATTATTAATTTAAACTGTCAATCATTTTTCACTTGCATTTCACTAGCAGCAGTCCAAAATGTGCACTGAATGCACAAACATAATTAATAACACTTTTCCATGATGGGAAATTCTTCTAGCTAAGCAGAATCAAAGATTATGAACTCTTCTAACAAAGTAAACATTTTATCAATTCCAACCTCCCGTGTGCATTTTGAAAATCATTGTGCTGTATTAGAATCTCCAAAAGTATGATTCTGAAAGATGAACAGTAAGCTGGTTAGGGGTCTGCTGCATCATTAAAATGGTGTGTGAAACAGAGAGACATCTGTTTTCTGTTACAATGCCAAAGCGTGGCTTGTTTGTATATATATCTGTTAAAAACACAATTGCTGGTTTGTTGTTCTGTGGGGTCAACGGTTTATAGGTTTTTTTGTTTTGTTTCTATATGTTCGCATGAGGTTTTTTTCCAGGTTTTGTCTACATTGTCTATTTATTCAAAGTGAATTCCTCTATTCGGATTGAGTACACACTATTCCATTGATCCAACAAAAACATGTTGAGTGTTAAGAGGTGAAAATTTTGGACAAGTTATTAAACATTATTGAAGTGCCTTCACCACTCAAATAACCCACAGACATGTGAGTCATTATATCTTTACAGAGACTGCTTATTTGCATATTTAATACCAAGCGTTCAAAAATTTCAAAAAATTAAATTCCATTTCATTACCTCAGGGCCATTGTGGAGAGATGTTTCTTTGGATTGTATATTTCTTCCCAGTGGGGTGGTTCAGAGGACCACTAAGGGTATTTATATTTCACATTTGGCTGAGTTTTGTTCTGGTGGTCAGGAGAACATGCTCTAAGTGTTGTTTGCTGGAATAACAGTTCCACTTCCCTCAAAGCGCACTCTGGGCTTCTGACACCTCCGCCTGCGACCTTTACAGACTCGCTTCGGAAATAAACATTTCCAGCAGGCCGTGGCTGAGGAAGACCATGGGTCCGGCACGGCCGCTTTCTGAATTTATCGATCCACTCTCTGCAGCAGGGGGGCTCAGTCGATACCGGTGACAACATCCCAAGCATTTCCTTCAGTTAACTGCTTGTTAAGAGACAGTGTTGCGTTTGAAAAACATCAAGGAAATCTCACCACCAGCCCGGGCTCGCCATTGAACTTGGAACTCGCTTTACAATGAAACTCTGCCGGCTGTAATTGATAACCATCCCCTTTATAGAAATTATCGAGGCTGACCGTCAATCCTCAGGATTGAATAGGGAAAAACGTGGCTGTGGGCTTCTATGGGCAATTCATCACTAAATGCAATTGTTGCAGAATTGGATTGTTACCCTGGTTACATGGATTCGGAATTCACAAAACAAACAGCAAGCTAAAAACAAAGTACTTTTCAAGCAGAGAAAATCCAAACCTTTTTCTAATTGAGGAACATCCTTTTGTATCCTAATACCCAGCTTTTTAAAATGAATCATCTAGATCGCTGAATTAATTCAAACTGCTCAACTCGACTGAAACGTTTTTCAAAACTAGCACAGAAATTGCATGCTGTTCTGAAGATAGAAAGGTAGCATAGTGTGCACTGTATATGGCATTGCAATGTGGTTATCATTTCCATTTCGTGTTGTCGTGTTGTTTGTAAAGCACATGAGAGTGGCAGCTGATGCCTGCATAACTGGAGGAGGCAAGTCAAAGCCGTCATCCGGAGGCAGTGTGGACAGGTGTTCGTTCTTACCTTCCGCTAATGATTATCTTAAGCAAAGCTGAATGCAAAACGTATTGCAAAATATTCTCAAGTCCCCTTGAATGGATTCTTCATGCATATGTTTTCGTTATGCAAAACCTTTAATATAGAAACAAAAGGGCTAAATGTATATTATTTAATTTGCCCTCATAGTGTGCCAAATAACTGGAGCCTACGGTGATGTCGTCATTTGAAGCAAATGTGAATACAAAAAACACCCTTACGGAAAACTTGGATCAACTTGCATCTTTAAATGATAAAAAGATCATAAAAGCCAAGAATAGAGTACAGTGTGCCAAGGTGGTTGTACTGCAAAACTGTCTTTCTGTTAAGAAGCTGGCGAGTCCCTCTTTCACAGCTTCAATAATTTACAACTGCTTTCAGTTTCCTGTAGTAAAATTAAACGTTAACGCTTACTAAGCATTGCTACTGAAGACAACTCATACCTGCATGGCAAACCAACTGTGAAACTCAGCAGGACAAATTCAGCTAATTTAATTACGCTTCTTTCTGTTGTTAGACTACCCCATACTGGGGGTTATTCATAAAGGTTAGCAGCAGTATTTTTGAGGTGATATAGGCTGACACCGTCACGCAACTGAATTCTCCATCTCATTTTTCTTAAGTGTGCGAATCATAACTTTACTACCATGGAAACATTTCTGGATTTCTCACAGGTAACTGCCAAAATAAAGGAAATGCCGACATAAAGAGTCTCAATAGGGCATTGGGCCACAACAAGCTACCAAAACAGCTTCAATGCAACATGGCATATTTTCTTCAAGTGTCTGGAACTCTTGGAGGGATGCAACACCAATCTTCCATATGAACTTCCAGTTATTAGTGTATGTCAAGCATCGTAAGGCATTATGAATTATAAATATGCTTATGATGCATTATGACGAGGGTATTCTTATGAAGTGTTACCGAATTCCATCATTTCTTGTTCTGTTGATGATGGTGGTGGAAAACACTGTCTCAGACGCTGCTCCAGAATCTCCCATGAGTGTTCAATTTGATTGAGATCTGGTGACTGAGACAGCCAAGGCATATGGTTTACATCGTTTTCAAGCTCATCAAACCATTCAGTGACCACTCGTGCCCTGTGGATGGGGACATTGTTATCCTGGAACAGGCCACTCCCATCAGTATAGAAATTCTTCACCATACGATGAAGGTGACCACTCAGAATGGCTTTGTATTTATTGCCATTTACTTTGGCCTCCAAGTGGTTAAAGGTCCTAAATCATGGCAGCAAAATGAACCCCAAACTATAACAGAGCCACCAGAACCCTTCATTTACTCACGTGTTTCCTTTATTTTGGCAGCTACCTGAAGCTAAGTTTCAGCTTTTGATTGGTCTGTTTTGAAAACTCAGTCTGAGGTCATTAAAATTGTTTGAAAAGTCAGTCGCCATAATCGCAGGCATTGGCAGGTTCAAGCCTCAGCTATTTCATTAGTTGACTATGATCAGGAGAATTAAGAACTAGCCAATGACATCGTTGCAGTTATTGTCGCGTCTTTACCACACCATTCAAATGATCCCTTCATAAGTACTACATGATATAAAAATGTAAATAATTGGCTAGTCTACATTGTAACGTTTGTGTATTTCATGTATGTATTACATTTTACATTTACATTTTACGCATTTAGCAGACACTCTTATCCAGAGCAACTTACAAGATGTGCATTAATACATGGTAGGAACAATCATAGTTCTGATATACTGATATACTGAGTGACTCCTGTACTGAGTGACTGAGTGACTCCTGTATTCTACAGGTAGTGGCCAAAACAGTGGAAACACCAATATGATAAGGCTACGGTATCCTGCTCTGTAGAGTTATCCATGGATTGTTCTTGATGAAACCTCCTGCTCATGATATAGAGATAGAAATTTGCAGCCAGTTGAGGTTCATCACTGAAGCTCCTGCCAAACGTGCCAACAATCACCCCTCTTTCAAAATCACTGAGGTCTTGTTGTCTAGCCGTGCAAGCCATAATTATAGGCAACCAGGCCTGCCCAGCATTTTTGCACATGTCCCTGTGCATGCTGGGATGTTAACTGCTTAACTAGCTCATGGAACAACACCTGTGTGGAAGCACCTGCTTTCAATATACTTTGAGTCCCTCATTTACCCAAGTGTTTACACATTTTTTAGTGACTACCTATATGTTTGTGACAGCTAAGCAGCATTACACTGAAAACCAGACATAGTGGGGAAAAATGTTAATTATTAACTTATATTACTTTTTTTTACTTTTTTAGTTTTGCCAGTACAACATGGGGCGGCACGGTGGTGCAGTGGATAGCGCTGTCGCCTCACAGCAAGAAGGTCTCGGGTTCGAATCCAGGCCGGGGGCCTTTCTGTGCGGAGTTTGCATGTTCTCCCCGTGTCCGCGTGGGTTTCCTCCGGGTACTCCGGTTTCCTCCCACAGTCCAAAGACATGCACGTTAGGCTAATTGGAGAGTCTAAATTGCCCATAGGTATGAGTGTGTGAGTGTGCCCTGCAATGGATTGGCGACCTGTCCAGGGTGTATTCCTGCCTCTCACCCGGAACGCATGCTGGGATAGGCTCCAGCCCCCCCCGACCCTGACCAGGAATAAGCGGCTTAGATAATGGATGGATGGATGGAGTACAACATGAAACATGAGCAAAGAAAAGAATGGCTCTTTTCATAATGAACCTGTAGGTAGAAAAAACTGTCTACATTCCTTATCTATGATTCTATAAACTAATTGTATTTGTTTTTCTCTCAGTATTGAGGAGACAATAACTGAAATGTGTAACTGAGCCAGCCTCCCGCGGTATGTGATCAAATCCAGCGATGAGTCGACATCCCTTTCTGAGACATTATTGTGAAGGCCAAAGTATTCTCCATTGCCCAGTTCAGCAATACTGAGTGACTCAGGTCTGAATAGGTTTTCATGCAGTTTTCTTTTTTCAAACCAGACATGCTTAATGGCAATCCAAACAGGACATGATGGCTGTGACCAATGTGACCTTACTAGTAGGAGGAAAAAAACCCCAGAGGAATATCATATACATTGTCAAATCATCACTTCAAATGATAAGCTTCAGTTCAGCTCAGTGAGAAACAGAGCTCTTCAGAGTACCTCTCCTTGTTACTATGTGTCATTTTCAATTGTGTCTGATCTGATATCTAGATATACATTCTTATGTGACTCCTGTTGTTTGCTTTTCATTTTTGGGGGGTTTGTTTCTGAAAGGAGAATAATGGAAAGTAAGGAAATCCTGAAAAATAGAAGCTTACAAGAAGGATAATAAAAACATGATGATGATGAAGATGACATTAATCATGTAAAACAATGAACAATACTGATATTTATCATTATTTAAGTATGTAGTGTTGCTTGTAATCCAGTTATAAAAATATAGCAATACATGAGTCCAGATTAGTTAAAAGGGATCTTGTCTCAGCCACAATGAGATGATTTTTGGGCTTGGTGGATTTGATTCCGGTTATTCTGAAATGGTGTTGCATGATGTCACCATGTCTCATGTACTTCTTGCCTCCCTGTACTTGGCAGGCACTGGACTTAGCGAACTCTAAAGGCAATGCAACTTTACAAGGTATTATTCAGGAGACATTTTTGTCTTTTTTGTGTTGTTATTGAACTATTGATACATATTTAAAGTTCAGCTTGATATGGACAGATGAGATGTCAAAATATAGCTTGAGTTGTGTAAATGTTTTCAATCATGGAGGTATAATTGTAATAATAAATGAACAGCAATAGTTTATGAGCTTTTGTAAACCAGCAGTTGACTGACCCTTATGATGATTGAAGACTTATCGGCAAAAAATATATATATATTTAAGCAAAAGAGGAAGTTTAGTATTTACATTAAAACACTTCTGAAGATATGAAAGGCTATGTCGACGAAAGAAAATAAATGCCACAGAGCTATTACTCTGTGATGTTATTCTCGTGAAATTTACTGATACAATTGTTTTACATAAATTAGTATTCACAAAATAAATGTAAAATACCAAACACTGTAAATGAAGCTCATACATAATGCATGCAAATGCAAATGAACATCCAGTTGCCAACTGCGATTGTTGTGTAGTTCTGAATTTCCTTAGTGCCTCTTTGTTCTTAGGTGTTTTCAATCAGCTTTTAAGCTCCATAGAAAAGGTCTCGTCTCCAGCTCTCCAGTAATTTCATGACTGAAGAAACAAGAAACCTGGAGCACCGGGTGCAGTGATCTTTTTTGTAAGTCAGCTTGTGCAAGCCCAGCTTGCCGCAGTGCTATTTTCAGATGTGAGAAAATGTATTCGTTCTGTGCGGATTTGATGGTGAGAAGCGATAGCTAGGGGATTCTCCAGTCTGGAGCAACTTAAAGAGTTGTCATTAAGAATGTCAAGGCTTCGCAGCCATGCAGTGTTCCTTTGCTGTTCATGTTGATGAAATGTACAAGTCCCACCCTTGTATGATACTGTGGGGCATAGGCGTAATGAGTGGGTGGGGGGCATGCCCCCCAATAATCAAAATACAATATGCAAATACAAATACAATAATCAACACATCAAACGTCATATCTGTCCCCCCTAATTTGTAGATATAAAACATTCCCTTTCATTATGCCCCCCCCCCTCCATATTTCATACATGGTTACAACCTTGCTGTTAGCCATCGAGGGTCTTGATTTACTGTGTTTGAACACAGTCAGCCTGTCCTTGTACTGAAATCTGGACACCAGCACATCTTGGGAAATGGCTAACCTCTGTGTAAGTTCCTCCTTTGTAGGGGAATGCCTGTAGATAGTAATTTACGTACAGAATTGTTCCGACAGGCCAGCACACACACACACACACACACACACACACACACAGACACACACGTATTTTAATTATATATTTGTTTGGCCTTCTTTAATTAGATGTGATATGGTTGGTGAAACCCCCAGTGTACCACACCAGGATTTTTCACCTATTATCCAATACAGAACTTGTGGTCAATTTAGCCCTAATGCTGGTAGGTGTGTTATTTGTTGTGTTATTGGTTATTTAATATGACTCTTTCTCTTAACCTTTATTAGTTAAGAGTTATCTACCTCATGAAATCCAATGGTTTTCTCCAATCACGGGGCACCAGCTAATAAATTATCATGAACATAATTTAGGTGGAAACTACCAATACCTTTCATTTGAGTTCAATTGTAGTAGAGCCCACTTATTGGAATAAAGGGGTCAACACAATTTTTAACAAAAAACATTTATTCACAAATAAATTTACCAAAGGCATAGATAGGAGAATTATCATATATTATGCTCAAACACTACGATTTTCTCATATTTTCAAGTCTTTGATGATTTGAGGTTGTTATACTCAGTCTGTCTTTCCTCCGCCAATGGTGTGTTGGCAGGTTTTGGCCCGCTGGTTTGGTTTTCTCACCGAAACCAATGTCTTTACCTCAGGCTTACTCAGAATCTTCTGTTGCGAATAATGGAGTGAAGAGATTTTGCCTTGTTGCAACGGTGAGCCCCATTCCTACTAGACAATGCCTGGCAAGGTTCATCACAAGGTCACGGTCTGGCTTTGTCCAGGCCTAGAAACCCGTTGTCTTTAGAGCTCAAGTCTGGGACCAACTCTTTATGCTGATTGGATGAGCAGAAATTCCATCCTGCATTCAAAGCCGTTGGTCAGCTCTGGTGTCACACAGAACAGCTAATGGGTCTCTTCAGTGAGGCATGGGGGTTTGGTCTCCATCTTCCCTGCTCGGCTGAAGAGATACTGTCTGGTATTGTATTCCCGAAGGGTAATAAAACCCATCACCCATCCCTCCTAGCAGAGGATGAGAAGGTGAAACAGTCTTTTTCTTTGAAAGGGGAAAAGTGATTTGAGAAGAGTTCAAATATTGCTCAACAATCAAAGTAACAAGCGTATGCTACATTGGACTGGGGGCTAAGCCTAGTTCCAGCCAGCTGGACAAAGGCACATTTGTGCCAGATTGTTTGCGAAGACCGATGTGTCCCTGGTGGATAGGTATACAGTGCCTGGTCTTATAGGTGGCCAAGTACTGTAGACAGCAGTGGTAGTGGTAGCAGTGACAGTTTTTCTGTGTGGCTCAGTGTTGGCAACGCTTAGGTTGTGAGTTAATTTCCCACTGGGACCATATATACTGAAAAATGTATGCATTCACTACTGTAAGTCGCTTTGGATAAAATGGCATATATTACATATATTATTACAGCAGGTTGAAGATCTGCAGACCTCCTGTGAGGCTTTCTCTGTTACATTTTTTTACCATATTCATTTAATAAATACCTTTTGAGTAACATCTTTTATAATTCTTGGTGGTAATCATTTATCCCAACATGTCCTGGAAGCATTGTTTTTCTGGTTCAGATATTTGCCATTCAAATCAGTTGATGGTGGCCTCCAGGCATTTCCACATTCAGTGTGTCTGGGGTGGGCTACAGGATTGGGCCATTCAGTGTGGACAAGAGAGCCAGTGTTTGAACGAGAATGGAGGGTAGTGGTAATGGATTGTGTAAGTGAGATGGGGTGGAGTACCGGCAGACAGGGAGGTGTGGAATGCATCATGGATAAGTTGGAGATTTAATAATAAAAATGATGATGGTGATCATGTTAATAATGATAATAATAATTGTAATGCATTGCATTTGTATAGCACTTTTCACAATCTCAAAGTGCTTTATAGTGAAGGGGGAATCTTACTTCAAACATTAATAATTTACTGAATGAGGTGCATCTGATGGGTCTGGATCTTCATCTCAATTTTCCTGGCTGCTCTCAGCTTCTCTTTATAAAGCTTGCTTCTCCTTTCAGGGTTCCTTGACATTTCCCCTCAGCTTGTGGATTGCAGCCTTGTTCCCACACATCATTCCCTGAATCTCATCCCTGATGTAGTTCTTACTGTCGGTCCATGTTAGACGGGGTGTGATTGTTTTCTCTAAGCTACATGACCTCAATCTACAGTGGTGAGAGGATCTCCTTAATCGAGATTGTATTGGACAGATTGGAGCTTATGTGAGAACGGAGTCACTCTGGGGTTTTTTGTCATGTTGGGTTGTGTAACTCTCTTTACTGCTCATGGAAGCTACACGGTAGTGACAGGGCCCTCTAGTGCAGGGGTCCATGCATTTGTTTGCAATATTTTTAGGTTTCTGAAAATATTTCCTGGCTGTATCCAGGCCCAAACCTACAACGACCCTAGTTATGTGCATTGCCAGGTCATATGTGCACAATTCAGAATAGTATTTATTAATTGAAATATGATCCATGTAATATAATCAGACTTGCAGCTCAATCATGCAACATGACCCATAGTGAATCAAATGGAGGTAGTTAATCAAAGTCGGTGTGCAACTCTCACATGTCCTAATGAAACAAGGCCCATCGTCCAGCTCCATGGTGCTGAATAGATTGCTTTGATAGCTTGCTTTACAAAAAATATATATTTTTAGTGAGATTGTGACAGTCAGAAACTCTATTATTTCACCATGAAGAATGGGAAGCCTAGCAGGATAAGATGCTCCTCACATATCCCTTACATATTCCAAGACCAATTTGTCCTTTATCTCCAGCTGACAGCACATTTTTCTTAACAGAAGACTTCTTTAAAAAGGTCCTCGTGAAACCCTGGTGAACAACTTTCCATGTCTGTCTGTGAGCTTTCAGAGCATTCTTTTCATCCCATTTCAACAAGCAGGTAATATTCCCCCTCAGTCCATTGGGTGGGCCTGGGCATTGCAGTTGCAACCTACAGGTAACTACCAAAATAAAGTAAATCAGCCAGTTTCCTTAAGAACAGTCCGTCGAGAACTTCACAGAGAGGGATACTATGATCGAGTTGCAGTGCATAAACCCCTTATTACACCAATGCACATTTGTGAGTAAGGTAGTGCAAAGAACACAGGCAGTGGTCTACTGAGCAGTTGAAAAAAGCCATATGGTCAGATGAGTCATCCTTCACTCTCTACAAGCGGATGAGTGGCGCATGCCAAAAGAAACCTACAGGCCTGAGTGCTTGTTTCCCATAGTGAAGGGTTCTGGTAGCTCTGCTATGGTGTTGGGTGCATTTTTCTGACATGGCTTAGGTCCACTCAACCCCTTAGAGGGCAAGGTAAACACTAATAAATACAAAGCTATTCTGAGTGATCACCTTCATCCTATGGTGAAGCATTTCTATTCTGATTCTATTCCAGGATGACAATACCCGATCCGCAAGGCACCAGTGGTCACTTAATGGTTTGATGAAGACTATGTAAGCCATATGCCATGGCTATCACAGTCACCAGACCTCAAACCCAATTGAACATTTATGGGAGAATCTGGAGCAGCGCCTGAGACAGCATTTTCCACCACCATCAACAGAACACCAAATTATGAAATTTTCTTGTGGAAGAATGGTGTTGTATCCCTCCATTAGAGTTCCAGGTACATGTATAATCTATGCCAGTGCTCATTGTTATGATAAGATACTTTATATTAGTGTTTCCTTTATTTTGTCTGGTTCGTGTAGTAGCATGCAAGCAGTAGAAAGCTGACTGTCATAACAACGCTTGAGTGGGCAGTTGGTCACTGCCATTTTGCCTCTAACTAATGAGTCTACACAATGACATATTATGACTCTAAATAATGACAATGGCTTTGTGTGTTTCCAGTTTCCAACGCGACTAAATGTTTGTGTCGATGGCCAAATGACTTTCTATCTTTTCACCATTCATTTTGAATGGAGGCTCGTTTTATAAAATCTCAATTGGTGAGAAACTATATATCGCTTTAAAAAGATGGTAGAAGAGCGCAAAAACGTCTTGCGAAATGCTAACAGTATTCACTCGTCTTTTTAACAAAAACTAGCGAACAGATCTGTATGAAATTACAATAGTATTTGCCCTTAAAAAAAACCCATCTCCATAAGTGCTAAAACGGCATCAGGAGATTTTGGATTATGAATGCAAATGCCGTGCGACCATTGTCTACTGCGACTGCGCAGTGTTTAATACATGACAGTTTTATTTGCCCTATTCAAAGGCAGAGAGACAGACAAACGGTGAAATGCACTGGGGATCACTTAGCCTCTGTGGAGCTAATTATTCTGTAAGAATGGGAATTTGTTCCAAGTAATAAATCCATAGTAATTAGGGGAGGAACCAGAAACAAGTCTGACATAAAAGATGTAAAGAGGGCCAGGGCTGATTGAACACTTGAACTAAATAAATAGCATTATTTATCTTTGTCAATTACGCATGTCTCTGTTCTAACAAGGCTGACACAATTTATACTGTAGCTATAAACTCATACCTTATGAGTAAAGATCAAATAATAATTAAAGTAGTAGTTGTTGTTTTAAAGATTTTAAATAAGGTGTGTCAGCAAGCTCTCAATTTCAAATGTGGAATTGAAAAAAAAAATGTTTTTATAACACTGCCAATCAATCCGGAAAACCTTTATTGACCAGATTACCAAAAAATATTTTCATGGTTAAGATATCCAACATTTTCAGATTCTTACACCAGTGAGATATTTTGTACATTATGGCAATTTTGAGTGTAGCGTCAAAATATGCTTTTGAGTCCCCAAAAGAAATTGGTACTTGCCATTATTTTTCATTGTCACTAAGGAGCTTTTACCTCATTAGAGCGAGCTGAAAGTGAGTAGGTTGCCTGAAAGGGTTGCCCTAATCCTGACGCATTAGCTAGACACACAGTTGCAACAGAAAGACGAAAGCCTTGAGAGCCAATGTTTACAATCGCATCGGGTCTTTGTGCTCACAGCCGAAATGCAAATAGCCAGTGCTCCCTGCAATGTGTGCACGGGGCCTGCGTACACACAAAGCACCGAGTCATTGTTTTCGCTGCACTGATGCAGGTTGAAGGTTACTTATGACTTCTCCCTTAACCATTTGATTCAAGCTGCACCTCCAGCTATCTATTAGCGTGTGCGAGATGCACTGGGGCACCAGGGAGCGCTGGTGAAGGCAGTCTGAAGCCACACATCTGAACTGAGAGAATAATGAATTGCTGGATGAAAAGTGGGGAAGGAGTGATGTGTTCTGAAAGAGATGGCGTGCATGTGTGTGTGTGTGGGGGGTAATAAATGGAGAGAAACGTTTCTAACCAAAACAGAAGTAATGACCAGTGCGAGGGCTGAGATTGGGAAGACAGATCAATTGTAACAATAACTGGCAGCATCATTACAGCTCAGCTTTGAAGGCAAAATATTATTCAGACTGTCATTTTAGCCGCGTTGTCTATCTACCGCAGGGGCTGTGGTGGGCTTTGTATTAGTGGTCTGGACTGGTCGTGGTATCCAGGAGTCTTAGGATCGCAGATGTGTTCCTGACATTCCATGCCCAGATATAAAACTATCTGTAACCATTCCATTCCAGTTCCATCAAATTGTGAACTTCATTTTCATTTTAGGCATTTGGCAGACACTCTTATCCAGAGCGACTTACATGATTGACATTTCTTTACATGACATTCCTACAATGGATATTTTTACTGAAGTAATTCAGGTTAAGTACCTTACTCAAGGGTACAATGGCAGTGCCCCACCTGGGAATCGAACCTGCAACCTCTCAGTTACAAGACCAGTTACCTAACCATTATACTACACTGCCACCCTACTCCTCAAAGCGGACATCTCCTTATTAATGCCAAAAAGAATCCACATTCTAGCGTTGATTTGTGTTGCTCAGCAGCTGTTATGGAATTATTTATCTCACGGTTAATCCTTTAAACCAAAGCACCGTAAGGATATCTGTATCTTTTTAACACCTGCTTTGTAGTCAAGATAAGGCTTTAATGATAACTGGTGATTTGAAACAAGGAAATGCTAGAATACACAAGGTGCAATCCTGTTAACAAGTATGTGGGTATTAAATTAAAGGCAGGTCCAGCTGGTTTACGGTTTAGCAATAACACGTTTCATTCCTGTTTTAACAAGCCAAAATATATATCAATCTTTTTTGTTTTTAAAAATACAATTGTTCCATTTTCAACCCCCAACTGTGCCTCTTGGGTCACCAATTTTACCACTTGCATCTGGATTAGGAGCACTAACAATGTCCTCCAATGCACGCGAGTCTGTGACTCTTTTCAACAGAACTGGCCACAGTACTGCAGTGGAGCAACTGACATTTGGAAGGGATTTGTATCTCTCACTGATGAAAACGTTATTTAAAAACTTTCATTAATTAGACGAAAAGTAAACATTTGAAATTAGGCTACTGAATACTTTCCTAGCCATTATTTACACTCCTGGTTGGGGCAACCAAGTGTTCTGTTTTGGTCTTCCAATGAAAAAATACTCATAAATGTTTACAGTTCAAACCAGTAAGTCCATGTCTATATAGCCAGGAGGTTTTGTGTCAACGTGAATAATTGTTGCCGATGCAGACGGATATCAAATTGGTTCAAATAAAACATTCACAGAAACTGTGTGCTTTAGATTAATGGGTTATTTTCACGATGGAAGTAGGAATCGTTCACACGCAGACCGTGTGCTGCCTTTTGATCTTGATCTGTGTGAAGAGACGAAGGAGAGCAACCTGACTGGCGGGCTGTTAGATAACACGATTAAGGGTAATAGTGCTTTCCCCAAGTGACATAGCCCTCTCAGGCAAAAGGAGGATTATGTCTGATGCTACACCATGTGACCTTGCCATTAAAATCTGCACAGAGGCTGGCTCGCCCCATATATATATACTGTATATATAGATGCTGAAAAAATATAATCTTTTCTCTTTTAAAAGGAACAGCCCGCCAATAAAGCATGCATATACCCTCAGTACCAAAGAACAGCGGAAGGCGGAGGAAGAGGAAGGAGAAAAGGAAGAAAATAAGATGAAGGGCAACAGACTGGGCAGTAAAAGAAAGTCTTTCCAAAGACACATTGTTGCCATTTGTAAGTGGGACAGAGTGCACCCACATGAATACGGCAAGCCGGTAGAGATGGGATTAGTGCAATGTGTTGATGTGTGCTCGCTGCATCCTGCGGGGTTACATCTGAAATGGCTTTGGTTTGATTTAGTTTACTCAGCTTGTCATAAATATGACAGCAGCTCTCAAAAGCTACAGGGCATGTCATTTGTATTGTAGGGATTTGGCAATATCTTACAAGTTTTTGGTCGCCATGGGTCTGTCTGCTTTTAGGAAGATGCAAGGGATGGAAACTTAAACTGTAATAGGCCATAGCAAACCACTATTACGATTTACAGTCTTTGCAACATCGTCTCATTTAAGCGCATGCAAAGTAGCTTGCTGAAACAAGAAATTTCAATGGGAATATCAGGCTAACCTCATTTGAAAAGATTTTCTATCATGGGAATGAACGTCCACTGGCAAAATGGTGAGAGCCAAGGACTCAAATTGATCTTATCTAGCCTCACTAAATCTTGATCAAGCATAGACTGAAGGTCGCAAGCCGATATGCATCTAATTAATCTAATTGTGGTAAAATCCAGTCCTGCTCAAGGACCCTGGCATTGAATGGCCGACATCTATATTATGGGATTTGTCTGTTCCCCTGTCAGCTTTGTTGTGACACAGTCGCCTCACGCAGGCTATACAAATCCATGCACAAGAGTCACCTTTAAAAGAATGACTGAATTAGTGTCATTAAATATCTATCATTAAATTAGTGTCAACTGTTGTTTTGCTGCATTGTACATTTTCTCAGATGAGTCTAAATGTAAAATTCTTACCAAAACATATGTGACCCGTTCAATGAGAGGGCATTGTTACGACTGCAGAAACATTTCAGGTAAAGGGAGCAGTTCCCATTACCAATGAGTTTTGAAGAATCCACACAGTGGAATTGCTGAGCATGCATTATACATTGAGTGTCATTCATAAAGAATGAATGACCGTATATCACATGTATATTTGAATACGTTTGTCATGACAAACGAAGAACTCTCTCTCCCATACCCATGAATCAAGATAGGTGTCCTGTAATTCCCTTCTTCTCAGTCATGTGCTGGGATGGGGGGATATGAAGGAACTGCCTGCCCGTAACGCTACTGGGCTATTGGGCAGTCGTGGCTTACTTTGAACTAAAAAGAAGGAAAGAAAAAAAACGAATAGCTCACAGATGTATTAATAATAATAGCCACTGTGAATCATCTGCCTCTATTTCTTAATATATAATTCACAGAAGCCGGATGATGAACAATCTGTGACTTCACCTTTAATAACAAGTTCTGAGATTTCACTTTGCCATTACTGTGCCAGCATTAAACGTATATGTGTATGTTATGGTGGAAATGGCAGAGGAAACCAGCAAATCCAGTATCATGTTTCACTCACACAAACAGATGCATTGCTCATTACTAACAGCAACATCTACTGATTACCTACTAATCTACTGACCTTTACTCTTCCAACTCATTATATTCTGCAGCTTAGCTCAGACTCTGGACCACCTCGCTGAAGTGCTCCCGGATTTGGCCTATGACACTTTAGATTCATACATTCTTGAATATGTGAATTAAGCGGCCAGACACTCTCTAAAGTGTGAAAGCACACTGAATAACATCTCCACACATCTTTCTCAGAGAGAGTCATGCAGTCTAGCCATAGCACGGAACAGGTGTAGCCCATAGGGGGCAGTCTTCTCTCTTAAACAAGCAGGAAACGCCTCGGCGCGGTGACAATTCCTTTTATCTCATTAGAGAGTGCTCATTTCCATTGCTCTGAGCAGAAACATTATGACTTGCCGATGGATATCACTTTCTTTGTGAAACCTAATGAGTTTTTTAGACCGAAATGTCATTTAGAGGAGGCTTTTTACATCTCCTGCATTGCATATTGGCAGCTTGTCAGAGTGGGTGTACTTTTGTTGGAGCAGAATTTATAAGTGGAGACACCGAAAACAGCATATTGGTAAGTGGTGGCTCAGAGGATGTGGTTTAATGACAACAGCTCTAAAACTGAATTTATAAGCAGTTTTGTAGAATATGAAGTGTCAGATATGTGATGGCATGTAAAGTAAGAAGTTATTTTTGTTGTTTGCCCACTGGGCATTTTTCCCAGACAGACTATTTCCAAGAAATACACTGAAGCACATGTTCAGGCTGATGATAATAATAATAATAATAATAATAATAATAATAATAATAATAATAATAATACCTCAAATTAAAATAGACTAAGGAAGACAAAGGAAGAAATACATCAATAAATTAATAAATATATGGCTACCATGTATGTATATGACCAATTCAGAGTTATCAACTGTTTGGACAACTGTCTGGTGCTGGCTTATCAAGCGGCTAGAGGAACTGCTCCCCCTTACCTCCAGACACTCATCACACCCTACACCCCAGCCAGACCCCTCTGCTCCACCTCCTCTGGCAAACTGACTGTCCCATCCCTCCGGGCGCCTGGCAGCCGCTCTTCGCGGTCTCGCCTCTTGGTGGTGGAATGACCTTCCACAACCGGTCAGGACCGCGGAATCACTTGCGATCTTCCGCAACAGACTCAAAACCCACCTTTTCAGACTCCACTACCACTTAATTCTGTACATCTAGCCAATTGTCATCGCCACTGCCTACCTGTTCAATACTTTTTGTATATGTATCCTTGCATACTCCTCCAAAAAAAATAAAAATAATAATTTACTAACCTCTTCCTTCCCAGTGTTACAGGTATGATATGCAGCTGCCCACACAATGTCTATCACAGTATTACTGCACTGATCTCTTGCGCGAACTATGATTGTTCCTACCATGTATTTATGCACATCTTGTAAGTCGCTCTGGATAAGAGTGTCTGCTAAATGCTTAAAATGTAAATGTACAATACATTCAAATTGAGAATCACTGCAGCCGATTCCCATTGAAATGAACGGCGGTTCCGTGTTACACGGCAGAAGCATTAATGTGCATGCTCACGCTTATGCCCCTGTTTATTATTGGCCGAGGCGTGAGACTGAGAAGGGCAGGTGCCATTAAGATAGGGAGACCGGGGTGCTCGTGCATGGTAACCATTGGGCACGAATATAAATGACAGCTGGCTGTCTCACACATCATTTTTGCTTTGCGTTCCGTGACGCACATGGTGCTCTCCAGCTATTCTATAGACTCCGCATGCACCCAAACGCAGAGCAAGTGGGTGCACTTTTGTCCCCCATATGTTCCATAGAACATTGTAAGCTTATTTCCTGCTCCCTGTTACCAGAGATACCATATAACAGTGTGCAGGCTTCCCTATGCTTATGAATAGTTTGCAAAAATTGTGCTCCGGGTGCTTTCTCCAGATGGCCAAGTCTCTGGAAACATTGCAGCGATGTCAGTATCAGCACATTCTCGGTCTTTAGTGAATATACTGTTCAAAACTGTTCAGGGAGTGTTTAGAACAGAAGACTTGAGTGGGCCATGAGGCAGAATTATTTGAGTCTCCTTACCTTGATGTCTCCCGTATCATTTATTCATATGGCCCAATAGGAAATTCATTGAAATTATTCACCTTTCTGTGCCATTCTTCTCCAGGAACTGCTTGGCGTCAGTTATGCAAGACATGCTTTAAGTGCATTGTGTAAATTTGGCCTGATTTTTATTTTGGTGCTTTTAAACGGTCCGATCAGCTTGAAGCACAGACGAGATGTACAGGGGGAAGAGTTGTATCAAATTATGGAATTGTGTCCTCAATTATGTCCTCATTTGACCAAAGTGAGTCAAGCCCTTGGTTAAATACGTTTGACAAGTTTATCTTCCAACAAACAGATACCACCCAAGCATACTAATTTGACATTCTGAAGAATTATGCAGCAGTGGGAGAAATAATCCATATTGACCAATGTAAGGTGTGATGCATATGAAATTTGCCCTTTTCCCAAAAGCATTTAAATAGGTTGACCTCAGTATTGCTCATGAACTCAATTGTCCAATTTCTTTGTGTTAATATTTACCACGATTCCAAGTGTAATCTGCCTTCATTGCTCCTTTTACTAATGAGTCTTTAGAGGCTGAAGTGACAAAACATGGGCACACAATTCTATCTGGGTAATGAGGGCAAAAGAAATTGGCATTTGGAAGGTAATGACCAGTCATCATTCTGTTTCATCAGAAAGAAAGGAAATGGGAATGCACAGTCGTTTGCCATAGAAGGTAACGGATAGTGTACAGAATGCATGTCCCTGTGAGAATACAAGATGAGTTGGCCCAGAATTTTCCCAAGAGCCGTCCCGAAACATCTGTATTTAGGGAGCTGTTTTTCAACTGCAGAGCTTCAGTTAGGACAGGCCCTGTTTTAAATACGCTGCCCTCACCATTTGAATTTCACCATATAAACACTGATATCGCTAAGATAAAAGCTCTGATATAGTTTCTTGATATAGTGTGAGATAAGTCTCCATTGCCCATTCTATGGTTTTAGTGGTCAGCCAATATATATACATATACAGTATATATACACAGGGGTGCAAGCAAGTGGCACGCCAGTACGCATTCGCGTCCTCAAACTTTAATCACATCCTTAAACGTTAATTGCGTACCAAGCAACGACTTTAAGTTTGATCAGTCCATCACTGGTAAGTTAATTTTAATATATAATGCATATGATATTAAACAAAATATATATATATACACAGTACCATCCAAAATTATTCACACCCTTGATAAAGATAGGCAAAGAAGGCTGTAAAATAAACAATTAAGGTAATGAGCTATATTGTATGCTCCAAAAATGGGAAAATTATATTCTTTTATAATAATGCAGTTGCTTAGAGAAAGAAATTGAGTCATAAATCATGTCAGAAGTCATATTTTGTTTTCCCAAAAACATATGTGTCACAATTATCCACAATCCTAATAAGTATGTTAAATAAAGATAGAAAAATAAATATTAATTAATATGCTACTATTGAGGGAAATCAACAAAAATAAGTGTCTGGGCAGCGGATAGCATAGCTAAAATATGCACTGTCTCTATTAGACCAGCCCTGGTTGTCAGCCCCGATCAGGGGCGGCATTTGGCTGTCCGCCCCAGGGGAAGGGGGGAGGGTGAGCCAGTTCGGGTCCACCGTGAAGCACATAAGGGAGTCTTGAGAATGTGGGTGGGCGAATTCCGTCTCGAAGAAGCAGAGTTCGCTGCCCATGGAGAATTAGCTTGCCTCGTAGAGCTGAGTGGCAGACTCGTGTGGGGAGGGTAAATCGAAATAAATGAAGGGTGCAATTGCATTTTACATTTTTACATTTTTACATTTACATTTGCAATTGGCTACTAAATTGTGAGGAAAACTGGAAAAATCTGAAATTAATTTTTTTTTATAAATACAAATAAAAAATAAGTGTCTGAATTGGAACTCTGGTGGAACTCTGGTTGGAATTGGGTATTATGGTCAGATGAGACCAGAATGTTCATACTCCATACTGTATATGGGCCTCAATTACAGCATTCTCTTCTTTAGCTGTTTTTGCAAAAGTTTAGAAATTAGAGTGCACCTATATACCGATGTGAAACTTTGAATTCTGTGCCTTAGATCTACAAAAATGGTAGAAAAAACTATTGTGAGCATATTGTGAAGATGAATAATAAAGAACAAACAAACACTGAGTTTGAAATAATTCAATTTAATAATGGATGCAAGTTCCCTGCAGTCTCACCAAAGCCTCTGCTTGGAAACAAAATTTATATTGTTTTGATGTTTAAATGAGACAGAGTGCTGTCTGAAATAATGGGGGAATTGTGCTACTCTTGCTTGGGAGAGAGATTCCAGGAGACAAGCGTGTAGGTGTCAGGTCATTAGTGCTCATTTGCTGGTGCCGGTGCACCTGTTCTGTGCACACAAGGAGTGGAGCCGCTGTACATGCAGATAAGGGGGAGAAAATGAGGCCTAGTAAAAGACGGGAACGGAGAGAGGCTCTGTAGGAGAAGGTTTGACAGAGCTTGCAGCTGGGATGTGGTAGAGAGGCTCCGGGCAGCCTTGCAGGCTTGTCTGTAGAGGTGAACAGATTGGTTTTCTTTATCTGAATAAACCCAGAACTTCATGCGGAGGGCTGCAGGGGAAAGCCTAGTCCTGTGTTAGGGCTATGTATGAACGCACCTCTCACTCTCGAAAATTGACACACATGCACACGCACACACACACGCACGCCCACACACGCACTCACACACACACACGCGCGCACACTCACATACACACACGCACACATGCGCGCACGCATGCACGCACACACGCGCGCACACACACACATGCACGCACGCACACACACATACACACACACACACACACACACACACCTGCACACATGCACATCTATGGCACTAAGAGGGACTGTCATTCCAACCACACATGCCACCGCACACACGCACGCACTTAGGCATGTTACATACATGACCACACAAATTCACACATAGGTCTATTTGCATTACACTGCACACACATGCCCTGTTCAAGAACCAACTAAGTTAAAAAGCGCTTTGCCCTTTCTCGTCTCATTCTCGAACAGAGTGATGGGGGCAAAAATATATACAATAATCCTCCTGCCTGCTCAGCCCCAGCACCTAGGAAGGGAGAGCACCTAGTCTTTAACCTCCCTGGGAGAGAATCAGCAGGCATGCACTGTAGGTGTTACGCCACTAACACGAAGGGTGGCTGAATTTCAATTAGGCCGACCGGCTGGCATCCTGTAATAAGTGCAGTGTGAACTTGTACTCCATCACACGCTCTCCGGTGACTGTAAACTTACACAGTAACAGGTTCATTTTCCCACCTAGTGCTTCTAGGAAATGACAGTGACCCAGACAACTTCACAGTGCATGAGCTCTGGAGCTTTGTCTTTGTTGGGAAGGAGGGGGGGGTGTCATAGGGGGCCTGCATATAAGGACTGAATTTATATGGAACCCTGCGAGTACAGTGACGCATGAGGGCACCTGAAATAACACGCCTGCAGCTGACTACGGGCCGGATTTAATCAATAATAGCCTTTGAGTTTTTACCTCCACCAAGCCGAGTTCAGCAATCACCAGGCCGCCTTTGAAGAAAGAAAGCTAACTTAAAAATAAATGTGAGTGTTAAAGTTAGAGACATTGACGTGTTTGTAACAAGCTTCAGTTTTTCTTCTCATGTTATATGTATCGATCGCTATGCTTGAAATTAAAAGAGACAAATCAGTTTTTTTCCTCCTTTGTCTAAGACACCTTTTACTTAAAGCACAAATACACTTTGCAGTGCCCTTGCATTTTGTTCAGATCATTTCCCTGCGGTCCCCAGCGCTGCCAATGTTAAATCTGTTCAGGAGCTTCTACCTTCCAGCTCACTTTCCCGCAGTGATTAGATTCTATTTTATCGTTCGCCTTAATGCATGAAGGGGATTGACTTGAGGCGGGCTTCACGGAGGGGGCAATCACCTGTCAAACATATCAGTCAATCAATCGGGCTGCTATCGCACAGACATTTTGGAGACCGTCCGCCCCCTGCAGAAGCGCTATATGGGTCAGTCGATTATTCAGAGGAGAGCTCCAGTGCCTCTCTTTAATGCAGGCATTTATTTGAAAGTAAATTGTTTTGTTGTCGTTTCTCCAAGCTGCGGGGTGACCTGTGAGCCTGAAAATTGCACCGTGAACTGATAGGACCTGAGCCCCTCTTTGTGAGAAATGTGTACATTTCAATGAGGCCACGCGCCCCCCCGCTGTGGTGTAAGCCCGGCTTTGTCGCCGCATCCAGTCTTGACACCGGATGTCACCGCGGCCGGATGGCCCCGGGCCCCTGCCCCTACCAACCCTCACGCAGGTCATGCACTCTGCCCTTGAAATGAGCAGGAAAAACAGGGTCGCGTTTTTCACAATTGCCAGAGGCGTATCTTCCAGGGGGGCCTGTTGCGAAATATCTCAATGCAGACAATATGTGCATAATTAATTCTGAACTTTTGTTTTTGTTTCTGATTTTATCCCATTTTCTCCCAATTTGGTAGCCCATTGCACCCTCGTGTTGTGAGTTCGCTGCCGTAGCCCTGTGACCAGTAGCGACGAAGGTGAAGCATCGACTCCTCCGAGACAGCACTCGCCAGGCCGTTGACCATAACCCGATACTACAGAGTAACTCCTGTGCACAGCAAACTCCCTGTTGGCTTCCCTCCCCCTTCCCTGGGGCAGACAGCCAATTGCCGCTCCCGAGGCACTCCCAGCCAGAGCTGACTCTGGCGCGGCCGGTGGGATCGAACCCAGGTCACGTGGCCAGCGTCGAATATTGTAACCACTGGACCACGCGGGAGGCCAATTCTGAACTTTTTTAGCAGGATGTTATACAGGTTATTTATTGTTTGGCCTGGATTGAACAGCATAGCTCTCTCAATTCAATTTCAAAGTCTTTGCTTTTCTTCATGGACACAGTTTGGTGAGTTCAGAGATCACCAGAAATGAACTCTCCCAATTGTATATGTGAGGAAAAACATACGTATTTATTAATAAGTTAGTTAAGGGCAAATGTTGATTGAATCAAAGCCCTGTTGCATCAGAAGCACACGGTCAATACGGAAAAGGGGGTTGGTTTCTCATTTGGGAAGCTAGAATTTAAAGGGTCTTGTAAAATTGCTTGCTTCCCACCACCTAGCTGAAGCTGAGTGTGTAACATAACATAACATATATTTAGCAGACGCTTTTATCCAAAGCGACTTACAGTAGTGAGTGCATACATTTTTCAGTATATGCGGTCCCCAATGGGAATTGAACCCACAACCTAAGCGTTGCCAACGCCGTGCTTTACCTACTGAGCCACACAGAACCACCAAGTGTGTGACTTCCCGTCTTCTGTACTGACATACGTACAGTACAGTATGTCAGTACAGAACTGTACTGAACTGCTGATCCCCACTGGTCTGGTCTGGCAGTACACCATCTAGCTCACTCTATCAACTTCATCAATCGGAAATAATTGTCCCTGATAAATCAGGAAGATCCTAATGGTTGTAACAATGTTAATTCACTATTTGTTAGAGAAATAATTACACTAATAGAAAAGCAAGGCTAAAACAACATTGCCTAAGCAGAGCAATACGTGATTATTTACAGCCCTGTAGTACTTTCTTATCCCTCAGACTTAGGCCTAGATTCAATCGATAATTGCTCTTAACTTTGATCTAAAAATAAGATTAAATATATGCAAGTCACAAAAACGTATTGGAAAGTTTTGTGTTTGTGCAGATAGCACTTCCATATAATTGTGAGTCAAAGTTAAAGACAAGTATTGATTAAATCCAGGTGGGGTAAGTGCCAAGTTTTGGGCAATACTTGGACTAAAATAATGAACTGTATTGGCTGCAAACCAGCATTTTGACAGTTGGGGGTTGAGTAAAAATCTCTTGTTGGTGGAGAAGCAAGCCCTTCTCTGCTTATTAGCTTAATGAGACAGTACGCTTCCTGCACTGACCTGGTGCTTGACCTATGATGTCACGGCAGTAGAACTTCAGACCATGAGGTTTTTATCTGGCTAAGAATGCCTACAGATCAAATGACAGCCCAATTTGTGGTAGATCAGCCACTGAAAGGCCCTGAATCGTGTTGGACGAGTTCCATTCATGAATTTTACCATGTTGGTTTTTGTTCCGAAGTATTCTGGCTTTGTTAAGCAGATATTGTCGTGCAGAAATATTGTCACAGCGTCGGTCTTAAAGGAAAAATTCACCTCACTTCATTCAATCTGTATGCTGTTCATGTTTATTGTGGTGTTAATTTATACCAAACATAGCTTGAGTTGTTTTTGCAAGTTATAAATGTTATGTTCTGCTCACTAAAACCGGACTTCCGATTCGGCTTTGTAGTGCAATTCCCATTGTAGTACGCTCGGTTTCGAGGTAAAGTTTAGAGATGGGAACATCGTACTGACATGCTCCAATTGCTAGATTTGATTTTGAAATCTTAATGGTAATGACTGAAGGAGCATGAAGGCAGAGGTACAAACACTTTTCGTATGACACAGGAGCGGGGCTCTTCCAGCCTGTGTAATCCGATGTGTTTTATTTAAATCTTATGAGCGCTCACCTGTCAACATGCATGCATCGTGCCCTGGATGTACTATCATCTGACATCAAACATAAAGTCTACATTTTTGGGTACATTTTCCATTTAAACTGTATTCCATTGGATTTTATTTGTATAGCACAGGTAGACGAGCAGGCCAACGTTTAGCTTTAGAACACAGTGAGAACACAGCACTGACTCCATCCTTCGGTGTAAGGCTCATATGGCTTGGTGTGAAATATGACTGTTTCTTCAACTTTGTGTGTACTTATTTCCATTATCTTATACACTTCCATTACAGGAGAACAATTTAAATGTGATGTTTCATGACATATGAAGTATGAAGTACTTACATGCATCACTGAACATTCGGAACACTGCACTTCATGCCTAGAACTAAACCCTCCTTTTCCAGTCAACAGCAAAAGCTGGATTTATTACAAGCCAAAACCTTTTGCAGATACTTGTCAAGTCACTTATAAAGACACCATGGCTCAGTGAAGCCATTTCCACAAGGCTATCTGACCGTCCAGACTTACTGGAATGCACACCATTTTTTACATAATTGCAGTATTGTATTTTTGGAAAATGCAGCTTTATTATTGTCCATAGACCTTAGCTACACAACGCTGGTGCTGGAGGGCCTCTCTGAATCTACTGAAGCCTATTAGGCTAAAACGAATCTCCACCTCGAGGATAACAACCAAACCTGTCAGTTCTGAAAGGGTTAATGGTGTCAGAGGGGGCAGGGACAATACGCTTCGGTTGAGGCGCCCTGCCCTAAACTTGTCCTGTATTTGAACTTGCCTTCCCCATTGCGTTGGCCTGACCCATTTATTTTGTGACTCTTTCTAATTTAATGAGTTCCTATTGACTAGCCAGCTCTGTTTCCCTGCTACACTCTGTGGATAGCTTTTTACACAGAGCGACTGCCCCAGGGGAATACAGCACCACAGGCAGCAGCGCCAAGAAAATGATGCTGACAGACAACCAGGAAAATGTAGTGGTGTTTTGTTTTGAAAGGCAAATTAAAGAACTGGAAGTAGAGACCACCTATGTGTCTAATTAGCCAAGTATCTGTCCCTGTGTTTTACTTTGCCTGGTGCTTGATTTGTTAGTTTTTTTGCTGTTTGCGATGTCACTTGCCTTTCGCAGATCAGGTTGGATATGATTAAGGCCTTGGAGTTTTGAAACAAGCCTTGCTTCCTGCCGTGTCTTTGAGCTGTCCAGTATCCTTATGTTCCCTCTCTCTCTCTCCCTTTCCCTCTCTCTCTCTCTCCCTCTCTCTCTGCCCTTCCTCCTTGCAGCAGAGCCTCTGGATGGGGAGGAGTACCTGGACATATCGGGAATCATGAGGTCCCAGGCAGGCAAATACGAGTGCAAAGCCAGCAACGACGTCGCCACCCCAGACGTCAAATACGTCAACGTTGTCGTCAACTGTAAGTGTTTTGTGTTGGAGACGGGCTCAACGTCATTTTAATCCCCCCTTTAAAAGGTGCACTGGTCCACGTAAAGATCATCAGGTTTTGCATTGCACATAGGGTCCTCTTTTTACCTGCATACCTTTCCATGCCCCAGTCTCAATGTGCTAATCACATCACTTCAGTCACAGCAAGTAGCTGAGTCATCAAAAATGTTAATTCATCTTATTTTTCCCCTTCACGATAATAATTACTGCTCATTAAGCACATTAAATGTAGTGCATTTCTCAAGAATTTTGTTGCATTTTTAATACTGGTAGTAGTTCCACATCTACTATGAATGTCGTTAGGTTGGTTTGAAGGTTACAATCAGAAAATAACAATTTTATTTACATTTGGGCATTTTAGCAGACACTCTTATCCAGAGTGACTTACACAGTTTACATAATTTCATAAAATTATGCAAAATGTGGATTATTAAATAAGAGTGTCTGGAACAGCGTCATGTTAAGACGCCGTTCCAGGTTATAGATGTGCCCTACAGGCTGGTATTGAATCCAGACTTTGCCAGTACCGAATGTGGCAGGCGGCCCTGCAGGGAATTGCATAATTGGACATGGCGTCGCCCAGGATGGGCGTGTTTTTAGCTGGCAGGACCGCATCTCATCGCCCACCAGCAGCCTCCACTGGTCAGTCAGGCCCCTGCACCAGCTGTGCATGGAGTGGGCTCAACACAATGGCTGAACAACTGGTACACTACGGAAGTGAAGATGAGCAGCAGCTGTCAGCACACGCTTTGGAGAATAGGGCATGCCTGTCTGGACTTTCCCCAATTTACGTAGGACATTGCAGCAATGTGATGGGCATGCAAATGCAAATGGACGTTCCAAATTTGAAGTAAAAGAAGAAAAAAAAACAGGTTTATGGTTCTGGGGAAGTGCATGTTGTATATGTTACTGTTAGTCTAGTGCAGGGTTTCTCAAACCTTTTTACTCCACGACCCCATTTCATGGGTGGGAAAAAAATCGCGACCCCATACATAAATGATGGTGCAATTACAACGCTGAAAAACTTTAGTCCAGAAACATACAGTATATTGGTGTCTATTTCCAAAATAGTAGCAAATGCATTCACAGGCTATATCTTTATGAAAAACAAACAAAACAGACTTAATAGTAGCAAATACAGTACATTCACAGGCTATATCTTTATGAAAAATAAAAATTACCGGTCTTCGCGATCCAATGTGCGACGACAAATGAAGCCTGTAGCCCCCGTTCGTTTGCTGCTGTTGGAGTTTTAAGCACGGTTTTCTGTCCTTGTAAAACGTTTTGTTTCCTCTGAAAGAAATCTAGCGGCTTTGCTTGTAATACGCTATGTTTAGTTTGCAAGTGGCATTTTACATGGCTTAAAGCTCTCGTTAGCTAGAACTTCCCCACACACGACACATTGTGGTCTTGGGTCCTCCTCATGTCCTGTCCATGTAAAGCCATAGGTGAGGAATTTCGGGTCATAACTTATTTTATTCCTTTTTGTTTTATTTGTATTTTTGTAATTTTCTGCTGATCTTTTGCTAGAATTTGACTCACCTCCAGCACCACTCCTGACAACAAACTTGTCAATTTTCGTGACCGCTGTATTGGCGCGCTACACATGCAATCGGGTAGTGCAGTAATGTTAAACGCATGCATGTCGGTAGATTAAAAATAATCGGTCAGAAAAGACAGATTTGACGAAAAAACAGGCAATTTGTTTTTCATTTAAAAAAATGTAAAGAAATGCTTATGCTTAAATTACATTACATTTTTGGCGACCCCACCATGACCCTTTGGCGACCCCAAGTGGGGTCGCGACCCATAGTTTGAGAACTGCTGGTCTAGTGCCTACACCAGGCTTACTCAAATCACGGTCCTTGTGGGCTGGGCACTGCTGTTTTTCCACACTCCCTTTACTTGGGAGTCAGGTGTGAAGACCCTCTGGCCAATCATTTGCACTAATTATTTAATTAACTACCTGTGCGGAGGGAAAACCAGGACCGAATTTGGATTTGTGGGCCGGATTTGAGTAACCCTGGCCTACAGCATGAATCTTTACTCAGCTTAGCAACCTCATAATACACATGTTTAAATATGATGCTTTGATCAGTCATGCAAAGAAGCATTTAACTAGTTAACCTTATCATTACATCTCTTCTTATGTTAAGACACATACCTGCACTAATACCTTTATAGCAGGAATGTTTTACTTCAATTAAAGAAGCATTGCAATGTCAGTGCAATACACTTTGGGATAAATTATTTGTTTTATTATAAACAACAATATTTTAAAAAAAGTGATACATTTTTTTTTTTTATTCTATCCAAGCATGGATGTTCAGTCTTGGATGAAGATGGCGAAATCATTATTTCTGTTATCAAGGCACTGTTGTAGTGTGTGGATGAGACCCCCTGTTATCAAATCCAGACCGTGCCAGTGCCAACTATGGCCAGCAGAGCGATGCATGATTAGGCATGAGCGTCACGCAGAAAGGGGGAATGTCCGTGGGAATGTCCGTGTCTCGTCGTGCACCAGCACGCATGTTAGCGCGGCAGGGTTCAGAAGTAATGGACATGAATGCTTTCTGCACGAGGTGACACAATGTCCTAGAGCCTGAATAAGAGTGGGGTTAGCCCATGCCAGTGGCGACTGTGGCCAGCAGCCCTGCAGGGCAGTGCATTCAGTGGTGGTAGTGTCGCCTCCCACACGGTTACAACATTTGACGCTGGCCACGGCGACCAGGGTTCGATGCCACCAGCCGCGCCAGAGTTGGCTGTGGCCGGGAGTGCCACTGGGGATGGCGGTTGGCTGTCCGCCCCAGGGAGGGGGTAGGGAAGCCGACAGGACATTCATTGTGCACAGGAGTGGCTCTGTAGTACCCGGTTACGGTCGACGGCCTGGCGAGTGCGATCTCGGAGGAGACGATACTTCGCCTTCGTCACTACCGGTCACAGGGCTACGGCAGTGAACTCACATTGTGAGGGGGGGATTGACTTGAAAATAGCGGGTGTAATTGGCTACTAAATTGTGAGAAAATGGGATAAAATCATAAACGAAATTTAAAAGTTAAGTGTTGCCCAGAGAGGGAGGGACGCAGTCCAGGTTGGGTTGTCCATGTCTCGCTGCACATCAGCGACCCCTGCTGGTCAATCAGGTGCCCACATGCTCACCTTGGACTGACCATGACATGGTCTTTTTTGGACATACCCTGTGTTGGCCAGAAGAGGATGGGCTTCCCCCCTTTTAGTCTGGTTCTTCCCAAGGTTTCTCCCTACCAAGAGAGTTTTTCCTTGCCACTGTTGCCTTTAGGCTTGCTTTTGGGGGGTCTAGGCCTGGGTTCCCCCTCTGTTCAGCGTTTTGTGACAATTAAATTGTGAAAAGCGCTATACAAATAAATTAGATTCTGCCGGTATAAATCTGCATAAACCTTCCTTCCTTCCCCGGGTCTGTGGAAGTTCAACTTGTAGACTGCGCCGTGAACAGAAGTAGCGGCTGACATCACGTGGTTAACGAGAGCGCACACGCTTGTGTACGCTCTCCCGAGTTGACAGCGGACAGTGAGTGTAGCTTAAGAGTACGATTAGGCGTTCCAAATTTGGGGAAACAAAGGGGCAAAAAGCATTAAAGTTTCCAATGTACCAATTCAAAACCCTGAGGGGCGTGGTCCATGGATAGGTCAATTCCCAGTCAAAATGTAGGGCCCATTGATAAGCACTGTTGAAAGCAGTAAAATGTTCAATGCTAATTAAACTTTATATCAGTCGAATAAGGAATACTGAATAGTTTCCTGTGCCCTCTCAATTTCACCTCTCACCTTGAGCAAAGCACCAATACGACAGCTGCTTATGGTACTCATTTGGTAGTAAGGGCACTGACACTTTTAGCATCTGCTAAAATATCAACCGCTTTAATGACCATTACAAGTTGAGACGCCATCGCTATATTGTCTTACCATGCGTTCAAAACTCAGAGTACCAGAGTATAACATATACAAACAGGTTCATAATTCGAATATATATATTTTTTAATTCACGAGACAAGTTCTATTTGTGCATGTGTGTTTGGCACCACTTCAACTTAGCTGTCTCCGTCTTCCCTACTGTATATAGACATCCTTGGCACTCTGCAGCCGTAAGTAAGATGAGATGCTCATGTCAGTAGACAGCGCCTGTTTCTAGGGACCAGCAGGGAACACAGATCCCAATCTTGCTGTGCTTGCCGCAGACTCCAGTGCATTGCCCCTGGGCCCCAGAGACTGCGGCTCATCAGCTGCCTCGGATACTTACGTCCCTTTCACAAAGCGTAATGGACAGTATCAGAGCAACCGGCTGATGGGGGAGGCATACATCAGGAGTATTAGAGAAGGCTTGATTTGTATGCGCTGTGTTCCCCAAGGGCTGCTCAGCATCTCGAGATGTCTTTGAAGTCTTGCCTTCCCTCTGCATGGAGCAGTCTTACTGCAATGGCTTTTTTTTTTAAGTGCTCAAGATATTAGATAAGGTTTTTATCTTATCTAGATGTCGTTTGCACAATAATTTGCTGCTACTCAGACTGTAGAGATTTCATTAGGGATTGTTTAAATTTCATTCGGTGCCGTGTTTACTCAAAGTGTTTGCTTTGAAGGTTGTGACTGATAGCTTTTACACACAAATCTATCACGCGATTGCTTAATGATCTTATTTTAGGCATTTCATGTATTCGTAAAACGCTTCAAAGAAAGCCCCCAGGCCATTAAGAGGGAGTTATTCACAGTTCGCTGAAGGTATGCAATCCGTGTCAATATCTCTTATATATATCAAAACATATCAAATAACTCAAAACTTGGAGAACTTCTCCGAAGTGAAACATACTGTAAGTGAACCATGGAAATAAAATTGGTTTTAATGAATTAAACCGTGGGGCCGCTCAAAAGGACTGCCAACATTGCAGGATATGGCTGCGTATCACATGCAAAAGCTATCTCTGTGCCTGTCCTCGAGATAGTCTTTGTGCCTATTCTCGAGGTAGTCTTTGTCTTTCTCAAGGCGTTCAAGAAATGTTAAAGCACTTTGAACTGCATTCAGTATGAAAAGTGCTGTATAAATAAAGTTTATTATTATTATTATTATTATTATTAAGTTAGGGGATTCAGAGCGGCCCATGCACCGTCTAGGACAGAGCGGTCTTTTCCCCCAGGTTTTCTCAATCCTGGTCCTGGGGGAGGGACCCCTGTGGGTGCTGATTTTTGTTTCAGCCAATCTCTTGATCAGTTAATGTTGATTAATTATGAAACCCTTTGCTGAAATATCACTCAAGTAAAAGTTCAATCATACATTGAACCCCATTTGCCTTTGAAATGTAGGGGAGTAAAAATAAAAGTAAAAATGGAGCCTCCCGCGTGGTCTAGTGGTTTCAATGTCCGATGCTGGCCACGGTGACCGGGGTTCGATTCCCCGTCGCGCCAGAGTCGGCTCTGGCCGGGAGTGCCACCGGGGGCGGCAATTGGCTGTCCACCCCAGGGAGGGGGAGGGAAGCCGTCACAGTTCGCTGCGCACAGGAGTGGCTCTGGGGTGCCGGAATTACGGTCGACAGCATGACGAGTGCCGCATGAGGAGAGATGCTTTGCCTTTGTCACTGCTGGTCACAGGGCTATGGCAGAAACAGGAATAAAAATCTGAAATTGGTGGTTACAAATTGGAAGAAAAAATTTAAAAAAAATCAGAAAACAAATTTAGAAGAAAAAAAAAAGCAAAAATGGAAATACTTGAAATATGTGCTTAAGTACAGTAATAAGTAAAAGTAATGTAAATGTACTTCATTAGTGTCCACCACTGATTTTGTCTTTGAATTATTTATTTTCAACAAAGGGTTTGGTTTCAGTGGCCAGTTGTCCACACGTTCACCAATTAGGACTACACTGATTTCACCTGTCCATCTATACGGGCAATTTAATCAATTATAACTCCTTTCTAAAATAATCATTTTACATGCAGCACATTATAGGAAATTAAAGCATTAGTTGATCTGACTGATTAAGTGCTGGGATGTGTAAAATGTAGGACAACTATTCTTCATGGCATTCGTAGTTATTTCTGACATCATGTGGCCTTAAAGATGATGTAAACCATCCTTCAGCAGATTTTTAATTAAGAACAATCAACAGCTTACAATTAGGGGGTTGTAACTGTGGTTGAAATGAAAACTGACACGCACAGGGGTCCCCAGGACCAGGATTGAGAACCACTGTTTTAGACTCCCCAATGGCCATTCTGAACCGAGCCACAGATTAATGTCAGATTATTAATCAAAGCTAAATAACAGTAGGCACTCGCCAACCATCGATGTGATTTTACATTATTTCTGAATTGGATACAGATTCAAAAACCTCAGGCCTTCCACCACCATTATCTATGGTCCGACGTGCGTTTAGTTTGTCCAAATCTGTATGCTAATTTTCTTCCCACTGTGATGAATCCATCTAGTATCCACTGTCTGGCCCCACGTATTGGTTTATGGAAGCAGCTGTCAAAACGTGATGCATGCCAGCGCTTTAGGGGAAATTCTAGTTGTGAAGAGTTTATTGAGGACTGAGCTACGGAGCTGCAATGCAGGAGTCACAATGGGAAAGTGAGGAGTAGCTGTATGCGAGTTTAAACTTGAAATGTAAAATACATATTTGTAGTAATTATTTTGGTACGTTCATGCATGGACAGAGGTGTGTTTTTAAATTGAGATGAACCACATTTTTGCAGTCCTTCCAAACAATGGAATGTCATTATGTCATTGTTTTCCTCCATGGAGTATATACAGAATAGGTTTGAAGGAGCAAGACTCCTCATAGTGTGGTAGTTGCTCAAGTGTAAATGCAGTGAAAAACCACCCAGAACCAGAACTTCCTTCACAGATCATATTGATCCCAGTTATGAGTAGACAAGCCACAGGTGCGCTCAAAGGTAATTGTGTAAAAGAACATTTTCGGTCGTTGTGCTCCTTTAATACAACATACTGTAAAGACACAGGCAATTGCAACACTGACAGAGGAAGGGATGGCATCCCACACAATCTGCTCCCTGACATTGAAGGCAGAAAAACAATAGGGCTTGGAGACTTCCAGTCCCTGAGTAAACCTTGGATCTTAGGCAGAACTCTGTCTTGGCCTTACAGCACTTGAACTGCCTTATTTTTGTAAAGTCTGCTTCTGCTGAATGTAGTCCTCAAGGGTCTGCCTGCATTTTTAAAAGGGAAGAAAGACTCAGACACTATGAGCTGCTGAGGGGAGATTAGCTTAAATCTCAAGCTTGTCAGTCAGGCTGTATATATGGCTGGTGAAGTTTATAGTCTCTGGAGAGGGGCTGGGCTTTTACGATGAAAGGAGAGGATCCCTCACCTCATGGCAGCAGGAAATATCGCAGTTAAATGTCCAGGACAATTCCTGCAATAATATAACAATATCCTAACAGGCATTCATAAGGAATGAATGAAATGCATTCTGAATGTATTCAAAATTATTGGGGGAACCCACAGTCAGAATGGAGCCGTGTACTGTTTCAAAATGCCAGCTCCTGCCAGTTTCCTCGAGGAAGGGGAGCCCTCCTCCTTAGGTAAAATGAGATTACCAGTTTTCCTAATGTTGCCGTTTTACTCGAGATGAACGTGCTTTATCTCAAATGCTCCTGTTAAGTCCAACCGTCTAATGCGTGATAATCAGACAAAGTGTTACTGTAATCGCCCTGCTAAGCATGAAATATTTTTTTGTGCACTGCTGAGTGGAATGCTTATGCTGGGCATTGGCAAACTGATCTGGGTGTGGATTTCAGTCGACCAAAAAAAAATGTTGAAGCAGGTTACATAAAACGTGCAAAGCAATTTAGAGATTTGTATCCTGCAGACTGACGAAAATCTGTCATATTTCAGATTGAAGCACACACAAATGGACAATCTATGCTACTTCAAATACATCAGATTGTGATTTATGAGAGACAGCATTAAACATTTAAGATAATTTACCTTAAGTGCTATACACTATACATTTTTCTAAGTTATAAATGTAAATATTTTAAAAGTGAATAAATTGAGGACAGAGTTATATCCTCCCGCTTTAATGTTAATGCATGAATGGTAATCAACTTAAATTAAGGCTGGTCACAGTGCTAACCTTTGTGCTTGCTCTAGCCCTATATAGTGTAGTACTCCCCCAGCACAGGAGTTGTATAATAAAGCCTGGGAGTAGTTAAAAACTGCCTTCAATGTTTTAAATTCACAATCAGAGCTGATTCACACACCCAACACAATAAATATGATCACAAAAAATGATTTAAATTCTAATAATTTATAATAAGTCAATGATCACATTTATTCAAAATGGTTCAATTTATTCAACATTTTAAGTGCAAATAACTCATTCAGTCAGAGAGGTAAAATGATTTAAATAAATGGACAGTTTGGCTTATGAACTATTGGACCTATGTGAAAAAGAGAACTAATTTGGAAAGGACCAAAACTAATGTACAACCGGTAGTGAATGCATCATTTTTTCTGTATATGTGGCCCCAGAAAATACTCAAGAAGCAAAGTTCCAGAAAAGTCTTCACCTGATGACTCGGGTGACAGGTGATCAAG
Organism: Aldrovandia affinis; assembly: GCA_029706075.1. NCBI lineage: Eukaryota > Metazoa > Chordata > Actinopteri > Notacanthiformes > Halosauridae > Aldrovandia > Aldrovandia affinis. Next base: position 5,764,021 of record JAINUG010000012.1, on the reverse strand, counting down.
TGATCAGGATATCAAGATATTGAACAACTATGAGATCTACCGTGTTAATTAGTTATGTTCTCATTGTTCATACAGCACACAGCACTATTGCCATTGTGATTTATGATCATTTTCTGACTGTGGTATGCCGAGGCCTACTCCTACTTTTAAAGGACATTTTGTTTCTGATTTTTCTCCCAATTTGGTAACCAATTACACCTACTATTTTCATGTCAATCCCCGCCTCGTACTATGAGTTCACTGCCGTAGCCCTGTGACCGGCTGTGTCGAAGGCGAAGCATCGTCTCTTCCGAGACGACGCTTGCCAAGCCGTCGACCGTAACTCCGGCACCCCAGAACCACTCCTGTGCGCAGCGAACTTCCTGTCGGCTTCCCTCCCCCCTGGAACCAATGGCCTCCCCCCGATGGCACTTACTCCTACACTTTTAGGATATGAAAACAAAAGCCTCGCCCAAACATTTCCGTTTGTTCTGAGCCATGTTCACCGTCTGATCAGAGTGGGGCACTAGGCTAACCACCAGGGCTCACCATCCGATGGCGGATAGCGGAGGAGGAGTGTCCATGAACTGCTGAACTTGACCATCAAGCTCAAATATATTCATGTGAGCATTCTCTTGTCAGCAATTAATGGTTAGGCAACAAACCATCATATAATGCATCAATATATGATACATTCATAAGGAAGAGACAAACAAAAAACAAACAAATCTTTGCTAAATGCATCCTGCCTCCAGCTAGTAATCAATGCATTTCAGTGTACTTACATTTTTTCCAAACCAATGATAACTATATAAAGTATGATGAGTCATGGAGTTATTACACAACTACTGCCTATACTACAAGTATAGGATACCTGGCCTGTTAACCAGACCCCCAGGTCCACATTGACATAGCTGAATTATTGATCTGTAAGAGATGGGAATGACTTAACTGATCAATGCTGGGTGAATGTGCACAACCAAAGGCCAACGCCCGCACACAAAAGCTCCCAAAGTGTTTTAATTCTTAGATAAGAATCCTTCTCTTTTTCCAATTACTTAACTGATGACATGAGAAAAGCTTTAATATTAATAATTATTTGTTGTTTGTGTGCCCTATTTTTAATCTCATATTTACTGATAGGCTATACCTTTTACTGAAGTAATATACTGTAACATAAAATGGGTTGTAATACAAATATATAATGCTAATATAATTAATTTAGCTACAATGGATTTGAATATTAAACTGTTGCTGTAGTAGTATATATGTATGTTTGGATGCTTATCTGCAACATATTCAACAAATCATTATTTTTTATTATAATTGCCCCTTCCCATCAAGTAATGTGTTATTGCTGGCAAATGATTACATTTGCACACAAAAAAAGATTGCTCAGATTGTTCAGACCCCTGAAATATTTCCAACAGCACCGTTCATTTGTGTTGTTTGCATCCATTTCTGCTAAACCACACCTGGCCGACCCAGCCTCCATTCCACCCGCCCATCGCAAACACAAAAATCAAGATAATACTAACCTTAGCACAAACATTATTTTATTATTTTATTAATAAAAATTATCTTGAAAGATACAGCAGGAAAGACTTTTCACAGATGATGGTTTGTGCAGATTGTAGGTGTAAACACATTTTGTCAGTTCTGGGGCCCATGAATTTGGGAGATATATTTGTTGTTTACAGTATACATATTTCAATAAAATTATTAAAATGTAATGAAATTATATTGGAAAAAACCCTCGAAATTAATTTCAGATATTGAATCAGGCAATATCTACACCTTGACCAAGGAATCAATCTATCATGAGTGCCGGTGCCAGAATATGATACCATATATCACAGGAAAGCTGAAGATTCAAATGGATACTTTAGAAATGCTGTTTTTCAGATACATTTCATATACTTGCAGGGTGAAACCCCTTAATCTTCCTGTCTCATATAAAATATTTAAAGTAAATATGGAAACTGCTATTACTGCCAAAGGGACAGGGGCAGTGTCACTCTCCATAATTTATTACCCCAGCTAAAGGTAGTGGATGTATTTTAAAAATAACTCCTGTGAACTAACACTATTTAAGGAGAGCTGGTATGTGCAGTAGAAATACAAAAATCTAAAAAGACAGCACATGTTAATTTGAATGTATTTCACAGAGCTCTAAGGGAATTCTGAGTCACTACTGAACTGAATATGAATTTAGCAGCCCAACTGAATCATCAGCGTCACCCCCCCTCGTCCCTCCCCTCGTCCCTCCCCTCTGTATGTCGCTGTGCGTTGTCCACAGTCCTTCTCTCACAGCGTTCTGATGTGCTCCTTCACAAAAGGAACATTTTGATGTGGAATCATATAAAAATGTATTGTGCTAATTATGTAAAATGTGGTAAACTGCTCCCGGGGCATAATCATCTTCGGTTACTATGGATTCTCAGGCCTCTTTGTTATTTTTAGTGAGCATGAAAGACATTGTGAAGAGGTGCCAGGCGGTGTGTAATTAGGAAGGAGCCATGAAAATGTATATTTCCCCATTTCTGTCGGTAAATACAATGAAGTAAGTCGCTTCCATTTGGTACACACCATGAGATGGAGGCGTTTGTTCTGGAAAGGCGGTGGGGGTGAACTTTTCCCCTGCCGTATCTTGAAAGCTCACATTTTCTCTTTGCTGTTCCCATTTTGGCTTCACAGGACATATGACAACCACACACAACAATCCATTCTATAACTGACCTGAATTTAGTGAAACTGAAAGTGTAACCACCCCCGTTATTTGCTGTGTTCAAGTCGTCGCTCCCAAATAAATCCTTAATTCTCAAAAAAATCTCCTTTATGTGGATTTGCAGGAGGGGAAGGAGAAGGGGGTGTTCTAGGACACCCCTCATTTAATGTCTCTTCCTCCTTAGCCTTGGTTTGCGATGCAAAACTGGGAGCTTGCTTTCTCTTCCATCTGTTCAGCAGATACCTCTTGGGTCCGTGCTTCATTCCAAGTCAGTGCCAAATGAGAACTGCTGGCTATGAGCATTCTCTTCAGGGACAATGCTTCCTGCCCACCCACCCACCCAGCCAGTTTCCCATGCAGAATTACAATAACATTGCAGCTCCTGACTTTTGCGACCAGAATAGACTGTGTTACCAAGTGAAAAGGTCTATCGTCAATATCCGCAGAACTATGAAGATTGGAGGGGTTTTTCTTTGGTTCTTCCTCAGATTGTTACACAGAAAAAACATGTTGATTTTGGAAACACATTCATTCCAGATATACGCATATGCCTAGAGTATAAGTCAACTTGTGTTATTATTTCTCTTTCAGCTTCTAGCCATTAGATAGTTGTTTCCAGCTGAGGGGTATCTGAAACAAATAATAGCCTGGCATCTGAGATTCAGCGTACGGTCGTAAAAAAACAAAACAGCTATTAGACCGCAAGCTCTATAGTTCAAGAATATCAGTGTTGATATTCCCCAGTGCTACCTCGCGTCACGCAGCTGGTTGGAACTTATGTAATTCATTACCACGCAGTGCGGATAAGGTTCTGTGGTATATCAGGGGGCTGTGCTGTCATCTGTACTGAAGTGCTTTTTGATATTTCCCATGTGAGTATTGTGTCCCCTGTGCAACCAACGTGTCCCGGAAATGTCATTATCAGTACCACGCCACCCCCTGACAGGTGATTGGCGTCTGCTAATCATCAAGTGCATTTAGCGTGCGTTCCTGTCCTCTGCGTACACCACGCACTTGGGCAAGACTGACTGAAATATGACATGTGGGATGTCGAGACCAGTGCAGTCAAATTTACCTCAATGGGTCACGTGAGTGTATATGCACAGGCACCTGCAGGAGCAATATCTGGGATATTACAGAATAGGTCATTATAAAAGCTTCGGGATAAAGAAAAACAACATAGTGTATTCATTCCAGTTACATTTTATTTTATTTTGTTACAGTGCCTACTGAAGGATTACAATGTGTAGGTTTTTTCATTTTTGTTTTCCACTTCACTTTTATCTTTTCGAATGTAATTGGGCCACAGGCAGGGGCTCGGGGGGCTGCAAGCTGCCACACCTCCTGATCTAGACCAATCAATGGATTGTACACACTGAGGCAGTAAACCTGATAAAATAATAAATAATTTTTAAAAAGCACCAAAATAAGACATTATTGTATATTATGACCTCAAAGCTTAACTGAATCAGTTTAGTAAAATAATCTATATAAAATCAACATTTGTCCTTAACTTACAAATAAATGCAATGTTTTTGTTTTTTTCACAAACCCTATTTGACAAGATGTCGGTGATTGCTGAACATGCCAAACTGTGTTCAGAAAGAACACTTATTTAAATTATTTAAATGAATTAATATGTATTTACATGTCAGTCAAGGAAAAATTATGATTGGACCCAAGCAAACATCTAAACAATAGTTTGCATTGTTGTATTGTTACTGATTTGTCTTGCAGACTTAGACAGAATTATAAAGCCTGCTTGATCGAAGCTCACAAATTGTTTACTTCTGACCTGGTTTTGTCCTTTTTTTAAAAAAGAAGCTGGGAAGTTTAATGTGCCATTTCTGCTCCATTATGTTTGAAATATTTCCTTTTCTGTAATGTGTGTGTTTATCAGGGAGGGGGGAAATAAGGAGAAGTTTCTTCAAACCTGAACAGCGATGCCTGCAGCCGTAACGAGGGTTACATTACATTTTACATTTTAAGCATTTAGCAGATGCCCTTATCCAGAGCAACTTACAAGATGTGCATAAATACATGGTAGGAACAATCATAGTTTGCAGTAATACAGCGACAGACATCATTGCAGGCAGCTGGGTACCATACCTGTAACACTGGGAAGGAAAAGGTTAGTCATTTAAAAAAATTATAATAATAATTTAAATGGAGTAAGCAGGGATACATAATGTTGAGCAAGTAGGCAGTGGTGATGACAATTAGCTGGATGTACAGAATCCATGGTAGTGGAGTCTGAAAAGGTGGGTTTTGAGTCTCTTGCGGAAGATCGCAAGTGATTCCGACGGTCCTGACCGATTGCGGAAGGTCGTTCCACCACCGAGGGGTCAGGACAGAGAAGAGACGAGACCGCGAGGAGTGGCTGCCGGGCGCCCGGAGGGATGGGGGGAGGGGTCTGGCTGGGGTGTATGGTGTGATGAGTGACTGGAGGTATGGGGGGTTATATTGAAAGATGGTGTTTACTGTGCCCAAAGACGTGCGGCTGCAGTGGCGGTGGTTACAATGGATGTGTCCTCTGCTTGTTTTCAGATCCTCCCTACATTAAAGATGTGAAGAGCTCTGAAACCCAAGTGGGTCACATGGGCGTTCTGCAGTGTGACGCCACGGCGGTGCCCAAGCCAGAGTTTGAGTGGTACAGAGATGACAAAAGGTAAGGCTGTCCTTCAAACGGGACATTCTTTAAGCCAACTCCCCTGGCTGGCTCAACCGGCAGTTGGGGGCGGCAGTGTAGTGTAATGGTGAGGGAACTGGGCTTGTAACTCAGAGGTTGCTGGTTCAATTCCCAGGTGAGGCACAGCCGTTGTACCCTTGAGCAAGGTACTTAACCTGAATTGCTTCAGTAAAATAACCAGCTGCATAAATAGATTATATGTAAAGAAATGTAAACTGTGTAAGTCGCTCTGGATAAGAGCGCCTGCTAAATGCCTCAAATATAAAATATATAATATAACCGGTGACAGCCCGGCGCTTGCCCGGAGTGCAGGTTGCCCACTGCGGTCAGCGCCAGCCCAGCTCTGGCCAGCCCAGCTCTGGCCGGGGAGTCCCACTTGGGGGGTGGCGATTGGCTGTCCGACCCAGGGGGAGCACAAGCTCACCGCAGGTACAGAAAGCTTCCCTGCGTGTATCGGATTCACGGTCAACATCTCGGAGGGGTCTGTCTCGAAGGAGGAATCTCGCTCGCCCTCGTCACTGCCGGTCCCAGAGTAGTGGCTGCTCCCCTAGTTACAGGCAGCGGGCTCATGGGGAGGGTCATTTAATGAATAGAGGGTGCAATTGGCCACCAAATTGGGAGCTAAATAAATATAAAAAGTGAAATTCCGATCTCCTCGCCTCACCAGTAGACTAATTTGAATATGTTTACTTTTTTTCTAGAAATGAAACATACTTCCCACAAAGATGACCCTAAGCTAGTATGCAGTAATGTTTCACTGAATGCTAAAGACAGACAGGAAACTTCTGCAACTTGTAACTTGTTGCTTTTAAAATTGAAAAGATGCTGTTTATAAAGATTTTTTCTGTGGACGTTCAGAGAATTATGTTTATTCGCAATGCTATTTTCTGACATTTTCCTGATTTCAAAACAGTCAAGTAATGTTTGATCATATTCATGAACCGGTATCTTTTTTTATAGATGCATGCATGCTTGGAATTGGTCTCTTTGAGGGTAGTGATCGTTTTTAACCCCAAATCCGTGCCCCCTTCCTAGGCTATCCAACGCCCAAGGCATCAGCATCCAGATCTCCGGGACACGTACGCTGCTGCTGGTATCCAATGTTACAGAAGACGACTATGGCAACTACACATGTGTGGCAACTAATAGACTGGGGATTCACAGTGCCAGCCTGTTCCTATACAGTAAGTGGACAAGATCCTCCGTATCTCCGAGAGAGTACCATGAGCACCATGGCTGTCATCTTGTCTTCCTTCAGATGAATGATTTGGCTACATAAAAATACACCCCGTAATCAAACTTCGGAAGAAAAATGTATGGCTTTGCACTCTCCGTAATGGTTTGGTATCTCACGGAACCAGATACTCTCTTTCCTTTTTAGTCAACTTGATTTATAGTCCTGTGAAAAATAACAAAACAATAATGCATCATCTAATAGGTTAGATCTTCAGGTAAGAACATATGCTTTATATTCAGAGGGAGTGTGCTATCTGTTATATATTATTAGACAGAAGAGGTATAAGAAGGGTAGTGTTGCATTGGAAATCTGGGCAAAGGGCAGCTGCGTACAAGGACTGCAGAAGTGTGTTTCTCCGGATATCGCGGAGAAATAGTGCAGAAAAGGGAAAGGGATCTGGCTCAGAATTTTTATGCAGCACCTCCAACGCGGAGCAGGGGTGGATTTTGGCCCATTGCTTTATTCAATTTCCACCGAAATGGCGAGTGGTGTGACATGTGGAGTTGCTAAGTTGTGAAAAAGGGTACACGGAGACGACATGCTCCACTCAAGCTTGTCAGCTGTGAAGTTCGCCCAGGGGGATGCTGGGATTTCCTAAATCAATATTTCCTGTCTGCTGTTTTACTGCTCTTCTACTTTTAAGGCTATTCATCTATGCTAATTCTCCCAGGCGAGGTATTCAGTGCTCATTGGTTAATTAATGTTGATTCAATATTTCACACGCTTGCTGATTATATATATATATATGTATATATATAATGGTGTAACATGCCTGCAAACACTAGTAAGAATATGCTGCAAACACGACACTACAAGTTGTATTTTGCTGGCCTCTGTTCAGAACAAATGGCACTCATATTCAGTGGTCCTCATATCATCTGGATGGGATGATATTGGACAATGATGTGTCGACTGGCACTTCCGTATGATATAAGGCTGGATAATCTGAATCTGCCTGCCCTTCATCCGACCGCTGTCACCCTTCCAACGTTCCCTCACTGATGCTGTGTATTTTCTGACGCCGCAATAACTGTCCCTCTCCAACCTTAAAGTGAATGGACACAAACACAGTTATATGCCGTTTACCACGTTGGATGCATGTAAGCTCAACAGAACGTTAAATTAAAAAGTGTACAGAGGGGTCACTTTAACACTGAACTAATAGAGATGCCTTCCTAATCTAATAATTTCTTGCCATTTTAACCAATAAAATATAGATATGTCTATTGTATTGTTTATGTTTTTTTTTTATTCAGCTTTCCTTTAAAACCTTCCCCCTCAAAAATTATTTTTCCCCCAAAAAGAGACAATTATTTACAACCCCATCAACATGCTACTTTTTTATTTCATCCCAATCTTTGTCACAGGTGTGTCACCTCATTTTTATCCCCCAGTGAAACAGGAAGCCATGCGAGGCCACAGTTCATTTCTTTGTGATTGAGATTTGACCGGCAACGGTTGCTGGTGTGCGACGAGACGTGGACAACCCAGCCAACCGAACCCCTCCCTCCTTGGGCAAAGCAACTGCCAATTATGCCCCATGTGGCTACTGGCCACTGTCGACACTGACATGGTCTGGATTCGATACCAGACCGCCTCATCCATATATTAGGACAGCACCATAACAGGATGATCCAGCCAGCGATAAAATGGTTGCAAAAACAAATGGAGGCTAATCTGATCCAGCTGTTAAACATCAAAACTTCTGTGTCTCATATTTGTTTTGCTCGAGCTGGCTACTCAGACCACCGTAACACAGAGGCTCACAGGACACAGCTGCAATTGCTGCTTCGCTGTGGATGGAAAAGGACCCGCCGTGCGGGTGACATATTCATTACCTGTGGAAGGACGCCTGCATTCAAGAGCTGGATTAAAGGCTAATCAATAGTGTTGTGAGCTGGCCTTGCCTATCAAGCAATCCCATGAATGGTAAACAGAAAGCAAAAGATTTCTGATTCGGAGCGTGATCTTGATATATTGCAAGGCGACACAGATTTCTATGTTCTTGGTTTCTTTAAGACAACATAGAATTCCATGGAATTGATTTTGCGTTTGTGCTTAAAATGTTAAAAGGCCACTGGATGCCAACTCTTATTTTTAGCCACTAATTTGCCTCTATTGTCTGACTGTTGTCTGTCTGCATTTGTACTCCTAAGACATTTCTACTGTCTGTGCAAGTAATTAGTTGTTGTATACACATATCCAATGTTGATTGCTAGAGAGCCATTTCAGTTACATGCCTGGGATATATTTCAGTTGTGTGTGTAGAAGTGTGACAAATGTTCAACTGGTAGACTATTAAGGTGTTGCACCTATATGGGTGCTTGTGTGTGTGTGCATGCCTGTGTGTGTGTGTGTGTGTGTGTGTGTGTTGTTTGTGAAGTATACCCCTTAGAATTGTATGTGTCTACTTTGAATTATATCCTCACTCCCTTTGTTGTTATGAACACTTTGAAAGTTGTCTTATATCTTTGCTATAATTGAAAATTGGCTTTTTAATCCGAGGCTGCTTTAGTTCTCTATTTGTCATGCTTATACATATTACGCTCACGGTACTGTGGGCATTGTCACGCTGCATGTTTGCGTGTGTTCCCTGTGTCTGTATTGCATGCATTTACTTCCTCTGTTGATGCGTGTATCCAGGGAAACGTGGTTGCTCACAATTGTGTATCCCGCACCATCTGCAACCCATTTTATGGATCCGGATAGAGATTATGAGGGTTTATGCGCCAATATGATTTCACAGAGGCCTCTGTCGGTTTGTAGACACGGGAGAGTTCCAGGCAGACGCGCCAGACACACTAGACTTGCGATGTGCATTCCCTCACCCGCCCCTCGGATCAATGCCTACACGTGCACGTGAGAGGGTTTATGCCAATGGATTATCTTTATAGTCACTGGAATCTGAATCACGCTACTAATCTCTGTGAAGTGGCACGGTTGAGTTAATCAATACTGACCCTCAAGTCTGAAAAAACACAATAACTTTACATCGCGTACGGTGTCTCATATAAATTCAAATTAAATCATGCACCGGTGTTGTCCGCTTCAGTCCTATGTTATGTTCCCTGCATGTTCAGGTCATTTGGAAGACAGAAATAGTCTCGACATCAGTGTTGCATGTTGGTTAGATTGATTATCCTGCGTCTATAATCGTAAAATGGGGCTTTACTGTGATCAGCGTATGCGTCATCCAGACAGTCCGCACAGCTGCGCACGTGGCAGTCAGGTCGGGCTGTGTGCTATTTGTTTCCCGCAAGTGGAAATATACATTGTCACCCGAGAGTTCCCAGTAAAAAGTCAAAGGATAACTTCCCAACACCTCACCTGTAACTTGAAGGAGTTTTAGAGGTTTTTGTATCATTTTAAAACAGAAGCCATCCACTCCCACAAAGAGAATGGATCCCGTTTGTCAAACGAGCGCGTATGCATATGTTCGCGGCAAGTATGTGATTTGTGAAAATGGACGTGGACCTGTGTGTGCATACGGGCCTGGTGAACGCACGTGTCCTTGTGGTAGAAAATCACAATTACCCACGTTTTTCTCCCAATTTGGTAGCCGATTACTCCCACTGTGCTTAGTTCAATCCCCTCCCTTGTAGTCTGCTGCCGTAGCCCTGTGACCAGCAGTGACAATGGCGAAGCGCTGCCTCCTCCGAGACAGCACTCGTCGTGCTGTCGACTGTAATTCCGGCACCCCAGAACCACTCCTGTGCGCAGCGAACTGTGTCGGCTTTCCAACCCCCTCCCTGGGGCGGACAGCCAATTGCCGCCCCGGTGGCACTCCCGGCCAGAGCCGACTCTGGCGCGACGGGGAATCAAACCCCGGTCGCAGTGGTCAGCGTCGAACGTTGAAACCACTAGACCACACGGGGGGCCTGGCTACTTGCTATTTTGACAGTCTGAGGTGATGTAATAATGGGGGCACATCTCAATACCAGAATTTTTTTAGATTCTTTCAAGAGAAAGACTATAAAAGTGTTTCTTTGCTTTTTTTAAATGTAAAAGCTTGTATACAAAAAAAATATCAGAAAAGGGTGCACTTTGGAACAAGAGTCTATAACATGTAAAAAAAGAATGACTAGGGCCCTCGGGTGGCGTAATAATAAAGCCACTTGACCAGAGTGCAAGTTGCCCTCTGCGGCTGAGGTTTGATCGCCAGCTGCGCCAGCTCTGGCCCACAGTCCCGTTCGAGGGCAGCGATTTACCGCCTGCCCCTCGGGAGGGAAGCCGGCACGCCGAGCCAGTGTCTGTCGCGCGCAAGCGTCTCTGCGCGTCTGAGTTACGGTCGCCTCTTGGCAGGTTCCATCTCAGAAGAGGCGGTTTAGTTCAGAAGAGGTGGTATATTATATATGATATGTATTAAAATCTGCATTTAAATTTTTTGCATTTAACTTGAAGCAACCTGAAATAACCCTTCTTTCTGTGCCTGATTTGCACCCAGAGGGGAGAAAAAATAGAGGATTTAAATGTGGTTTTGAATTATTGTACTCAAATGCCTTTTAGGCCTTTGTCACTACGTGGCACTTCTTGAGCATTATGGATTATTGAAATACCGCACAGTTTAATATAGTTACGGATAGATAGATATTAGATGCTTCATGCTTCCAAGGTCATTGGGTCTGGTATTTATGTTTATATATATTCATGAAATACAAAACATCTTTGATGTTATTCATATTTTGGCTGCTCTTTATATTTCTTTCTGACATTTAGTGGTTGGCTTTTTTTGATTCGGTGCCGCTTTGAAAAAAGCGTTAACGTGCGGTTGTGTGTGAAATTCAAAATAAGGAATTGTGACAATATATGGCATAGATTAGTGTGTGTGTGTGTGTGTGTGTGTATGAGTGTCTGTGGTATATAATGTATTTTACATTTCAAGGTATGTAATGTTTTTCTGTTAACTGTGAACAATATAAAAAATATATATAATATATGTCATTTAGCAGATGCTTTTATCCAAAGCAACTTACAGTAATGAATGAATACATTTTTGGGATCGAACCCACAACCTAAGCGTTGTCAGTGCCATGCTTTACCAACTGAGCCACAAAGAACCACAAAATGTTTGCATTGAAGAAAAAATGACCTCAATTTGCTCATTCTTCCTAGTTTCAGTTTCAGTAATATGGCCATGTGGGTTCCTTTCCTGTTTATTTCCTGGATTATTTCACGTGTAATTTGGTGATGACAGTCTAATGTAATATAAACGCCATACCCTGCACATAGTCCACACCATTTTTAAAATATTTGTGATGATATTTTTTCAAATATATATATAATCTCCAATTGATTTCTGTCAGTTTTTGAAGAAGGTACAGTGAATACAGTGCAGTACGTGAAGCAACTTATCTTTGTACTCATAGGCCTGTAGTCACATGACATACATTTTTTAAAATATAATTGCAATTTTATGTACAGTAAGGACAAGACTACCACACATCAATATATATATACTATATGGCCAAAAGTCAGTGGACACCTGACCACCACACCTATATGAGCTTGTTGGACAAACCATTCTAAAACCATGGGCATTAATATGGAGTTGGACCCCCCTTTGCGGCTATGATAGCTGCCACTCTTCTGGGAAGGCTTTCCACAACATTTTGGAGTGTGTCTGTGGGAATTTGTGCCCATTCAGCCAAAAGAGCATCTGTGAGGTCAGGCACTGATGTTGGCCGAGAAGGCCTGCCTCACAATCGGCGTTCTAATTCCTCAATTGAAAGGTGTTCAATGGGGTTGAGGACAGGGCTCTGTGCAGGCCAATCGAGTTCCTCCACACCAAACTCGTCTAACCATGTCTTTACGGACCTCGCTTTGTGCACAGGGGCACAGTTATGCTGAAACAGCAAAGGGCCTTCCCCAAACTGTTGCCACAAACTTGGAAGCACCCAATTGGCTAAGATGTCTTCGTATCCTGTAGCATTAAGAATACCCTTCACTGTTACTAAGGGGCCTATCCCAAACCCTGAGAAACAGCCCCAGACCATTATCCCTCCTCCACCAAACTTTACAGTAGGCACTATGCATTCCAGAAGGTAGCGTTCTCCTGGCATCCGCCAAACCCAGATTTGTCCATCAGATTGCCAGATAGTGAAGCGTGATTCATCACTCCAAAGAACACGTTTCCACTGCTCCAGAGTCCAGTTGCGGCATGCTTTACACCACTCCAGCCGACGCTTGGCATTGTGCATGGTGATGTGAGGCTTGTGTGCAGCTGCTCGGCCATGGAAACCCATTCCATGAAGCTCCCGACGCACAGTTATTGTGCTGATGGTGCTTCCAGAGGCAGTTTGGTACTCTGTAGTGAGTGATGCAGCAGATGATAGGCGATTTTTACGCGCTATGCGCTTCAGCACTCGTCGGCACCGCTCTGTGAGTTTGCGTGGTCTACCACTTCGTGGCCGAGCTGTTGTTGCTCCTAGGCGCTTCCACTTCACAATAATAGCACTTACAGTTGACCGGGGCACATCTAATTGGGCAGAAATTTCACAAACTGACTTGTAGCGAAGGTGGCATCCTATGACAGTGCCGCGTTTAAAGTCACTGAGCTCTTTACGAACCATTCTGAATTCTAAATGTTTGTCTGTGGAGATTGCATGGCTATGTGCTGGATTTTATGCACCTGTTGGCAATGGGTGTGACTGAAACACCTGACGTCAATAATTAGTAGGGGTGTCCACTGACTTTTGGCCATATAGTGTATATATATATATATATATATATATAAAAACAGACCTGACATGACCCACAAGATAATCTCCTAGACCTAGACTCCAAATGAAAAAAAAAAAAGGATTACAACCACATGCTGAATGCGGATTTTTCTTTTTCTTAAAATCAGCAATGTCTTAAAAATCACTGGGTTTGGGAAGAGCTTACACTTCTCTCACCTAAGCTTAAGCTTATTCATGATTTTCCTTTATCCTTTTTAGGAGGTGAAAGAAGCAATTTTCATACGAGCGACGTATGGCTGGAGGTGCACCTCCCAAAGAGAAGGATAGCGTTTTAAAAATAAAAGCCTTATCCATTTAATTAGAACGATCACAATGGATTAAGGACATACTGTACGCGATTGGAAGGTCCCTAGCACACACTAAGAAGCACTTTCATTTCATGGCAAGCAATTAATGAATCCTCCAGTGTCTGGTGTTTAAGGACGCTAAAACGCCATTTAGATGTGCTCTTTTTGTGGCTGAAATGAAGGACCAATGAGAACCGATCAGTCTCTGGGCGATAGCACCACATATCCTCTTTCTCTAAATATCCCCTATGTATTTAAATGGCATTAAAAAGCACAAAATCGCTTTTTTAAAAGTTTTTATATTCAAACAAGCATAACAGTGTCAATATTTGTGCTCCTAATATGCAGCCTGTGGACGATACAGTGGATTATTTTGTTCCATTAACACTCGCGTTTTGTGAACTGAACTTGCAAACATCTTTCTAATGAAGAGAGGCTCAGCAATGAACTGTTTTATACTGCTCCCCCAGAAAACATTATGATGATTTCTTTTAAATAATATATGAAATATTGTATTATGAAATAAGCTATGCTCTCGGGCAGAATTCCAGTCAACACTTGGCCATTGGCTTGGTATACTACTGTCATTTGACAAGTTTGAACAAAACAGATTTACAAAATATTGACCCCATATTTCATTGGGAGAGTGCCAATGCTGACCTCCTCAGTGCACAATGAACGGACAGGTAAGTTTTATTCACAGATGGCATATCGGTATACGCTATTCACCCACCCTGCAAAAAGAAGCATTGTTTGAGAAAGCTGAAATTACACTAAACTGCAGCGTTATCCCTCAGTAGGTCACTGTTGTCTAACCATGTGAACAAAACGTTTTGTTTTTCCCCCTAGAGCTCGACTTACCCACTTTCAGATATCCTACCAGAGGTCAGTATGGATCGGTTTCTTACTAACAATGGTAATGTTCACATTAAATGTTCTAGCATGGAGCCAAAATGGGTGCTTTGAGTTATAGACAATGAAAGGCGGTGTTTCCACCAATTTGTCAGGATCCTGCCAGAAACCCTGAGACCGTTTAAATGAATGGCCATGGTGCTGATTTATAAATCTTGAGCAGATGATTACAAAGAAGGGATAAATGTCACCACTTTACAAATAGCACCAAAAGCATCGAGGCTTTGTTCATGTGTTTATGGATTTAACCATTGCTGGAAATCCCACCATGAAGGGAGCTCTCAATTTCATTGGAAAACATGATATTAGTGCCATGACTACCACGCCTGTCACTAATATGGCTCAGTGCATATTTACTGTGAACATCCAACTCTGTGTAGGTTGTCAGTTGTAGGGGTAGAAGCAAGGTGGCTCTTTATAACTAAATCAGCATTTCCTTTCCGTAACCTCTCAGAAACACTCATTCTTTGAGTCTTTACTTCCTGACATCCACATACTCTCTGAACATCTGCGTTTGCAATGCATCACCTTGTAAATAAAGAAGAAAGACAATCATGCATGGATGTGCTGCACACCTGTGGGTTTGCTGGCAGTTCTGACTTTAACCCATTGGTAGCGTATAAAATACATGGGTGAATGGCGCTGTTGAACTCTGATTACCACCAGAATCAATTACATGCAGTGGCACCTGCACCTGGTCTATTAAATTCTGAGCAAGTGTGCATAATACTGGTTTTAAACAGCTGCCAGTAAGGAGGCTAGAACTGGACTATTGTATGATGCCATTGCTTTTCTGACAACTCAATATGACTGTGAGGAAACGGGGGTGGGGAAATGGCTTTGTGTTTCAGTGTGTTTTGCGGCATGAAAATCCTTTGTATTTTCAGTGTTTTGCTTTGATGCACCTCTGTCGATGCGCTAAACCTGGACATTATATAAAGTCAGATCAGCGAGAAATGTACCGTAAAATAACTCTCATATGTAATGTATTCACAGCATGCTGCTCTTATTCTAATGTGTGCCACAGGGAAAGGATGATAATGCTCAGCGTTACAATACTCTAATTGTACATTGAGCGGTTTTTATTCCAAATGCTGCATTGAATAATTTGCCTGTGGTTTTCATGAAGGGGCATACAAAGCACAAGACTTCAAAGCCTTTGTTCAACAAACAAGATTTATTCAATTGAAAAAAGTTATTGATCAAAGTTGGTTGAGTTGGTTGAAAGTCATTTCTACTTTCCTCCTAATTATGCAATGACTAACTGGTAATGTAATAATACAGGTTTGTAATGATGGTACTGTATGCCAGGCAATGCATTATAATTGTGCACATTATTGCATTATGACACTGAGGCTAAAAACACGACAGAGCAAGTGTTGTATTGTTTTGAGTTGACTCAAAAATGCTATACTATTTCATTGTATTATCAGTTGCTAAAAGTTGCAAATAATTTTTAGGGACAGTTTATTTGGGGCCGAGTGTGACTGGATAAGCCCCCCTTAGTTCATATTTTTGTAAAGGCCCCTTGCCTTTGAGCCTGTGAAAAAAATGACATGATCCGGCCCCTAGGGGGTGGCAATTGGCTGTCCACCCCAGGGAGGGGGGAGGGAAGCCGACAGGATGTTCGCTGCGTATGGGAGTGGCTCTGTAGTACCAGAGTTACGGTCAACAGCTTGGTGAGTGCCGTCTCGGAGGAGATGATACTTCGCCTTTGTCACTGCCGGTCACAGGGCTACGGCAGCGAACTCGCAATACGAGGGGGGGATTGACATAAAAAAGAGAGGGAATAATTGGCTACTAAATTGGGATAAAATCAAAAACTAAATAAATAAATAAAAATTTGCATGATCCTCCCCTACAGTTGCCCACATTCACTTGTGCAAATACAGGGCGAAATTTGGTTGGTGTGCCTGCAATTTACACACAACACACTCACACACACGCACACACACACACACACAAACATGTGTGGATACTTATTTTAACTAGAGTAGATTGGTTAATGTTTCTTTTATTTTTATTTTTCATTTATCATGGCACCATACATTAACAACACAATACAATTTTCAATGTAAAATACAAAATAACCTTATATTGTTGCCAATTTCACAGGATCTATTATCCTTTATAACAATGCTCATTGTTGTGCCATTCCCAAGATGGTGTCAAACAATCAAGGGCTGGCTATGAACAAGTTGATAGACCACACTGGAGTCCTCTTGGCTTGCAAGCAGAACTAAAGCTATCTGCTAAACCAGAGAGGACGCTAAAAAGTCAATGTTATAGCTAGAATCTAAAGCTAAAAACGTTCTCTCACAAACGTTATTTTACAAAAATGTACCGCTACCTAAGTTACACTCGACCGCTGAAGGAGTTAGTTCTAATGTGTCCTAGGCAGCAAACTTAGCCCAGGTGAATTTTTTCAGCTGCTTACTCCCAATCGCAAACACTAGGTAGCTATGGTGTGGCTGTGTTTTGCTAGGGACAATGCACAATGTAGGGTTGGCGACCTCTCTGGCAAGGGAATCCTCATGCTGCCTGCCTGTGCTGATGTGCTCTGCCTGTAAAATAAACGCTTTGAGTCGAGGTGACCTCTGAATGCTGGTACACATCTTTTAGACTGGTTTATGTACACATATTTCTTACACCGTGTATGCACTAGCAATTATGCAGACGCAAAAAAGCCATAAACTGAAGCCATAAAAGGTGCCACATGAAGAAAAAATATGAATTATATCAAAGCAGAAGCCTGAAATATGCCAGCAACTGGAAACAGTGCTTGTGCAAATCAGCATTCAAATAAGTTGAAGAGATATCTACTGTGAATCACAGGCTGAAATGGCGCATAATGCCTTTGACACACTGAGGCAAGGCTATATATGAAGGAAGGTAATTACTAGACCGATATTAAAACTTTCCATTTCATGCATATGGATTAAATAAATATAAAATCCAGCTTACCTAAAGGAATTTGAAACTTTATGGATCCACAGTAGATCTTATGCATTCCTCGTAGATCAAATTTGCACACTGCAAGCTGTTTTTTTATCAGCAGTGGCTTACTTCTTTCAACTGGCAAGCAATTCAGTCTGACACTGGGCAATTAAACACCGGCTACAACAGTTTGTGCACTTGCCTATAAGGTAACAGGTTAACACTATCCATGGATTATGCTATCGTGAACACTGCAGGCACTCTACTTTCAGCTATTCAATTTATAAATTGTACTTCATGTGGTGTCCTTGCTCTGTGCCTCCTATGATTTTCAATGAACGACATGCCAGCACTTTCCAACATGGCATCTATCTTATCTCCTCAAATCCAGGCTGGTTGAACCAGTAAGCAGAGAGCTTTAATAATTCAGAGGCACGAGGCCTTGCTGTAACTCACTTTGCCCCCCTTTTTGAAGTTTCACTGATTTGACCTTCAAATATTTTCATTCTTTCAGATATTCTCCACTGATTCCTGATGTGTAAAAACTCATAATTCTTTTCTCGACAAGATAATGAGGACTTACAGATAAGAGTAAAGGTTGAACAGCCTGGTTAGGAAAGGCAGGACACGACTGTATTGCGTTAGTAATTCTTTTCTGTCATTATTGTATTACTTGTAGTAAATTCAGCCTGAATGTGGTGGGGTTTTAACACAATTACCCACAATGCAACAGTCTTTGTTGAGAACAAGCTTTCGGGACATAAATAGTTTTCACTCCACCTGTTCAGGGGTTGACTGCATTTAAATGTATTACTACTATGTTATTATTGTTTATTTTACATGTTAATTATTACTACAACTAACCTTTCTGCCCACAAGGTCTGTAGTTGATCAACCATGATTCTGTAATAATAATGTAGTTATTATGTTTCCACAGTTTAAAGAGAATGCGCCACTGTCCTCAGTTAACACTAACGCTGTGACATTGCACCTGGACAAGAAAACTAGAGCCCATTGAGTGTCTGGCAATTTTTGCACCCGTTGTTGAATTTATATATTTCCTTTTGCTCAGCTCAGAATGGACTTGGGGGACTCCTTTCTAATTTTACCTCGTTCAGACCCAGTCATGTTGTTTTACTGTTCCTCTTTGCATTCTACGCTGAAGCCAGTTTGGAATCCAATTGTAGATAAACTCTTGGATTCTCACAGGTTTTCATTTAACAATGCATTTTTGTCCAAACTTTTTTCCCCTTTTTCTCAAAATTTAGTAGCCGATAGTACTGCTTCAGCTATCCCCCCAACCCCCAGCCCTGGGACCTCTGAAACGTTTTTATGTTATACATGTTAGATACATACTTCTTAGTGAATCATCCTTGCTGAATTCCACAATGTGGTGTGAGCAGTAGGGCAGTGGTTAACAAGCTCAGTCGTACGGATCCACTGTGTACGCTGGCTTTATGTTACAGCCAATCTCTTGATCAGTTCAGGTTGCTGAAAACGTGTCTAAGTTCTCCCTTAATATTTCCTTAAATTTATTTTAACACAGTGCAGGTTTGGCTCTTTGCCATTTGCTCTGTCTCATTTCCCACAAATGGTTTAGCTTCAGCAACCAGGTGTGGAGACCTTTCATTCAACATGGTTTTTATTTCGTTTTGAAATGTATAGGCAGCATGTTGATAACAATTATTTTAAATTGACATCACTTCTCCCAGCTCCACTGGTTAAAAGCTGCTCCAAGTCTATACTGCTCACATTCTCTTGTGGAAAGAAAATCAACCTGTCAGAATTTGAAAACCCCAGCATGAGATGAGGCGGTTTTGACTTGCCCACAAAGAAAGGTGGCACAATATGGACACATAGTCACACCTGCCAAGTTCTGTGAAATTACTCATGTGTAAATCTTACTTCTGTCGACAAAGATGATCATGCCGTAAGGTTGGATGTTCACTGAATATCACAGGTCTCCTTTAGTTCTATAATAACCTATATAATGCTACTTCTGCTGGTGTATCACTGATGTAGTGACACTCAAATATAAATTATACCATTGTATATTGTTTTGAATTGTAAAATATACTTCAGAGGGCATCAGTCTATAATGGACCAATAATGTGTGGTTTTATTGCCTGACTACAATCATGAAATCTCCATTCAATGCATGTTACCCATTGAGAAAGCCTCTTCAATGCGTGTTACCCATGGAGAAAGCCTCTTCAATGCATGTTACCCATGGAGACAGCCTCTGGGATTCTCCAACAAAAGCTCCAGGCTGTATTGAAATTATTTTCATAAAAATGTTCACAAAAAAATTATTTCAGATTTCAACATTCAGAATCCCCATTTTATTAACATTTCAACAAACAAGTTGTATATTTGCATAAATTATTCAAGATGCCATCAAAACTAATATAGGTTTTTGGCCGTGTTTCAAAATGCTAGTTTGGAGGCTTTGCAATGAGTCATGTTGTGTCACACCAATTTGAGTGCCTGTAAGTTTTTGGTGCCTGTCATTTCCAGCACACAATATGTGTTACGCAACTTTATCATTGTATGGACGTTTAACAGCTGAAATGATCCATGGTGGTTCATTTGTTTAATAAATAACAATAATTTAGGGCATTCATAGTTTTTGTTTACTGGGGTTCGACAAAGGCATGTCATGTAGACCAGGCAGAATAGAAAATCTGTGGGGAATATTTAATGTGTCTCATTGTATTAATGTGAACTATGGCACCGGCTTTGGTTTTGTCAAGCTTTCAGTTTAATTTGGATGTAAATTATGCTCGCTGCCTTTCGTTCTCAGGAACACACCTCATCAAATGCCTCAAATTTGCACTTCAACAGCCTTGCGGCTCTTTTGTTGTACAATGTGGAAGGATTCATACCAGCATTTCTGCTGCCTCTCTGTGTCTGAGGAATGGGAGTCAGTGGCCAATGTCAATAATGCAGTTATTATTAACAGCCATTAAAATGGCTAATATTCCCTACTTTAACATCCCATTGCTCATTAGGTTTAATATTAACCAAAAATGTACGAATTTAACCAATTCTTCTTTTTATTATCTTTAAAGGCTTCATTCAAGTTTTGATTCTGGTCAACCTCGTCGATTTACATGGTCAAATGTGTTTGTTTCAAAAGAACAAACCGTGTCAGAGAAAAGACAGAGCTCATATTTGCATTTCCAATTCTGGGGAATTCTGTAAAATATCTTAATTTCAGAAGTCCAAAACATTGGCCTTTTAGACATACAGTAACTTATAAGCAGACTGCCCAATGTCCAATTACAGTATTTATTCCCCTGAATAGGTGAAGTTGGTGTTAACATTGTTGTTCAAACAGTGTATTTTAACCGTGTAGAAAGTAGAAACACTACACTGCAGTTGGTTTCCTGTGAGAAAAAAAATTACCTGTTTAAGTTGACGCTCCAGGCTTACTGTGAATAATTGCAAAGACTCCGCAGCCAATTACACAGTTCTCATCTTCACTTGTTATCTTCACACTGTGAAAGCGAGAGACCTTATATACATTTCATGCTGTTGTCATTAAAGGCTAGTTTAGACTCCAATTACAATAGCTAATTAATGTTGTGAATATATGTGTTTCTCGTACGCTTCCCTCTAATTAAAGTGCTGAATTGTTTTGTAGACTTTGTGAAATGTCCTTAAATGGCTAACATTTTTGTACTGTATGCAATATTTGATATTTTGGCTTTTAAAATTCAAATATATAAAATAAGACTGATTGAAGCCACTCAAATCACATTTTAAAATGTGTTGTAATGAATCAGATTTGGCTTAGTAATTTCAGTCACTTTTTCAGAGGGAATATTATATCAAAATTTCTCATTAAAGTTGAGCCTGACATCGAATACTCATGAAGTAAGCTGAAAAGGGAACGTCACTTGTTTGATCTGTGACAAATGTGTTGTCTTTAAACAGCCTGTTAATGTAGTGGAGATGTACTTATATCAGGTAATTATAATGCATAATAATAATAATAATGATGGTTCATTACAATTCTTTTAAAAATAAAGTCATGAGTCTTCAGTAAATACACTCCTAGATAACCTAAATGGATGTAGTTTGGGAGTTTTATTGATGAAAGCAGGCATTGCGTTTGATACGGTTGAACTACGCCAGTGCCAACTGTGGCCAGCCCCCCAGGGCAGTGCATAATTGACCGTAGCATGGCATTGGTCAGTCGGCCAGCTTAGGGTCATAAAGGATAGAACTTCACCCTCTTTATTTCACTGTAATAGTTCCCTGTGTTTTGGGCTGTTCATATATCAATTGTTGTGAGCGACAGCATTCTGGATGAACTGATTTTCTTGCAATGCCCGTGGTGCCAGAGATCAAGCTATATATACCAATTGTTTAATGTTAGCTAAGGTGAGTAAGGATAGCCAGCTCTTGCGTGGACACAATAATACACATTTGCATGTTATCCTGACTTGGTAACATTAGGTAGCTAGCTTGTCTCCACTACTTTGACAGCTATAATTGGGTGCTAAGTAGTTTTTGCACTTGTTTATATATTGATTAATGGTCTCTTCCCCCCCTAGCTTTTGACAATGTTACCCCTCTGTCACCATTATTATTATCATCTTACTGTTATTATTATTATTTGAGGACAGTATCATTTTGGGGTGTACCCACATTTATATATGTAAATATTTAGTGTGTGCTATGTGTTTAGTAGACATCGCACATATCCATTAAATCAGTTTTGAAATAAGTGAGGCTGATTACTTTAAGAAGTATAGTTCATTTTGAGACATGCACCAGGATTTAGGCCTATATTTTGAAGATTAGGCTTTAAGTATATTTAATGATAGACAAAACGGCTTCACTTGATCAATGAAGCCTAAATGTATGTGATATTCAAGACTGGATTCAATAAAACAGAAGTTTCAAAATGTATGTGTATATTTGAAATTAAACATAGAAATATCTAATGATTTTAAACAAATAGCCTAGGTTTTAATACTCCCCTATGACCACCATATTTTTCCATTCTCATGCATGGAATTTGAGAGTGAGATTACTATAAATATCTAGACACATAATTGCTCAATTCTAAGTGCATGTAGCAACAAAATACTTACCTACTTGGAGTTTTAATCAACTCTTTAAGTCCTGCGTTCCTCTGAAAATAATCAACAGTGAGAGGCAGACACTGAACAGGACAGTTGCTAAAAACCACAAAACAATGGCCTCAAAAATGATGACAGAACTGAATCTACACCTCTGTGACCCAGTGTTTATGGTAGAGCTACTATTCGGAAACTGCTTATAATCAAGGCCAATGCACCACAATGCAAAACCTGGTGCCATGGGCACAAAACCTGGACTTGGACCTGGAAAGTAATATAGTCCGATGAGTCATCTTTTACTCTTTTTTTCCTACATCTGGATGGGTTTATGTTTGGAGAAGCCTTCAGCCCACATTGCCTGTTCCCAACTGTAGTGGATCTGTTATGGTATGGGCAGCCATCTCATGGGATTCATTGGGTCTGAATAACAATGCTGCAGACATTATTTCCTCAAGCAGTGTGCATATGTGCCCCCATGCACACTGCTAAATAGATTCAAGAGTCCCCTAGTCACCAGATCTCAACATCATTGACTTTTATGGGAACTTCTGGAACATTGGATGTGGAGGTCTTAAAAGACCTGGAGGCTTTCCTTCTTGAAGAATGGTCCAATATCCCACTAGAAACAGTTCATAATGTGTACAACAGCATTCCAAGAAGGAGTGAAGCTGTTCTGAAGGCAAAGAGCGGTTATTAGTTCATAAATGTTCATATATTGTTTGATGTTTCCATTATTTTGTCTACCCCCTGTACATGTCCGCTCATGCAACGGGGTACAGGAGCTCACTGCTCACCTTGCTGTGAAGACTTTGAATAGCCAGACTATATTACAACATTTTCCCCGGGTGAACAGCATCATTCAATGTGTCTATGGCAAATTTTCAGCAGGGATCTTGGCATGTGTGTCCCTTGCTCACGTTCTCAAGCCCAGAATTTAATGCGCTTATATAAACACTATATAAACACTTGAGCTAAATCAGCATGCCACAGAAAGGGCTTAAGGTTGCAGTGTGGAATGCGAGCGTGAGAGATGAAACACCATAGAAGATGATATCTGGCTGGGGGGCCCATGCACAGACGCCTGACGCAAAACCTGCCATAGACTGCCATGGCTGGATCCACTCGTTAAGTGTGTCTAAGTCCCTTAGCAGTGTGCAAAAGAACTGGAACTGATAGACATGCAGTGGAGTGCATTCCAGACATGTGTGCTATGATGAGGCAGACAAAAGGCAGCTCCAGCCTTTACACTTTCACATGCCTGAGTAAAGGGCAAATCGATGTCGGTGTCCCGACCAGAGAAACCGTATTCTTGCAGTGCATTGCATCAGCCCCTCTGTTTTTACTTTGGCAGTGATGAGCCTAAACTGCCTTGTCTTAAAACGCTTCGCCGTGTCTTTGAATCACCACCTGCACCTCAGACCGGCCGTCACCAGGTCAACGCGATCGATAGGACGGTATTGGTGACGTCCCAGAAGGTGGGCGGGGATTACGGCTCCCAGTGGCACTGATGTAGCCCGCATTAGAGCGGAGCGGAATGAGCCTGGCGCTAGACTACTGTTGTGCTAGTGCGAGCGCCATATTTGCCAGCTTGCTTTTTGCTTTCATTCGGTGGTTTGACTAAACAGTTAAGGTGGCAGTGTAGTGTAATGGTTAGGGAACTGAGAGGTTGCTGGTTCAATTCCCAGGTGGAGCACTGCTGTTGTACCCTTGAGCAAGGTACTTAACCTGAATTGCTTCAGTAAAATATCCAACTGTATGAATGTAAAGAAATGTAAACTGTGTAAGTCGCTCTGGATATGAGCGTCTGCTAAATGCCTAAAATGTAAATGTAAAATGCAATTAAAAACGGCATCTTTCCTCCCAAATGTGTTCCAATGTCCACACCTTTGCTCTTTTGTGTCTTGATTCTAAAGTTACGATTACCACTGGAGGTAAAGTTGTTTTTGTTTTTAAAAACGTTTTTCAGCTGTTCCAATGTCCTGTTCCAAAAATATATTTATTTATAAGATGTCTTTAATTAAAAATGGTTAATTGTGTTGATTGTTTTAGGCATAGGCTCCGTTCCTGCTGCTAAACTTAAACACGGCCATTAAACCTCCACGCCTAGCCTTGTGTGTGCTTTAAATTAAATCCTCCGTGTGATTTTCATGTACAAAAAGCTGTGTTTGAGGAGGGTCAAGCCCTGTTAAGATATGTAGGGGCCTGCAGTTTTCTCATCAAAGGGAAACATGGTTTCCCAGTTACTAATCACAGACCCGAGGGCTAGTGCAGAAATTGCAGTCTAAATTAGACTGAGAGAAAACGGCTGTGGAAAAGACTGTATTGAGCATCCCAAGGTCAGCTTAGTCCATGGTTTTGATAGAATTTTGTAGCACTTAGTGTTTCCCACCAATGCCTACAGTCACTTTTGCCTTTGCATTGTTGAAACAATCAATGATGTTACTACCCCAAAATGCAAAACAGACGGCAAATGGAAGTCAATTATGTTCCTTCTTGCAATAACTTATTTGAAAGCAGGATAACTCTGCATTGATGTTATTTAAGATGGGTAAAAAAAAATACAACAGGATCTTAGGTTTCATTGATTTTCTTTTCTATGAAAGTTTCATTAAGGATGAGACAACTTTCTAATGCTGTGCTCTTTCATTGTCTGTCTGGTACATTTTTAAATAAGAATGTAGGATGTCTTCATTCGTCTACGTCTCGTTCATGTGTCTT